>JALPQD010000411.1:0-619408 GCA_023101885.1 Typhlomys cinereus | reverse complement strand
TTGCTATCTAAGTGATTGTATTTTCAATGGATGTTCTCAAGAATTTAGAAGATAAAAAAAATTCATCCAAAGCCAGAGAAGGTCGGGAGAGGGGAATCAGGCCTTTTCTCTAAAATGTTTCCTTCCTTTAAAATTTAAAATGGTCCGTTAGCTGAGGTCCTAATGCTCCCCCTGAATGGAAGGCTTGGGCAGGGAGAAGTTCTTCTAGTGCTGGCATTTGGCAGCTTTTTGCATCTCTCAGTGTTTGATGGACGGCATAGGCTGTGGGAAGCAGAGGCAGTTCAGTCTCCCAATTCCCATACCTGGTCCTCCTGAGCCTCTTGGCCCTATGTGTGGAGAATGGCTGCAGTATAGAAGCAAAGTCATATCATAAACAGATCCTGGACTGGCAATACCAGCGTGAGGATGTGACCTTGAACAAAGCTGCCTGCATTAAAATCAACTAGAATGTGAATATGGACAAAACAGTCTTGTTTTTCCAAGATAAGAGTTGCTTATACTTGATTTTGACCTTCCTTTAGAGTACATTGTATGCTGCACAGAAATTCACATACTTCTCATTCCATGTCCTTGCCAGCTGCTGATGCAGTATTATTTAATTGCCTATAGAAAAACGTGCCTAGAGCAACCAGCTGTTACTAGACCTCCATGTGCGCTAGCAGACCACCTGATCCCAGCTTTTCTGTATGTACCTTTGTTTTGTTTTCTCATTCTTGTGGCACCCCAACAAAGCAAAGCTGCATGGGCCATGACACCTGTCATGGTTAAGCACAGGTGTCAACTTGACAGTTGAGGGTTTGAGCTCTGGGTACATTTGTAGAGAATTAGGGGTTGGGTTAAGTTCAGAGCAAACCTGCAGGAGATTGTCTAGCTGATGGGGAAGGTCCAGTTCAGAGTAGGTGGGACTAGGCCCTGGAATAAAATACAGAGAGCAGATTGATAAAATTAGCATCCTTGTGTACACTTGGCCAGACATGCTGGTCTGGCAAGTAAGGATTGTCCTTCTCTTAGCTGTTATGTAGAGATAGTGGCTAGTTTCCCCTGCCCTGGTGTTGGTGCGTGCTCTCCCGTCAAGATGGGCTATGAACTGTACCTGGACTATCATAAGAGAATAAACCCCTTGTTCCCTTAAACCATTTGATGGTGATTTATTAGCAACCCTGCAGATGAACTGCAACATCCCCTAAGGACTTGCCAGGTCTCTGGAACTCTTCCAGTGACTAAGGCTACAGATGCTCTTTGCGGCCATCTATCTTTCTTCAGCCTCCTCTCTCTAACTTCTGACTTCTCTGCTTCTGCCGTCCATCTTGTTCCTTCTCTGGCTGCTCTCTCGGACTGTTTGCCTGTCTCTGGCTATAGCCACTGTCCTGGCTGACGTCCACCATAGGTGGCTACCACTGTTCCTCTATTTACTGCGCCGCTTCTGTTGCATTTGGCCACCAGCCTTGCAGCCATCAGCTCAGCCGGTCGTTCTGCTGGTTTTGCAGTGCAGCCTGCCCGTCACCATGCTTTGCCTGGTCTTCAGAAGTCCAGCTGCTCTGCTGCTTTTGCCCTGCACGCGATGGCCACTCGCTCTCCTGCTCTGTCTGCTGCCAATCGGCTTTTTTTTCTCTTTGTTACTAGATCAGTCTGCTCTGCCAAAAGCAGGCAAGAAAAGACTGTTTGAGGCAAGTCTTTCCTTGGGTTTGTTAAAATACCAGTGGAGACAGCACAGGAGGTGTCTTCCGGGTAACTCAGCCCATAAACCAAATACCCCACTCGCATTGCTGGAGACTTGTTTGCTCCAGGCATAGCAAGCACGTCTTTACGGTAGACGTGGTGCTGTGTCTTTTGTGCCAGTCCCCGTAGGTCTTCTGCTGGGCTTTCAGAAACATGACCTCTCTCTGTCTGGATGAAAATGCTTCAGGGAAAACTGCTCGAAACACTTGCGGGCTAGAGAAGCACTCCTGGGAGCCAGAGCAATCAGCTGCTTTCACGAAGCATCTGTGGAGTGTTCAAAGTGGCATAGGAGTGTCTTGTGACTGCTTGATCGATGTGTCTTTTTTTAAATTTTACCTAGTTATTCAAGCTCAATGAATAGGTATCTTTGCACCTACCCTTCCTTCCTCCCTTCCTTATTTCCCCCCAACCCTCCCTTTCCTCCCCTTTCTCCTCCCTCCTTCCTTTCTCTTGGTGTTTCCCACCTGCTTCCTCCTATCTTCCTGTCCATCAGCTCATATGGGCTCTGAAGTTCCCTTCCAATCATCTACTCTAGTGGGGGTTCAGAACTCTGTGGCAGGCCTTAGGACCTCTTCTGTCACCCACTAATATGGGAATTTCCCTATATCTGTCTAACCCCTTACCTCTAAGGATCCTACCCCTGAGATTCTCACCAGTCTATGGGGGCTTGTTGACATGTCAGTCATTGTGCTGGTCAGGTAAGAATTGACCATCTTTTTGATCAAGATTGCCAGAGCAGCAAAGGAGATTCCAGCAGTTTCTAATTAGAAAACGAAATCTCCATCCCCCAACATTTTTACATGTTCACAAGACACTGAAAGGAGTGCTTGCACTAAGAACTTTAAGCATTTATGATTAGCACTGATAATGATTTCAACATTATGTTTGCTAGCACACTGGGGAGAGATAGGTTCCTCTTGTCTGTCTCATCATTAGTTGCCATGCCAACAATTGTTCTCAGATGCTTCATGTGGGCCTTTCTCAACAATTCTGCTTTGTCATACATCAGAGGTGTAGTAGAAATTCATGGGGTTGTAGGCAAGCCTTCAAAGAACAAAGATTTTGGGAAAGTTGGAGTCTTTCTTTGTTTTGTGTTCCTATACTCAAATACATGAAGGCAGAGACTTTATGAGGGAAACAGGTTATTTGGCTTATGGAAAATATCACCGGCATATTTAGCAAGGGCTCTTCTTGCTGTGCTGTGGAGTAACAGTGAGATAGTTGGTTCTCTTATCTCCAACTGGGTTATTTTTTTTTTTTAACTTTATTTATTTATTTTGCGTGTGTGTGTGTGTGTGTGTGTGTGTGTGTGTGTGATCAGAAGGCACAGTATGTCCTTGAGGAGGACCAAGGGTGACTCTGAGAATCATGTTGGATGCTTCGACCTCCTTTTTGCTTCACTCAGGGATTTCCCATGCACCTCCCGCCAGGCCTAGAAGTGCAGGCTGCTGACTGGTGTCTTTTTATATGGGAACCTGGGATCCAAACTCAGGACCTTCAGCTTGCGAGGCAGAGTCTTAATCATGAAGTGAGTAGAGAGGAAAGGGTAATGGAACGTTGTTAACATGGTGGAACAATAGGAAGACAAGTTGCCACATGGGAGAAAGGTTGGTTACCATGTGGAAGTGGTAGCGTTAGTAGAACAGGGAGTTTTGAACTCGTGATAGCTAAAGGATGCTAGCCAAATACTTACCAATTTGGGGTATCACGGCTCAGAGAAAGTGGCACAGCCTAGAGAAAGTGTCATAGCTCTGTGCTCCCCAGTGAGGTCTCAAGATGCGGAGGGACAGTCATCAGAAGCTGTGTGTCTCAGAGACAAGTCCATCTCTGTCAGTCCGGAAAGCAAGAACAGTCTTCTCTCTCCCTTCTTCTTTTTTTTTTTTTGTTTATTTATTTATTTATTTATTGAGAGAGAGAGCACATATACATTCATGACATGTCACAGAGTTGGAGGTCAGAGGAAAACTTTCAGACATCACTTCTCTTTCTGCCATGAGGTTCTTCCAGGGTTTGAACTCAGATCACCAGATCACCAGGTTTGCCAGCAGGGGCCTTACTGACTGAGCTATCTCATCAATTCCAATTACTTCACTAGTTTTCTTTTTTTTTTATTAAAAATTTAATTATACATTTTAAAATTTTTTACCAGTTCCCTCCTCCCCCTCCTCCCCCGAACCCCTCCCTCCCTCCCCTTCCCCCAGTGCCTCCCCTCCAATTCCCAGAGAGTCCTTTATTGTGTACGCCTAACTCTCCACTGGGTCCTCCTCTCCGATGACATATAAGGACCCAGTGGCATTTCCATAAGCCCTTTCTCTTGTTCCCCTTAAGCATAAGATCACTACTATGGCTGTCAATCCCTTGCCTCCAGGGGTCTCGGTGCCCTTAACAGATGCTAGACTTTATGAGGGCAACAGTGCGCTGGACATTGCGCAGGGCATGCAAAGTCCCATTATGATTGCGTTGGCCCCAACTATTGTTGAGAATCTTGCAAATCGTTGCTCCTCCCATCCTTTTGCTCTTACAATCTTACCGCCCCCTCTTCTGCAAATGTCCCTGAGCTCCAGGATGGGGAGAGATTAGGCTGGCCTAGTTCTATGTGATTGATATAGAGTCTCTGAAGTTCTGGATTGTGGTTTGTTGATTTTCTTTTGCAGTTTTGCTGCTCCTGCAATTCCCTTCACTCCATTCTGCTGGGCACTGTATGTCACCCCCTGGCCAGAGACAAAAAGCTGTTAAACTGGAGTCTTGTTGTAATAGCACATTCAAGGGTAGATGTAATAAGAGTAGGAAACCTCACTGAGGGAGGGGTCCATCACCCATTTGCAAAATGATTACTTTTTATCTGCTAGACTATATGCCCTCCCCTTCTGGTGAGATCAGGAAAGAACGTCTGTGAACAGCAGAGAAAATAGGCCTCCATCAAGGTCTGCAAGTAAGTAATGAGAAACCTGGTTAAGTTCTCTCCCTTCTTCTATGAGTCTGCTTCTCAGGGCTGTTTTCTTTTTCTCTCTCCCTTTTTATAGATGCAGGTGGGACAAAATCAGTGGAGTGCATGCAAACAAGGTGTAAAATGTGGGACCTAGTCAGCAGAGAGCTGTCACACCTAGAGGAGGGGAGTTAAAAAACGTGTTCCTATGGGAGCATCTCAGTTTCCAATCAATTGCTGGGCAGGTGGGAAGCAGATACTGTCAGAGGGGCGCATTGCACAGGCTGCACGGAGGACCTTCTGTCTGCTTCTTTTTTTTTAATATTTTATTTATTTATTTACTGTGTGTGTATGTGTGTATCAGAGGGCACATGTGTTCCTGTGGAGGACTAAGGGTGACTTCGGGAATCATCCTGGATTGCTTCTTCCTCTTTTTTGCTTCGCTCTGGGATTTCCCAGGCTCTGCCCACCAGAGCCTGAAGTGCAGGCTGCTGCGGTTTCTTCCTGGTGTTTTTAATGTGGGACCTGGATCCGAACTCAGGACCTTCTGTTTGGGAGGCAGAGTCTTAACCCCTGAGCCATCTTTCCAGCCCTGGGTCTTGCAGCAACATTTCAATGACCTCGGAGTCTTGAGCTCTTCTGACTGCTGTCAAAAGCTTTCTGGCCGCTGACAGATCATGGATGCATTCCCTGCTGCTGGTGCCCGAGCCGCAGCTGTCAGAGCTTCCTGTTTGCGCACTGTAGGTAATTTCCAGAGGCTTCTTTCCTCCTCAGTGATCGCTCTGGCCCCCTCCACTTGGGTCAACAGTGTGGAAAGAGAAATGGCCATATGCAGAAGGGGCCTAGTGTAGGGGGTAGCTTTGCTGAGTAGTGACTGCTTGTCCCAGAGCTAACCTGGTTCTGGAAGAACAACCTAATACCTTGTGCATGTCTCTTCTGCTATCTGCCCATGTTCCGTGAGGATCTTTCTATTTTCGGTGTCAGGCTTCCACAGGTGGACTTTGGAGGGTGGACAAAGTCAACTCCTGTGTATATCATAGTAAGGCAACTGTTAGAATACAGGTTGCTTTAAATCTGCATTACCAGTCAGACAGAAAACCAACCAATCAATCACCACCCACCCACCCAGAGCCAGTGAAATGGTTCAGTTTGCAGCATAAACTTGGCAACCTAAATTCAATCTCTGGAAGCTACATTAGAAAGAACAAGCTCCTAAGTGATTCTCTGACACCCACAAGACTCCTATCTTTCCTGAGATCCACACGTGTACCATGGCATGCACAGGAACGCTCATGCACAGGTATGAAAATGTGCACGCACAGACACAAAGCAATACAATTTAAAAACAACAACAACCAAAAGCCAAACAAATTAGATAAAATACAATAAACCAACCGTAACAGACACTTTTTTCCCAGCACTCTTGTTACTGGTAAGCATGATAATCCCTTCCTCCCATGCTTCCTCTCCTCCAGCAGGAGGCCTGGAGCCTTTCAGGAAGCACTGATAAGGTGAGCAGCAGAGGCCTCTGCCCTCCATTCTGTCTGCTTTCTGACACCCAACTGAGCAGAGCCTTTCTGGTCAACATCTCTGCCTCTCTTTCGCTCCCTCCCAGTGCTGGGTGTTGTATGCACCAAGCATTTATGGTGGTTGGTCATTAGTAGGCTTTTACTATTGATTTTTTTGTTTGTTTTTCTTTGTTGTGCTTTTCCTTTGAAAGCTCCATTCTGCACTCTGGCATTGAAAGGAGCTGGGCCTGAATAGAAACGACACAATCTTCCCCCTTTCTTCTGGCTTTGTGGAAAGTCAGCATTAGAATAAGCAGTGACCATCTTCTGTGGCTAAAAATGACTTTTTGAAACTCGTGGCTGCGCTCAGAGGGCTGAAACAAGAGCCGCATGTGAGGATGGGGCCATTAGTCAGGGAGCAGGGCCGGTCCTGAAGGCAGAATTTTAGTCTTTGTTTATTCCTGTTTGCTGCCAACTGTGAGTTGCAAATTGGATAGAAATTTCTTAACCTTTGGCCAGCAGCATTCAATTTCATGCTGTCTAATTTATATGTAAACAAAGTGACACATTTGACTTCATTATATTTCCTTTTTTTTTTTTCCATCCTATTTTGGAGAAAATTCTTCAACTCGTGATTCCCTTAATTCTGTTTAACTCCTGAATTCCTGGAACATTTTAATCCAGCAACACCTGGGAAATGTCTGACTATAACAGCCACCACTTACCTGCCCTATACATGGAGCGCGACCTCATAACCACACTGCTTTTCAGGGCCAAAACCAAATGAAAGTCTCACAACCTGGAGCCAGAGATCATACTACATTTGGAAAATAATTGACAGCAAACCTCATTTTCTTTAAATTTAGATGAGAAATGTAGGAAAGATTTAAATGAGGGTGGACTTGATTCTGAGTTCCATCTTTACCTACAGTTCTCTCCCAATAGAATAGGAAGATACATCCATTTCCATCTGATAAGATGGAAACTTACATTTTTTAAAAAGAGTAGTAATACAGCTAAGCACTTTATTGTCTGCAGTTCCAGCACTCTGAAAGCTAAAACAGAAAGATTTCAAGTTCAACTGTCTGGAGAGAGAGAGAGAGAGAGAGAGAGAGAGAGAGAGAGAGAGAGAGAGAGAGAGAGAGGAGAGAGAGAGCATATGAATTTTTAAAATTTGCTGGATGTGGTATCCCACACCTGTGATTCCAGAATTTGGAGAGAGGGTTAAGAAAATCATTAGGAGCTTAAAGTCATCCTCAACTACATAGTAAGTTCAAAGCCATCCTAAACATTCTGAGCTCTATGAGTCCCTGCCTCATAAAACTGGAAATGGGGCTGAGGAAATGGTTCAGAGGTTAAAAGTGCTTATGATGCAAGCAAGGAGACCAAAGCTCCAGAACTCATGTCAACGCCAGGTGTAATGGTTACTCTTTTCTGTTGCTGTGAGAGGACACCCAAAGTCAAAAACTTGAAGGACAAAGGGAGATTTATTCAGCTTATGGTTCCAGAGGAGAAATACAGTCTTTCATGGCAGAGGCGGCATGGCTGGTGGTGGAAGCTGAGTCAGACTAAGTCACTTCGAACAATATGGAGGCTGAGAGCAGCCAGACTTCTTGCTGCAAAGGCAGACTTCTCCAGCAGGTAGGGTGGGACTAATCCACCTTAAGACCCACCCCCTGTGACCACCTTCCTCCAGCAAGGCTCTACCTCTCAAAGGTTCACTGACCTTCCCAAACACTGTGGGAGACACATTTCCCACCATGATCGTAGGCAAGACTGTCTGTTATTCCAGCTTTGGAGGTGGAGACTGGGATGCCCCAGGTCATGGTGACCAGTGAGACTAGCCTATCAATGAGCTCTGTATTCGATTAGAGGCCTTGTCTCAAAAGAAGGTGATAGAAGAGTGATCGCATGATTCCTGGTATCTACTACTCTGGGCTTCGGCACGGCCTCCACATGTGCACCCATGATACGCAAACATGTGTACCTGCATGCACTTGCTCCCCCTCACGTATAGGAAAATGGGAAAAAAGGAAACAGCAAATCAGCCCCCCAATTTTTAGCTTATAATTTTACTCTTGTCTTACAACTCTGTTCTCAGGAGAAAAAAAAAAATCCTTCCCCCATCAAGCTGAGCACAACTCTGGAATCCTCTGTTCCAGTTGTTGCATTCATTTTCTCGGGCTGCTATAACTAATTGCCACATACAAAGTGGTTTAAAACAACAGAAATTCATCCTGTTACATTTCTGGAGGCGCCGGAAGTCTTGTGGGAATCTGAACAGGAGATTTTCAGAGCTTTGTGTCATCTAAAGTCTCCTTAGGATTCCCTGCCACTCTTGCATGTCTTATCTGGGGCTTCTGGTTGTTACCAGCCGTCTTTAACACATCTTGACTGGCAAATGCATTGCCCGCACGTAGCACTCTCTTTTGAGTATCTCACGGACATCTGTCAGCACATTTAGCCCTAATCCCTGATTCCACTTGGCCTCATTCCAGTCAATTACAGGCACATGGTAGACCCTATTTCCATTTAAGGTCACATTCTCGGGTTTTGAGTGGACATGAACTGTGGAGATGAGATTTAATCCTTACTGAAGTTAACCACTATAGTGACTGGTTACTGTGGCAATTGACGTATATGTGATCCAGATATGGACATTTCTGTCAGTGTTTGCAAGTTCTATTGTCTAAACCTCTGAACTTGTTGACATTTTGAGAATAGACTCTCCTTTTTAAAGAGTTCAGATGTTTTCCTTTGGTCAAATGAGGAAAGTTTTCAGGTCTCTCACTGTACTGGACTTGTTTGGCTAAAATGGATAGTTCTAGAATGCATGAGGAGGTTCCTGCCAGGGGCAGAACAAAGATATACATGCTCCCCCCACCCCCTCTGAGAATTCACAGCCACACTTGTATAATTATTTTCTGGAATACTTTCTTGCTAAGTTTGCAATACAATCAAATATTAGAAGTTATATGGATCTGATGTACACTTCTGAGATTTGATGAAAATCCCTCCAACTGAGTGGTAGCTATCTCTGTCTTTTTACTAGACAGACTGTTGAGCACTATGAAACATTTTATGCTGCTAATAAGAGCTATTAAATTTGCTCATTAGAAATACAACCTCGAGTGACTCATTAGTGTTGCTCCTTGTCTGTTACATTTACCCAGTTTAGCAGCATGGGGTGCATTCTGGGAAGGAGAAAGAGCAGAGCTGATTAGAGTCACTGAACAATTCTTTTTTTCAGATTTCTTCACTTAGCCCTTGCTTTTTAATTAGCCTATCCAGTCTTTTCTCTGGAACAAATGTAGACGTAATAATGGAAAACTTTATATGAGAAGTTATATGAGTAAACATTTATGTGAATCCTGAGCTGTTGCTTGGATGCGTGGTGGCTCCAGAATCCTAGGCAACTGCTAGCGTGAACTTGGGGAGAAATGTACTGGAAAGTCGGAGGTGAGCAGTGACTAACAGGAGTGGTAAGTGGGTTAGCTTCCTTCTTCTCCATGGACAGCTGAAACTTGATGCACAGAAGCCTTAGCACCCAGAGGGACACGCCAAGACAACTACCGTTACCACGCTCTATTTGTTTAAGAAGCAGTTTGTATTGTGTCCTGATAGCCATGTTTCGGCCACATCTGCTACATTTATTTCAGCTGTCCGTGGGTTCTCCACAGGCAGTGGGGTTAATGGTCACAGGGGTAATGGGGTAAGTGGTAAGATAAAAATTGCAGCTAGTAGTTTATTCTATTGTAAGAGGAAGCATCATGAGTAGAATTTGTTGATTCCTTGGTTATCAATACTTACCCAGCTAAGGTTATTCTTGAGTTTTGAAACAACATTGCAATTTCCAGATTTCCAGTTTACCCTATTTTTGAATTCTTTTTAGTTTCTTAGTCAATAGCTTAACCCACTGAATTTAGTGATGGATAGGAAACTGAAATATAAATTAATGAGTGCAGTCCTTCATCCGCCTCTGCAGTTTTCATCGCATGATATCTGTATAATGTGAAGTGGCATCAAATGATTAGAAGCATTATGTCCTTTGAAGAGATTTTATAAATTTGTATTTTTTGCTCATAATGTCATCCTTAAATTACATTAGAAATAGGCACTTTGTGAAAGAAACATTTTTTTTCACTTCTAAGCATTTATGACAGATACCCATTTTACTAAAGGAAATAACCTCTAGTGCAGGCAATTAGTAACAGGCTATAATGTGGGGTTGTTGGTCGGCGGGGGTGGGCGGGTGGGGTTGGGGGTTGGGGTGTGGGTGGGTTAACATTATCAGATTCTTTTGTATTTACGCCATCTACTCATTTGATCAGGGAATGAGTATTTTGGTGAGATCTCCCTTGTGTTACTGGGAAAGAGGGAGTTCTGTCTTCACACTAGCACACGGATACCTTCAGGAAGCACCGTGGAAAAGAAGCGAAGTCACAGGAACATAGGAGACCCCTAGTAACATCAGACAGATAGTGCCATGAGGGAACGCCCATACAGCAAGGTGCAAGGGCAGGAAACAAATGAAATGTCAGCTTTCATGCACTAGACACGGGGAAAATGGAATCCTGCGCACAGTGGGTGGGAATGTCAATTACCACAGTCATTACAGAAAGAGTATGAAGCATTCTTAAAGGCTAAAGATGAATTACCGTATTATCCAGCAATCCCACCTCTGGATATGCACCTGAAAGATTCGTGATTATTATCCCACACTCACAGTCGACCTGGTTATAATAGTCAAGTTGTAGAATCAACTTTTGTACAAGCATATATGATGTTGAATATCGATGCAATGTAGTTCTATGCTGTTCAATCCGTAAAAAGTGAGCAACTTTTTAAAATCATTCTTGACAATATGGATAGGATTGGGAACCAGTATGCTAAAATTAGTGAAATAAGTCAGATGCAGACAGACCAACACTACATGTTTTCACTGATATGTAGAATGAAAACAAATGAATTAGATGTGTGTGTGTGTGTGTGTGCCTGCGTGTGTGTGCCTGCGTGTGTGTGTGTGTGTGTGTGTGTGTGTGTGTGTGTGTGTGTGTGTGTAGAGCTATTGCACAGTGTGGTGAATCTTGAAGTAATTTAGCACTGTACTTTTCAGTGCAGCTAAGAAAGTAAACTTCAAGTATTCGCATTATGAAAAATGTCAAATATTAATATTTTTAAGGTGACTCACATCTGAAATCCTAGCATTTGGGAGAATGAGGCAAGAGAATTGTGAGTTCAAGGCCAGACTGGGCTACATAGCAGCATCTTATCTTACAAAGAAAGTTAATTATTTAAGGTGACCGGGCATGGTAATTCAATTGATTTATTCATTCCATATACCATTAAATATTATAACATTACTTTGCCTTCCCAAAATGTATGCAATAACAACTTATCAATATATGATAAAAGTAAGAGGTTGCACTTAATCATTTTATTAAACTGACTTCAAAACATTAAGTTTAGATCTAGGTCTATCAGATTCATCATCTCACTTTTGAAGCACCTGTCTTGGATTTTAGCTCACTCCTTAGTAAAAGGGGATTTGACATCTCTAACCAGATTATAAAAACAATGGTAGGTGCATTGGAATAGACCTGTAATCACACCGAGACCCTGTACTTTTGTGGGGCAAGAGGCTGAGGCGGGACAATCACAGTTCAAGGCTGATCTTGCTACAGAGTGAGACCCTGTACTGGGCTTACCCCAGTACATAAAGTATATAAAATATACTTATATTTTTATTTTGAAGTATATTTTATTATGAAATATAGTCCTCATTTAAAAAATGTCTGAGGTAATACGTAAGCATTTTCCAAATCTTTGTGCCAGGTTATTAACTATATTGGATAATTAATCCAATAACCATGGTAGTCAGGCAGGATCAAGTTAATTTTTACAGCATTACATAGGATGAAATAAGAGCTTTGATAAAGGGATGAAGGCCAAGTAGTTCAGAGGTTTTAGACTTGATTCAAGTCTAAGTCTGAATCTGTGCTTTGTGAGTTTTTTTTTTTTTTTTTTTTTTTTTTTACATGCTAGTGTTTTTTCTAAAAGACTGGGATTTTCTAAGTGCTAGATTCCAAAAAATGTCAACTTTCGGGGGGGGAAACACAAGAAAAAAAAAGTTTGTTTGTTCGTTTGTGTGTTTGTTTCCCCTGGGAATGTTGAGTCTAGTTAGCAGAAAAGGGCGTTAAAATGCTAATGCTATTTGCTATAGCTTCAGCCCCGAGAGGCAATTTCAAATAACTCACTGCTACTCTTTGGCAGGCTTTTGAAAAGAAGAACCTGCCAAGATTCTTCCATTAGTAGAATTTAAGCTTTCCTCAGGAAGCACTGCTGTCATTAATATCATATTATGTAAATTATCTTGTAGTCATCAAAATGTTTAGGAAAACAGAATCATTTTAAGTTTTCTTCTAAGTCTACATAACAACTCTGTCTCAAGGCCAACCATTTTACATGAGACATACTGATAATCAAAAATAGAATAATTCGCCCCAACCACCCCGGAGCCCCACGCGTCCCGGCGGCGAGCACCCAGGCCCACTGCGGCTTACCCTGGGCCCCGCCCCGGACCCAAACCTCTCGCATCCTCCCGCCCCGTGCGCCTAGCCACCCCCTTGGATCCCAGGTGAAGAATTCTGCCATTGAGCCAGGAAGCGAAAGAGCCCAGCCCAGCCCCGACCCCACCCGGGAGCCACCCGGCCAGCAGCACCACACTGCCCTGCCTCCGGCTTTGCCCCGGGCCCCGCCCCTCTCCGCGCCCACCTTCCAGATCGCAGGTGAAGAATTCTGCCATCAACATCAAACCCTCTGCCTCTCTGGCCCACGCACGTGGTCCACGGAAGACAGACACACTGATACTCAGAATTCAATAGAGCCCAAAGGAAACTCAAGCAAAATTCTAAGGAACAAAGGGAACACAGGCCATACATCTGGACTCCACTACAATCATTATATCACGTGGGCGAGTTTCTTCTCATCCAGCCCAAAGATAAGTAAACTTTTTCTTTTCACCTTACTGATCTTTTAAAGTATCAGTGCTGTAGATCAACTTTCTCATACAGCCACCCCACAACATACAACTCCAGGGAGTACACCACTCACCCCCACATTTCACCAAGATACTAAATCGTAAAAGTGCACTACCAAACTAATATTCACCCCCTGGTAACATAACCTGACTTAACTGAGGTACTAACAGCCTAGTAGCCTCATCTAGGATATAACAATAACAATACACAAACATACCCAATCCAAGGCAAGCACTAGTAATAACTGGCAAGCGTAACAATATCAACTACGTCGATTTAGTGAAAAACACACAGAAACTGAAAGGTCCTAAAAAACAAAACAACAATGTACAAGTCAAAGTGCAGATCCACGAGAAACAAAACCCAAGAAGACCAATCTCCTGCCGAAAGAATCAATCCCATAATGAGGGATTCCGACCAGAACAAATCCACAGAAAATAGCCATGAAAGCCAGACCCAACATAACGACTTTCAGAGTATGATCATTACCATGATTAATACTATGAAAGAGGAAATCCGAGAAGAGTTAAACAACCATATCAACCACTTTGAACAGGAACACAACAGGCACTTGGAGGAGTTGAGAAAAACAGTTCAAGAAACAAAAATAGGTACGGAGCAATTAAAACGGTCTCAGGCAGAGTTTAAAATTGAACTGAAAGACAAGTTATCTTCAACCCAAAACTCAACAGAGTCTTATCAGCAGAACAAATGAAGCAGAAAATAGAATTTCAGATCTTGAAGACAAAGTGGGAGAATTAACCAGCTCAGTGGAAGAGATTGTTAAAGCCAAAAAATACTGGAGAGGAACATTCAAGAGATATGGGACACCCTGAAGAAGCCTAACATGCACATTCATGGAATACCAGAACAAGAATCCCAAAATACCGCACCGGAGGAAATACTGCAATTCATCAAAATGAAAACTTCCCACAACTAAAGAATGAGAGGCCTATCCAAATACAAGAGGCATTTCGCACTCCAAACAGATACGACCAAAATAGAAAATCGCCATGGCAAATGATAGTCAAAACACTCCACATTCAAGACAAAGAAAAGGTGCTGAGAGCTTCAAGAGAAAAAAAGCAACTCACTTTTAAAATAACAAATGACTACTCAATGGAAACAGTAAAAGCAAGAAGAGCTTGGAGAGACATACTTCAAGTATTAAATGAGCAAAAATGCCAACCCAGACTGATATACCCGGCAAAACTATCTGTCATGATTGAGGGAGAAAGAAAAGTTTTCCAGCACAAAGACAACTTGAAGGGATACATGTCTACCAAACCAGGCCTTCAAAAAATCCTACAAATGATACTCAAGCTTGAAGAAAAGAACAAGCGTATCCAGGAGGACAGAAGGGAAGTATAATACCAACAAAACATAAATATCAAACATCATGCTTACAAAATCTACTAAACATAAAAAATGTCCAGAATTAAAAATAATTTCTCCATTATAACATTAAATGTCAATGGTATTAACTCGCCGATTAAGAGACACAGATTACAAACTTGGATTAAAAACCACAATCCAACAATCTGCTGCCTTCAGGAAACTCATCTCACCACATAGGCACATCCTAAGAATGAAAGGCTGGTCCAAAATCTTGCAAGTTAATGGAACCAGGAAACAGGCAGGGGTAGCAATTCTGCTTTCAGACAAAGTTGACTTCAAACCAAAGAAAATCATAAGAGACACAGATGGATACTACATTTTAGTCACAGGTACAATTCACCAGGAAGACTTCACAATCCTGAACATTTATGCACCCAATACGGGCCCCCCACCACATTCATTAAGAAAACCCTACAATGCTTAAAGCAAGAAATCAACCCCCAAACTATAATTCTTGGGGACTTCAACACTGCCCTCTCAACATGGGATAGATCAACAGGTCAGAAGCTTAACAGAGACACTTTGGAACTTAATCAAACCCTTAAAGAAATGGACCTTACAGATCTCTATCGAACTTTTCACCCACGCACCAAAGAATACACATTTTTCTCAGCAGCACACGGAACTTTTTCCAAAATAGATCACATATTGGGCCACAAAACGAATCTACACATATACAAAAAAGTTGAAATTCTAACCTGTGCCCTATCAGACCACCACAGCCTAAAGCTGGACATCCACAACACAACAAACAAGAGAAAATACACTAACTCCTGGAAACTTAACAATATGATGCTGAATGAGAACTGGATTCAGGAAGAAATTAAAAAGGAAATTCAAGATTTCCTGAAAGTGAACGATAATGAAAATACAACTTACCAAAATCTCTGGGACACAATGAAAGCTGTTCTAAGAGGTAAGTTCATAGCTCTTAATGCCTACATCAAAAAAATGGAAACATCAGAAATAAACAACTTAACAATGCAGCTTAAAGCTTTAGAGAAACTAGAGCAATCTGATCCCAAAAGCAGTAGAAGAGAAGAGATTAGCACAATAAGGGGAGAAATATCTGAAATCGAGACTAAGAAAACGATAGAAAAAATCAACCAATCAAAAAGCTGGTTCTTTGAAAAAATCAACAAGATTGATACACCCTAGCTAAACTAACCAAAAGCAAGAGAGAGAAAACCCAAATTAACAAAATTAGAAATGAACATGGAGTTATCACTACGGATACCCAAGAAATCCAGAGAATTATAACATCATATTTCAAAAACTTATACTCTGTGAAGTTTGACAACACAAAAGAGATGGATGAATTTCTAAGTAAACACAACTTACCTAAATTGAATCAGGAAGTTGTGAATTACTTAAATAGTCCTTTAACATATAAGGAAATTGAGGAAGTAATCTTGAATCTTCCCACCAAAAAATGTCCTGGACCAGATGGATTCAGCACAGAGTTCTACCAGACATTTAAGGAGTTAATAATACCAATACTCCTTAAACTGTTCCATCAAATAGCAAAGGAAGGAACACTACCAAATTCCTTCTATGAAGCTAATATTGTTTTAATCCCAAAACCTAATAAAGACTCACTTAAAAAAGAAAACTATAGGCCAATCTCTCTGATGAACACAGACCCAAAGATTCTCAAAAAAGTTTTAGCAAATCAGATTCCAAAACATATTAAAAAGATCATTCACGGGGACCAAGTAGGCTTCATCCCCGGCACACAAGGTTGGTTCAACATACGCAAATCAATAAATGTAATTCATCATGTAAACCAGTCCAAAGTCCAAGACCACATGATACTCTCAATAGATTCAGAAAAAGCTTTTGACAAGATCCAACAGCCTTTTATGATCAAAACGCTAGAGACAGTAGGAATGGAAGGAACCTTTATCAATGTAATAAAAGCCGTATACAACAAGCCCACAGCAAGGATTACGCTCAATGGGGAACAATTGGAAGCATTCCCACTTCGATCAGGAACAAGACAAGGCTGTCCACTCTCACCACTTCTATTCAATATTGTACTTGAAGTCTTAGCCGAAGCCATAAGACAAGAAAGGGACATAAGAGGGATTCAAATTGGCAAGGAAGAAGTCAAGCTATCTCTATTTGCAGATGACATGATCTTATACCTGAGTGATCCCAAAAACTCCACCAGGAAGCTCCTGGAACTAATTGAGAAGTTCAGCAGGGTGGCAGGATACAAAATAAATGTGCAAAAATCAGAGGCCTTCCTATATGCCCAGAATGAAAGAAGTGAAAAAGCCTTGAGAGAAACCATGCCATTTACTATAACCCCTAAAAAAATGAAATACCTTGGTATAAAACTAACTAAGGAGGTAAAAGACCTTTACAATGAAAACTTTAAAACCCTAAAGAAAGAAATTGCAGAAGACACCAGAAGGTGGAAAGACCTCCCTTGTTCCTGGATTGGCAGAATCAACATTGTAAAAATGACCATCCTACCAAAGGCAATATACAGATTCAATGCTATACCAATCAAAATCCCAAAGCAATTCTTCAAAGAAGTTGACCAAACAATCTCAAAGTTCATATGGAGGCACAAAAGACCCAGGATAGCAAAAACAATCCTGAGTAACAAAAACACAGCTGGAGGTATTACCATACCAAACCTAAGTCTATACTACAAATCCATAGTTATAAAGACAGCCTGGTACTGGCTCCAAAATAGACACACAGATCAATGGATAAGGATTGAAGACCCAGATATAAGCCCACAAAGTTACAGCCATTTGGTCTTTGACAAAGGGGCCCAAAGAATCCAATGGAAAAAGAACAGCATCTTCAACAAATGGTGCTGGCAAAACTGGATCTCCACATGCAGAAGATTAAAGCTGGACCCGTACTTGTCACCATGTACAAGACTTAATTCCAAATGGATCAAGGACCTTGATATCAGGCCAGAGACTTTAAAAGCCATAGTTGAAAGGATAGGGAACTCCCTCGAGCTGATTGGGCTAGGCCAACAGTTCCTAAACAGACATCCAATGGCACAGTCACTGCTACCAACTCTCAACAGTTGGGATCTTGTGAAATTAAAGAGCTTCTGTTCAGATAAAGAGATTGTCACATGAGCTCAAAGGCAACCCACAGAATGGGAGAAAATCTTCACTAACCACATATCTGACAGAGCTCTACTGTCCAGAGTGCACAAAGAACTTAGAAAATTAAACTCCAAGGAAAACACTGGCCCAATTAAAAAATGGGCCCTGGAACTTCAAAGAAACTTTACCAGGGATGAAATTAAAATGTCTAACAATTATCTTAAAAAATGCTCCACTTCCTTCGCCATCAGGGAAATGCAAATCAAAACTTCCCTGAGATATCATCTCACCCCGGTCAGGATGGCAAAAATCCACAGTACAAACAACGACAAATGCTGGAGAGGATGTGGGGAGAGGGGAACTCTCCTACATTGTTGGTGGGAATGCAGGCTCATACAGCCACTCTGGCGAGCCGTCTGGAGATTCTTAAAGAAATTAAAGATTGAAATGCCATATGACCCTGCTATCCCACTTTTGGGAATAACCCCCCAAGCAGCAGAGGTTCGCCTCGATAGCACAAGCTCGACCATGTTCATAGCAGCACTGTTTACAATAGCAAAGTCATGGAATCAACCTAAATGTCCAACAGTTGACGAGTGGATAAGGAAACTGTGGTACATCTATACAATGGAGTACTACTCAGCCATCAAAAATGATGAATTACTGGAATTTGCTGGGAAATGGATGTCATTAGAAAGAATTATATTAAGTGAAGTATCCCAAACCCAGAAAATTAAGCGCCGTATGTACTCCCTAATAGGTGGCTCCTAGTACCAAACTCGCCCAGCCCACATTGGGACACTCAAAAGTAAACCTATGTAACACAGTAATTGCAAGGATTATGAACAAGAGAGATGGGTTAGGAGGGCCACACCAGAAACAAGGAGAGAGGAGACCATGTTACAGCAGAGAAAATAGGCCTCCATCAAGGTCTGCAAGTAAGTAATGAGAAACCTGGTTAAGTTCACAGACGTTCTTTCCTGATCTCACCAGAAGGGGAGGGCATATAGTCTAGCAGATAAAAAGTAAACATTTTGAAAATGGGTGATGGACCCCTCCCTCAGTGAGATTTCCTACTCTTATTGCATCTACCCTTGAATGTGCTATTACAACAAGACTCCAGTTTAACAGCTTTTTGTCTCTGGCCAGGGGGTGACATACAGTGCCCAGCAGAATGGAGTGAAGGGAATTGCAGGAGCAGCAAAACTGCAAAAGAAAATCAACAAACCACAATCCAGAACTTCAGAGACTCTATATCAATCACATAGAACTAGGACAGCCTAATCTCTCCCCATCCTGGAGCTCAGGGACATTTGCGGAAGAGGGGGCGGTAAGATTGTAGGAGCAAAAGGATGGGAGGAGCAACGATTTGCAAGATTCTCAACAATAGTTGGGGCCAAAGCAATCATAATGGAACTTTGCATGCCCTGCGCAATGTCCAGCGCACTGTTGCCCTCATAAAGTCTAGCATCTGTTAAGGGCACCGAGACCCCTGGAGGCAAGGGATTGACAGCCATAGTAGTGATCTTATGCTTAAGGGGAACAAGAGAAAGGGCTTATGGACATGCCACTGGGTCCTTATATGTCATCGGAGAGGAGGACCCAGTGGAGAGTTAGGCGCACACAATAAAGGACTCTCTGGGAATTGGGGGGGAGACACTGGGGGAAGGGGAGGGGGGAGGGAGGGAACTGGTAAAAAATTTTAAAATGTATAATTAAATTTTTAATAAAAAAAAAAAAAGAAATGAACATGGAGTAATCACTACTGATACCCAAGAAATCCAGAGAATTATAACATCATATTTCAAAAAACATACTCAGTGAAGTTTGACAACACACAAGAGATGGATGAATTTCTAAGTAAACACATCTTACCTAAATTGGATCAGGAAGTTGTGAATTACTTAAATGGCCCTATAACATATAAGGAAATTGAAGAAGTAATCTCGAATCTTCCCACCAAAAAATGTCCTGGACCAGATGGATTCAGCACAGAATTCTACCAGACATTTAAGAAGTCAATAACACCAATACTCCTTAAACTGTTCCATCAAATAGCAAAGGAAGGAACACTACCAAATTCCTTCTATGAAGCTAATATCGTCTTAATTCCAAAACCTAATAAAGATTCACTTAAAAAAGAAAACTATAGGCCGATCTCCCTGATGAACACAGATGCAAAGATTCTCAACAAAGTCTTAGCAAATCGGATTCAAAAACATATCAAAAAGATCATTCACAGGGACCAAGTAGGCTTCATCCCCGGCACACAAGGTTGGTTCAACATACGCAAATCAATAAATGTAATTCATCATGTAAACCAGTCCAAAGTCCAAGACCACATAATACTCTCCATAGACGCAGAAAAAGCCTTTGACAAGATCCAACATCCCTTTATGATCAAAACGCTAGAGACAGTAGGAATGGAAGGAATCTTTATCAATATAATAAAAGCTGTATACAACAAGCCCACAGCAAGGATTATGCTCAATGGGGAACAATTGGAAGCATTCCCACTTCGATCAGGAACTAGACAAGGCTGTCTACTCTCACCACTTCTATTCAATATTGTACTTGAAGTCTTAGCTGAAGCCACAAGACAAGAAAGTGACATAAAAGGGATTCAAATCGGCAAGGAAAAAGTCAAGCTATCCCTATTTGCAGATGACATGATCTTATACCTGAGGGATCCCAAAAACTCCACCAGGAAGCTCCTGGAACTAATTGAGAAGTTCAGCAGGGTGGCAGAATACAAAATAAATGTGCAAAAATCAGAGGCCTTCCTATATGCCCAGAATAAAAGAAGTGAAAAAGCCCTGAGAGAAACAATCCCATTTACTGTAGCCCCTAAAAAAATGAAATACCTTGGTATAAACCTAACCAAGGAGGTAAAAGACCTTTACAATGAAAACTTTAAAACCCTAAAGAAAGAAATTGCTGAAGACATCAGAAGGTGGAAAGACCTCCCTTGTTCCTGGATTGGCAGAATCAACATCGTAAAAATGACCATCATACCAAAGGCAATATACAAATTCAATGCTATACCAATTAAAATCCCAAAGCAATTCTTTAAAGAAGTTTACCAAATAATCTTAAAATTCATATGGAGGCACAAAAGACCCAGGATAGCAAAGACAATCCTGAGTAACAAAAACACTGCTGGAGGTATTACCATACCGAATCTTAGTCTATACTACAAATCCATAGTTATAAAAACAGCCTGGTACTGGCTCCAAAATAGACACACAGATCAATGGATAAGGGTTGAGGACCCAGATATAAGCCCACAAAAATACAGCCATTTGATCTTCGACAAAGGGGCCCAAAGAATCCAATGGAAAAAGAACAACATCTTCAACAAATGGTGCTGGCAAAACTGGATCTCCACATGCAGAAGATTAAAGCTGGACCCGTACTTGTCACCATGTACAAGACTTAATTCCAAATGGATCAAGGACCTTGATAAAAGGCCAGAGGCTATAAAAACCATAGTTGAAAGGATAGGGAACTCCCTCGAGCTGATTGGGCTAGGCCAACATTTCCTAAACAGATATCCAATGGCACAGTCCCTTCTACCAACTCTCAACAGTTGGGATCTGGTGAAATTAAAGAGCTTCTGTTCAGATAAAGAGATTGTCACATGAGCTCAAAGGCAACCCACAGAATGGGAGAAAATCTTCACTAACCACATGTCTGATAGAGCTCTACTGCCCACAGTGCACAAAGAACTTAGAAAATTAAACACCAAGGAAACCAATGGCCCAATTAAAAAATGGGCCCTGGAACTTAAAAGCAATTTTACCAGAGATGAAATTACAATGTCTAACAAATATCTTAAAAATGCTCCACTTCTTTAGCCATCAGGGAAATGCAAATCAAAACCTCCCTGAGATATCATCTCATCGCGGTCAGGATGGCAAAAATCCACAATACAAACAACAACAAGTGCTGGAGAGGATGTGGAGAGAGGGGAACTCTGCTACATTGCTGGTGGGAATGCAGGCTCATACAGCCACTCTTGCGGACCGTCTGGAGATTCTTAAAGAAATTAAAGATTGAAATGCCATATGACCCTGCTATTCCAGTTTTGGGAATAACCCCCCATGCAGCAGAGGTTCGCCTCTATAGCACAAGCACGACTATGTTCATAGCAGTACTGTTTACAATAGCAAAGTCATGGAATCAACCCAAATGTCCAACAGTTGACGAGTGGATAAGGAAAAGGTGGTACATCTATACAATGGAGTACTACTCAGCCATCAAAAATGATGAATTACTGGAATTTGCTGGGAAATGGATGTCATTAGAAACAATTATATTAAGTGAAGTATCCCAATCCCAGAAAGTTAAGCGCCGTATGTACTCCCTAATAGGTGGCTCCTAGTACCAAACTCACCCAGCCCACACTCTAGGGTAAACCTAAGTAATACGGTAATTGCAAGGATTGTGAACAAGAGGGATAGGGTTGGAGGGCCACAGCAGACACAAGGAGAGAGGGAACCATGTTACAGCAGAGAAAATCGGCCTCCAAGGAATGGAAGTTAGTAATGTGACACCTGGTTAAGTTCACAGACGTTTGTTCCTGATCATGTACAACTGAGGGGGTATGATCTCACCAGAAGGGGAGGGCATATAGTCTGGCAGATGAAAAGAGATCATTTTGCAAATGGGTGACTGATCCCTCCCTCACCGAGGTTTCCTGCTTTTGTTACATCTACCCTTGAATGTGCTATTATAACAAGACTCCAGTTTAACAGTTTTTTGTCTCTGACCAGGGGGTGACATACAGTGCCCATCAGGATGGAGTGAAGGGCATTGCAGGAGCAGCAAAACTGCAAAAGAAAATCAACAAACCACAATCCAGAACTTCAGAGACTCTATATCATCCACATAGAACTAAGCCAGCCTAATCTCCCCCCATCCTGAAGCTCAGGGACATTTGCGGAAGAGGGGGCGGTAAGAGTGTAAGAGCAAAAGGATGGGGGGAGCAATGATTTGAAGAGTCTCCACACTAGATAGGGCTGAAGCAATCATAATAGGACTTTGCATGCCCTGCACCATGTCCGTCACACTATTGACCTCACAAAGTCTAACATCGGCTAAAGGCACCAAGATCCTTGGAGGCAAGGGATTGATGGCCACAGTAGTGTTCCTATGCTTAAGGGGAACACGAGAAAGGGTTCAGGGAAATGCCACTGGGTCCTTTTACGTCATCGGAAAGGAGGACCAAGAGGAGAGTTAGGCATACACAATAAAGGACTCTCTGGGAATTGGGGGGGAGGCACTGGGAGATGGGGAGGGAGGGAAGAGGAGCAGGGGGTTTGGGGGGAAGAGGAGGGGGGGAGGGAACTGGTCTACCTATTAAGTTTGTATGAGCAGAAATAATAATAAAAAATGTTAAAAAATAGAATAATTCCCCCCATTCATGAGGAATGCATTTCAAGACATTCATAGATGGTGCCTGAAATACTTGGATAAAATCAAACCCAATTCCTATAAATACTGTCTTTTTCTCCTATGTATGCATGCCTGTGGTAAATTTTAACCAATTTGTCACTTTTATCTATTTCTTTATTGTGTGGGTATGCATGCACATACTTGCAGGTCAACCTCAGGTGTTAGTCCCCAGGAGCTGTCTGTCTTGTTTATAGATGACAATTCTGAGTCCTGAAACTCAAGACTTATGCTGGGCTGGCTGGCCTGCAAGCCACAAGGACCCTTCTGTCTCTCCCTCCCCAGTACTGGGATTAAAAGTGTGCTCACAATCTAGCTTAGGTGGTTGCTTGCTGGACATGAAATTCAGGTCCTCATGCTTGCATGGAAATTACTTTACTCACTGAGCTTTCTCCTCAGATTCAAAGTTCAATTTAAATGAAATTCAGTAAGAGCTGAACAATAACTAGGAAAGAAGCATTACAGCAATATACTGTAGTAATTTACATGCATGTGATCTTTCTCTCAGATATAATCACTGTATGTACAATGCCAAGTGAAGCAGTAAGGTGGATGACTAGACCTTGCGACTGTGTTTGTGGCATTCAATAGGCACCTGACAGGCAGTGTGTCAGAAGGATCGTGGAACTGTGGTGGGGCAGGGTGACGGTCAGCACCTGGCGCTGTGGAAAGTGGACATGCCGATGAAGTGGAAGGACTACTATGGTTGATGTACCATGGTGTTCCCTTGTGCAGCGTCAGCACTGATTAGTAAAACTCAATCTAGTTTCATCTAGAATTCCTCACTGGTTCTTCACGAGTTCCTTTGAATTCTTTATAGTAATCCATTTTTGGTGTACAATCCAATATTTTGTAGCAAGTTTATGATGTTGCACAACCATTACTGTATTTTTCTTTTTCTTTATTCCAAAAACTTCTCATGCCTGTTTCCTTTTATTTACAAAGTGCTGTTAAGGCTCATTCATTATCTCACAAATATTAGTGGTTTGTCATCTTTATTTTTGAGTAGTACCACATAGTTTGTTTATGTACGTTCTGCGTAGTTATAACTTAAGCATTTGGATTATGACCAGTTTTTAACTTGAATGTATGATACGCCCATGAATCTTTATGCACACACCTTTTTATAGATGTGTGTTATTATTTTCTCTTGGGTAGATATGTATTGAATTTCTAAGTAAGTTTGTGTAATTACTAAAGTAACTGCCAAACTTTTCCCAAAGTGGCTTTGCCATTTTAGATATCCATCCGACAACAGTTTGTGAAGTTGCTGTTCTCTCATTGTCAGTTGTTATCTGGATTTAAAGTCAAAGCCACTCTGTTCTGTTCCTAGTGGCATCACATTGTGGTTTTGTTGTGTGTTTGGTTTGGTTTTTGAGACAGGATCTTAACTTTGAAGTCTACACTGGTATCAACTCACTAACCTCTTCTCTGAGCTTCCTTTGTGCTGGGATTCCAGGCAAAAGTCACTGTTAACAGCCACTCTGTGTTTGCGAATTGCACTTCCCTAAAGACTAGTGATGTTAAACACTATACACATGCTTTCTAGCCCCCATAATGTTTCTTTTTAGATCTTTGTTCATTTTCAGTTTGGGTTGCTTGTGATATTATCCAGTTTTAAGTGTTCCTTATGTATTTTGAATACAAGATCTTTTGAACTGTATTGTTTGTGGACCTTCTTATGTCAGTCCTGGTTGGTCATTTTATTTTCGTAGCGGTTTCGAAGGTTTTTCATTTTGCTGAAACGTAGGAGGTCAAAATTTCCTTCTTATGGATTATGCTTTGGCAGTAGAGCTAAGAATACTTTGCCTAAACCAGGATTAAAAAGATTTTTAGTACTTTATAGAAGTTGTAAATTTCATTTCTTACATTGTGAGATAATATTTTGGTATAGTGTAAGGATATAACTTACTGATTTTCAAATAGGGGTAATTTTGTTCCTAGAGACACTTCACAATAGCAGACGATAGTGTGGGTCGTCACACATGGGAAGGGTTATTATTAGCTTTTTCGTGGGTCTAGTCCAGGGACATTACTAAATATCCTATTGTGGTGCACAAAACAGCCCTTTGCCACAGGAATTACTGGCTATACATCAGTAATGCAATGCTTAAGACATCAGGGGTTAGTAAGACAGTTGGCAGCATTAGTACCCGGCACAGGCATCACCCAGACACCGGTCTTCTGGCAAGAAAGAGCTGGGATTTTGCAGCTTTTCCTGGGTTAGTGTCTGTCACCAAGCATGGTGCAAATATGCAGTGGCAGACGTGGGAACAGTTCCAACACCACCAGAAATATAAGCTGTGCTTACCTGAAGTTTAGCAGTCTTTCCACTGATGGTCGTGTGATTCTGTACCTTTTAGTATATTCACAGGGCTATGCATCCACACCGATTTTCACTGCTTGAGAATATTTTCTTCTCCAAGGGAGGGATCTTCCATCTTTTAACAGGCATCTCTAACAGACTGAGTGCTCTTCAGCATTAGACAACTACAAATGTATTTTATGGCTTTGTGGGTTTTCCTACTCTAAATACCTTCCATCAGTAGCATATTGCAGTATTTGATCTCTGTGACAGTTTGAAGTTTTCAAATGTGACCTCTTTATATCTGTACCAACGATTCTTTCCTTTTACCAATGAGTAAATTCCACTACCAGGGAGTATCACATTTTGCTTATTCATATATCATTGGTGGACATTTGAATTATTTCATCAGTTATTACTAATATTGCTGATGCAAATATTTGTGTGTACATTGTTTGCTTTTATTTTATTCTTTGTGGGTGGTGTATGGGCATGGGCGTGCTCAAGTTTCACATGACTGCCAGTGCATATGAGTATTCATGTTTCTGGAGACCACAAGCCAATGTTGGGTGTCTTTCTCAATTGTTCACTACCTTATTTTTTCCCTCAGGGTCTCTCACTGAATCTGGAGATCATAAATTTGTTTATTCAGCTAACTGATGGGCATCTATCTATCTATCTATCTATCTATCTATCTATCTATCTATCTTCTATCTACCTATCTATCCATCCATCCATCATCTATTTATCTACCTATTTAATCTATCTAATCTGTCTATATTCCTTCAAGCATGTAAATACACAGTAGCAAATTGTTGGGTCACATGCTAATTCTTCATCTAAACGTTTGGGAAACTGCCAGATTATTTTCCCACCAATAATGTAGGATTTCAACTTCTCCACATACTTGATAATATTTGTGTTCTCTGTACCCATTCTAGATAGTGTAACATATTTTCTTGTCTGTGTGTGGTGTGTGTGTTTGTGAGTGCCTGTAATTGTTTGATCCTATTATAAGAAAATTTCTAGAGTAGAAGAGTCTGTAGGAAGGAAAGGTAAAATGGTGGCTTCACTATGAGGAAGTTGTCAAGAAATATAGAGTTAGTGGTAACATAGTATTTCTTTTTTGGGGGGCAACAATAATATTCTAAAAATGGCCTTGACATCTGTGAACATATTGAAAATCATTGAATAAAGTATCTTAAAAGGATAACCTGCATGCCATGTGAATTATATCTTAGTAAAGGTGGTAACATATCAATTGCTTTTATTTATGTGATCTATTTCTGGATTCATTTTGTTTCATTGATTTCTGTGCACAGTGCTGTCAGTAAATGGTCTCCTGATTTCTGTAGCTTGATGGTAAGCCATAAAATTGGTTATAGGTATCTTCTTTCAAAAACTGGATGCTTTAGTTCCTTGACTTTTCATAGAAGTTTTAGAATCAGCTTGTCAATATCTACCAAATTTCTTACATCGATTTTTTTGGTGCTAATTTTCAATATTACTTTTGGAAAAAGTTTTTTTTTTAAATTATTTATTCAATTGTGTGTGTATGCGTGTGTGCGTGCATATGTGTGTGTGCGTGTGTAGAACCACAGGTGAATTCAGGAACCACCATGGACGCCTTCACCTCCTCCTTGTTTACTCTGCCCTGGGACTCACAGGCTCCGCCTTACCAGGACCAGAAACGCAGGCCGCCCGCGCTTCCGCCTGGCGTCTATACGTGGGGTCTAGAATCCGAACTCAGGACTTTCTGCCTGGAAGGCAGAGGCTTAACCCCTGAGCCACCTCTCCAGCCCCAGATTTTTTTTTTTATATAATGCATAACACAAACATTTCAGAATCAGTTATTTCATGGGATCAATTACTAGCTGTTTAACTAATTACTCTTCATTATTTCAATGTTCAATATCTTTCCTTGGGAAAGCACACATTCTAGACTCTTGAAACTTAGCAGCATCCTTTTATTTGGAAAGATCATGGGTTATTAGCAACACCCTCCAATGCTTCTTCAAAGCACAAGTTCATAAAAATGGATGCTTCGCGCCTTCTGAGGGTCATGGTCTTCTCTGGGTATCATTGCCTTCTCTCCAATTGGTAGATTGTGGCCTAAGAAATCTGTGGTTCGGGCGATCACGTGAGCAGTGGAAGCCGCTTGCGCATGCCTCTTCCTGTGGTCGCAGGCCACGAGGCAGCTGGATCGTGGAAAGCATTGGAGGAGTGAATTCATTGAAACTAAGTGCAGAATTCACTCTTCAGGTTTGGGTCTTCATGGATTTTGATTGGAATCTGAAGTAAATATCTAGGTCACTTAGTGAAAAAAATGATCTTTTAGCTATGCTGATTCTTCCATTTTATGAGTATGCTGTTCTTGTTTGGTTCAGAACTTTAATTTCTTTTATTGGTCTTCTACAGTGTAAAGATCCTGTGTGTGTTTGATCATATTTATATGTCTTGTTTTTTATATAAGCCTCTTTTATGTTTACATAAGTGTCTCATTTTTGGTAGAGAGAGGTTTCATAAGAAATATGTTTTTAAAATTCTTACTTTCAGCTTTCAATGATAGTTCATTGCAACTTTAGTCAATTAGTTCTTGGATTATTCTTTCTTTCTTTCTTTCTTTCTTTCTTCTTTCTTCTTTCTTTTCTTTCTTTTCTTTCTTTCTTTCTTTCCTTTCTTTCTTCTTTCTTTCTTTCTTTCTTTCTTTCTTTTCTTCTTTCTTTCTTTTTTCTTCCTTCTCTTCCTCTTCTCTTCTTTCCTCTTCCTTCTCTTCCTATTCTCCTCCTCTCTTTCTTTCTTTTGTGCATGCATGTGTGAGTGTGAGTGTGTGTGTTGTGTGTGTGTGTGTGTGTGTGTGTGTGTGTATCAGAGGGTCAGAGGCACTGTGTATCCCTATGGAGGACCAGAGTGTGACTTCCTCAGGATCATCCTAGATCGCTTCTACCTTTTCTTGCTTTGCTCAGGGATTCCTAGGCTCCACCCACCTGGACCAGAGTGCAGGCTGCCACTGGTTCTGCCTGAACCTAGAATCTGAACTCAGGACCTTCTGGTTGTAAGCCAGAGTCTTAACCCCTGAGCCATCTCTCCAACTAAGTTTTCTTTCTTTTTTATCCTAAATATCTTTTTTTTTAATTGTTTCAATGCATTGGCTGAAATTTTCACTATGAAGTTGGATAGGAGTGAACAAAGCTTACAGGTTTGCTTTCCGTTTCTAATTATTCTATTCTATATTCTATTAACTAGGTAGATCCTTGTTTCTGCAATGAAATTACCAAGGGAAGAGGCAGGAAGAAGCTCTTTTGGTTCATGGTTCTGGAGGCCTTGTCCCAGATCAGACAGCTCCATGACTTTGGGTTTCTGGAGAGAGCAGCGTATCAGGACACAGAACAGAATAACCACTTACGGCATGAGCCAGTACAGAGAGAATAAGGGAGGGCCATGCCACTGAGCACCAAAACATCTTTCATAAAGTCTCCATCTCTTAAAGTTCTAGCGCTTCCCAATAACATTTACCTGTGAACTCAACCTTTAACCCATGACCTCTGGGGACACTAATCTAAACCATTTTGCTTATATCTGAGCAAAGCATTCAGTCCTTTAATTAAGTGTGCTATCAGAAGCTGGAGAGATAGCTCAGCAGTTAAGACCATACCTTGCAAGCAGAAGGTCCTGAATTTGGGATCCCAGGTTCCACATAAAAATGCCAGGAAGAAAAGGCAGTGGCCAGCACTTCTGGACTTGTGGAGAGCCTGGGAAATCTCAAAAGGAAACGAAAAGGAGGTAGAGGCAATCCAGGATGATTCCTGAAGTCACCCTTGGCCCTCCATAGGGACTCACAGTGCCCTCTCTCTCTCTCTCTCTCTCTCTCACACACACACACACACACACACACACACACATGTGCAAAGTAAATATTTTTTAAAAAGTGTGGTATAGCAGCAGGTTTGTCAGTGTGGTAGATGCCCCCTTTTAGAGTTAAATTTAGTAAATGGATTTCTGTTTCTATTTTTTCTGAGTGCAGGTGTTATGAACATGTGTTAAAATCCGGTGAGTACTTTTTCCTTATCGTTAGCATTTCATATAATTGTTGTTATTTGGATCTGTTCATGAACCTCTAGCGGACAGGGTGTCTTGGGTAGTGATCTATAGACTGCTTCAGCTTGCTATCCCATCCTTGTCTTTGACATGTTCATTAGGTCAGATCCGTGGATGCACATCTTAGAGTTGCACACAGGTGGCAAGAACAACTTCTTTGCCCTGAAATTTGGAGAGTTGCTGTTTCTCCATAATAGTTCTGGTCCCTTGTGGTTCCTAGGCACTTCCTCTTTCGTGAGGAATTTACTTACCTTACACGATAGTCTTAATGGTAAACTTGATACAATACAATATTGTCTGAGAGAGAGGCTTGTAAGTATAATTGTAGGGAATTGTCTTAATTACCTTAATCAATGTAGGTAGATCCATTTTATTTATTTATTTAGATTAATGTCATTGCATGCATGTGGATGTCAGAGAGCAACTCTTAGAAATCCTTCCCTCTCTTTCCGTCCTTCCACCATGTGGGCTAATTCAAGTCACCAGGTTTGCATGCAGGCATCTATCTCTCCCTGCTGAGCCACCTGCTGGCCCGGAAGATGCAGTGTAGTTGTAGGCAAGACCATTCCCTAGGAAAAGAATCTGTAACCTTGGACCCAAAATCTGTGATGCCCATATTCCTGCATTCTCCCTGTGGATTTACCTTGGGTTAAGATGCTGGGGGATGGAAAAAGCAGAATCTGAATCTATTACATTCACTTTGAACAAGAGAGCCAATGCTTTTTGGAAAATATTTCCTGCTATGAAAGAGAAAGGCTCTTTTCCCTGTGTTGTAGTTGTTTCTCATTCCTCCAACTGTCTTGGTGGTAGCCATTAGGCACTTACCAGGGGCGGTAGCCATTAGGCACTTACCAGGGCGGTAGCCATTAAGCACTTACTAGGGGTGGTAGCCATTAGGGACTTACCAGGGGCGTGTGGATAGAGGTCCATACAAGAACACACCATTATACTGGTGAGAAATGATGATGCTATTAAGAATGTGTCCTGCAACCTCATGTGCAATGGTAGTTTGAGCTCATATACTTTATACTCTTGTTGCTTTTTTCATCATATTTTGAATCTGCTTCTAGTCAGCTGCAGCTTAGCTTCAAGCCTGGAAAGTGTTTTCACTACACACTTTCTAACTGAGCTTGTGAGCACATTTGACTGTATTCTTCAGTGTGTTATCTATGCTTCTGCTATAATGTGATTGTGCTGCACTTAGGGCCATGCCCCGACACTGTGGAACCTTCCAGATGGAATTCCATGCTATATGTAGGTCTTCTTCCTGGGCCTGGTCTCCCAAGCCCACTCCTAACACTAGTCACATGTGTCAGTCTTTCCAGTAGTAGAGAGCAACTTTGGAGTTGATACATTTCAACCCTGTACACATTTATATACACACACTTTGGGTTCTGTGGGTAAGTTAATTCTGTGCAGCAGACTGACTTACACTAAGTGGTCATGTCCTTTTCACGAGCAGTTTAAATTATCTGGATTTTCATTTTGACTTTGATATTGACAGTGTTCAATAAGGTTTTAATACATGTTTAATGAATGCATATTTCTGAAGTAATCAAAAATGATGGAAAAATGTGCATTTCAATTTGCTTAAAATCATGTATATTGACTTGAGTTAAATGGTAGCCTCATAGCAAAAATCCAAGAAGGTAATGGTCTTACTGATATAACATATGTACAAGGCAATCTAAACTACTGGAAAGAATGCACATGTTTATAGAGTTATAGAAAGCCGAGATTATTGCTGTGGCAATAAGAGCCTAGAGTGTTGGAGGGATTTAATGTTCAAACATATTCATGCCAAAGTTTTAGGTTGACTTTCCTGTGAAGCAAACAGGTAGGCACTTGTAAGAGGAGGTTTGCTCTTTCCTTTTAAACTTGGAATCCCAGTTGCTCACTAATTACAGAGGTCAGTAGCATTGCTTTAGGAAAGAGAACGGAAACTTCTCATGGCTTCATAAGGTGAGGTCAGGTTCTCCTTGAAGGTTTTTGACAGACAAATTTTCTGATCAAGAACAGTTTTGATTATTACAAGGTTAGGATAATTTTTACCCAACCCAGTGCCTAGTCAATGAACTGGCCTGGTCACATGGAGGTAATATTTTTAAACGAATATAGACATTTGTTTGAATTCTCAAGACTGTACTGAAAGTTGACACTGGTTATGAGTGTGTAAACTAGCTACTAATTTTTTTCCTGCAAGCCCAGTAATAGCTTCTAATTTTTATGAAGAGAGAAACGCTTCATGTTCCTGCAAGACTACCTCTAGAGATTATCATGGCTGGTTCTTGGTTTTGACTTTGATCAAGGCCCGTGGCTCTTGGAATGCCTTCTGGGGTGAGTGCTGTCCAGGCTGGACTAGCTGATCTTTGCTTCCCTCTGCTTTTCTACATTTAAAAGAAAAAACCGATCTTTCAGGCTGGAGAAATGGCTTATGGGTTAAGACCATCTCACAAGCAGAAGGTCCTGAATTTGGATCCCAGGTCCCACATAAAAACACCTTTTGGAAAGAGCCTGGGAAATCCCAGAGCGAAACAAGGAGGAGATAGAAGCAATCCAGGATGATTCCCGAAGTCACTCTTGGTCCTCCACAGGAACATACAGTGCCCTCTGATACACACACACACACACACACACACACACACACACACACACACAAGAACAAAAATAACAAAACCATCTTTTTAATGAGACAATCCACAAGTTTTTGGAAGGCTAATTCTTATCTGATTCTAGTTGGACAAGTGGCAATTGTGTTTTACTCCTTAACTTCATTCCTGGTCGTTGCAGAATTTATGCAATGGTTGCAAGCACATTGAGAGCTCCTTAGGAGCCCTGACTCAGCAGTCCTCTGCAGAGAGACAAAGCTAAATGCTTTCTCATCTTCATTCTATGCAGGGCCACCGAAATTGTCTGTCCACAGGAACTATCCTGACTTCCTGGGAGCTTTAATGAGTGTGATGATCAACATTGCTTATACCAATATATCATGCTCTCGCTAAGGGAATTTAACAGTCGATTTTTTTCCTCTCTGATAATTCATCAGCAACATTTGCACAGGAATGCCAAAACACTGAGAGTGGGGTCCAGCAAGGGAAAAAAACATGAAGGCTGAGATGTCTTAAGGTCTACGCAGTTGGGATGCCAGTGATACAGAAGCGCTAATGGTGTAAATTCCAGTTTTTAGACAGGAGAAGACCAATGACCCAGCTCAATACCCAGGTTGAAGGAATTCTTTCTCATCCAGGCATACTTTGTTCATGATTAATTGGGGTGTGTGTGTGTGTGTGTGTGTGTGTGTGTGTGTGTGTGTGTGCATATGTATCAGAGGGCACTAAATATTTTTAAAACATAGATTTCAAAGTGGCTTGAACTTGAATGCAAGTAGTTATCCATTGCTGCAGAACTTTATTTTCCTTCCCTTAGCCATGTACCTCCGTGCTTGGGGAGGAAGCTTGAAGTCTTCTAGTTCAGCTTCATTCAGGATTTGTTTTAAACATTTGCATAGTCCAATACCTCTAGAGAAAGGAAGCTTACAATTTTCAGTTGAGATTAATTTGCTGTTGTATTGTTGACAATTAATACCTTTGACGATGCTAATGTCCTTGCTGTTGTTTTCAACCTGCTAAACTTAGAGAGATAATTTTTCAGTGGCTCCCATTGGGCATATTTTATGTGTGAATTTCAGAATCAGATTGCCTACATTCTGATGGCTTTCATTTTAATGCTCAACTCTGCTTTTTTTTTTATTAAAAATTTAATTATACATTTTAAAATTTTTTACCAGTTCCCTCCCTCCCCTCTCCCCCCCCTCCCCTTCCCCCAGTGCCTCCCCCCCAATTCCCAGAGAGTCCTTTATTGTATACGCCTAACTCTCCATTGGGTCAACTCTGCTTTTTTTAAAAAAAAAAATTTGTCTTCTTTGTGTGTGTGGGTGTGTGCGCGCGTGCACGTGTGTCTAACAGAGGACACTGTGTGTGCCTGCAGAGGCCCAAAGGTGACTTTGGAAATCACTCTGAATTGCTTCTATCTCTTATTTGTTTATGTTCTGGAGTTTCCCAGGCTCCGCCTTTCAGGACCAAAATTACAGCCAGCCCTTAGCCATTCCTGCCAGGCAGTTTTTTCAATGTGGGATTTGAGATCCAAACTCAGGAACTTCCGCTTGCTAGAGAGAGGCTTAGTTCCCCTGAGTCATCTACCTTGCTTTTTTTTTTTTTTTTAATCTGTGCTTTATTTCCATTGCAAAGTGACAGATCACTTAAGAAAATAAGGACAGGCCTGGTGGCTTTTCTGTTCAGCTATTTCTGAGGGACCACTGGTCCTAAGGGGACATGGCTCTGGTTGTGATGTTTTCCTTAACCCCCTATTCTCTGAAATTGAGCACAAAGATGCAAAAGTAAAAGAAAACCTCTCTTTCCTCTACCCTGGCCCATATAACTCATTTGTAAGATTAGCCTTATCACAAAGAATGCAAACCCACTTTAGATGTCCTTTGAGAAGTGATCCTGTTTGGAAAATGACTGTTATGTTGGTTACATTCTCATGCAAAATCACACTCAGTTTGAATTTGTTTGCACTCAGTTTGAATTTGTTCGGAGAAAAGTGCTCTAAAAATAAAAACAAGACACTTTATTCTGCAGATGTTTCCAAAGTTTCCATGTACTTTAGCTTTAATTAATGTCAGTAATGAATTTAAATTTGGGGGAAAAATCAAGGGAGATATGACAGGGAAAAATATGACTATGAAATATCATTCATTATAATTACCATGTAGTGATATTTTAATAAATTTATAAGAAATAAAATGCAAACCTTGTACATCATAGATCAGACACCAGGATAATTTTTACATTTCAGTAGGGAATTATTTTAGTTTTTATACTTTATCCTTTAAGCTAATGTTTAATGTTAATGGATTCCATAAGGGAATTTTTGTAATTTGTGTTATTTTAGTTTGTTCTAATTTATCTCTCCCACAATCTTACCCTGTGAACTCTGAACCTGCCATAGGGAATTAATTAATGATGAGTTCAAAGTGTATTCTCACAGGTACAAATTTATTACAAGTAGTAATGATCATATTTCAGAGTCCAGTAATATTGCTAAACTAACAAATTTAACATCGTTCTCTTCTGGAATGTAGAGCATTGTGATTTTAGAAATTATTTAAAAAAACATTTATTGAATTAATATTTATCCTAAAAGCCTTTTCCTCTTCCTTAGAGCACAGTATGAGGCTGAACATCGGCATTTGAGGTGAAACATGAGGCATCACTAACTGGACAGAGCAGTCGAGGAAGGCGCAGGCAACATTGCAAGCCAAGCCTCATGCCTGAGTGTTGGGCTTGCCCAGGAATAACGGTCTGGGAGGGAGTGAGCAGGGCATGGCTTAGCACATGGGACCAAAGATGGCACTGGGAGCTAGTGTCCTAGGCATAACTCTGATCACATTACAGAGAGCCGTCGGGGCGGAGAAAGGCAAACATGCTGCAGGTCCTAATTGGTTTATAGGAGCCGACATGGACATATGTTTAGTCTGACCTATGCAGAGTGTGTGCTGTGCTGACCATTAAGGTAATTGGCTGCCTGTTTCGCGTTCTCTGGTTCTTTGTGTATATAAGCTGATTTGTTACTCCCAATAAACCGAGACTTTGCTCTGACAAACTCCCCGTCCGTGGCCGAGTCTCTGGATGGCTGAGGTGCGGGCGGTCAGGCTTTATTTATCTTCGTCATTGCAGCCAGCAGCTGTGTAATTGAGTGAGTGAATGAGTGAGTGAGTGAGTCTTGCCCTGACAAACTCCCTGCTGTCTGGAGTCCCCTGGATTTGGGTGAGGGGGTGAAGGACCTACAGCATGTTTGCCTTTCTCTGCCCCGACGGCCTGGAGTCATCACAGTGTGTGCCTGGGAAAATCAGCCCCGCACCTGAGCCCAGGACTTGTGCTTCCTTTCCTAAGAGACAATGAAGCAACATTGTTCACCCTAAAAGGAGAAGGGACCTGGGTGGTATATAGTAGGATGTTTGTGGGCATATTTGTGTGTGTGTGTGTGTGTGTGTGTGTGTGTGTGTGTGTAAGAGAGAGAGAGAGAGAGAGACAGATAGAGGGACAGAGACAGAGACAGACAGACAGATAAACACAGATACACACACCAGCTACTTTGAAGATCAATATGGAGACTCCTCAAAAAGTTAAAAATGGAACTTCCATATGATCCAGCCATACCACTTCTAGGAATATGCCCAAATGATTCTATATTTTGTTACAAAGATATTGTTCATCTATGTTCATTACAACTGTATTCAAAATAGTGAGAAAATGGAATCAATAAATATGCCCATCAACAGAGGAATAGATAATGAAAATTTGGTACCTATACAGAATGGAATACTATCTAGCTATAAGGAACATTGAGATTATGGAATTTGCTGGCAAATGGATGGAACTGTAAAAGCACAATATTAAATGAACTATCTCAGGCACAGAAGACAAATGCCACATGATTTCTTTTATATGCAGATGCTAGCTAGTATTTGGCTTGGAAGTATGGTAAGAGTCAGAAAATTAGGGAAGAGTGGGAAGGGATGGTTAGGATGAAACCTTTGTAGAGGAAGATATAGGATATTATGGCAGGTAGTGTGAGGGAGGGAACAATGGGAAAAAATATGGAAAGGTATGAGAAGATGGGATATAGGAGGAGCAAGGGGACTTAAAGGAAAGCCCTAAGATTAGGAGATTGAACTTCCTATGTTATTAATATGTCAAAAACATTTCTTTTAAAAAAAAGGAATAAGAATAGATAGTCTCTAAGCAGAGGAGTACAGAGAGAAAGAAAACAGGGCAAAACGAACAAACAAACAAACATAATGCCCTGAGATGGTCTACTTAGAACCCAGTGACAATTAAAATTATTCTAGAAGTAGCAGGAATGGGACACTTCCTGCTGTTGGTCAGAGAGGTCTCAAAGCCCCCCCCCCAACATTATAGGATTTTGCCATTGCTCTTGGTTACCCTCTAAAAACCTGACAGAAAGACCCTGTGACTGAAGATGCAAAACATGTATTACAGGATATGGGCAAAATACACTGGACATGGTTCTAGAGCTTCCTCCTTGGACAACTTACACAGTACTAAAGAATACTACAGAAACTACTTGGGGAGAAAAACAATCAAAGGTCTGAAATAATCAAAGGTCTCATGAGCCTGTGAGATCTGCAAGTTACAATAAAAATCACCATGACAACAGATAATGTGTAATAGTGACATAAGTATCAAAGAGATAACAATAGCTTTCTGATTGGATTTAAGGCCTGATTTTTCAGAATGGAGCACATTCTTGTTACTGTTAACTAGAACAAGAACCTATAAAAGGGAATGGCATTGATCAGTAGGGAAGAACAGATTGCGAACCTTTAAGTAGGAAGGTAATACAACAAAGTGCATTGTAAATGCCTGTTATTATACCCATGGATTTGAAGAGCACTCAACATTCAGTCTAGAAGCCGTACTTTACAACTGAAAGTGTTTATTACTGAAGAGCACAACTTGCCAAAATGTAGAAAATAAAAGTCTGTGGACTGTTTGTCCCTAACAGGACATATAAGCCTCACCTCTCCCTATCCCAAGGCCCAAAGAACATCACAGAAGAGGGGGCAGCAAGATTGCAAAAGCCTAAAGTGGGAAGGTGGCGGGCCATGCATTAACTCCTGGACATAACATAGTTGTGATGTAGAGATTTCATGGCTGATATGTATACTAACACAAGAACTGTACAGGAACTGTCTTATCAGCTTCTTACTTTAACATCAGAAAGATGTCAAGAAACCCCACAACTTTCTCTGAGAGACTGATGAAGACTAATACTGATAAGGATGCAAAGGAGGATGCTTTCCTATCCACTGCTCCAGGATGCTTGCTGGAGCATGAATCAGGTCAGTCATAAGCCATCACAGACTAGATGAAACACAGTAGGGCGCAAGAGTGAAGAGATTTGAAAATAAAGGGGAATCAAGCAGGGTAGATGAAGGGTTGTAAAGGGGAAAAGAAGGGGGAGATGGGATTTGGGACCAAGGGTTGAAAATATTATGAAGTCACTATATTTGTGTATACAACATTAAAAAGATAAAAAAGAGAGACAGGCAAATAGACATACAAAGAGTTAGAGAGAGACAGAGAGACAAAGAAACAGAGGGAGTGGCAAATGCACTCGCTTGAAGAACAAGTGTATCTTAAGCATTAGTTCTGTCTTGTGGCTTCCTAAACTCTTAGTGTCAGGAAATACTTCTTCCTTGCGGTAAGACTTGGCAGTCAGTGACAGATACATTTGGAACCTGCTTAACACTGCTGGTTTATTTCTACCGCATGTGGAAATATCCCAAGTGCTTTCTAGCCCTCTGTGGGCCCAGTTGCCAGTTGCTTCTTGACTCGCCGCTTGTCACGAGCTCTCCTCCTTCTGCTTCTTCTCCGACTATCCTCAGCCCCCCATGCTATGCCTCCGAAATTTTACAGTTATAGCTGCATGATCATTTTTGCCTCAACTCATATGTATTTTCTCATACACACATTTTCCTTTTCATATATTCGTTTTTATTGTACATTATTTTTATTTTTTGACCTGTTCATGCAAAAATACAATTAATTTATATGTTTCAGTCCTTGCTATCCAGTTCTATGCCTCTGCTGTTGCACTTCATACTCAGAAACACAATTTTCAAAGCTTTCATATAACAGGATTTTCCACTGTTACTATCTGGTTTTCTAAAGTTTTCTGGTTCTAATTCAAAATACGAAGCATAGCCCTGACTCCAGATTCAGAAGATGTTACTTAATTGTGTGCTCTCAATTTGATCTGGAGAGTTCTATGAGTTCTGGACTCTTTCTTCAGTGCGGTTCACTTCATCCTGTATGGATGGAAAGGCACATGACTAAAACAGGTGACATGTTACCACCCAGGCTTAGAACTAATCACTTTTTATTCTATTAAGATTCTTTCATAGGGGGGTCTTTGTGCCACTTATTCCAACAGAAAATTTATTATAATTACTTGCTTACTGGCTTGATGTTGGTTTGCCCATATGCATTTGCCCATATGCACAGGAGCAGGGACTCCTCTGTTGTGTTCACTATTGAACTTCAAGTATCTAAGGGCTGCCCAGCACACGTATGTTCCTCAAGTATTTGTATAATATGGTGTCATGATGCAGTACCATTATGAAGTGGCACAGACATAAGCGTGGACTTAGATTGTACATATACTCCTTGGATAGGGTTGAGTGCACAGCAGATAATTTACTGTCTAACTCCAGCACTCCTTTGTAGGAAGGCTTAGCAGATTCTTTACAGGTGCTACATGAACAGCATTTACATTCAGACATCAGAAAGCTGGCTTATGCTTTCTACACCTATTAATTTAAACACATGATCACCTATAACTTAGATTCACATACTTTTTCTTCATTCTGACAAGAATTTGTTTCTGTAAGGATCCCTTAGCTATATTTTGTAACTTAAAGATTTCACTCTATACGAGTACGCTTCTCAGGCAGGGTTTATTCATGAGAATGCTATCAAGCTGTAAGTTGTATTCCCTGGGAATGACTGCTAACCTAATCAGAAACTCATATGCCCATTGCATTTCTTAAACTTTATAGAGCTATTCAGATAAGAGTGCATGTACAGATAGTTGCATGTATCACAAAATTAGATTATGACTTATCTGCTATAATAAAGAGAACTGTATATTAGTGCTTATTAGTTTTATCTGCACCAATGAGGCCTGCCTGGGGTTTTGCTAACAATGAAGTCTGTTAATTAGCCTACTCCCAGTGTGGTTAGGCTGACACATGGTGCACTGATTGCCCCCTGACTTCTTGTTCTCATTCAGAGAGAGAGCTGCCTCAGTCCCTGAAATCAGAAAGCCTTTGGTAAAAGAGGCTGTTTCTTTATTTTCAATTTAGGGGTGTTGATAAATTTCAAACATGTCTGCCAGTGCCATTCATTTACTTCATCAGGCTAGGATCGGCTTGCTAAGAGTAAGCAGCCATCCAGTTAAGGCGAGGAAGCAGGGCTGGGAGATGACTCAGCTGGTGAGGTATCTCCCGAGGCCCCAAAGTGAACCCCCGATATCCATGTAAGAAGCTGGGCACAGCCAGGTGGGGGTAGGGCGTGGGGAGGAAGAGGAGGATTCCTTGCTGATCAGCAAGCCAAGCCAGATTGGTGAACTCCAGGTTGATTGAGACATTGTGTCTCAAAAGTAAGGTGGACATCTACTTATGGCCCCCACACATGTGCATGAACACATGGATTTGTAAACACACACACACACACACACACACACACACACACACACACACACACACAGAGGGAAGTCAAGCTCCTCTGGCTATGAAGAGTAAACTAGAAGTGCCATTCCATTCCCCCTAATCACTGGGAATGATCTGTGCACACTGTTACCCAGCTTCTTACTTGCAAGCAGTTGATACTTTCATTTTCTCTCTCCTAGAGAACATACGTATCTCCCTCTATGTTGACCATGGGGATGCAGATGCAGCTTCTCCTTACTAATGACCTCTTAAGTGTGGGAATCAGTGCTAAGGACCTAGCATGTTGTCTTGGATTAAATGGCAAAATCTACAATCCGTTGTTCGTGGAGTTGTAAGTCATCTGAGACCCACATGCAGACTTTGCTTCTAGAGCTTTGTTTTTCAGGATGCAAATGGGCTGTAACAGAATGGAGTAGTCAAGGGAATGGATTTGTATTATGAGGCCCAGAATAGGCTAGTACTTAAACATGCTTGAAATTAATGCTGTTGCGGGAAAAAAAAAACTGTATGGCTGAACTGTTAAGTGCTTCCTTTTAATGCAGACTTCATGCCATCTTTTTTGACATTGATTGTGAGAGTGAGGAAGCAGAAGAGGCCTTTGCTAGTGATACAGAGAGTCGTGTATGGTTCTCAGCTCCTATTCCCCAAGACACAGAATTCACTTGGGGTGTTCAGAGTAGGTACTATGAGCATATATTCATACTTTCCTACTCCCCTACTCCCTTTCTGCTAGTCATTTAGAAACAGGCACATGGCCGTCCTTTTGCATATCAGGCTACAGGGGCGCACACGTGAGCACAGTTCACTGTGTTCAAACACAATCTTTGATAATGAACATTATTTTAGGATTTGGGCTTATTTAAGAACTGGGAGTTCTTTCAAGGCTACCGTTATCTTTACAGCCAAAGAGATAATTTTGAATTCTAAGGTTCTCCCAAATGCACTCTGAGTTTTCTCTATTTTTTGAATCTTTTTAGGATGAACACAGGGCTCATGTAAGCTAGACAAATGCTCTACTCCTGACTGTTCCTCTAGGTATGATGTAAGTGACTTGACGTGGCCTGCACAGTCATTGTGGTCTGGGACCCTGAGCTCTGGGGAGAAGACAGTAAAGGAAATCCAGTGCCTGCGACCTGCCAGACTTCAAATGATGAGCAATAATAAATTGCACCATGATGTAATAAATACAAGGCTAGAGATCTGCCTAAAACCACAGAGACAGGAAAATCTTGAAAGAGACTCGCCAGCCCTAATGAGATAATAATATCTACTTGGCAGATTTGCTTCGGGAATTGTATGAGATACTCTATATCTAGCGCAATCAACACATGCTAGTTTTTATAATGATGATGACAAATCAACTTGCTTTCTTATTCCTGGACTAAAGGATCTTGATTTATAACTGTCTTCACATCTTCAGAGTACTGAGTTTTCCCTTTGCTCACTCTCTTTTAAGAAGGGCTTTCTCATCCAGTTTTCTTCTAGTTTTGAGCACTTGTGTAACCAACCTGGCTAAAGTGAAAACCAATGGTAGGTGCAGAGTGGAATGGGAAACTGAGAAAATACAGGCAAATGGAAATCAGAACAGCATAACTCTCTTTGGGTCTTTGGCCGATCCCAGGAAGGACCATCACAGAGGGAAAGAGCCCAGAAGGCGCGCATGCGTCTCTGATGAATGCAAATTCCATTTGCGAGAATGATATTCTGCAGTAGAGGAAAGGAGACCTGGAAAGCAGAAACCATCATTCTCAGCCGGTCGGTTGCTTTTGTGCAGGAAGGAAGCAAGCGGATTCCCAGGTACTTCACATCATCTCCAAAGGCGACATATGAAATAATATGTATTCTAAGGCTCAACAGTCTAGAGATAATGATGCACTTGGTAGATGTAAGGAAATGTCATCTTTGAAAAGTGTTCAGGGCACCGATAAACTGCCTGAAATTAAATAAATGCTGCTGTACTCTTAACCAGAGCTGTGTGGCATTTGCTATCTGATTTTCCAGAAAATTTGAAGACCAGTAAGAGGCAGAGTGGTAGAGATAAAACAAAAGGGATTAGCCTCCCACTAACCGTGTGACCTTGAAGGGCTAGCCTCAAGGTCAGTGGCAGCTGTAGGGTTGAGAAGAATAGAGAGAAAATGTTCACGGAAGGTATTAGTGCATGTAAGCACCCAGTGTGTGCTACCATCAGCAAAGCATCATAAACACCTACGTATTTCCATTCCGAGACCCACACACTCACACACAGGTTCACTTTTCAGACATTTCGAGAATGAGGAAGATAACTCGGATGTGTCTGAAGATCATTTCAGTCTAAGAAGCTCTTTGTTTTTGGCTGGGAAGATGTCTCTGTTGGTAAGGTGCCTGCCATATAAACATGAGTTCAGCTCCTCAGTGCCCACAAAGACGTGTGGACTCTTGAGATGTTTGCTGGTTAACCCACTGGTGAGGTTTGTGTACGGTGAGAAGTCCTGTCTAAAAAAAAATAGGTGGAGAGCACTTGAGAAAGATGCCCAAGTTTTAGCCTCTGACTGCTGATCTCTCTCTCTCTCCCTTTTTCTCTCTCTCTCTCTGTCTCATACACACACACACACACACACACACACACACACACTCATACACACACACACTCACTTCTTGCTGTTTGTGTTATGACTGCCTGGTTGTGTGTCTAGACATGGGGTTTTGAGTATGGTTTTCCATTACTTATGCTGCCGGAGTCTTACCTGACCTCAGTCTATTTTATTTTGTTTTCAATTATTCTTTTATTGTTTCATGCATGGATACAATGAATTTACAAACATTTCATGCCTTTATCCCAACTTCCGTTTTCCCTCCCTTTCCCACTACAATCCTCCTCCTCCTTGCCTGTCTCCCTCCTATTATCTTCTGTTTTTCACGAGTGGCCCACTGGCTTTTATTTGGGTTGTCTTCGAAGGCATGTGTCAAGCGCTTGCTCAGCCTACATGCACACAGCACCATTGCTGCTCCAGGTCGTCATGAAATCCATGCTGCCTCTGTGGCTTGGGAAATTTGCCTTAGAGAGAGGAAATCAAGAGGAACAGAAGCACATGGTGGCTGTCAGTGGGGGCGGGACCTGGTATCCGAGTGGGGTGAACCGTCTCAGTTATGTCAGGCTTGCTTCAGCGATGGCATGCTGGGTCCTGTCATGTAGACCTGCTGTTGCCAACAGAATGGAGCTGGAAATCTGTGTCCCTTAACTTTGAAACATCAGCCAACCTCAGCATGGTCGGAGGTGTTGATCAAAAGATAGCCAGCTACCTGGTTAAGCTTCAGTGTGTGTGTGTGTGTGTGTGTGTGTGTGTGTGTGTGTGTGTGTGTGTGTGCCTATAGAGGCCCAAGGTTGACTTTGAGAATGATCCTGAATTGCTCTACCTTCTTCTGCTTTGCTTGGGGTGGGAATGGAGGTAAGGGTGGGATCCCAGAGCCAGAAGTACAGTCTGCTGCCATTTCCACCTGGCATTTTATATGTGGGATCTGGTATCTGAATTCAGGTCCTTCTGTTTGGCAGGCAGAGAAATTAACACCTGGGCCGTCTCTCTAGCCCCAGACTTTAATCTTTAGATGTGAATTTGTATCCTGTAGGAGAGAAGTTTCCAGAAGTATCACTTTTAGATGTAAGCAGCCAGAAGTCCAGGAAGTAAAGGATGAAGCCTAGTTGCTATATTGAAAACTATTGATCTCTGAGGACTTTGTTACTGCTTCAGATTGGTTTGGCCAAGTTTGCAAAATGCCTTAAAACTTCTAATTCATCTTTCATCTGTCAATTAGCTGTTGCTTGCCTGAATGTGTTATTAGCAGCATCCCTGGGACATGGAGTGACTAATGTCATTAGCCCTAAGTACTCACAGGCATAGGCTGATGGCGTGAGGAGAGGTGACTGGTGAGATGCCGGTGAACGCTGAAGTGTCATTTTCTCACCAGAGGCCCTTGTGACATTTTAATTTGTCTATACGACGATTCTGAATTGGTTACTTTGACCAAACTGACTTACCATATCATTCAAAGAGCCGGTCTCTGATAATTTTTCCATTTGTTGTGTTGGTTCACTGAATCTGTCAAATCCGGTGGCTGAACACACACACACACACACACACACACACACACACACACACGATTAATATAAGGACAAAAGACAATTTCTTCCAACACTCAACTAGAAAGAGAAAAGAGCAGAGTCCAAGCTTCATTTTCTCTACTTATGAAATATAGGACTTAATACCCACTTTATAGGTTTTAATAAGATAGCTTTAATAAAGAAATACTTGAGAAAATTAGTGAAAGTGCTTTGCAAACTATGCAGCCCAGTATGGAAGAAGGTATTAGGAGTATCAATTTACCATTAGACTCATTGACTCATTTAATGTCTTTGCTTTTCCTGCTTCATTTCCATGAAACATCCCAAGGTTTCTTTAGAGCCTTAATCACGTAGGTCACAATTATTCCTAAATGCTCAGTGTTCGATTAAATACAATGCCCACCCCATTACCTCAGTAGTAGTAGGGAAAGAACTCATGTGCTGTTGTGAGTCAACAACCAACAAAGCTCTAGTCCATTACTTCTTAGACCCACTCTTTTTAAATTATTCTTAGTATTTCATATGTGATTACAGTGAATGAACGATAGTTTCGCACCTTGGTCCCCATCCCTATCTTCTCTCCCCTCCCCACTGTAACTTTTCTTCCCTGCTCTCTTTATCCTGCTATTTTTTATTTCAAGAGTGGCCCACTGAGTATCTTTTGGGGTGCCTTTAATGACATGTGTCTGAGCACTTGTTCGAGCACAAATCATATATCTGTGTGTATACTCTTGAGGAAAGCATTTTCTCTCCTCTTCCTCCTCAGGGCTGACCTTCATCAGTCTCTCAGGGAGGTGTGGAGCCACTTGAGCTCTCTGTCCCTTCCTGGGTGACATGAATCCCAGTGTAGGTCTAGTGGAAATACATATAGCTACAGCATGCTCATGAATGCCACAGCCCTTTCATGTTAGAATTTAATGTTCAACCTCACTCTTTCCAGCCTCTTCCTCAACGTTCCCTGAGCCTTGGGGTGGGTGTGTAGTTTGGATCCTGTTTGGATCACTCATACGCATGCTTGATTCCTATATAACATGGTCCTGGACTCACTTTTGTAGCTCCACAATTACTAGGAAGGAAAGGCTATCAATCTAAATGAGAAATTAAGGAAACATTAGATTTTATGAGAAGACATTTCCTATGTGAATCTCCTACTGGAGAAAAGGGTTTATAGACTTGAAATCATCCTGCTAGAAATTAGCTTGAACTCTAGGGGTGAAGGAGGATCTAAAGAGGAGGTCGTATGTGTATGTGTATGTGTATGTGTGTGTGTGTGTGTGTGTGTGTGTGTGTGTGTGTGACAGAGAGAGAGGAGATGAGAAGGAAACTTGTGGGTCACATGAGAAAACAGGTAGGAACTAATAGAAGACATGCACAATTTTTCACAGAATAGGGAGCCTAGGCTGGGGCGTGCAGGCCTATCACCCAGTTGCTTGGGAGATTTGGGCAAGAATATTGGAAGTTTAAAGCCTGTTTGGGCTACATAGTGAGTTCAAGGTCAGCTTCAAGTTCTCTGTCTCAAAGTGAAGTAGGCAGAGGAGTTGGGATGTATGTGAGTAGTAGAGAACTTATCTAGCATGCACAAGACCTGAAAAGAGGGGCAGGAGCCGGGGAGCCTTTATCTCTTGGGAGTGGGCCTTGCTACTATCTATCTTTACCTTGATCTTCTAATCCTCCATCCTTTTTTTAATTTAAGTTAGTTTATTTTTCTGGTTTTATAAGCATATTGACTATTCATCCCCGCTTCCCTCCATCCCCCCTCCCACCCATACCCCTTCCCCTCCCTTCTTCAATCTATCCCACTCTCTCCCACACTCCCACCTGTCCACCTTGTTGGGCTCCTTCTGGCCTGTCTATTTTTTTTTAACTTTTCTACTTTCACAAGAATATTGAGTGCCTTATCCCTGCTTCTCTCTATAGTTTCTCCTCATTTGTCCATCAATCTCACCTTCCTGCCTGTCTGCTTCTATAGATTGCAGGGTTGCCCCTGGCCCATCTACTCCTATAGGGGTTCAGGTCTCTGTGGCACACCAGGTTACCTCTCCTTGGACCGCCCCACTGATAGCATTTCCCTTTACTCATCTAGCGTCAAAGATTTCCACTGTATATTCTTATCTCTCTTGAGTTCCTCACTGTTCTGTTTTTTAAAAAAGTTTTTTATTATTACTATTTTTTCACTCATACAAACTTAATAGGTAACCCAGTCCCCTCCTTTCCTCCACCCCTCCCCAGACTCCCTTGCTCCCTCCCCGCATTTCCCCTTCTTTTCACCCCCCTCCTTCCTTTTCTCCCAGTGTCCCCTCCCTGCCCCCAATCCCTGGAGCATCCTTTAGTGTGAATGTCAAATTTCCCTCTGGGTCCTCCTCTCTGATGAGGTGTAAGGACTCAGTAGCATTGCCTAGAGCTCTTTCTTGTGTTCCCCTTTAGTATGGGAACACTATTGTGGCTGTTAATCCCTTGCCTCTAAGGATCCTAACTTGTGTGGAGTATCTTGCATATTGTTGCTTCTCCTCATCTTTAGGCTCTTCTAATCTTATTTATTTATTTATTTATTTATTTCACTCATACAAAGTTGATAAGCACTCCATTCCCCTACCTCCCTCCACCCCTGGCTCCCTCCCCCCTTTTCCCTTTCCTTTTCCCTCTTCCCTCCCTTTGTCCCAGTGTGCCCTCCCCATTCCTGGAGCATCATTGTGTGCATGTCTAACTTCCCTCTGGGTCCTCCTCTGTGATGAGGTGTAAGGACTCAGTGGCATTGCCTAGAGCTCTTTTTTGTGTTCCCCTTTAGTATAGGAACACTATTGTGGCTGTTAATCCCTTGCCTCTAAGGAACCTAGTGCCTGTGATCCATGCTAGACTTTGGGGGTTCAATGATATGTTGGTAATTTAGGCTCTTCTAATCTTACTGCCCCCTCTTCCTCAAATTTCCCTGAGCTTTACTAATCCTCTATTCTTATCTCAGGGTCCAAAGGGAATCTCTATGAACCCTAAGCTATGGTCAGATTGACTTTTGTTTAGAGCTGACAGCAATACACATACCCAGTGAGACTGAGTTCCACCTGGCATTTAGTTTTATTGGTTTCTGCCAGTGGTTATTTACTGTTATAATTGTTCAAATGCCATTTATATAAGGGCATGTATATTTCTATACATATATTCTATAAAAATATACATTAAAATAAATATATATTTAATTCAGTAACCAATCTTTTTCCTCCTCTCCTCTCCTAATCAAAATAAGCCCCTTTCTCTTTTTTTCTCAAAAGCACCATCTCTCAGCACAACAGGAATATAAATCAAAGACATCTTCATGCCCTGAAATAAATTCTTAAAAGTTCAAATTTGTTATGTTACTGAAATTATGCATACCCGGCCAGCTTCCATGGGAAAATAAATCGTTTTTCCCTTTTCTTTTTAATGAATAAAATCTTCACAATGAAAAATAAGGTCCTGCCTGTGAGTTAATGGTGGGAATCTACAGAGACAGCATCTTTCTTGCAATTAGTGTCTGTAGAACGGCGCTGAGTTAAGAAGGCCTGTGACAGCTGACTTCTTCATTTTGTAAAACAAAGGAGACACAGGCTTGCCAACATTTCTTTGTGTGTGCTTCCTGTCTAACAGGAAAGTTAGTACAATATTTTTTTTTTTTTCTTAAAGCGTCTGGCATCCCATGTAGCTAATGCGAGAGTCTGTTTCAAGCTTCCTCATGAATCTCATCCTGCATGTGAACTCTCAGATCTGGAAATAGATGTGGGTGCCAGGGAGGAAACATATCAGGGACTGAATAATGGCCTCAAAGATGGTCACAAGCCTGTTTTTGGAACCGTTGAGTGTTTCCTTATCTGATAAAAGGCACCTTGGCCTGTCTGTTGAATTCAGGACGTTAACATGGGGAGTTTTTCTGGAGTCACTCAGGTGGCTACAGGCATCATAGTGTCCTCCTAAGAGGACAGGAGAGGGAAATTTGTTCATGGAAACAAAGGATTTGAATGATTCTTGGGAGAGAGGCATGTGCCAGGAAGTTGGGAGGCCAGAAAAGGCAAGAAAAAGCATGTGTCTTCTATTCTGTAGAAGGGCTGGTCTGCCTTAGGTCAGATTCTTTCCAGAACTGAGCCTTACGCTGGTGTCATTTGAAACCACCAGGTTTGTGGGAGTTTGTTCGAGCAGTGAGAAACTAATACAGGCCACCTTTCCCTTCCCTGTGAAATCAGCTTCCCCAGGACCAGATTTGTGCAGCAGAAGCGAGGCATGTGCAGGGTGCGTCCCTGGGGAGGAAGCCTTCCTCTGAACAGCAGAAGGCGTCTTGTGTTCGTTCTTCTCTCTGATGCAGGAATGAAGGTCAAGGTTTTAGCAGGTGCCCATGTGAACAGTGAGCTTGTCCCACATACCCATGGAGACGCAGAGCAATGCTGAAGCCAAGGCGGAGCTGAACGACTCCAGTTCTAGCTGTTCTCTTGAGCATCCAATAAAGTAAAGGCAAAGTCTAGAGCATATAACAAAGTTTAAGAAAAAGACATTGCTTTTCACAGTCAAAGCTGGCAAGTAAGAAGAATCAGAAATCCTAAATTCAAGGGCTAGGACAATATCAGAGTAGATAAAGTGCTTTTGTGCAAGCGTGGGGACCTGAGTTATAATTTCCAGAGTCCATATAAAAGCTGTTTGCCATCATGCATGCCGGTAATCTCAGTACTCTTCCAGTGGGATGGAAAGCAGAGACAGGAGAATCCCTTGGTACTCACAGGGCAGCTACTCTGGTACGTTGGTGAACCGCCAGACCCTGTCCCAAACCAGGTGCAAGGTGAGGATTAACCACTGAGGTTGTCACTTAACCTCCACATATGCACAATCTCACACACACACACACACACACACACACACACACACACACACACACACAAATTAAAATAGAAATATTTTCATTCAAGAGAAAACTTTCCATCTTGTGTTACCAGACTTATTTCATCGAGAATGAAAGCACAAAGAAGAAAATCAAGTTACATTCACAAAGTCATTTTTTTCACCTCAGTCTTTGCAGCGATATGTTTAATGTCCCCCTAAATTCACGAACACGTCAATCTAAAAATTTTGGACTAACAGACTTACAAAGGCAGAACAATAATCAGTGAGGTAGGGGTGGGGTTTGCAGAGATGTTGGTCAAAGACACAACATTTTGGTCAAAGATTAGGCTGTTGCACAATATGGTGAGCATGATTGATAACAAATGTGGTTATTTTTAAATATTCTTGAAAGTCACATAGATGAGATTTCTGTCCAACAGAAAAATAAGAATGTGAGGCAATACATATTCACTAGCTAGATTTAACTTTTGGGCAGTGCATATAAATATAGCAGAAACTCATACATATTGTATAGACAGGTGTGTTTGTATGTGTGTGTGTGTGTGTGTGTGTGTGTGTGTGTGTATCAGAGGGCACTGTGTGTCCCTGTGGAGGACCAAGAGTGACTTTAAGAATCATCCTGGATTGCTTCTACCTCCTCTTTGCTTTACTCTGGGATTTCCCAGGCTCCAACCACGAGGGCCGGAAGTGCAAGCCCCCACGTTTCTGCCTGTCACTTTTACATGGGACTTGGGATCTGAACTCGAATACTCTATATAGGACTGGAGAGATAGTCTGAGGTTAAGACTTTGTCTCTCAAGCAGAAGGTCCTGAGTTCTTTTACCTTTATATGTACACATACATATATAATATTCTTTGATCAAAATTTTCCAGCATTATCAGTCTGTTATCTTCTTCTCTATATTAACAAATTCCTTCTTCTTCCCAAGTACTTTTTTAATATTTTTAATAAACTATATTTGTGCATAATGTGTGGTGTAATCATATATATTTGCGTGTATAGTGTAGATACGTATGTGTATGTGTAAGTTATGTGTATGTATGGGGTGTGTGATGTATATGTGTGTGAGTGTATATACACGTGTTTCTGTGTTTTGTGTGTTTTTGTGTGTATATGGCATGTGTGCATGTATGTGTATACAAGTCCATGTGTTGAGTTTAAACACACATGTGCTAGAGAGTGAGGAAGGAGAGAAGGATCTTTAGTGTCACTATCTGAAATGAGGACCAGTGGAATTAGCACAGGGGAAGGAAGTCAGCAAGTATTCCTGCCCTATCTCAATACAAGGACTTGAAGGATGTGGTAGGAAGAGGAAAAGGGTTAGAATATGAGGTTACTAGAGCTGTCAGAAGAATGACCTGTTATCTTCAAAGCCTTATGTTGGCCTTCTAGGGAACATATAGGAATTCTATGCTATTACATGCAAGTAGCTTTCAGTTTCAGGACTTATTAGTAAATATGCAGATAAAAATTTCTTCATACTAGCCAGGAGTTCATTTTCTAACTTCTCTTTCTACATGTTAAAGAGAATGCATATTTTATTTACTCTTTGCTTTCAAGTTGCAAATCCAGCAGAAAACTATAATAATTAAGATTCTTGACCATAAAATCCTACAGAGGATTTGACAAGTTCATTAACATACTTAATCTTCACATGTTTCAACTTGGATAACTCGTATCTCAGTATATTGTTGGATTTTACTGAGATACATGCATCAGTATTCCTTAATGCTAGGCACTGGCTTGGTAAATATAGAACAAGGAGACATTATTGATACTTTTTATTTTTGTAGCTTCTATTATAGTATATAACTAAAGTCCAGCCATAATCCAAAATGAATGAATTTTTCTGATTTCACCAAAATATCAACTTTCTAGCATAATAATCAGAAGTTATTAATAGATTTTTAAAATATATATATGAAACATGTGTACATATTTGAATGTATACATATGTACTTTTTAAAGAAATATTTCACATATACACATACATATATATATATACACGCACTATATTTAAGTTGTTTGTTCCTTATATTACCCATTCTTCTTTCTTCTGCCATTGAAGACCTTCTTCCCAATCTGTCTCCTTCCTACTTTCATGTTTTCATGTGTGTGCGGCCCACCGAGTTTCATAAGGGTTGCCTGCATTAGCATGTGCCTGGGCATTTTCTAGGAGGGGTATCAGCGGGTATATCACTGAAGAAGGTAGCTCCCCTTTCCACAGCCACATTTACACTTAATAATCCTTCAGGCAGGGGTGATATTATATTGTGTTCAATGTTTTATGTTGTGAAAAACACTAGAAATAATATTACAAACATCCTTTTGGTGCTTGCTCTACATGTACTTAAGCATGAGTTGTTACACCTAAGAATCTACCTTTCTGATTTATAGTCATTCACTATAGTATTTTGTTTCAAAAATTGTACTATAAAATTTTTTTGTGTTCAGGAGAAAATATTCTCCTCATCGAAACAAGACAAAGTATATAAAGAATATGTTGATTGTAGTCAGAAACATAGAATTTCATTCAGAGAAGGGTAGCAATTTTAATGAATCTACCACTTATGATACTACGGTTAGTGATATTGCATCAAACAATTTAAATATTAAAAAGATTTTTAAGACATTAAGTGTTTTGTTTTGCTTTTTTTTTGTGGCAGGGTCTCATGTAGTCTAGGCTTAACTTGAACTTACTAAGTCCCTGTTGTAATTCGTCTGCCTAGTTGCTGATAAATGACCATCAAACGGCTTAAGGAACAAGAAATTTATTTCCTTATGACAGTCTGGTTACAGTTCTCAGTCCAGCTTGATAGGAGAACATGTGCCAATACCAGGGCCCAGGGAACTGGCCACACCATCACAACATAATGGCTGAGAGATGGACAATCCTTACTTGCCAGATCAGCATGTCTGGCCAAGTGAACAGAAGGATGCCAACTCTTTCAACTAGCTCTCGGTGATTTATTCCAGGGCCTAATCCCACCCACCATAGGCTGGGCCTTCCCCCTTAGCTAGACAATCTCTTGCAGGTTTGCTCTGGGCTTAACTCAACCATTAACTCTCTACAAATGTGCCCAGAGCTCAAACCTTCAACAGTCAAGTTGACACCTGTGCTGAACTATGACAGTCCCCCCAAGGCTGGTCTTGAACTCCTGATCCTCCTGCCTCTATCTCCCACATGCTGGCATTGAAAGCATGAACCAGCACAACTGGGTAAAGATTTCCTTCTGTGTGTGTGTGTGTGTATGTGTGTGTGTGTGTGCCCGTAGAGGAATTATCCTGGATTGCTGTACCTCTTTTTTGACCTTTTTGCTTTGCTTGTGGGTTTCCCAGGCTTTGCCTTCCAGGGCTGGAAGTGCAGACTACAGTCATTTCTGCCCAGTGTTTTCACGTAAGATCAGGTCCTTTTGCTTGTAAGCATCTCTCCAGCTCAAGATTTGAAGTGTTCTAATCACTAAAATCTACTATGCGAAGAGATAATGTTTATGTTAATTGGTTCAGCAGAGCCACTCCACATATCAAACATCACACTGAATAGCATGCTTGTGTGTGTACACAACACACACACACACACGCACACACGCACACATATATATATAACTTTTATTTGTCAAATTAAAAATACATGAAGAATGAGTGCACAGTATAAATATGAAGATCTAATTTGTATTCTGTTGGAAGCTTTAAAACAAGACGGTAATAGCGACTTCAATGTGTTTTTGGATGTTGTCAGACTCGTGACTGGAAGTCATGTCGAGAGAATACAGTGGAGACCTATAGCGCAGAGGACACAATTCTGTTTTATCAGGTTACAAACCCTTTTATTTAACTGAGCACCTGCGAGTTCAAGCCTTTCAGAAAAAAAAAACCAAAACACCGCAAAATGACGGGTTGCCATCCTCCTCTTCCCCAAAGAGAAAAAGCAAACCTTCCAGCGCAGTCCTGTGAACATGGTGAGTAAACAAAACCTTTTTTTTCTGTCACACAGTCTGGACTGTGGTCTAAGCACCCATAAACTCTCCCCAATTCTCACTGCAAGTAAGTAATGGAACATCTGGTTAAGTTCACAGACTTTCCTTCCTGATCATTTGCAACTGATGGGGTATGATCTCAACAGAAAGGGAAGGCATAGAGTCTGGCAGATAGAAAGTAACCATTTTGCAAATGAAAGACTGACCCCTCCCTCACCTACTTTTGTTCCATTTACCTTTGAATATACTCTTATAATAAGACTCTAATTTAACAGCTTTTTATCTCTGGCCAGGGGGTGACATCCAATACCCATTAGGATGGAGCCAAGGGCATTGGAGGTGCAGCAAAACTGAAAAAAAATCAACAAACCATAATTCAGAACATCAGAGACTCTATATCAACCACCTGGAACTAGGCCAGCCTAATCTCTCTCCATCCTGAAGCTCAGGGAAATTTGCGGAAGAGGAAAGGGTAAGATTGTAAGAGCCTAAAGATGGGGAAGAGTAATGAAATGCAAGATACTCCACACAAGTTAGGTACGAAGCAATCATAATAGGACTTTGCATGACCTGCGCAGTGACCAACACATTATTGACTCAAAGTCTAGCGTGGACTAAAGGCACTAGGGTCCTTAGAAGCAAGGGATTAACAGTCACGATAGTGTTCCTATACTTAAGGGGAACACAAGAAAGAGTTCTAGGAAATGTCACTGAGTCCTTACACCTCATCAGAGAGGAGGACCCAGAGGAAAGCTTGACATACACATTAAAGGATGCTCCAGGGATGGGGGGAGGGGGCACTGGGAGAAAGGAAGGGAGGGGGAAAGGAAAGGGAAAAGGGGGGAGGGAGCAAGGGGGTCAGGAAGGGGTGGAGGGAGGGAGGGGACCGGTGTACCTATTAAGTTTGTGTGAGTGGAAATAAATAAATAAATAAATAAGCTATTTTAAAAAAACTCTCCCCAATTCTCTCTCAGACTCCTCGGGTCTTGGTATGCACCACTGTGATCAGATGCAATATCATCTTGACTTACACTTAGAATTTAGCTTGCGCAGGGAGAGCTAAGTTAGATCAAAACAGGTTTTCTGGTGTAGTGGTAATGAATTGAGCCATGGAGAGTAAGTCATTACTGCTGCCAGAGTACATTCCCTACTGAACAACCAGCTGTAAGCTCAGGAGGTGTATGCTAGTATCACTTGCAAGCCATAACTTTTGACGGGTTGTCTTAGTGAGAGACTAAAGAATCAAGAATATGTTAAAAAGTTTATTTTTAATCTATATTATACCTCTGGCATTGGGTACTGACTTGGGTGTTTGAGCTACTCATTGCCTAGCAGAGAAGGTACATCTCTTCTCAGCCTGGAGAAATTTTGGGGTAACCTGTGCCAGTATCTCCCTTGTATATGAGAGGAACCTGAGGCCAGACACAGAATGTGAATTTTCCCAAGTGAATAGTATTTACTATTTTTAAATCACACTCTTTGGTATGCAGACAATTATTGAATATTTATTATAACGTAGCTTACTTTGTTTTGTGATGCACATAGTAAGATAAATGAACTGATCCAAACTGGAAAGCCTTCTATTTATTTATTAGTAGTGAATATACTCTTACCATTAAATTGTTTCTCCTACATGTTGTTGAGAAACTACTGTAGCTCCCCAAGTTGGTTTTATGTAGACAAATATCAGCGAGTAACAGGTTGCTGACAGGTGAGGCCAGGCACCATCATCTTCACCCGCGAGTGAGGGTCTGCAGGAAGTGATGCCCTGGAAGTGATCCTGTTCTCTGTGTCTTCTTGTTTGACTGTATATTTCAGGCAGACAATGTGATACCATGAGACTCACCTTGATGGTCAAACATACGAACAGTGAAGTGATTATGTGTCAGGCTCCACTGGATTTTCTTTCCTTGATATAATGGATCAGGAGGTCAAGTTTCGTGGGTTTAATAATTTGCTCAACATCACGTGTTCTCGAGTTTTACTAGTGCCCTCAGGCCGTGATACCGAAGTAGCAGAGTGGATGATTTATGAAGTAAAAACTCACTTTTCACAGGTCCGAGGCTGGAAGCTCAAGGGCTGGTTTCTCCTCTTGGCTCACAGGTGGCACCTTAGGGCCAGCATCTTTGCCTGGCTTTTCTTCTGTGCATGTGTGTTGGAGAAGGGGCGGCAGGCCAAGGCTCACTGTGACAGCTTTCCCCTCTGTTGAGGACACCAATCACCTCAGACTACCATCAAAATCAATTTGTTTCACTTAAGCTTAATCGCCTCCAAGTCAAGTCACATTGGCAGCTTCAACATAGGAATTCTGTGGGGAGAGAATCCAGTTCCTAAGAGAGTTGGAGAGCTGGCATGTGACATCAAGCCTTCTGCCTTAAAAGCACATGCTTACCCAGGATTCCTGCCAGTCCTTATGGCGTGTGACGGGGCAGTGGCAGCCCTCTCCTCCCTTTGAGTTAATGTATTGGATCTTGGTTCAAAATTTGATTCCACTCTGCTCTCTCCCCTAGGAAGGCCTGAAGAGCTGAACGAACTGGTACGAAATAAAATACTCTGACCTCTCAGATTCATTTCATGTCCCAAAGATTTCTTCTAAGTGTGTGAGTGTTTGAATGCTAACTCAGGTTAGATTTAAGTTCCAAGGATCAGAAATTGGCAGGTGACGCCACAGACTCACGCTAGCTAAGCAAGAGAAGTCATTAACATTTACTCCACCCACACAAGTATGTGTTGGGTGCCGACATTGGGGACACCCTCCTAGTGCCTGGGAAAGGTGACTATTAAACTCTTCTCTCTTGGACGACACTGGGGAAAGTGAAAGATTTCTTAGAAAATTAGTAATCTAAAGAAAATGAGGTGTCCGGACAAGAGTGGCCTTGGTATGGAATGATGCTCATTTTCTGGTCAGAGAGACCCTGTTTGCTGTGATGACAGGTAAAACTCGACGAGTAAAAGATCAGTCATGGAAAGTTTAGGGAGCTGAATAGTCCAGACAGAGGAGTGAAAAAAGCAATGTCTGGTAGAAAATAAGAGTCATTTGAGGAACCCTAAGAATGCCATGTGACTAAATGCAGTGATCAAAGTGGAGGGTGGTCTAGGCCAAGGTGGGAGATGTCAGCTAGGACCAAATTGCAGTTCCCGTCCCATGGGATGAGGCTGCCACTTATTCTGTGTGCCATCTGACTCTCTTGGAAGTCACTACTCGTGGTCTGATGGCCATTTGTAAGTATTCACTTCCACAGTGGTTAGTTGCCTTTCTGTGTCTTTCTTCCCCATAAGCATCTTCCTAGTGGATGAAAGGAGGCAGTTTTCTCTGTGGTACAGTCAATTTAAGCTTGTTTTTGAAGAGCAAGCTATTCCAGCAGGTCGGAAGAGACGGCACAAAGTTAAGTAAGTTTCGGCCAGTGCTGAACAATTATTGGCGTCTCTCATTTTCCCACTAGTCAGATAATCTAGATGATGTTGTAACACAGTTTAGAGAGCTCTTTCCCTATTCTTGCTCTTCCCTTCCAGAAACCTCTCTTCTACCTTGTCTTCCTTTCTGGAAAGATGCTCTTTGTTCCCTGTTAATTGGTGCTCCTTTCTGCAGGCGAATTCATTGTATTCGCTAGACACTGATTTTTCTGTCAGTTCAATAACTCCTCCTGTCAGCAGAATTTAAAAAAACACAATGGAAATTAGATCTGAACATGTGTGCCATTAACTGCTGGCCTGAGGGTGATGCTGGGAGCCAGACTGACTTGCTTGAGGAAGCTTGGAGAAGGTCATGTGACCTCCTTCTGCCAGCTCTCCCTTCCCTGAGTTCTAGTCATACCTGTGTGGTTTGACAGCATTGAAGTGTTGAATGTAGTATCCTCCCACAGTGCAGCTGAAGGCTACAAGCATCACCTATGGGGGGGAGGGACTCCAGGAGATTATGAAATAACCCAGAGGTGGGAGATAGGAAACCTTTCTTGAGTGAGAGGAAAGCTGGGTGGCAGAAGGGTGTGACTAACATGAAGACACAGCCAACGCACAGAGAAGGCCCTGATGCTTTGCCCCCCCTTCAGTGATGTATCACTCACACTTCCTGTCTCTGCTCCTCTTCCCGCAGGAAGTAGATTACTTTTGCGCAGGGTGACACATGTTTTAGCAGAGATCTCTAACCCAGTAGCAGCCTGGCATCAATCAACTGCTGTTTTATGAGGGTCAACACTGGAAAACTCCCAGTGGTCTTCTTTCTCCTGCAAGAGCAAATGCTAACCCCAGAAAACCCACTCAAGTCCATGAGACCCGGAGAATGCCTCTGTGCGTTTCATTCCTCCTGACCCTTTTCCTCTCTAACATCTTCTCCCTCCTGCCTCCTTAATTTTCTCTTCTTTTCTGGTACCACGTGCCCCTCACCTGGCAAGTGAAGTCTAAATTACAATAAACAGAATTACAACGTATGCCAATTTTATATGCTATTAACATATTGAATTATACTGAACTATACTGAAAGATGATATCTATTATTTTTAACGTGTGTGTATGTGTGTGTGTGTGTGTGTGTGTGTGTGTGTGTGTGTGTAAAAAGAGCACTTGAATATGTGTTCCTGTAGAGGCCCAAGGGTCAGATCAGGAATCATCTTGAATTGCTCTATTTCCTTTTTGCTTTGCTCTGGGTTTCCCAGGCTCCACCTGCTAGAATCAGAAGTGCAAAGCCACCACCATTTCTACCATTTCTCCTGGCATTTTTACATGGGCTCTCTGGATAAGAACTCAGGTCCTTTTGCATGTGAGGCAAAGGCTTTAACCCTTGAGCCATCTCTCCAGTTCCATTATCGACATATGAAAAAAAAAACTAATGCTTAATATTTTAATAAGTTCTATTATATTGGAGCAGTTTGAGCACTGGTGAAAAACATAAACCAATCCTTGGAAAATACCTGGTTTCTGTTGGTGACAAAGAAGTGTATGGTTGATTTAACTGCTTATCTTGTGCTTATTCACAAATGATTGTGATAAATTTATGTCATTAGCAAAGGAGGAGATGTAATTTTTCACCAGTCAAGGTCACAGATTGCCTAAATTCTATCCACTGCACTCAGCCTCTAGTTAGAATTTAAGAAACTGCAGTGGGAGGCTATGATAGTTAATCCTGGGTGTCAGTCAGCTTGACCACACCTGACATTAACTAAAATCAGCTGAGACCACCTGAAGAGAGTATCTGGATCAATCCATTTACAATACAAAGACCAGCCCTAGATCTGATTGGAGCCTCCCATTAATGGACCAGATAAAAGGAACTAAAGGAAAGAAGACTGAGAAGAAGGAAGATTCTCCAAGGATGTCTGCAGTGACATAGCATCCAGCTTCAACCACCAATCATACTGCCTCCACGATAGACTGTTTCTTCCCTCTGGAACCTTAGGCTGAATAAATCTCCCTTTCTCCCTTAAGTGGCTTGGTTTGAATGCTCTCTCACAGCAGTAGTTAAGAATAACTGTTACAGAGGCCCACCGGGTAGGGAGGTCAGGTGGCCCACCAACACCTCCCCAACTGGGTCTTCTGTGAAAGGAAAGGCTCCTTGAAGACAGAGGGCCATGTTTTAGGATACTGTGGAGCTTTATGTATTCTGAAGATTTGCAGTTATCCTGGCCAAATAGGTTTCACCAGGAAAACCTGTACCAAAGCTCAGACGTCATCCCGTCTGTCAGAGCTGACCTACTTCCCCAGTGGCCTATCATCATGGATTAAGCAGAAAGCCCCTCACCGGGTAACCACGGGCTGCTGTAACTTCTACATGTTCATCGTAATGGATGGCAGCAGGGTGGCCACGACCGCAGCCTCGCAGACCAGGAGAACATTTTTCACATTTCAGGGCATTTCTTTAAGAAGAAATGGAATTGATTTTCTTTGCTTCCTGTTGGGATGATTCATGCCCAGGGTTAGCTTTCATTTGTAAATACCAGGCCCCGAGAATCCACACACTGCTAGGGAGGAAGCTGCAGCTGCGCCTCCTGCCAGGGTCTCCTAGCTCAGAGTGGTCTAGAACTGGTGATACTTCTGCCTCGGCCTCCTAACGGTGGAGTGTCAGGCTTGTGCTGCCACATTTGCTAACAGCTACGCAAATTTAAGGAGATGTTTAATGATGTTTTGTAGAAGTGTGGAGATACTAGCAGGAGTGATATGTTTCCTGCTTCTGATGTCAGAACATACTTAGAGACACTGATGAGTGTGAATCTCACTAGAGAACAACTGAGATAGAGTCTCCACTTATAGACTTTGGCTATATGGTGTCTGTCTGTCTATCTGTCTATCTATCTATCTATCTATCTATCTATCTATCTATCTATCTATCTATCTATCATTACCTTCTATCAATCTTCTGTCATCTGTGTATATCTATTTAGTGATACACATACACACACATATATTTTATACATATAAAATGGCCTAGTTTTCCTAGGGTGATGAAGATCAAAACTGTACAATATTAAGTCAAGTACAAGAGAAAATGATGTAATCAACATGCATAGTAATTATGGACTACAGTAGAGGCTATTTTTGGCCAAATATAACATTCTATTCTACAATAAACTTTCCTTTTTATAACAAGGAGTACATTAGAAAATAATAAAAAAGTATTGTAAATACACCAGTGTCAGAGCCATTTATTATCATTACCAAGTGTGATATCATGTGTTAGACTGTTTAATCTGCGTTTTTGCAAACCATCATCATGGTATAGCAGGGTTCCCACAACACAGACATATGGCTACATCATCCTATGTTGTTATAATGGCTACGCTGGCATTAGACTGTGAAGACATTCTGTCTGCTGTGAACTTGCAAACCTATCACGGTGTCTGTGATTGTCCTTATGTGTCACATGGCTCTGTGAAGCATCTGTGGTGTGGGACAATTGCTTAACCACACAGAATAGAGACGATGGCTGAAAGTCTTGCTTCTCCATGTACAAACTTTTAACATTTATAGTCATACTCTATGCTCCACTTTCCAAGGTATTATGATACTCGCATCTCCCTAGAGTAGTTTTCACTCTTTTGAACTCTTTTTTTATCCAATTGTGTGTGTGTGCGTGGTATGTATGTACATGTGTGTGTGTGTGTGTGTGTGTGTGTGTGTGTGTGTAGAACCACGGGCGAATTCGGGAACCACCATGGACGCCTCCATCTCCTCCTTGTTTACTCTGCCCCGGGATTCACAGGCTCTGCCCTACCAGGACTAGAAACCCAGGCCGCACCCGCTTCCGCCCGGCGTCTATACGTGAGGTCTAGGATCCGAACTCAGGACCTTAACCCCTGAGCCAGCCCCTCTTTTGAACTCTTACTCCCAATTTTTAACAAATTTGATTCAAAGTTTTCAAATTCCTACGAGATCACTTCTTGCTTGTCTTTACAACTTTTCACAGTCTTCTCTTTCTCTCCTGTTCCCCTGTGCTGTCCTGAGGAGTAAGCTTATTGCAGACTTCAATACAATGTATCTTCTGACCTCTCCCTGTGGATCTGAAATGCTCCACTCAGCAGGAGACGAGGTTCTGGAGGCTCTTGCAGTTGACACGTGCAGGGTACCATCTTGACAACAGACGCCTGCAGTGTGTGTTTGTACTTGAATCCTCTTTTTGGCCACGTTCAACTGTCAGTGTCATGAGTCAGTGCTTTTGAGACATGCTCTGAGCTTCAGGGATAAAAGGTTCAGTGGACACAAAGAGGGCTCTTATTAGCTCCGTTTTTGTCTTGACGTTATTATCTTTGTTCATTTTCAGTTTTATTGTTCATTTGAGCTTAGTTAATTTTCTCACCGGCCTTACTTTTTGTATTATCCTACAATCTAGCAGCTCTAATCAGCCAATTTGTCTTGACAAAAATGACATGCATGGCTGTCCCTATTCATAAAACTGTTTTGTTTTGTAAAGCTCCGTTCAACCATGGCCTCCCTCTCCTAGAACGCTCAACCTGCCTGCTCAGTTCCACTGTTTGGATCTTGCCAGAACTGCCCTTATCTGTTTTCTGCAAGCATAACCCGCGTAAATACTCATTGTCTGAGAGCATTGTTTTTAATCACTCCATATTCATGTGGCACTCCGTAGCGTCATTCAGAATTCAAAATGAACCTGCATCACTTAATGGAATCTTTAAATAGATTGTTCAAAGCAATTCTATTCTCTTCTGTTATTTAGTCTGATGCTTCTATTTTATCAGAATTATATTTCCTTTTACCTGCACTTGTCAGACTTGATTGTTAGCAAGGGAGTACATTAATAAGATAAAGGTCTTAGTCAACATTAAAATCTTATACGAAGCTCATTTTTTTTGGTCTTGGTCTGCCTTAGAATTATCTAGAATCCTGGCTACATATACCATCTAAAATTGGTTATATTGTTTCCTGTTAGGCTTAACCTTCAGTGTTATTGCCACAAGTTGAGATTGTCTAGATTTCTAATGATTCATTATAAAACAGTTTATGGTATGCACTTCTAACTTTAGCTTATTATTTTAAATTTTTCTAACAGATGATACTTGTACAAGTTTCAGTTACGATTGTTGTTGTTGTTGTTACTTGTGCTATGTAGGCATGATCAGAGGACAACTTTGTGGAGTTGATTCTCTCTTTCAGCTTTACATGGGCTTTGGGTATTGGCTCATGCCACCAGGCTTGTGCCAAGTGCCCCTATCTGCTGAGACATCTTGCAAGCAGTCTTGCCCAAGTTTCTAAACACTTCCATTGTGATCTATTTAATATAAGTCAGCTAACATAGGGCATGAAGAATTGTCCTAGGATTGCAGCACATGTGGGAGTTCTATTCCAGGGTTTATTTCTAGACATTCTGCTTATTATTACCTAATTTCAACTCACACACAGGGAAATAAAATTTCCCGTGCTTACCTTTAGAACAATGAAAAATTGGAGTACATCTAAAGTGCACCCCCCAAAAAAAATCAAAGGTTAAAGTTTTGGAATTATACATGATTTTGTTCCATGTTTTTCTGCTTTTCCCATTAGTCTGAATCATTTAGATCAGTGTGTTAGTGCTGCAGATAGATATTTTATAGATATGAGAGTATGAATACTTAATTATTAAGCATAACCAAAAATGACTACTTAATCCATAAGATCTTCAATTTTCTTGTCTGTTACAGAAACAGCAAGGGAAGCGCAGGCATATTTAGCTCCAGTAATAGTTGTGTTTCTCCAAATTAGCATTTAATCAGTTGCTGGCACACCAATTCATATTGTCACCTAGAGGTAGGATGTAGAGATGGAATGGTATTTGAAGAATCTCTTATGAATTTAATAATGTACCCCCTGCTTTTACAAACTTGTATTTTATATTAAATAATGGCTTTAGGTAGACGAATAATTCAAATTTTATAAAGGAAATCATGTCTTACATGCACTAGGGGAACAATCTTTTAAAAATACAACCTTATGTTGAACCCTTCTCTAAGTATATCTTCTGATTCATTTCATAATTTATGTTTCTGATACATTTCGATTTTTATGACTCAAGTTTTTCTTAAAAGTAGGGCACAGCTGGATTACCCTTCCTTATCTTACAGGGAAGCACAGAGTCAGGTAATTAGTTAATATCCACAGCTTTCTGGAGAGATGAATAAAACATGGAGTTCTATAAGCTGTTGACCTTCCCTTACCTTTCCTCCTTGAGCAAGTTTGCAGTGGTTGAAAAGATGGCAAGAAGATGGTTATTGTCTGATTTTCTCTGCCTTGGGGGCTTTCCAGTGCTCTCCTGAAGTTACATTTTTCTCCTTTATAAAAAGAAGAAATAAAAATAACTCAAAGAGAAGTATAAGACAATGACGGCAATGGGAGGTTGAAATTACAGGTTGATTACAGATGAAAGACAAAAAAGCAAATCTAGACTTTTCTTTTTAAGCCTGGAGCGTATTAGTGAGGACAAAGATGTGCTTTGCAATTGCTCAGCTCCTCATCATACCCCTTGAGCACAAGGAAGCTCTGTTGTGTTAATCCCGTGTTCAAGACTTCTGACCTTGATGCTCACCCGAGCTCTGCACACATATGACATGTGTGACACAAATGTCACACATGGATCATGGGTCATGTGCAAATCACATACACATATACACATTTATGCACCACATACATGTTATGTGCTCACACAGGTCTTTGCTATTCTTTCTTACTTGGACTCAAGTCATGTCCCTCTCTGCTGACCTCTGTTACCTATGTGGAAGTCAGAGGAAAACTTTTTTACTCAGTAGGTGGCCATCACTTACTTCCTTGTATAAGTGAAGAAGCCACTGGTCTCTGAAGCATCTTGTAAATGCTGCAGGCATCTTTGGTCTTATGTGGGCTGCAAAAAGGCTGTTGAAGGAAACAGGTGTTCCCTACTGGGGAAAGGTGCTTATTTTAATAGGAAAAGGCAAATACTTGACTGTTCTTGTGTCTGCATCCTACTTAGCATATAAGGCATGTTAGGGTCTGGAAAATCAGGGTTCTGGGTCTTCTACAGACAGCTCATCACCTACTTATGTGGTTTACTCATGACACAAATTACACAAACTTCCACACAATAATCAATTCAGAAAACTATTTAGACCTTGTTCACATTTTGAGATGTTTTAGTGACTCTCTACTGTTGTCTAGGAAACGAAAGTATGCTGTTACCTACTTCATGCGACAACAGTATCCTTTGGGCATGTCAGATGAACAAATGCTGCAGAAAGGTTACCATCCATGAGGGAAGAGACAAAAATATCAAACAGCCAGACTGCATAGAGTTAGCAGATTATAAAGTCAATGGATCTAGGAAGCTCTCCAAGCAGAACTTTTAGGGAATCTACCCAGCTACTTTAATTCATACAGACTCCTGCAAGTTACTTTTCTCTTTCTCGAGCTGCATTCTAAACAAAATGATTTCCTCCTTACAGGAAACAAAACAAAATCAAGCAAAGTTCACCTGTTTGTGCTGTTGTTTGATTTTTCAAACTAGCTTTAAAATTTGTGAAACACGATTCACATGCCATTCAATCATTAAATGTATAATTAAATATTGCTTGGCATATTGACAGAATTGTGCACCGACCACTATGATCTGATTATCCAATGTTTTCATTTCCTCTAAAGAAGCACTTCACACATTTGTTCTCACTTTTCTCCTGTCTACCTATGCCCAGCTCTAACGATCCCTAATCTGCCATTTTGTCATGCTTTCATTCATCATGAGCACCACAGGCATAATATCTTACACTATACAGTCCTTTCATGACTGATCTTGTTGTATACGTGAGGATGGAGTTCCATTTTATAGCTGGATAATATACAATCATATGAACTCACATATATTTTATTGATCACACCCATCAGCTGACAGCCATTTGGAATCTCTGCTTGCTAACTACTTATACTAAAACACAAATCCTGATCATAAACATGATCTGCAAACAGTTTCTCCTTTTCTGTAGGTTATCTTTTCCAATTCCTTGATGGGTCTCATTTGTAGTGCACATGTATTTTAATTTTGATGTAGTAAAATTTATATATATTTCTACTTGTCCTTGATGCCATATCCAAAAAATTGCTAATGTGAGTTAAAAAAAACATATTTCTGATGTATTCATGTGAGAATTTAAAATTTTGGCCCTTACATATGGGCTAATATCGTTGGTTTCTTATCATTGTACTTTCTAGAATTTTATGGGAAGAGTAAGCACCTTTGGGAGAAAAATGGTCTTATTCTTAATAGTTTTCACCAAGTCATGGGGAAACTGACAAGACATGAAGCTCATGGGAGACACTGAGCTTTGTGTGTTTGTGTCATGATTCTGTATATCCATCCCTGTCCTGACTTGGCTATGATAAGTTTCAACTTTAGTTCACTCCTGTTCACGGGGTGCCGCTCAACTCAAGACCTACTTCCTTCTAAAACTATCCTTTACTGTTATCAAATTGTTTTGTTTTCCTATAATTATTGTTTGACTTCTATCTACTTATCCTCATCTCAATCTATCCACAACCTTCATCTTTTCATTTCGTATGGTTATACAATTTAACTTGCTAAATAATTATTTAGGTTTATAATTTAAAATGAAGATTGTTAAAATACAACTCTGGTTGCCTGGCTTGTGAGGCAAGTACCTTTACCCTTTGAGCCATCTCACCAGCCCCAAATACCTTCATTTTAAGACTTTTTTTTAGAAGAAAAAGTTAATATTGTTTCATATAATTATTCTGTGATATTCTCAGCCTTTAATACATTGTGCACATTTAATATATATTAGAGAGAAAAGGATCTGTGCTTGTGGCTGGAGAGTTGGCTCAGTGGGTAAAGCATTTGCTGGACAAGCCTGGGCGGACCTGATTTCAGAACCTGCACAAAACTGGATGCTCTCGCAGGCACTTGTATTCCAAGGGATTCAGCGTTGACATGGGAAGCAGAGGCAGGAGAATCCCAGGAAGCTTACGGGCCAGTTAGCTTGGTGTAGCTGGTCTTAAACAGGTGGCATGTCAAGATTGACACTTGGAGTTGTTCTCTGAGCGCAGCACACATTCCATGGCACACACATGCCTCCACATACATGAAAGCAAACATATAGCCCCCTCACACATATAACACACTCACAGGCTGAAAAACCAACAGATTCACACTTGGCAACTTAAGATATCAATCATGCTAGATTCATAATTAGTCACTGGTCTGACTGTCTCGGTGCTTCAAAATTTGGGTAGTAATCTCTTCACCCATAATGCTCTTGGTCATCTGAGTGAAGGAATCAGAAGCTAACTGTTGGAGACTTGTAGTAGTGACCAGGCTTTCTAGTATTAGTCATAACTTGCAAACCTTGACCAGTGTGTTCCTTACTAGACGTGGTCACACAGGCTGTTATTAAGGGAGCCCTGGGCTTATCTACTTCACCTCCAGGGAAGCAATTATCTCTACTGTACTTAGAAAAAAACTGTATGCCATATAGTCTTTCTCCTCCCTGGGAAATAATCTGCTGGAATTCAAAATACAATTACCATGCTTGACCAATTTCCTGTATCCTGGAGCTGACCATTATTAATGGATCCAATTATTCATAGCGATCGAGCAGTCGACCTTGCTAAGCGGATCACAGCAGTTGGCATTTGACAGTCAGTCTGCTGGCTGGGCATAACAGAAGGAGACAATGTCATATCCTGGTCGTCCTTAGCAAAAACAGCATGTCCCTTGCAGAGTTACCAGGATGCTGTGGTAGTAACTCGATTGCAAGATTTAGTCTGTCATTATCGTAAAAGCATGCGTTTATTTCTTCTGGCAGGAGCAGGGAGAAGAACTTGGTTTGGATAAACTTGGATTCTTTTCGGCTTCCATCGCTGCAAATTAATTGAATGAACTTAGAAGTATTTAGGTTTGTGAGACGGCTCTACTTCGTCAATTAAAAGATGAGGGCATTTTGTCCCCTTTCAAGGATGGGCAGGAGGGCTGCCATGACGTCATTACTATGAAGAAGTTCGGTGAGCAAGAACTTGCTGGGTTTCTTTCAGTTTCCTGCTTGTCATGTCAGCCAGAGTCCAAGTCACAGCTGAGGCAAGAGAAATAGCTTTAAAGCCCTTTCTTTCTTCACCTCTGTGAAGGGGAGGGTGTGATCCCAGTGTGAAGGCTGCTGCTTCATTCTGCTTTTTTCCCAGGCTCACAGGTCAAAGGATTTTCTGCGACCGTGCCACGGTATTAAAGTGTGATATGTGTTTGCAGCGATGGAGCCTAAACATAAATACTGACATCAATTTCCAGGCGGTTGGCTTTTGACCTTTCTATTCCCTTTGACTTGCATGATCTACAGCCTTTCTGCCTCAGCGGCAGAGACCTGTGCATGCTTCGCTTCTGGACGCACATTAACTTTCTCATGCCACCAGGAGGGGGCTTTTAAAAGAAGCTAACCCGATTTGAATTTTAAGACAAACAACCTGAAGGGAAGTGAGTAGACAGGCACACGGCAGTGCTCATTGGAGGCGCGGACTTGTCTGGTCCTATCACCATAGCCTGTCTTTATTAGTCTGATTTCCTGTCACCTCAAGAGAGGCTCAAGTGTCATTTACATCCCAACCTTAAAAAAAATCCATACTTTTCTGATTGCTTGGTGAAGTGGAAATGAGATAATCCCTTCCCAATTTCTTCCATACACTGTTGATCTGGGCTGCCTGCGAAGTGAACTCAACTTTCTGTGACCCTTAATAAGCACTGAGCAAAACTCACTTAGAGAAACAAGAAGCTGATTTCAGAGAATGTGTCTGATAGCGGCTGATTAACCTTGAGGGCAAGCAGAGATTTTCTGGTGACCTGTGAAATGACCTCTATTTCTGCATGCCAGGTGCATCGCCATGTAGGTGGGGGAGGCAAGAAGGACTTTGTGGTGACTTGGGGTTCTCATAGATTCAACATGCTGATCAGGCAATTCAGAAAGTGACCCTGGGCAGAAAAATGCCATTCTTCTTCAGGGAATACACAAAAGCCCCAGGTATACTGAGCTTCAGACAAAAACCTTTTCACACTCATTGCTCTAGGTTTCTATTGGGAAATGGCAGCTAGAATCACACTCTGTAAGGCCTAGTGCTGTAGAAGTCTCTGAAAAGTGTGTTCATGTTCTTTACTTTCAGAAACTAGGCATGTGATCGCGTTTCCAAAGGGCATCTATTAGACATGAAAAAGAAAAAAGGTTTAGAAATTTCCTTAAAGAACTGGAATGCAGTGACAAGAGAACACACCAATACACCCACATACACACACGCACGCACACACACACACACACACACACACACACTGTATAAGGAAAAATTGAGGTTGTGATAGCCACAGATCAAGCAGTGATCAGACACAGCAGGAAAAAAAAATGACTATTAATTTCATGATTAAAAATACCTTAATTTTATAATGATGATCTTGAGTGACAGAATGAGTTTCTACTCTTTTAAGTTGCTTGTTTTGTGATAATTTGCAAAAAGCCAAGCATAACATCTGTTATATACTCAAATGTTCTGCAAGGTTTGCCTTTATTTTCAAATGAACCAGAACATTTTTTTTAAGAGTTTGGTTCTTTTTTTATTATTTATTATTATTTTTTATATATTCAATTGTGTGTGTGTGTGTGATTCGGGAACCATCATGGACCGCCTCCACCTCCTTCTTGTTTACTCTGCCCGGGGATTCACGGGCTCCGCCCACCAAGAGCAGAAACGCAGGCTGCCCCTGCTTCCGCCTGGCGTCTATACGTGGGCCTAGGATCAGAACTCGGGACCTTCCGTCTGCAAGGCAGAGGCTTAACCCCTGAGCCAGCTCTCCAGCCCCGAACCAGAACATTTTTTTGGGGGTAAAACATGCTCCCCCCCTTAAAAAATATCTCTTTACGTTTTTTTCCTCGCTTAGGCATAAGTTACTTTTCCAGTCATTAATTTTCCATTTGTTTGCTCATTCAGTATCTACTTATGTATCAGGAGGCTTAGTGCTAAGTATAATAGATATTTCATTGCAAGACAAATGGAAAATGTGCTCGTCCACCCACACCTGTGTGCTAACGGACTAGACAGACAAATAGAAAATAAACTCTCACTGCAAGATGAAGATCCCTGAAGAAATCTGAAGTGTCTCATCTTCTTCACTTGCAAAGAACAGTGAGGACACTAGTGGCATTAGGGTGGGAGGTGTCTACAAAGAACAGCAAGGAGCATTAGTTTAGTGGGATCAAGGGTGGTGGACTCCTACCAAGAAAAGAACAGAAAAACAGACAGGCATGCAACAAGATATTTTTAAGTTTTTTTTTTTGTTCCACCAAATGTGAAAAACTGGAGGAATTATCTTTGCTGAGTGGTACATGGTTGCTCTACAGAAGGGGCTAAAAGGCCATTTTCCTAGATAGTTCAGGGCAGAAGTTTGAATGCTTTTTTTTTCTCTCTCTCTCTCTCAAGGGTCAGATGATAAATAGAGCTTGCATGCTCTCTGACTTCTGCTATGGCTTTTCGATGTCATAGCAAGAAAGTGGTCACAGACAATATGCAAACAAATGCATCAAAACAGCCTTATTTATTGGACACTGAAATAAGGATTTCATATCATTTTCACCTAACTTGACCTATATTCATTCCCTCTTCCCTTCCCAATTCCCTTCCTAATTTCCTTACCCATCTCCTCCTTTCATTCCTCTTCCCCTCCTTCCTTCCCTTCCCTTTCCCCCCTCCCTTCCCTTCTCCTTCCCTCTCCCTTCCTCTTCCCCCTTCTTTCCCTTCTCCTCCCTCCTCCCTTCCCCTTTCCCTTCTCTTCCCTTCCCCCATCTTTTTCCTTTACCCCTTCCTTCCTTTTTCCTTCTCTCTCTCTTCCTCTTCCTCCTTCCTTCCCTTCTCTTCCCCCCTCTCTTCTACTTCCCCTTCTCCTTTCCCCTTTCCTTCCCTTCTTTTTCTCGTCATGTTAAAACACAATAGCTACCCTTAGCTAGGAATCTACACTAGAGAAAGCAGGGATCCATATGGTCTTCAGACCACAACTTGACAAACTCTCAAATTGATTAAGTACAATTCCAGCAGCAACCATGTAGCAGGAGTGAAGAGCCTCTTGGGGAGCAGTGTAATACCTCTGCAGAATTCTTTTGCTCCCTCAATAAATGTGGGTCTCACTGTGAATTAAAAAAATGACTGTTTTTTTGCTTCACAGATCAACGTTTAATGATAATGTTTCTACTTGACATTTCAGCTATACAAGTGCAAATTATGCATGAAATTGATGTATATTATTTCATAATGAAGTAATCTGATTGAAAAACACATTAGGTATTTTTATGGAAAACAAGCCATTCATAATTATTAACACATTTTCAAAGGAGAACTATGCTCTTAGAAATATGAATGGGTAGAAACTGGGACCATTCAGTTGTGACCAGAGAGATGGAGCCTTGTGTCTTCTAAATGGTGGGTATTGCCTGGTTGCTTTTATGGCTATAGACTTTGATACGACAAGAGACAATTTTTTGAATTTCTAATTTAATGCCATCATTGCTCTGAATGTCAAAATTGTGTTCCTGCATCACGCTGCATTTAAAGCTTCTGCCACACTCTGGATGCTGAAAATATACTGAGGAATAAATGGTTCTAAATTTCAACTTGCCAAGTGCTCTGTGGATACAGCCTTAGCCTCATAGGAACCTCACAAGGAAGTATGGCTTGTCAATTCTTATGTATTTGCTTTTTGTCTTTTTTTAAAGTACACTGTTCTTTTTACCACATTGATTCTGTATCAGATCCTACAAAAAGCATGTCTTGATGTCAAGAATGTATTTAGCACTATTTAGTGCTAAATATCCTTTTAGAGGAGGCCACTCTATAGATATGCTCTTAGAAATAAGAATTTGGAGCTTAAGAAGATCTTGGAAATGATCTAGCTCTACTTCCTCATTTTGGATCCAACAGAAATGATGGGAAAGCATTCTCCAATATGTTAGTTTTATCTTTAGCTGTTGGAGGTTTGCATTCCACTCTGTAATGAGCTGGGCTCCCCTCTGTACACCAGGAATGCTTACTCAGGAATGGCTTCTAAGGGAGACAAAAATCATCATTGGCATCTCTTCTGTTAAACTCTGCAACCCTGCTAAATATACCTGGGAGATCTTTCCCATGGCCCATGGCTTAGAACCTGGATATCAAAAGCAACGTCATGTGATATTATTACTTTTACTAAGAGAGCCAGTATTAGGTGTACACACTCATCTCTTTGAAAAGAAAGCAATCAAAATTATTCTAGATGTGTCTTCCCTCTATTTGAAGTTGGATGGGTAACCTCTAGGTATTGGGGATACCCCCTATGAATGGCTGATTTTATGGTAATGGGGTGAAAGTAAAACTCAATGCCAAGTTATCTTCTTGACCAAGAACAACTAAGGTAGCTCAGACATGGGTCAGTGAGCATCTTGAGTTCTGTTCTGTCTTACATAATTGGTGCACAAACAAGGAGCATAGTATGTCTGAGATTCTGCCTTCAGAGGCTGATTTGGATTATTTAAAAATATGAAATCTTAGCATATACTTACACTGCAGAAGGAAAACAAAAGAGGCTTTCTAGGTGTAATAGCTAGTTACCTCACATGTAGACTTTTATGTGTCCTTCGAGTCATATCTACGCTCAGTAGCTGCTGACAAAACAAGATTTTACTGCTGAAAGAGCAGCAGATCTAATATTGCTGAAAAAGAGCAGGCTGAATTTTATTTTGCCTTGGGTCATCAATAAAATTTTAGTCATGCTCTGATCCTATGCTCTTTATTGCTCCCCATGATACCTCAGAAGCAAAAGAAAGCTTAACTTCTTCAGTCATTTGAAAACCTTAAGGGGAGTGCTGAAACTTACCCAAGCGGTCATAGGTAAGTCTTAGCACGGGAAGCTTTATTCCTGCTTAGTGGTATGTGCAAATGGATGTATTGCTGGCTACTTTAACAGATAGTAGCGTAATCAAGGAATTTATTTCTTGTGTAAGCATCAGCCTCTGGAAATATTCTCACAGACCCACTCAAAAACATGTCTCTCAGTTGATTCCATATCCAATCAAGTTGATAGTCAAGGTTAGACACCACAAACACAAAGTCGAGTGAGGTGTCTTCTTGAGGACCTGTAGGGACCCATGTAGATGGAGGCTCTGCCCATATCGACAGTCCTAGGGAGGTCAGGAGGTGCTGGTGTTATGCCATGTCCCTTGGCTCCCTCATCCACTTCCATTCCAGTAAATCATGTGAAGAAAGAGGAAAAATTTGGCAATAGATTTTTTTTTTATTGGACAATCTTTGATTGTGTTGGGTTCATCTATCTAGAAGGGAGAAATCTTAGATTCAAGACATAAAGTCCAAATTGGCTGACTTTAAGGATTATGTTATTAATGCACAGAATCCACTGTGGTATTTACACATGCTAGAAAAATGTTCTTACCACTGAGTCACAATCTCCTAAAAATGGTTAGACTGTTTATTGCATTCTTTATATTTGTGAGAGCTGATCGTAGTTGCTAAGAAATAGTCTCTAGCAGGTCTTTACGGTCATGTCCCACCCTGCTTCCCAGAGTGGCCTGCTCTAGCAATGACAGTCTTGCAGTTCTCAGGCTTCTGGATGGGTGCGACTAAGCTTCCTCCAGCTTCTGCAGCCAGCTGCGTCGCATCCACCATGGAGGCATAAGCTGAATACATCTTCCTTTCTCCCTCTAAGTTGCTTGACTTTGGGTGTTCTCTCACAGCAGCACAACGACTAACTAGCACAAATGCTTATGTAATAGGATGCTACATGATTAATGAAATAATGCACGTGAAGGGCATTGGAACTTTTAAGTGGCATAAAATATGACATACTATCATAAATTTTCATATTGAGAAATAAAAATAAATAAAAACATGCACCCTCTTTTGTGATCCTATGCACAGATGCATGTTAGTATGCTCATTTCTTAACCTCTGTATGAGGATCGCTATATCCAAGAGGCTGGATAAGATCCGAAAAAGTTTCTAGTTTTTGGAAGAAAATTTATATGAAAAAGAAAGGTTGAACATGTGAGATCTATGATTAGCAGATACCGTGTAATGCTGTGGAATGAGTCTGTCCAGTAGTGTTCTGTCATGATAAAGACTCTCTACACCATGCAGTACGGTGGCCATTGGCCACTATTGATACATGACTGGTACTTAGACTTTTTTTGTTCAATTTTTTTTTGTTGGCTTATAAGGTGATGGCTTTCACTGTGGCATTTTCACACATACATATCATTTTGTTTTGTGCTTATTCACCTCCCTTGCTACTACCCCTCCCTTCTATCCCTAGCTCTTACTTCTGCTTATATGTCAAATGTTTTCCATTACTCCTTTCTCTCTCCTTTCTGCTTCTTTTTTCTTTCTCCTCTGCTCACGGTCTCCTTTCTACTGGAGCTTAGAATTTGTAGGGCTTTTGCTTACTTAGTCAAACTAGCTATATTTGACTTGTGACTTTCTTTCTGGAGAGAGCTTTATAGAGAATGAGATGTTTTTATCAGATTATAAACTTCTTTAGGACAGGAATCTTGCTGTGTTCTAGTCACACCAACAAAGGCTATACAGTAGGAACTTAAAAACTATTGTGGCAATGAAGGATGTTTTTTTTGAAAACATGCATTGTCATCAAGAATACTCAGTCAAGTATACTTCATCTTATATTTTAAAGGCAGATAATGCATATGCTTCAAGATATCTAATACACAGAGCTGTTTTAAATGTGTATATCTTAAATTTATTCTCTGTAGTCTTCTTAGATGTATGTGTATATATAAGTATACATGTATGTGAAGAAAGGAAGGTATGGAAGGAAGAGGAAAATGTGGTGTGTGTGTGTGTGTGTGTGTAGAAAGAACAAATGAAAAGGGGGAGGGGAGAAACAAACATATTCTATAAAAAATAGTTCCATATAGAATATAAAATGAGAACCAGCAAAAAGAAACAAGAACCAATCCATGTATTTAGGGACCTGCTTTATTTTGATGTTCATTCTGATCAAGAGCTTGGATTCTGCTCTCTAGCTTAAAAAATGATGAAAATTAATGATGGAGAGATGGTTTTAGGCTAAGAACCAGAAGGGAAGCATCAGGATAAGCTGCATAGAAGACTCATTAGAGTCTAAACCCTCAGTAGAATCGGGAAGGAGGCGTGTAATTGGGGCCTCCGCAGGACACTGATTTTTTTCTTCTCCCTTGAGACGTACTTGCTGCTTTTGAATATTGAAAGCAATATTTGTAAATGGTTTCTAAAAATACTTTGACATATTCTGTATCTGGAATTCTTTTTGTTTCCTTTTGGCAAGAATAGTCAACCTTAAGTTTAAAATGGCTCTTCAAAGTACTAGAGTTTCTCTTCATAAATATTTTTGAAATTTCTACTAAAGCAAAACAAAAATCCCCAAACGCTAAGGGGGCAGCACACACAGCCTCAGCTTCATGTCTGTGTAGCTGGGTCTGCATGAGAGTTGACTCAAGGATGTGTGAGGGAGACATTGAGCATTTTTGTTCCCAGAGAATAAAACCTGCCAATTTCCTCTTGGTTTAGGAGGCAGTCAAGTACTCCAGCCTATAGCTCCTGATGCTGAGACTCACGGAATGCGAGAGTCATGTGGACAGCTGAGCAAGACAGGAAGACTGAAGCTAACTGAAGTTACGTTGTTTACTTGAAGCCATAATCTGTCCCTCAGTGGATCTTACCACTGTGTCATCTTTATTTTCTCTATCTTTTTAATTGGAGACATCACACGGGCCTTGAAAACACCATTAATATTTCATCCTGAAAGCTAGTCAACCTATGAGTTATTCTTAAAAGTCTGGTTAGGTGTGTTTGCAACTAAAATTAACATGTCAGGGAAATGCCAAGATGTTGAACAAGCACAACTGAGACAAAGAAAATGTGGCCAAATAACAGCAGTAAGAGAAAAAAAAACCTGTAGGAACAAATATTCTGAACTGAAAAAGATTTTCAGAAATGGAAAAATATATTGCTTTTTAACTGCCTTAGAGCAAAAAACACCTGAATTCCTGTATTGAATACAGTTACTCACACATGCATTTGCTTTCATCTGCACAGACAAGAATGGGGAAATGCCCAGCACAGTAAATATTCAGTTATTGTTTTTTTTGAATAAACTTTATAAAATAAATTATGAAGACTATATGTTGAATTCAAAGGATTTGTTAGAGAAACATGTGTTTATCTGATCAGTCCCTGTTTTTAATGTCATCTAAGAATCCCCTGGTGAGGAATAAAGCTTTAGAAGCTCAATTCAGGTGTGTGTGTGTCTGTTTCCTTAGTCAGATAAGAATATCTTTGACAATAAGGACACTAATAATTCATGCATTTAAGATTTGTCTTTGATCTAGTCGATTTATCTATAGTGGTACCGGGTCAGGCAATAAACATGTTCTGTTAAGATCTTTGCTCTTGTGACACTCATCTTCTGTTCTTGGGGAAGGAGGAGACAAGGAATAAAGTAAGGATTGAAAATTTTTCAGGGGGCTGGAGAGGTGGCTCAGGGGTTAAGCCTCCGCCTTGGAGGCGGAGGGTCCTGAGTTCGGATCCTAGATCCCACGTATAGACGCCAGGCGGAAGCGGGGGCGGCCTGCGCTTCTGGTCCTGGTAGGGCGGAGCCTGTGAATCCCGGGGCAGAAGGAGGTGGAGGCGTCCATGGTGGTTCGCGAATTCGTCCGTGGTTCTACACAGACACACACACACACAGACACACACACGCGCGCGCCCATACACACGCATATGCGCACAGTTGAATAAATAATAATTAAAAAAAAAGAAAATATTTCAGGTAGTGACATCTCCCCGTCTCCCCAACCTGCCACTAAACCTCAGGAGTCTCCAGGGAGATACGGTGCCTCTTGAGATCTTGCCTCTTCCTGGGTGAAATGTTGAGTGCCCAAATCTTGTGCATGTCCTGTGGAAGTAAATGCAGATGCAGAGTTCATAGGGTGCTAACCCTACCATGACCAGAAGACACTTTTTGACAGCACCTGTCCCACCTTGACTCTTACATTCGTATGGTCTTCTACTCGATGTTCCCTGAACCTCGGTGTCATAGTTAGGTAGTTGAGGGTTTGAGCTCTGGGCACAATTTGTGGAGAATTGTGTTAAGCCCACAGCAAACCTGCAGGAGATTGTCTAGCTGATGAGGAAGGCCCAGCCATGGTGGATGGGATTAGGCCCTGGAATACATCACAGAGAGCTGGTTGAGAGAGTTGGCATCCTTCTGTTGGCATCCTTCTGTACACTTGGCCAGACATGCTGGTCTGGCAAGTAAGGATTGTCCATCTCTAAGACATTATGTAGAGATGGTGTGGTCAGTTCCCTCGGTCCTGATGTTGGTGCATGCTCTCCCGTCAAGCTGGACTGAGAACTGTAACCAGACTGTCATAAGGAAATAAACCCCGTGTTCTCTTAAGCCATTTGATGGTCATTTATCAGCAACCATGCAGGTGAACTGCAACACTTGGGTTAGCGTGATTTAGAAATCTTATTCAGTACCGATTAGTCCATAGTTATTTATTCTTTGCACTTTGGCCAGTTGTGATTCTCTGTATTAAACAACTTCCATACAGAAAAAAGCTTCTCAGTTGAGGGTTGGGAGCTTCCTGAATGAAGACATAATGAATGACACCTGTTTACATGTCAGTTGACATCACGGTCTAAACTGTAGTAGTTTGTTCACCCTGCAGTCTGTCGTCTCCCCTTCCACATGTTCTTGGTCTGGTTTATAATATCAGGAACGTATTCTGGGTTGAAAAGTGGGTCGGAAAGTAGTTGGCTACCCCTATAACATTCCTGTCATTATTATATTACTGGTCACCCCTTCTAAAGGGTTATTATTCTGACTCTCAGGATTCACAGCTGGGTGAGACTATTGAGTGCTCTTCTCCTCCCACAGCCCGCATTGTATCTTCTGATATAATGAAATCTGGCCAGCAAGGAGGAAGCTTCCATTTCATTTCCAGCTTGTTTTCTTGGTGTCTTAGGATCAACATGTGTGGTGTCTTCAGCCGTAGGGTCTTACTAACAAGTTCTGGAGAGCAACAAAGAAAAGTGGCAAAAGTCTATAGTGTTTTTTTTGGGGAGGGCTTTGAGGCTCCTCTTACCTACAGCTTATTAGTGGATATCACATACCTGGTAACGGTAATATAAATCATCCTTTTGAATTTACCATTCCGCCAATTCTACATTCACTTTATTCCATGACTTCTAATTGTTGAACTTTCTTTTCTTGTCTTCCAGAATGTTTTTCTGGTTTCTTCTCCTGACTTACCAGTCACATGTTCTAGTGTCTTTTGCTGAGCCTCCCTTTTCTGTCTGATTTTTGTTTTCCTTTTACTTCGTGAGAAACTATTTCCATGCAAGAGAGTGCTTCTTAAGTGTTAAAATGCTATGCATGTAGATGATTACATGTAGAACAGTTCCCAAACTCCAAAAAGCTCTCTTGCATTCCTTGAAGTACTACAAAGCCTATCCTCTACTCTTACATTAGCATCATAGATTATTTGTAACTACTCTTGTACATGATACAAAAGGAGTGATATAGTCTATATTATTGTTTTATTTGTTTCATTCAATATTATAAGCATGAGATTCATCTGCTTGACATCTTCAGTTGGATGCTTTGCAAGTGACTCAAATATAATACATTCAAGTTCAAACTCTCAATATTCTTCCCTAACATGTTCCAATTTCAGTCTTCCTCATCTTATTCAACTATATTCTCTTATGTGTTTATGGAAAAAAATATATTTTTGAGAGTGTGTTTATCGTTCTGGAAGTAATTTCTCAGGGAGCTTTGCCTTCAGAGTTATCAGAGTATGAAAATTTCTCAACACCTGAACCTGATGCCACCTGCTCTAACAGTCTGAAAGGTACTCCTTTTCACTAACAAAGATCATATTACCTCTCAAAATTCCCCTCAGAGGAGACACTCACGTTCTTGCAATGATCTGCAAGGTCGGAAGTAATCTGTTGCTCATGTCCCTCTGCAGACACACAGCGCCCTCTGAACACATTCATAGCAAGTAATGAGATTCATTCTATAACTAACTTCTACCAGACTTTGATCCTGTAAATACGTTAAACTCAGTCAAATGCCTTTTTTCATCTATTTTGATTTCTTTTTAAAGTGTATTTATATAGTATTTTTCTCTGTGTTAAGCCATCCTTACATCCCTGAGATGAAATCAAATTCTTTCCTATATATGAATCTTCTTAGAATGGTCTTGAACTTGGTTTGCAAGTGTTTTCTTGAGAATTGTTTTTATTTGTTTTTTTTTTCCCACTCATACAAACTTAATAGGTACCCCAGTCCCCTCCTTTCCTCCACCCCTCCCCAGTTCCCTTTGCTCCCTCCTCTCTTTTCCTCTTCCTTTCCACCCCCTCCTCTCGCCATCCCTGGAGCATCCTTTAGTGTGCATGTCAAATTCCTGAGTCCTCCTCTCTGATGAGGTGTAAGGACTCAGGACCATTGCCTGGAGCTCTTTCTTGTGTTCCCCTTTAGTATGAGAACACTATTGTGACTGTTAATCCCTTGCCTCTAAGGATCCTAGTGCCTGAGATCCATGCTAGTCTTTGGGGGGGTCATTGCTATGTCAGTTATTGCGCAGGTCCTATTATGGTTACTGTGGCCCTATCTTGTGTGGAGTATCTTGCGTATCATTGAAAATTTTTGTAACTATATTCATCAGATAAATTGATCTATAGCTTTCTGTTTTCGAGTTTCTCTTTGGTTTTGATGTCAGGGTGACACTGCTTCATAGAATGAGTTTGAGATTACTTTTTTCTTTCTGATTTGTAAATCAGTTTGCTAAATACTCTTTTGCTTTTACATAAAAAGGTACAACTCAGCAGTAAATCCATCTGCTCCTGGGATTTTAATTAATTAATTAATTTGTGTGTGTGTGTGTGTGTGTATGTGTGTTTTTCAGAGGGCACCGTGTGTCCCTATGGATGACCAAGGGTTCAAGGGTTACTTTGGGAATCTTCCTGGGTTTCTTCTACCTCCCGACTCTGCCCACCAGGACCTGAAGTGCAGGCCACAGCCATTTCCATCTGGTGTTTTTACCTGGGAACTGGGATCTGAACTCAGGACCTTCTGCTTGGGAGACAGATTATTAAACCCTGAGCCATTTCTCCAGTCTTTGGGATTTACTTTATAGGGAGATTTAATTACTGTTCAAAATTCATTACTTGCTATGAATGTATTCAAGTTTTTTTTATCTTCTTGACTTACTTTTCATACTTACTCATTTTGCTGTATTTCTTAGTTTTTTTAATATAAGATTTGAAAGTTATCCCTAAAGATACTTGGTATCTAATTTCAGTCTATAGTAACTTTTCCTTTTTGTCTTTTTGTTGTTGATAGTTTGATAAATTTTCCTCTTAGAATGGCCTTAGAAGTATTCAAAAGTTCTGGTTTTATTTCCATTTTCATTTTATTCTGGAAACATTTAAATTCCTTTATGATTATCTTTCACTTTTTTATTTATTTTTCTGGAGAGAGAGAGAAAGAGAGAGAGATTGAAGATACAAAACTCAATAAATTATATTTTGGTCACTTATTTTAGGAGAAAATCTCGAGATGATTTGCATGCAGAAAATTTATTCAGTGCTCCAGAAGTACTCTCTAAGGGATCAAGAGAACAAAGGAGGATGCCCTACTCATAATTATCTGAGGTGGAGTTGCCAGTTTTCCCTTCACTTCAGCCTTAGTCTAAGCCTGGGGCTCAGCTTCTAGAGAAGGAAGCCTTGGAATGTGAAGGAGCCTGCACAGTTTGAATCAGCTAGAGGCAGAGAAGCTGAGCTTAATCAGTTGGTTAATGAGGGTACTCCTGAGGGTTGCAGATTCCCATGTACCTCTAACTCCATGTTAACTATAAAAGCAGCTAGCAAAACGTTTCTCCTGAAGTCTCTGATGCAAGTCATGAGAAGAAAAAGTCAATTCACTCTGTGTGGTGTGTGTGTGTGTGTGTGTGTGTGTGTGTGTGTGTGTGTGTGTGTGTGTGTAATAGTGGGGAGGGAGCAGTATAAGGATCCAATTTGGACAGAGACATGTAATTGATCATAGAATCTTGGGAATTATAAAGTTTGAGGGTCCAAAGAAGAAAGCTGTAAAATTCGGACTGCAGAAATAAGAAAAATATTATTGTCATCACAGATGGCTTGTTTATTAAGTATATGTTAATCTCTCTGTCTGTGACAGTGCTAGCAAAATAAAAAAAAACACATCTAAAGTCTGAGTGTTAAAATAAGAAAAGAAACAAAAATCCAAGCCATACAGTTATTGGCAAATGCATGTTTGGCAAATGCCTAGACTCCTGTGGTAACTTTTTTTTAGTATTTTATTTATTTATTTATTTATTTATTTATTTATTTATTTATTTATTTATTTATTATTTATTTATTTATTTATTCTGTGTGTCACACACGTATCAGAGGGCACCGTGTCCTTGTGGAGGACCAAGGATGTCTTCGGGTATCATTCAGGATGGTTTCTACCTCCTTCTTGCTTGGCTTTGTGATTTTCCAGGCTCTGCTCACCAGAGCTTGAAGTGAAGGCTACCACCATTTCCACCTGGCATTTTTACGTGGGACCTGGGATCTGAACTCTGGACCTTCTGCTTGCAAGGCAGAGTCTTAATCCATGAGCCATCTCTCCAGCCCATGATTACTATATGTAGCAGTTCATCTGCACGGTTTCTGCAAAACATCATTAAACGGCTTAAGGGAACAAAGGGTTCATTTTCTTACAATAGTCCAGTTATAGTTCGTAGTCCAGTTTGACAGGAGAGAATGTACCAGCACCAAGGCTGAGGGAACTGGCTACACCATCACCACATAATGGTTGAGAGAGGGCTGATCCTTACTTCCCAGACCAACATGTCTGGCCAAATGTGCACAAGGATGCCAATTCTCTGAACCAGCTCTCCGTATTTATTCCTGGGCTTAATCCCACCCACCTGGCCCTTCTCCATCAGCCAGACAATCTCCTGCAGGTTTGCTCTGGACTTAACTCAATCACTAATTCTCCACAAATGTGCCCAGAGCACAAACCCTCTACTGTCAAGTTGACACCTGTGGCTAACTGTAACACTGTATTTTAAAACTTTATTTATTCATTCATTGTGTGTGTGTGTGTGTGTGTGTGTGTGTGTGTGTGTGTGTGTATCAGAGGTCATCGTGTGTTCTCTGGGAGGGCCAAGAGTGACTTCGGAAATCATCCTGGATTGCTTCCACCTCCTTGCTTTGCTCTAGGATTTCCCAGGCTCTGCTTGCCAGGCCGAAGTGCGGGCTGCTGCCATTTCTGCCTGGTGTTTTTACTTAGGACCTGGATTCAGAGTCTTAATCCCTGAGTCATCTCTCCAGCCACTATTACTGTATTTTAAAAATAAACTTATGCTTGAGTTTCCTGAAAGACAATATAGAAATAATACCAAGAGAAGTAGAAGAGAGAGAGAGAGAATAGAACATGATAAGAAATCACTTGTTAAGTTTCCAAAGTGGATGAAATTATAGTTCTGAATTGCTACTTGGATGAAATTATAATTCTGAATTGTCACATGGTACTGATGTAAAGGTAGACAATGAAGCAGTAAAGGTATTTGGCAATCATTATTTTTTTTCTCTAAGAAGCAAATATTCATTACATGATCAGTCTTCACTTTTGCTCCTAAGTCATGTTCAGTTTTTCACTGGTAATGGTTAAAATAACACAGGCATAAACAAAGCTTTCTGTCAACCAGTGTTAATGAGGAGAAGAATGCTATGCTCTGCTACTTCACACTGAAGTAGTCATCTCAGGAATGCAATGAAGACAGCACCAAGATCACCAATCAGCCCCAACTGCTTGGACAGTCCATGTAATGGTCTGCTTTTTTTTCCTGGAAAAAAAAGCCCCTCTCTGTTGTAGAGAGTCTGTTTTGCTTACTGTCTACCAATTAAAATGCTAATCTTGTTGAAAAACACATACACAGAGGAAACTAGAATGAGATTCATGTACATGTCTGGGACCTGTGGCCTAGCCAAGTCGGACATATAAAATTGTTATCATGGACATGTGATAGTAGGTACCTATGTCATGAGCTGAATTGTATCTCCTTGAGATTCATAAATTGAAACTTTAAATCTGACTTTACCAAATGCAACTGTATCTTCAGACAAAAATATTGAAAAAGTGTGATCACAAGAGAAGGATCTTTATAATCTTACTGGTATCCTTAGGAGAAGAGAGTTAGACAGCATTTATGTTTATGTATATGAGAGAAGGGCCACAAGGTGTCTGGGATAAGGAGACAATATACAAACAACAAACTAAGGGCCCAGAGGAAGCCAAATTCTTAGTCTTGGATTTATAACCTTCAGAACTGCAAGACAATGTATGGTATGGTATTTTGTTATACCAGCTTTAGAAAAATAATGTAATCTACAGACCTTATTTTTTCATCTCTAAAATGGGAAATATACAGCCTGCCTTTCAGTGTCATTAAAATGATTAAAATTTTTAAATTAAGGAGAAATTGCAGAGAAAGAGAAAAAAATCGTGGGGGAGGGAATTGCTATAAATATACCCAAATAGTTACGGCAAACAAAAGAAAGCAATAGAGCCATTTGATGATTGATTCTTTTTGATAGTTCAGGATGCAAGAAATGAAAACCCTTAGACAACTCAGGCATTCGTAAATGTCTGCTCACTGCTGAGTTCCCGATGTTTAGCACCATGTAGAACAGACTCTCCAGCTGGAACTAAATCACACTGAATAGAGCTTATAATTGGTTGTGTACACACCGTGCTCAAATTAAGTTCACAGTAAACTTTACATTGCATTTATTCCGCATATAGATTCAGTCATCTCTAAATAACAGCACTGCAAAGAAACTTTTAGTGCTTACATAAAGTGTCTAATTAATGACGCCTTTAAAATACCAGTTTGGTTGTACACGTGGGTTGTGAAGACGTGAGTGGATCATTAAAGTCAATGTTGCAGAGTTGGGAGTTGGCACACTGGTAACCTGTAGTTTGTGCAGAACACAGCCAGGCTGGCTGGTATCTGGGCTCCAAATATAGACTTCCTCATTCATTGTTTTTGTACTTAGCAATGAATTATTTCTTCATTTCAATCCGGTGCAAGGGAGGTACTAAAAGTAAAATGTTGCCCCCCAAAGTAGGAAAGATTCAAATTCGTTCATCTATAACTGGGGTGATGGAAAGGATTGTGAGCTACAGTTATAAAGCTGAGAAGTCCAATGAATGAAACTGTGGAATTGAGTGAAGGAAAGGAGGAGGAAAAGGTTTGCCAGGAGCATTTGCTTCTGAGGATAGACTGACTGTGCATGAATAATAGATGCTGAGTCGACTCTTGAACATGGAATTTCGACTTGATACCTATACTCCCACAGGTTAACCCAAAGGCTCTACAGGTGTAGTTCTGGTATATGATGTGAATTTAGCATTCGGGACAGAGATTGGAGAAAATGATTGTGATGGAATCTGTCTCTTTATCTTCCCTCTAGTTCCTGGATGCATAGCAACATCATGTCACTGATGGTTGCTATGAAGTCTTAGAAAAGGAATATGATAATGTATCCAATACAAAAGAACTGTGATTCTGTTCTTTAAAAAATTTAAATTGATAGCTGAAATTGAATGTATGTGCTGCAGTGCTTATGACTGACAGAGAGGAGGAATTGAGAGGCAGCCTCTGCATATGTGTTGGGTTAGTTAGCAAAGCTGTGCAAATATGATGGCTAGATCTCCAGAAATCTCTCCTGCATGATACAGTTGCTTTGCTGGGAAATGTTTTCTTGAATCCTGTCTAATTACAGTAGAAATTAAGATAACTTTCACAGGTCCCGTTGGGACATTTCTGTCTAAAACTTACGTTAAGGAGAAAGCACAATGATTAGGAAAGGCATCCCAAGAGCGCAGAAAAACAGAAACAGCAATGAGCAGTGATTCAGTGAAAAACATTTTGTAATGTCTACTGGTTTATTATGAAGGATATTGTAAAGTTTACAGACAAGGGATGAAATCATTTTTTGAAATATTACCTATTATTTGCTTATTTATTTGGTGTGTATGTATGCTCAAGCATGCTGTAGAATGCATATTGAGATCAGAGGACAATTTCTGTAGTTGATTCTCTCTTTTTCCCTTTATGTGGGTTGTGGAAATCAATCTGAAGTCATTAGATATCCAGGGTACCCACTGAGCCATCTTGCCATCCCTTTGCAAATCATTTCTGAGCTCATTCAGACACAGACGTTACCAATGTGTATTCTGCACTCAGCTGAAGAAGCAAAACATGTATGTGAATCTGGGTAATGTGTTAACTCAGAGGCGTATCTGATCTCATACCCAGTGTGAGATTAGCTACTGCACAGGGAACTGTGGGTGATATGATGGTCAATCACATGTGGTCAGCAGTTCTAAAAAGAATGCTACACCTCTTCACACAAATATGTTTATAAGTTTAAATCATTTAGCATAAATAATCCTGTTTTAGGATTTCAAAATATTAAGAAAATCTTACTTGAAGATTGGCTTGAGGCTCAAAGGATAAAGCATTTCCCCCACAAACATGTGGACTAGAGGTTGGATCCCCAGGAGTCATGTAAAAGCCAGGCAGGCCTGGTGTACTGTGTACCAGCACATGGTACACATGACAAGGAATTCCCCAGAGCAAGTGGCCCAGCTAGACTAGTCAGATTCACATGCTATGAGTTCGGCTGAGAGACCCTGCCGTGATAATTAAAGTGAAGAACCATAGGAGACACCTCTTATGAACTCTGGGCTTCCACACACATGTAAACATGAATGCATGTATGTATTCACTCCCACACCTACATATAAGCAAAAATGAGAGAAAGAGAAAGAAGGAAAGCAAAAGAAAGAAAGAAAGAAAGAGAGAAAGAGAAAAAGAAAGAAAGAGAAAGAGAAAGAAAGAGAAAAAGAAAGAAAGAAAGAAAGAAAGAAAGAAAGAAAGAAAGAAAGAAAGAAAGAAAGAAAGAAAGAAAGAAAGAAAGAAAGAAAGAAAGGAGGGAAGGAAGGAAGGAAGGAAAGGAAAGGAAGGAAGAAAAGGAAAGGAAAGGAAAGGAAGAGGAAGGAAGGAAGGAAGGAAGGAAGGAAGGAAGGAAGGAAGGAAGGAAGGAAGGAAGGAAGGAAGGAAGGTAATATGTATGTAATTTTTCAGGCTAAAGCTTTGAATTGTATACTAGCAGGAGATCATGTCTATACTGAAATAGTTCTTGTAAGAGCTCATTCTGTGGTCATACCAGGAAGAGTCCTGATTGTGAATAATAAAGAATTAGCAAAAAAACATGGACCGCCTTCATTTTGTGTTGACAGGAATTAAATAAACGGTTAGCTCAGCTCTGGGCTTGTGAGCACAGCACCACAGTAGCTGGGGCATCTTGGGTATTTCTCCAACGATGCTCAGTACTTAATAGCCTTATGATCAAAGCAATTCGTCTTCTGATTATTGACCTGCTCAGTTTTTTTTGTCCACACATTGTCCTCTGGAGAAAGATTCTGCCTTTGCTTTAAATTGTCACTTAAAAGACAATCTGGTGGAGATTCCTCTGTGGACAGAGGCCAAGTCAGCAATTAAATTTTCTCAAGTCAGTAGAGAAATTATTTAAAATAAAATCAATGCTGTAAGTTTTTCATAACGTAAACTGATTCCCTTAAGGCATACTCCCTTTTACTCCAGGATGATGCCATGTTTGCTTATGATAATTTCCTTTTCTTGAAATGATGGTAATAGTATCTGTTTAACATCTTTACTTTGAAAAATGGGAGCATTTAAAACTGGGAGCATTTTTGATTTTAAAAAGATCAAATCACTAAATTCTAGAACATGAAACAAAACATCTAAAGAGTGAATAGTGGTAAAAATATTGAAATATTTTGTAAAAACCCACCCATTCTAGTTACTCAAGCTTAGTTTTGAGTTAATCTCCTCAAGATTAACTGAAGTTCAGTATCTGTCACAGGTGAGCTCGGGAGGACACTGTGGCTGTCCACACTGCACCAGCTGTTACACATTCTGGATATTCACATGCCTGGGAATCTTGAGGACATAAGAATGATAACCTTTTGACAAAGACAAAAATGCCCCCAGGCTGCTGGACTCTGCAGTCCTAGGAGAATGCCCTTGAGACAACCTGGCAGCTGTTAGCTTGATAACCTATGAGGACAAAAAGGGTTGTTTTACTTTGCTGAGTAGTAGAAAACACAAGGCTGAGGACTGAGAGTTGCATAATGAAAAAGGATGGAAAGACTTTAAGAGCACATAGCAGGAGACAAAGATGGACACTCGCTGCTTCTTTCTTCCTCAGAATTCTTCAGCTGGTAAGCGACATATGAGCTCTGTGACTAGGAAGAAAAAAAATCTACTGTCTGAAACAAACTTTGCAGCATGGACCAAGAGTAATTGTAGACAAATCTCTAAAGAGACAAACGAAACACCAAGCAAAGTGAGTAGACTGAGAATCTTGTTTTGAATTTATCAGTGGACACGAAGAATACTTTCCCCCCTTTTTTTGGTTTTTATATATTATCTTCAAAATACAAGATAGGAGGAACAGAGTATGCGGTCAGCTTGATTTGACCATTGAGTCCTGACATACTGAGTAGTGCCTACCTGTAGCTGAATGTAGCCCCACCACCGCTGGTGTGGACCCTGCACCATTAGAGCACAAAGTCACTTCAGAGTGGTGACTATCTCTCCTTGATGTCTGAGTCATGTGATGCTCTGGCACAAATGTTGACTCTCATTAGAGACTTAAACTTCATTCTCTCTCTACCTTTTGGAAAACAATTAAGGCTAGTCATTTTGCTCAATTTCTAAAAACTCTGTTAATATGTTGATGGCTGTAAGCTACCTAAGTAAAATAATTTGAAACTTGTGTGAATATGGCTTAAGATTTCGCATTAGAAGGATCTGGCATGTGGATGCACGAGAATGAGTACGTTAAGATCACTACCGGTATTTATGGAAAGTCAGAGAATGTAAATGAGGGAAAGAGAGGTTCACATTCATTCACAGAGGAGTACTAGTTTAGGTTTTATGTGTTTTTGACTTTATATATGAAGAGGGTTATAATATATGCACAAACAACTAAAGCAATAATAATTACAGCAATCTTATCTAGCCACAATAATTAACTCCCCCTTACACCTTGTCTCCTTTCCTTTCACATATTTTTCTGTAAATATATATATAGATATATATGTATGTGTTGCACATTGTGACTGTTTCAACACAATTTCTAAATAATGACACTTCTAAACTTATATTTTCAACTCTGTTATTATAACAAAAGAAAAACACAATGAAACATGTTTTAAACTATATGATTACATTGTGATGTTAATTTATGTGTCAGTTTCCTAGTCCATGACGCCCAGGTATATACTTAAACCTTAATTTTGATATTTCCATTATTTCTTAGTTAGGATTAACATTTAATCAATAGCTTTTGAGTAGGCCAGATTGTCATTCATGATATAGGTAGGGCTCATAAGTCAATTGAAGACCAGAGTAAAAATGAAAACTGATTTCTTTGTAATATGAAGAAATTCTGCCAAAGGGCAAGACTTGGACTTGACATCCCACTGGTTCTTCCATGAAGTCTTGCCTGGGTCTGCAGCCTGTTGGTACTCTTGCAGATTTTGTGCTTGCCAGCACAGGGTGGTGTAGATTTGTTTTCTATTCACCAAACTCCTTTCTTTCTTTTTCTTTCTTTCTTTCTTTCTTTCTTTCTTTCTTTCTTTCTTTCTTTCTTTCTTTCTTTCTTTCTTTCTTTCTTTCTTTCTTTCTTTCTTTCTTTCTTTCTTTCTTTCTTTCTTTCTTTTTCTATCCATGAGCTGAACTACATATCCCAATCTGCTTTGCAATTTTAAGTCATGTGACAGCATTTTTTTTCCTGAAAGAAGTGTAGGATGACATTATATGTATCATTTATAGTCTTTGTCTATAAAAATAAGAATTCTTGGGATATTAAGATGGCTCAGGGGCTAAGACTCTACCTCGAAAGCAGAAGGTCCTGAGTTCAGATCCCAGGTTTCTTGTGAGTAAAACCTCTAGGATGGTGGCCTGCACTTCAGAACCTAGTGTGTGGAGCCTGGGAAATCCCAGAGGGAAGCAAAAAAGGAGGTAGAAGCAATCCAAAATGATTTCTGAAGTCCTCCACAGAGACATACAGTGCCTTCTGATACACACATTTACATACATACACAGAGACACACACAGACTGAATGAATAAATAAATAAATAAGGTTAAAAATAAGAATTCTTAGGAAATCTTTCTCTTTTTATTTTTTCTCTGCCAATTGGCATTGATATCCCGGATGTATCATAAGTGAAATATATTCTTTTTTCTCTTAGTCCCTGAATGTATAGTAAAGATTTCATGATTTCATTCCCTCCTCCACTGAAATTGTGTTACAGGATACACTTTTGTTTGTGAAATTATTGAGTTTTTTTTAGGTATATCTGTTAGAGTGTCCAGTGTTATTTTGATATTAATTATCTGTGAATTCTATTATTAGCCTTAATTTTGAAGGAAAGTATGGCTGAATAGTAGATCTGTGGAAAGATTTTTAGCTGCCTGTGTTACAGATACTTACTAGAGGATAAGAGTTGATGTGGTAAATGCATTCCTGAATCATCCACGCTAGTGATTGTCAGAGCCAGAGAAGGCAATGTGATATGTGATCTCTGGAGAGACAAAGCAGAGCACATAGGAAGTGGACTCCAGATAGAACTTTAGTACCAGCAATTTTTGAAAAGAGTGTATTCAGTATGGAACACAAGGAAAAAAAAATCAGAGAGATTTGAAAAAAAGATGGAGAATTTTCCAGAAAGTCAAATACTAATCTGTTTTTTCAAATGAAAAGCCTCAGGGCAGTGCTCACATGTCACAGTGCCAGGAGTGAAGACCAAAGGAAAGGCCACTTAGCCAATTAGCTGCTGAACAGCTGACCTTTAAGGAAGCCCTTTCAGAAGGCAGCTGTGAGGGGACGTCAGTTTGAAAGGGTTTGACATGTGACAGAGGACTGAAAACTCCTGGACGTCTCATGTAAGGTGCCTTTTCAAGGTATTTGATAATAAAGAAAAATGGTGTCACACAAACTAAGCATTTTGATTCCTGGACCGGCTGAGCACTCACAAGCTTAAAATTCGCAACAATGGAGGATGAGACAGATCCTTTGATTTGAGAAATTCTGACGTTTGTGAGCAAGAAATGAATCAGCTTTTATTTATTTTTATTTTTACTATTTGTGTGTGTGTGTGTGTGTGTGTGTGTGCACGAGTGGGCAGTAATGTGTGGTTTCTGAGGCCCAACGGTGACTTCAGGAATCATCCTGGATTTGCTTCTATATCATGTTTGCTTTGCTCTGGAGTTTCCCAGGCTTGGTCTTTCAGGACTGGATGTTCAGGCTGCTGACCTTTCCACCTGGTAATTTTATGTAGGATCTGGGAACTGAACTCAGGACCTTCTGGTTGAGGAGGCTTAAACCCTGAACCATTTCTCCATCCCTGAATCAGCTATTATTGAGTTCATCCATTTCTTTCTTCTTTTTTTTTCACCTTCAAAATATTTTATTACACAATACAGTAGAGGGCTCACAGGTGTCTTCCAACACTATCACACACTGTTGGCCGCAGGGCACAGCCTCGCGCTGCCCGCTGGACTTGAGTCCCAGGCATCCCAGGAACACTGCAGCAGGAAATGGAATGGAGGTGGGCGGTGGGCAGGACATTTGTCCAGGGTGCAAAGCCACATCTGTGGCTGGGTCAGGGCGGAGTCGGTGCAGGGCAAGGAGGGCCGGAGAGAAGCCGCAGGGTCTTGGCCTCAGGCGTTACTTCTTATTCGGGGCTTCAGCTCCTCAGCTGCAATTGCGCAGGAAGATGTAGGTTTTCTTTTGGGGATTGTAAAACTTGTGTCCCTTGGACCCGCCGTAGCTGGAGGCGTATGCGAAGATGTGCCCGTTGTGGTTGAAGCAGCAGGCCGAGATGGGCTGGTCGAGCTGCTCCGACGTCTTCAGCTTGGTTCTCGCATCCTTGTCCCAGAAGCTGAACCCGCCATCAGATCCCACGGTGGCAAGGGTGCCGTGGACCGGATGGAAGGCGATTCCGTTCACCACGTAGATGTCCTGCGGAGCCGAAGTGTTGGTTCCGTTGGATCGATGACATTTGAAGGTGAAGTTGTCTTTAGCCGGGTTTGGGGGGTTGATGTAGTGAACAGCGACTCTCCCCTCAGTACTCCCCAGAGCAAAAGCAGTCAGTCGGATTATTCTGTTTGTCTTTGAAAATAGCCACGCATCGATGCTGGTGCTTCAGCGGAGACTCGGTGCTCCTGAACTCCGAAGGCTGATTCTCTAACTGATACACGATCAGGCCCCTCTCTGCAGTGGCCACTACGGCCATCGGGTGTATCACATCGGCGTAGTAACACCGCTCGGGGAGCTGCAAGACCATCATGGGATTGGATGATCGGGTGTCCCAAAACTGCAAAGTCTTATCCCAGCTCCCAGTCATCACACAGCTGTAGTTTGGGGCTTTGATCCAATGGATGGTTTTAACGGCGCATCATGCTGAGGTCCCACATCTTGGCCGTCTTATCACATGATGCTGTCTACACTTAGCTACCATCATCGCTCCAGCAGACGCCCAATACAGGCCGGTGGTGCGCATCTGCTGCGCCTTCGGAATGGTCTGCCGGGTGTCTTGGATCTCCCAGCAGCGAACATCGTCAGCCCACGAATTGGCAATCAGGAAATTCCCCAGCAAGGTGCGTGTGCTGAAGGACAGGCAGCCGATGCTGTCATCAGGCGATGTGACTTCAATATCCTTCATAGGGTTGAGATTATCCGTGGCTGTACTACCAAACATGCTGGGTTCCGCCAGTTCCAAACCCCGAGGTTATTCCAAACAGACTTATGTTGGCTCTGTGGGGCGCGGGAGGGATGCGAGCGCCCGGATTCCTCGGCGGCCAGCCGCACCTCATTCATTTCTTAAAGTCATCAGGAAATATAAATGGGACTATGTTTGAAAGAATTAATTTTTTTAGGCAGAATGATGGTGCGAGGTTATTTTGTAAACTTATAAATGTAAGCTAAAATAAAAGTGTTCTGATGATAAAATTTGGGAATAAAAAAAAAGAGAATATGAGGACAAAGCAAACCCATAAAACGGGAGGGAAATCATTCTGGACTGGGATCTGCATGTAGTGCTGTTGTTTTTGGAACATGGAGTGAAACACAGGCTCCTTTTGGAATTTAACTGTTTTCTGACCTGATCACTCTATTCGTGTTGAAGTACCATAAATTAAGAATATTGCTGAAACATCAACTAGAGAATATGCCAGAAGAATGCCCATAAATGTGTAATTAAAAGGAAATAAAATGACAGAAATAGAGTTTTGAGGAGTGGATTTAACCTTCAGCTAGAGTTTACAATGAAAAGGCTCGACAATTAAAGAAAGAAAAGAAACACACAACCTTGCCCTCAAATGTATTCTCCTAGGAGTGGAATAAGTTAAAGGACATTTTGCAGGCCAGTGTGATGACATGGAGCCTGGTCTGATGAGACCATGTCACCAGGAAAACCACCGTGACACCAGGAGAGAGAAACACATGTCCAGAGAATACGTAGCTGGCTGAGTTACTTCAAGGAATCTGGCGAAGGCAGATGCAGAACAAATCCAGGATGGAAAGAACCCAGGTCATAAACCAGGGCTCCTTACAGGGGACTTTTAAATCTCTTTCTAAGTTACATGTTAAGTGCCATTAAATCTGTCTCAGTAAGACCTTAATAAGGCACACGTATCAAGAAAGAGTTGCTTTTTGACTTGATTAGGAACTTCTATGTTTCTTTTACATACTAAGGATTTAGCTCAGATAAAGAGAGGTTGATTTTAAAACAATGTGGGGGGACTATCAATTTCAAAGACATGTGGCTGAATGGGGAGAAGACTCAGGGTGGCACATGACTATGATAGGCAATATGACAGTAGAGCCTTTTGTACAAGTGTCCGTTGAGATCTGCTGTAAAGTTGAGGCTTTCTATGTAGGAGCTGAGAATAATTTTGGAATTTGATGATTGCTAAGATTGCTGCAGTTTCTTCCCTGTGCATTTTGAGACCATCAAATATGTTAATGTACAAGATTATGTACAGAGTCCCAGTAACCAGGTAACTGCCTAGAGACATTCCTTGTTCATCCCCTTTTAGTAACTGCTTTTTGCTTTACCTGGAGACAACTTGTCTGTTCTACATAGCAAGTAGGTGTTACTTCTGCTTTTTCTTGCTAGCCTAGATAAGTTTTACAATGTGTATGTTTCATATGATCTTGTAAGGAATTTAACCTGCTGGTCTCTGGGTTTTTCCTATGTATAAAATAAGCTTGGATGATGAAAGAAATCCTAGCTCCCTCTGACCCAAAGCCTGACTAATTCCTATCACTTTCACTACTGTTTCCTGTGTATAGTTCAGGTTTGTGCTGATTCAGGCAGCACAATAAAAATTTATAGTTGTGATCTAATTTGCTTCTGTGACAGATTGCTAGTAATAGCCAGTGTCAGGTTATGGTGATGGCTTACCATTAGATTTTTTTTAAAATATGGGAACATGTGATCCACTTAACAATGAGGCCATTGGTTTTTTTAGACTATTTTAAGTAAGCCCAGATGGAAAATAAAAGCAGTGGCTGCCTTCTTCTTGTTTCCTTGCATTGCATTAAGAAGGCTCTGTGGTGGAGCTAATTAAACTTATATCTTATTAACATGAACATCATTAGAGCAGGCATAGGGATGAGAAAGATAACTATTAAAGACCACAAAATTCAGGTGTGTCTGGAGAATATGATAATTTCATGCTCTATGAGCTTACTCACTTGTGGCAGTGATGGAGCAATCTGGTATCTAAATTGTCTGAAAATGCTAATTTGTTGCAGAATTTGCCTTTTCCACTAGTTGCAAGAGCCTGGAAAACTGTTTAGTCCTTTATGGTCTGATTTTTATTTATGAAACTGGATAATGAATCTCTTTCATCCCAACATTTTGTTACTCTTGTGCATTTGAATTGAATTGTGAAACATTGTATTATGCAGTTCATTGAATACTGCCATATTGATTGGAGAAGAACTTAGAGGATACAAAACTCATCAGAGACAGTCATATGATATATACAGTCTCAAAAGTCATCATTTATATTTAAAGATGAAACTATGGCTTGTACATATGAAAGCAAGACAATAGACCTTGAAAGACTTGCAAAGTTTATGACTGAGGATCATCTATGGCAAGTTAATTTACCTTTTTGGTAGAAGAATATTAAAAAAGTAGTGTTAGTGTCTTCCTCATAAAGTAGTGGTAAGAATTAAAAGAGGAGATACTTTTAATATAGGATATATTGGTTCATAAAAGCAATTGCTGTTATATAATTTTTTAAATTTAAAGTATAAATTATGAGTTTTCATGTAGTGGAGGTGACAGCAGGGATACTAGGTGCTGCAAGATAAATGAAGGACATTTCTTAAATTGTACATTTGCTAGTATTCACTACAGTATTATTTTTATGAAGAATGTAAAGTCCATCTGAATAAAAATGCAACCTTACCATTCTAATTAGACATTTATGCAGTGAAATATGAATACATTTTATGTGTCTATTTGTTTTTGTAAGACCCAAAAAGGGTCTTGCTCTAAAGTCTGGGCTGGTCTTGAACTCACTATGTAACCCCATCTTTTCTTGGGCTTACCATCATTGTCCTTAGAGTGTTGGAATTAGAGGTTATAACCTGGCTTCTCAAGGTGGTTAGCATTTTCACTTCCTGAGACATTTAAAATTCTTTTTTCTTTTATTTTTTTTCCATTTTTGTGTACATCTGTGTAAAAGAGTACATCCACTTGTGAATGCTTGTTCATATGTCTGTGGATGCAGAAGTATTTATGCGTTCTTTCAGATGTGAGGCTGTTATCTGGAATCTTCATCAGTCACTCTTCCACCTTATTCTTTTTGGGATAGGGTTCCTCAGCAAGTCCAGAACTTTCTGCCAGAGCTACTCTGGCTAGTCAGCTTGCTGCCTTCTGAGGCTAGGATTACAGGTAGCCTGCAAAGCCTTCCCAAATTTTTTTGGGATCAGAGGATCTGAGCTCAGGTCCTTTTTCTTTAACTTCTGAGTTACCTGCTCAGTCCTAAAATACTTTTGGACTAACACATAATGGTATGTGTTTATGAAATGCAGTACATATGTACGTGTGTCATGATCAAAGTTGAGTAATTAGAAGCTGCATCTTTTAACATTACTTTGCATTTCTCTTTCATAGCTATTCATAAGACATATAAGAGGTTTCTGTGGAGAAGAGTTATCACACTGTGCTATGATCACTAGAATTGATTCCTTTTATCTGTTGGCAGGTGATCTCCAATTCTCTGCCCCCCATACAATACCTAGCTTCTGCGAATCTTTATTCCACATTGTTGTTGAATCTTCTAGTTAAAGGCAAGGTTTCACAAAAGTGTACTGTTCTTGGAGAGTGGGAATGAGGGGTCAGGTCATAGTTTTGGAGCTTGGAATGTGTTTCCAGTCATCTCTGTGACTCAGAGTTCCTCAACGGAGAAGGTAAATTAGTTCTTGTGAGATATAGAAGTAAAGCCACTTCTTGCTTTAACACTGATTCAGGTAGATTTAAAGTCAAGAGGGTTACATGAGTTCATTTGCTCAAATACTAGACTGATTTTCTAGATCTGTGAAGAAGCTTGACATGTTTTAACTTATCACTTTAACTGAGATATGTTCCTAGCATCTTGCTGTTTCAGTAATTGGAAACACTGTCAACTGGGATTGCTTCTGAAAAAGGCAAGCTATGATGTTTTCAGAAACACTGCATAATATGCTTTGCATTTTTATTTTAGAAAGTTCTCAACTTCTTTATTTACTCTGACTGAAACGATTTGGCAAATTTTCAATTCTAGACTGCATAAATGTATAAGAATACAGTGAATGTTGAATTGAAGAATACAGTGTATGTCTTTTCCCATTTGATAGGCTTGCTAAAAATCTAAGTATTTACTACTATATCAACCTTTGAGCAATATTATGCAAGCAAAACTATATTTGGCCATAAGAAGACATAAGGAAAAAAATTATATATAATGGAGTAGATATTCCTCTTTCACATGTGTAATTTCTGTAATATGAATCTAGTGTGTTTAACTTTTTATTCTTTTGAAGGTAAATTGAGGGACATAAGTATAAGACTTGAGGGAGAGGTCATGCTTCTTGACTCTTTAATTTTGCAAATTCTTTCTCTTTGGAAGGATCACTTTCATTATGAGCCAATTCAAGGCTGACTTTGGGGACTTTTCCCACTATCAAGTCTCTCTGACCATCCCCATAGCAAGTTTGATTGACTCTCCATCCATGCAGCCTTTTCTAGTTCCTGAAATGCTGCGACGTTTTTTTCTTACTTGTTTGTATTTCCCACTGTTTGGGTTTCTTTGTTCAAATGCCACGTCTTCGTCATCTTCCAGAGTCAGGCATAGCTATGCGGCAAATTCATTGTCAGTACTTATCTATCAATTGAAGCTGACTTAAGGAAAGAATGCTAGATGCCAACACCAAGTGCAGTTGAGAAGAGGTGTTAACAGAAAGCCTCACGGAGCAACCATTAATGCCTTGTGCCATATAAGCACTCTTTTTCTTTTTTTTTTTTTTAAATTTTATTATTATTATTATTATTATTTATGTGCATGTGTGTGTGTATGTGTGCGCGCGTCTGTGTATGTGTAGAACCACGGACGAATTCGCAAACCACCATGGATGCCTCCTTCTGCCCCGGGATTCACAGGCTCCGCCCTACCAGGACCAGAAGCGCAGGCCGCCCCCGCTTCCGCCCAGCGTCTATACGTGGGATCTGGGATCCGAACTCAGGACTTTCCGCCTGGAAGGCGGAGGCTTAACCCCTGAGCCACCTCTCCAGCCCCCATATAAGCACTCTTGAAACAAAGACATCCTGGGAAGGAAGAGTATCCAGCCAAAGTGTATATTACTGCTTAAGGAAATCATGGGATTCAGGCAACAGGCCGAGTACCTTGGGGATGAATTCAATCAGCTCTCGTCAACCTTCAAGTTAGGAATATATAATATGACAAGTAATTTTATACTTATTACTCAAGTCATTTGTTCATCAGGTAATTTATTAATCAAGCAATGTATAAGCCCTACGAGCTATGAATCCATAATACGACAAGTGATTATATATTCATTAAGTAATTTGCACCCAGCTCGGTGGTGGTTGATCACACAGCGATTTGGGGCTGCTCTGAGAATTATAGAACCTGTTTTCTATGTCATTGAATTGAAGTAGTTTGTGACCTTGGAGTGGAATACTTAAAATCTTTGTAACTTTTTTCCTCCTGCATTTTCATGCTTTAGTTATTTGTGACCTTTGTCACTATATTGCTTCTGTTTTTTAAATAACTTGCTTATTTCTCAAATACATTAATTTTATAAGTTGTACATAGCAGTCTTTCTTTCCTGTTTTTTTATTTACCAAATGTATATTTTTCAATTAATCTTCATCTTACCTTTCCTTTGATTTATTTTGTCAGTTGATGTTCATATATTTAATTTTTATTGAAAAACTTATTTATGTTACAACGATGTATACATATATCCATGTCTTTAATTAGTTTTTATTTCTAATGCACTTCTAGTTCTTTTTGAGTGGTTGTTCATAGTTACTGATACATTTTGATGCTGTCTTTTGTGTCACAGATTTTTTTTTCTGTTGTTATTTGGCTGATAATTATACCATTTGTCATATTGAAGCCTTTTTCTTTCACCTTATGTTATGCTTTTTTTCCATTTATTTAATCTACCTTTTATAATCATGAATTCTGCCTTCTGTCTCTGTAACAGGGAAGATGATTTAATTTGCCTAACAATTCATTTTCAATTTTTTTCTGAATTTATGCTTCAGATTTGACTTTCAGTGATAGTTTAAACTTATTTGTTTGGAGTAATATATGGAGAATGATCTTTCTATGGGCATGATTTATTATATTCACACTGAAATGGAAAACATGTTTGATTTTGCTTTTGCTACACTATATTATTTTATGTTCCATGTGTTCATAGCTGTTAAAAACATTTTATTGTCTGCTCTGACTTCTCAGATTCATGCTTGTACCTTTCTTGTTAGTTAAAAAACTTTACACTTTCTTCTTTCATACTATAGCTCATGTAATGATTTTAATTCTGTAGATACTCTTCATTAATTTTATGATTAGCGATGAAATTGCATGTTCTTCTTCACTTTCCTCCTCTGCTTCTCTCCTACCTTCTCATTTTTGTTGGCTATGTATTTCTTAATGTTTTGCCTCGTTGTAGCAAATAAGCTTCCTTTATTATTACTTATCTTTCAGATTTAAGTATATTTAACCTCCTGTGATCAAAAGATAGTTATTGCAATTGGGTTATTTGTCATCTTTATGCTGTTTTTTCAGCCTTTTGGTTGTATATTGTTACAAGTTGCAGTGTGCTCTTCTGCCAACAAACTACTTCCCCCACCACACATAGTTGCTTCGGTCTTTTCTAGTACAGTTATGCAGAGTCCACACTCCTTGAGATTCCTTCTGCCATTTTCTTTTCCTTATTCCTTGGATAGTTCTCTAGGAAATTCACCCAGAAAGATACACAAGAACAATATTCTTGATATTCTTGCAGTTCTCCAGGTTATAAAATTTTTATGAGCTTGAACAAATTCTTGTATAAACAGCAACGAGGAACCCATAATGTTGGACCACTTTGTTCTTTTGTCCTTTCCTCTTCCTGCCTCTTTTTGCAGAGTGACTCTATCTTTTGACAATACTTGACTCATTCATAGTAGGTCCAGAATTTAAATTCAATCAATATCAACTGCAATCACAAATACAGAGATCCACTATCTGTAGGTGTAGGTATCTGGACCTGCAAATGCAGTTATATATGACAGTAAGGCTTTGGCTTGTAAATAAGAAAAGCAGAGCAACCAAAAGGGCAGAAATACAGAAAGAACTAAATTAGAAAGACAACCTCAGGTTCTCTCCATCTTCTGACTCACTCCTGAAGCCTACTTTTCTTTCTTTCATTCAATCTACTTGGATTACAAAAGCTGGATGAAGGGCCCTTGGCTCATTCAGATGGAAACCATGAATGATACTCGAAGGAGAAGAAGAGAGCCTCTTCTAGCTGCTGGGGGGCAGTCAGGTCTAGAGCAAGACTTTCTGAAGCAAGGAGCTGTGGTTGCCACAGAATTGACAGCTGGAATGGAGTGTCTTCGGAGTGATCAGGGAATGTTCAGAATAGCCAGGCCACCCCAGGAACAAGCAACTGGCTGTCAGAGAAATGATTGCTTGAATGAAAGCTCTTGCTCAAGGCAGCTGGGCATATGGGAAGTGTCTATCAGTTGTCATTCAAAAGATTGAGTGGCTCTCTTAGAAGAGTTTAACTTTTTTAAAGGCACTTAAATAATAAGACCTCTTAGGCTTTTAGCATTATTAATAGTACTTCAAAGGGCTTAGCCCTTCACCAGATACCCTTAAGGAGAGCTAAGTTTTTCTCCTGTGGCTCACTCAACTTCATGGTAATCTATTTCACTTAATTATTGTTCTGCTAATTGCATGTATATCCACTCATATCTAGTATGTTATCATAGAACATCCATCTCCTCAGCTAAGGAGAATGAGAAAGATCAGATTAGATTATTCGTTTTTGCCAAGAGGATCTTTTTTTTTCACTACAGAGTTAGTAGTTATCAAGTGAATTAAAACCACATTCTTTATTAGCTAGCTTAATGACCAGATTAGATCTGTTTTAAGTACCAGCCTTATTGGCTGTGTCGCCATAATACAATAGTGTAAAATTGAAAGTAACGGAGAGATTTAGCCATTTGGATTTGGAGTGGTTCATTAGGTCAGACCCATGAGCTAGAAGCAGGTACATTTAGAATCAGGCAGATTGCTCATCCTTCCCTCCAGTTCTGTTGTGGCAGTCTGCGGTTATAGTCCTATCATTCACTAACCTTTAGCATCATTCTAGTCAAAGAAGCGTGCTCCTGGTAAGACGCCATACCCGGAATTGTAGACCGAGTCATAAACCCATTCCTAGGGAGATCATAAGCCCCATGGGGAAAACCTACTTCTGTTGTTGAGCTAAACTGACATATAGTCAAACTGTCTTCTAAATATCCCTAGACAAATACTACTTCCTAGTCTTAATCAAGAAATCTCCCTTTTGTAGTGAAAGGCAGTGAATACACTCTCATGACTGCCTAAGGTACTTAAAATAAATGATGTCTGAATGCAACAAGTAAACAAGACTCTTTTATCACTTTAAAGCTTAGGGAACACTGTGGAAGAGAGGGCAGGAAAAATGTGAGAGTCAGAAGCAAAGGAGAGATGCTGCAAAAATGTCATCTTATTGACATAACATAGACGTTATGCTCATGCACTGTCGAGGCCCACAAACCAGCATAAACCTAAACTTACATGTAGGAAACAGAAATGGGAGCGGTAGGCATTGATCAGGCTTCGGGTCAGAGGGAGCCTAGGATGTCCTCCATCATCCAAGCCAACTTTATTGTAGCATACATGAGTATTTATAGGAAAACAATCAAGGAGCAGGGCCAAATTCAGGAAAACATCAAAGAAGAGCAGGACCAAATTCTTTATAGGATTATGTAAAACATATACATTCCAGTTAACAAAGAAAAGGCAGGAGTGACATCTACTTGCTGTGTGTGACCAGACAAAATGTCTCTAGGTAGAGAAAAACAGGCATGACACTTAGTTGCTAAAAGGGAATGGACAGATGAATGCCTCAAAACAGAGTTACCTGGTCCATGCATTAGCATAATTCAAATGTGTAGGGAAGGAACTAGAGGGGGAGGTGATAACCCAGCCAGTCCTAAGAACAAAAGCCATCCAAGAATAGACAGGAGGTAAACTCAACTCTCAGAGGAAGGAATTCACCTCCCATTGTCTATGTAGACAAGAGGCAAACTCAATTTCCAAAGGGAGGAGCCCCTACCAATTGCCAGTTTTAGATGCTAATATGTCATTCTCCAAAGACAGACTTTTAGGCCTGACAACCCCTACAATGCACTCATAGCAGTTGTGGTTACCTGAACAGTGTTTCTTTGTCAATAGCCAGTCATTGGTAGGGAAAGTGTTGGAGGCTACCCATGCTTGCTGAATATTGGCCATTGATAGACACACACACACACACACACACACACACACACACACACACACACACAGAGAGAGAGAGAGAGAGAGAGAGAGAGAGAGAGAGAGAGAGAGAGAAATGAGTCATTAGAGTCATTGTTATCTATTGTGTGTACATGGCTTGAGCCCACCAAGCTTCGATGATAGTCCCAGAGCCATAGTCACAGAGAAGGTCCTTGTTAAACTCAGTGGGTCTTTAGATAAAACTAAAAAATGGGAAGCATGAAGAGGTTATGTGGGGATGGCAAGGGTACATGGTAAACCCAGCTATAAATCATGCCTGAGGATGTCATAGTCTCTGTGGGGCAAGGGGTTGGGTACTTCTGTTGTGAGCTGTATCAACACAGAGTCAAACTGCTTTCTAGCTATCTGTGTTTAGACCACAAACAAATGCTACTCCCAGCTTTAATTAGAAAAGTGTGGGGTAGGAAGGTGGTAAGAGAAGATGCAGGGGTTGAGAGCAATCATGCATATAAACATGCATATCGTCAAAGAAAAAAAATCAGTTAAAATAGGAAACATGTTTCACTGAAGTGCGTTATTTTTTGGAAATGAAAATGGAAACCTTGGGCTATTAAATATTGTTTTGGCATATCGAAAAGCAATTTAACCTTCTTAAACTGAAAAAATTTGGAGGGTGGCGTTGGGGAGACCAAAGTAGGACTTTCATCCTAGGGATCAACACCCAGCAGCAGGTACCTTGGAAAGTAAGGAAATTAAAATTGTTTTAAAATGCACATTTTAATTAATCTTTAGCTTAAAATCTGGACAAAGTTCCACTGAAACTGTTTTGATCTCTTTTTTATTGCAAATGACAGAATTATTTTATAGAACACTTTGAAAAGAAAAGATATTGAAACAAAGAAAACCACTCTGTTAGCAACCAAATTCTAGCACCACTAATTTTAGCATTTGGGGATTGTGTTTTTCCAAACTTTGTTTTAAACTTGTCAATGATTTGAATGTTCTTTCAAATATTTGGCATGATATTTTTGTTTATAATTGTGTAGTTTCTTTTTATCCTAGGATTTTCCATATTATTATAAATTCATAAGTAATTACAAAGAATTGATGATATGTCATAGGAAGATATATGGCGAGCCTTAGTTTCAGACCATTACTGTCTGTGGCTTTTTGAAATTTTTAGGTTAGTAGTATTTGTAGTTTTGTGAAATTTTAATGTTACAGATAACCTTTTGCAAAAAAAAAAAAAAAGTCTTTTTCTACATGTAGGTTTTTTTACTTTGGTTAGATCCTCAGATATTTCTGTTCCAAATTTGAATACTTTTGTACTAGCAGCACGATTTTGTCTATCGCCTCTTCCTAGTGTCCTTTGAGATTTCCAGGCACGAGGCCCAGATCTCTAGTGAAGGAGGCCCGTGGCAGGTCTGGGAACACTGAATGTATGCTGTAATTTTGAACGAACACGAAATCCTGGTTGATCCTTTTGTTTGCACCTCACTGGGTCCCAAAGATGAGGACTGGATGTGGTGGGATTTGGCTCTGGCAGCTGGCGAAGCATCCCTGAATAATGGGAGATTATCAGAGGCCTTTCCTGTCCCAGCCAGCTTTATCCACTCATTTTTGTGTTGTGCCAATTAGGGATGGCACAGTCATTTTCTTTGTGTGTGCCCTGGCGGTTCCATGCACACAGACTTGGGAGGGCAATCTTGCAGAATATGCATGTCACTTTGACTTTCCATAATGACATGTGACAGTAGCATCTCTGGTCCCTTGTCCTAAGACAATAGCCTTATGCCTGGAGCGGTGTCTGTGGATGTTGGGTTTTCTGGTCTCTTTATGCATGGATTGTTTCCCAGAGAGAACTAGTAATTACACTGAGTATACAGTGGAGATCATTTACTGTCTGATGTTTATTCACCCCCCCCCACCCCCAGTAATGACACTGTCTCAGTCTACATAGCGCTATATGGGGACACAGCAAAAAATAATGGAATCTGAGGCAAAGTGTATTGGAGTCCATTATATGTGGTTAAGAAGAATATTAATTGGCCATGATCTGCTTTCTATGATAGCCCTGTGGCTCAGCCCCTGTAGTCTGTATTGACAGGAAACTCCAGCTTGTGAGAACCAGGAAGGGTCCAGAGAAGTTTCTGTTCCAGCCCAGGAAGAAAGTTTCCAGGATGGGATTTGTCCTTTTCATCCCTTAGGAATCTGTTTTCTTCTTTAGTGGTTTCCTTCTCACTTAGGCCCAAAAGGTTTTGTTAATTCTCTCCTAAAAACACATGCTGTGAGTAAGCTGATTGTCCCTTGGAAGTAAGGTTGCGGCCGTGAGACAGCTGTGTGGCATTCCAAGGGCTGAGTGCTTTCATGACCACATAGCTTTACTGAGGGTAGCAATCCCTGTAAACAGGGACCAGCTTTCTCTGGACAATGACCTCACTGGTCCAGACCCTGCTTTGCTTTTTTTTTTTTTTTTTCAATGGGGGTGTGGGGAATTGTGGCTCTGTGCAGAACTAGATGACTACCATTCATTTGATAGTGACCCGAGTGCTTCTAGCACTGGCAATTGAAGTGGGACTGATGGAATTAGTATATGTGGTAACCGCTTTCCCCCTGGGATGTGGTTACCAGTGGGCACAGGAGCATGGGTACGCAGCAGCTGAGATGTCTGCTAAGAAAGAGCATCTTCTTCAGACAGGGCTTTTCTTTTTGTCTTTGAGCCTATGTTACAAAATGACTTCCTCCTGACACTAAGAAGACACATGTCAGATATTCCAATAACACAGATAGAAATGGAGCACAGTATGTCAGGTGAAACAAGTCAGATACAAAAGGACAGGTAAATATTGCACAATCCCAATTATATGAGGAATCTGAAATAATTAAACTTATAAAATCAGAGCATAGAATATGGTGATGGTGGTCCTGTATGTGCACGCGCGTGTGTGTGTGTGAATTATCATACCATGACAATAAATAAATGTGAATTATGTTTCCGCCAGAGAAGAGCTTTATAGTACTTTATAGAGCACTAGAATCAAAAAGCCAGAAGATTCCACAGAAATCCTTTAATCCAACTACCATAATTTATGGATCAGGAAAGAGATACAGAATGGTTTTAGAGGTTTTTCCCAAGTTATCGGGGTAACGGCACCTCCAGGTCTATAACTGGGTTTTCTTATCAAAGGCAAATGCTATTTATCACACACTGCCTGTTAGTTAAAAAGGAAGAAATGGTCCAGAGCCCAGCCTGGGATACATGAGACCCTGTTTCAAAAATAAAAAATCTCATTATCATGAAAGCAAAAGAAAACATTACTTCTGTATTTTCAGAACAAAAATAATTTTCTAAGATATGAAAAAAATGCAAAACTAAAGTGTACTTTTCTCATTAATGAAATTACTCTTCAGTATTATACTTTGTTTTTGTTTTTTTAAGTACTTTTAAGTTATGGTCAGCATACAAGAGTGGTACATACTTACTGTGTCTGACATAATGAGCTTAATGACTCATCAGTCCGTCTCCACGGTCAGCGCCATAATTCTATCTGTCACCTCTGAAAGTTCCCGTTCTTTCTTTGTATTTGTTTTATGGTAAGAATACTTTACATAAAGTTCACCTTTCAGCAAAACTTCAGGTGTTTAGTATAATTATCTTTAACTTTAGGGACTAGGCTGTATAGATTTCTTGGATACACTCATTTTGAAAAACAAGTGTTTATTAATACCTCCTCATTCCCTGCTTCCTCCTGTCCATGGGGGCCACTATCCTTCCCTCTGCTTCTTAGATTCCTTGTTGTAAATGGTATCATGTAGTATTTTTCCTTTGACATCCATCTTATTTTGATTAATATGTTGTACTCTAGGTTTATCTTCCTTGTTTCATGATACCTTCCTTTGTTTTCTTCTTTGAAAAGAGTGAACAATACTTCAGTCTAGTGTATTAAAAATACATCATTAATAATTTTAATACACTCCTGAGAATTTTTTCCTGTGGTATTTCTATTTGATTTTAAATTTTATTCCATTGTGATTAAAGAACATACTTTGTATGGTTGGAATATTTTTACTTTTATTGAGATTATATCTAATGGGTCATGTAGTGTCTATATTGTTAAATGTCTCATGCATTTTGATATATATTCTACTCTTGTTTGGTGGAAGTTCTATAAGTACTAATTTGTTAGGTCAAGGTTGTTGTTAGTGTTATTCAAATATTTTAAAGTTTTGTTGGTTGGTTATTCTAGAAATTATTTGAAGACGAATGTTGAAATATTAACTTTAATTGTGTATTCTTTTGTGTTTCTTCTTAATAGTTCTGTTAGCTTTGCTTCATATTTGTGCTTTTTGTTATTCCTTATACAAATTTTTATTTCCATTTCATATCAGTTTCTTTATGTCTGAATGCTTCCTTTATCATTTATTGGAGTCTTTTTTAGTGACAAATTCAATCAAGTTTGTATGATGTGTTCATGTTTTTATGTTATTGTAATTTTAAAAGGATATTTTTCTGGATATGGAGTGAGATTGACAATGTATTTTTTCCTCTGCTTTTTTGTTTTCATTGGGGATAAAAGAATCAAGCTCCAGTCCTTTGTTTTATGTGTGCTTTGGCATTTTCCTTCTGATAATTTTTAATAGTTTTCTTCATCACTAAATTTAAGAGTTGTGATTAGGATATATCTTCATATGTTTAGATTCTGATTCCTGTGGTGTGTCTAGCTTCTTGGATCAATGAGGTCATAGTTTTCATCAAATTGTGAAACATGTCAGCTGTTATCTCTTTAGATTTTGTTTTAGATAATTCCATTTGTCCCTAAATCCAAGACTTCAATTACTAATATGTTAAGTTGCTTGTCCTTGTCATCTCATGAATTACCCTCTGAATGATTCTTTTCTAATCTTTGTTCCATTTCAAGGCATTCTATTTATTCAAATTTATTCCTCTTCTACAATATCTAATCTGTTCTTACTTTCATTTACTATATTTCCAAATCACACACTGTATTTTTGCTTTTAAAATTTTGATTTGATTCTTTATCATAAATTCACTATATTCATGTAGGATGCACTAAAATAATAAAAAATATGCATTTCATTCCTCTCTGAACAAGTTTCTGATTGTGTGATGTATGTTTCACGTCTACTTTGATGTTCTTGTCTTCTGATTCTAGCTTCTGCACCAGTTCTGGCTCTGGATCAACTGAATTATTCCCTATATTATAGTTCTCACATTCCTTCTCATCTGTCTGAGAATTCATTACTGGATTCCATCTGCCGTGAACAGCATCTTGTCCAAATTTGTCTACATAAAATTATTTGTGTTAATGGTATTGGTATTTTTTGTGAATGTATTTACATTACTTAGTTGAATCCCTTCAAGTTTTGCCTTTAAGATGTATTAGGTAGAACTTCCGGTGTCAGGGCTTGAATCTGAAATATCCCTGACTAGCTCATTTGTATACTTGGTGCTCAGCTGGGAGGCTGTCTGAAAGGCTCTGGAGCAGGTCTGCTGGAATAAGAAACCTTTGTAATGATCACTCTCCTCTGCTTCCTGGTTGGCCACGATGAAGAGTCTTTCACACATGCTTTGACTTCACCTGTCATGTCTCCCTTCAATGATGGGCTGAGTCTTTCACACCCGTGTGTCAAAATCAATCTTTTCCCCCTTAAATTGCTTCTATCAGGTGTTTTGTCGCAGTGACTGGAAAAGTAGCTAATTAAAAAAAAGGTGGTCGCAGAGAAATAAGGTTGTTGTTGCAATAAGCCTCGTTCTGTAGTATCGACTTTTGGAGCTTTCGTAGGAAGGATATGGAAAAGCTTGGAAATGAAAGCTTAAAATGCTGGAAGCAAAGCTGAATAGGCCATGCTGGTTCAGGGGAGCAGAATGCTGATAAAATCCATGAGCATTAAATACTATGCTGATGAAGTGTCCCGTGGGAATGAGGACCCACCCGCTGGGGAGTTGAGCTAGAGGTCATTTGTATTGCATTATGTTGACATTTTTTCCCCTGTATCCTGAGAATTTGATGGAGTCTCCATGGATTGAAAGTGGCAAGGTTTAAGCCCTTGGGGTTCATGCGATGCCAGCAGGAGCCTTGAATGCCAGGACGTGGAGCTGCAGGAGTTAATGTCTACACTGCTAGATTTCTGTCATTTCCTCTAACCTTTCTAATCTCTCCTTTTGGAATAGGTATGTTTACTCTGTACCCTAGTATATTAGAGATTTGCATCTTGTGTCTTGATTTGTATATAGACTCTGAGTTGAGAATTTGCCTTGAGTTTAAGAAGAGTCTTTAGACTTTAAATTTTAAATAGTATTGAGACTGTGAGATTATGGGAAAGGAATAAAAAGTTGGGTTTAATGCATTTTGCATTATGTGATTGCCATGAGTTTTTTGAAATGAGAGAAAGAATGTCATCATTTGAATATGAAATTCTTCCCTCCCCTATAAACTTGTTTTTTTTTTAAACACTTTGGTGTTTAGCTTATGGCACTGTTTTGAGGGCTGTATTGCTCTAGGAATTGGGTGTACCTGGCAAAAGTAGATCACTAAAGAGACAAGCTTAACTTTACAGGTCTTACCTGGCTGTAACTCTGGTCTGAGTTCTCTCCCTTCTAGTTGACCAAGAAAGGCTCTTTACAACACAGCTGTGTCATCAAGCCTTCTCTGTCATGATGAACTGAGACCTTCTTTTAGGCCACAAGATTCTTTTGGAGTCGTTCGAATATACACCATGAACTTTGTCGTGCACTTAGAAAGTTCCTGACATGAGATATAATAACAGCATTGAAATTGCTTGTAATATTTCTTTATGTGTGAATCTACTAAATGGCATTTAATAATATCATCTTGTACTTGCTTTGTTTTCATCTCTGCCTCTCTAAAAGAATCAGGTGGGGAGAAAAAAATCTGACTTTGAATAGCAGTGGGAGTCCCTAGGGGCCTGGGATCTTGGAGTTAGAAAAGTTAAATCCCAAATGTAGGGAGGAAAAATAAGAAAGTCTAATGACTAAGATTCACATATTAGTAATGAGCCGAGTATGGAAGGTAGAACTAAGAAACAAGAGAGAAAATCAGGTTTGCAAAGATCCTGAGAGATGTACTTGATAAAGGTGGCTACTGTATTTGAATCTTAGAAAGAATATTGCATAGATATGGTGAAAAAGTAAATGAATTCAGTGTGAAGCGATTATAGTGTTATAAAAAAATCTCTTAAAGCATACTACAAAAACTCCCTCTTCTAGTTCTGTTATGGAAGCTCTGATCACTGATTACATAAAACCTCTTTTCCTGCTTACTCACAGTAGGCTGGTACTTTGGTTGTTTTATTGCTAAAATTTATGTAAGAATTGTAAACACACAAAATAAATATCTGTCACAATATTTGCTAAGTCTCTTTGTAAATAGGCTAGGCATTCTGTTATGATTACAGCAAAAGATCATCCTGTTTATTACACTAAGGGCTTTTCACCATCTCAAGTGCTTCCAATGCATAACAAGCTTACATACAGAATATGTAAGGTTGTGATATATGAGCACATGTTTTTGATTTGTTCCTTGTTCAGAAATAGAATCTAATCATCATCATCATGTGTGTTTGTTAGGCAATACTAATTTAATTGCAAATATGTGTAGTTTCATCAAATTCCATAAAAGTCCAATAAAAATTCCTGAAGATATTTAAAGCTGTAATTATGCTGTGTTCCACATTATATGAAAGGACATGAGATACATTATTTCATTTCGTATTTGTAGTAGTGCTATAAGTGTTATTAATATTAATATTTGCAGGCAATACTAGTTTATAGAGTTTAAATATGTTGACAAAGTTGGAACATCGAAGATATTATAGATGTATTCTTTCTTTCTTTCTTTCTTTCTTTCTTTCTTTCTTTCTTTCTTTCTTTCTCTCTCTCTCTCTCTCTCTCTCTCTTTCTTTCTTTCTTTCTTTCTTTCTTTCTTTCTTTCTTCCCTCCCTCTCTTCCTCCCTCCCTCCCTCCCTCCCTTCCTCCCTCCCTCCATCCCTCCCTGCCTCCATCCCTCCCTCCCTCCCTCCCTCCCTCCATCCCTTTTCTCTCTCTCTCTCTTAGTATCTCCTGTTTGTTCAGGACTAAGCACACTTAAAAGGCCACACATTGTCCCAACCTTAAATTGTTATAGTCCCAAGAAAATTCTGGAATCTATTCTTCAAATTCATCAACAAAGTTATGTATGCATGCCTTATTATTGGAAGGGTTTGGGTGAATTAATCATTTCTCCGTCACTGCTTTCCTGCTACCATAAAGCCATAATCCAGGATAATACGACAGGTGATTCAAAATTGTTTATTGTGATAGTCTTTCTATGCTTTTGTTACTGTGACAGTCAGATTAATATTCATTTTACTAAAACTCAAATGAATCAAAATTTTGATTCACCAGGAGAAAAAGATCTTCTTAGGAAGATGGTGGCATTAGTTCACATCGACTGAAGGGGGCAGCAGTAGACTTCCCAAGTAAGCACAGGCAAGGCCAGATGGAAGAGATCTTGAATATCTTGGTTGTGAGAAGAGTGAATGGTAGAAATAAATGGATGAATGAACCTAGAAGAAATTCTGAAAGGAAGAACCCCAAGTGGCCAATAAGCATTAGGAAAATTGTTAGTATCCTTAGCCATCAGGAAAATGCAAACTGTCAGTTTTTATCAGTTATGATCTTACTATAACTATTATTGTATGTGTTATTGCATTAATTTCTTTTCTACATGTGTGTATGTGTGCATGTGTGTATGCGTATTTGCATATATGGCTGTCTGTGTGTGTGTATCTGAGGGCACTATGTGCCTGTGAACACCCAAGTGACTTCTGGAATCATCTTGGATTGCTCTACCTCCCTATTGCTTTGCTCTGTGGTTTTCCAGGCTTTGCCTTCCAGGGCAAGTACAGGCTACCTTCATTTCTGTCTGGTGTTTTTTAGGTGGAATCAGAATCTGAACTCAGATCCTTCTGCTTGTGAGGCAGAGGCTTATTCCCTGAGCTATCTCTACAGTTCCTGCATTAATTACTTGTTATTTGTTATGCAATCCATAAATTGTAGTAAAATATAAACTGCCACAAAACTTAATGTTGGGAATCTATCCAAATGTTGCATATTTTAAAAACATGAAAAAGGGCAGAACATCTGGGTTGTATCTCAGGTCTGATCTAATCACAAATCCCAGGCTCTCCTTCAAATTCTCAAAACCTTGACAATTTCTTCTAGTGAAAAAAAAATGATTTCTATATTCAGAAAATGTGAAGAAAATCAATGCAGTGGTATTTCTAAAATCCCAAATTCCCTTTCTAAATCTATTTTTGTCTAAGCAATACTCTTTTGAATATATTTGTTAGACCAAAACTCTTTGCCTCGGAGAGTCTCAGCTCATTGGTGCACCATTCAAATAATTCAATTATTGAATTATCCGTGGGCAATGAGAGAATAGTAGATATATCAGATTAGGGAGTCCCTAAGAGTTTCAGCTTTGTCTTAGTAACTAGTATCTGCTACCCTATGAAGGACAAATTACACAGCCAGAGAAGTTTAATCAGCTACAAACCCATAGTCATATTATTTATGAAGCTGTAAAATATCAACATATGGGTTTGTTTATAAAGATCATAAAATAATTTATACATTAGAATTTAGAAGTTTGTTTCCTAGCACACTTGAATAGGAGAAGCCAGCATCTGCAAACTCCAATTCTTCCAGTGTTTGGAAGAAATAGTGAATTCAGCAAAGCTTAAGAAGAACAGAAGCCATTTATTGTTATTGCTGCTATAGCCAAAGAATTCACTTGTGGAAGCTTTGCCTCACTGCAGTGAAACTTTGGGAAAATAAAAGAATGCACAAAGAAAAAGGGCATGTCCAAGGATCACTCTTCTTTGTGGTTTGGGTATGTGGTGGTAGACAACTATAGAATTTTGTTTGCCTTTATGGCAATGCCACTCATACATTGTAGAACTCTGACTTAAGCTGGCATGCTTTGATTACATTAAAGTTATGTAAAGTTAGTGAGGAGAATCTTTAGTAGTCAAGTCTACTCATATTGAACGTCAGGTTCGGAAACTATTTTGCCTGCCTGTGTGTGGTATGTTCCTCTGTGTGCGTAAACACGCTGGTGCAATGTGTCTAGCTCACCTGGGTTCATCTTGCTTGTGAAGATGTTAGTTAGCAGATGGTCTGAGTTGAGAATGCAGAACATGGCTTTGTTATTTCCATGGGGAAACTGAATAGATTTCTGCTTTCTCATAATGATGAATTCAGTTGGTTGAATTCAAGGATGGTCAGATGTGGGGTCAGCAAATCCAAATTATAGTATGTCATTTATTAGTCATGTAACTTATCATGGCTTGAATGTGACTTGATACCCCTCCTCCTCCCTTACTGGCTCATGTATTTGAATCTTTAGCTGATTTTAATGTTGGGAAGGCTGTGGTACTTTTGGGAAATAGAGCCTTGCTAGAGGAAGGGATGTCACAGGAAGTGGGCCTTGAAGTTTGGTAGCCTGACTCTGCTTCCTCTTCCTTTTTTCTCTGCCCCCTAATGGCTGTGCTGACCTAAACTCACTTCTGTTTTTACCTTTGAACCATGTCTTCTACTGTGCAGTTCCTGTCATGTTCTCTTTGGAACCATAAGGCAAATAAATACTCTTTTCTCTCCTAAGGAATATGAGTATTATCTCCCAGCAACAAAAAGAAAAGTACCTGGAACACAACTAAAAGCATCAGGCTTCTTCTGCTTTCATCTGGACAGTGGGACAAGCTTACCCCCAACGACGGCCAAGTGGAAAATGAATCAGGTGCATAAGTTACACGTCCTATGTCCACTCTAGTATCTGTTTTATTGTCTTACAATCAGGTTCCCACTTCCAAGTGCTATAGTTCGCAACAGACACAAACTCTGCTTCACGTGGGCCAGGGTATTTGCACATTGGCCTGAATGTGGATAATTTATCTTATTGTTAATTTACCAACTCACAAAACTTGATACTCCTCTCACAAAATACAGTCTCTCAGAGTGACTAGGGAAAATTGCAGGACCAATACTATAGAAAAATGCAGAAGTGCTTTTTAAGCTAAATGATGGATAAAAGAAATTCAAAAGCATCTTGGATATGTGTTAGATGGTGTTACAGTCTGCCTGCATGGTTGCTGATAAATGACCATCAAACGGCTTAAGGGAACAAGGGGTTTATTTCCTTATGATAGTCTGGTTACAGTTCTCAGTCCAGCTTGATGGGAGAGCATGAACCAACACCAGGGCCAAGGGAATTGGCCACACCATCGCTGCATTACGGCTGAGAGAGGGACAGTCTTTACTTGCCAGACCATGTCTGGCCAAGTGAACAGAAGGATGCCAACTCTCTCAACCAGCTCTCTGAGATTTATCCAGGGCCTAATCCCACCCACCATGGGCTGGGTCTTCCCCATCAGCTAGACAATCTCCTTCAGGTTTGCTCTGGGCTTAACTCAACCATCAACTCTCTACAACTGTGCCCAGAGCTCAAACCCTCAACAGTCAAGTTGACACCTGTGCCTAACTATGACAGATGGAGATCAAAAGATTGATTCAAAATGGAGGCCAACTAATGAGATTACTAGGCTGGGTTTGGAAGCAAGTCTTGCCTGATATTTTGATTCCAATCTCCCCAGATTACTTAATTTTTATGACAGATCATCGGGCATGTTCTATGTTTTGGTGCATTGTTGGCTCTAAAATCTCGCCTTAGTCCTGGGTTTATTCTGCTTACCTGTCTTCCCAAGTGAAAGACAATGTTTACTTATCACTGTTTTCTTTCAAGAACGACCGTGGTAGTGACCGGCCTTCAGAAAAAGGATTCTGAGGCTGCTGCTTTTTAAACCATTTTAGTTATCACGGAATAGGATGGCTGCCTCAGGTCAACTCTATAGCTCTCTTTTCACTAGATAAATAGAAGGTGTGATTACCTCCATCCCATTAAGTTTAGTGAAAAATGTGAGGTAATAGTGGAGTCTTAATTGAATAGAGAATGAAACCTAAGCCTGAAGTATTTAAAAAGAATTGGAGCGGATCCTTAGGATCTGCAAAATGGTAGCAAGTTTCCTAGATAATTATAATGGGTGATTTGAACACGAGTTCTCTGCATTTTTCCATGAACTTCCTCTGTCTTGAGAGGGTATATGACTTCTTAGTTTATGGTTTTGGTTATATCCTGATATATAAATCCCATGCTCTGTCACTTAGTCCACTGAAAGAAATTATATATGAAGTACAGAATCATAGAAAGTTGATGAAGAAAGTAACTTAGCAACAGTTGAATAGCAATCACATTAAGCTCTGTTTTTAATAGATTCTCTGTCTTGCTGACTGCACAGAATGCTTGACTTGCATTATCTCATGCAATGTGAATTACCATACTTATTTAGCAGTTGGAAAAAATGTGACAATGTGGTAAATTGGTAACTTTCTTTTGTAGTGTGGACTCTTTATCGTAGAGATCAACAGTGGTTAAATATGAATACTTAAGTTTATAACTACATTTATGCATCTGTGTGGGTTCATGAATGTGTGTTAGTGTGCTCACATGTGTGTGGGTGCACATATGTGTGCAGGTGGAGGCCCAAAACGAATACATTGCATTCGTTTTCATTCACCCTCCTCTGTTGTTGTTAAGTCAGGGTCTCTAAATGAACCCAGAGCTCACCGTTCAGCTAGGTTAGGAAGCCCACTTGCCTTGGGGACTCGCTGCTTTTGCCTCCTGAATGCTGGGATTATAAAAAGCTGCCACACTTGCTCAGGTTTGTATGGGATCCAGACTCCAATTCTCACACTTTTGGGGTAAGCCCCTTATTCACTGAATCATCTCTCCAGCCCTTGTAACTACCTATATGTGACGCAGTAGTCAGTGTCTGGTTGGTAACCCTGGCCTTTGCATGATACAAATAGGGGTTTCAACAGTGGTTCTCTTCATTACTAGCTATGCCATGTTGGACAAATTATCAACTGCCTTGAACTCCTATTTATACAACGGTGTTTTGGAGATTATAATGCTGTATTGAACTGTTGTAAGAATTAAAATCAAGAATGTAAAGTGTATACAGAATGACTATCCAGTTGATAGCTATTATACTAATTTAATACTAAAGATATTTCATATGTGGAGTTGTCATCATTGTATTTTGCTTTGATAGTATCTTACCATTTCGCACATTTTACAGGCGAGCAATCAAAACCACAGAGTTCAATGCTCTCTTACTCTGTGCTGTCAAGACAAAAACAAGTCTCAGACTGCAAAGTGCAGGGTCTCAGTGTTCAAATTCTTTGCTGTTCTGTGAAGCTTTTTCTTCACACATTCGCACAATGGAGGTGTCTCTCATTCAGGTGGAAACTTAGCTCTTGCTTATGTATTTATTTTATAACTAATCCCAAAATTATAAAGAGCGTGAGCCTTACTTTAAGTTATTCATCCTTCAAAGATAAAAGCTAAGGGATGAAAGAGAGGTCTCAAGGGGAAAAGTCTAACATGAAATATTCAGGGATGCCACGTAAAGGGTCGCTGATTGTAGGTTAGACTAGTTTTGGTAGAAGCAGGGGGTATTCAGCACATGGGAGGATGGGAGAAACGTTCCTGTGTGGAATGAAAAATGTGAAGGGAACATATCAAGTCCTGCCTGTCAAAAGACATGGAGATTTAAGTCACTGAAGACTTTTTGGAATGTATAGATACATAGTTTAAATCTGCAGAAGGAGGGGGCGTAGGACAATAGAAACAGCTGGTAGAGCAATCAAGGGTAAATCTTGAAAACCTTACAAAGCATGAGAAGGATTTTGGACAACAGCAAAAGACATTAAGAAGCACTTAAGGGCTCTAAGCCACGGAGTGACATAATTATGTTTGGAAAAGTGGCCGCTCATCTGTGAAGATCAGCCCGAGGCATAATGTTAGTGTCGGAGGAAGCTGTCAGAGCCTGCTGCTCATCAGGAGGAGTCATAGCAAGGACTTTAGGAAATAAAGATGCTGCGGATGGGTTCCTGGCTTCTGACTTGAATGACTGGGACATGGCTGCATTGATTCACTACACCGGAGAGTAGAGAAGAAGCAGGTGTTGAGAGGAAATGTAAGAATTTCTCTTTGGGGGCTAACGAGAAGACTTGTTGGGTGAAAGTTCTTGATGTGCCAACTTGACTGCTTGAGTGTGAGCCCCAGAACCCACTGTCTTGTTTTGAATGCAAGTTTCCCCAACTCCAGGATAATGTACTTAAGTTCTTAACCAGTTTTAATGTTTGGGAAGATTGCGGCATCCTTAGGAGGTGGAGCACTTGCACGTCGCAAGCGATAAGCTTGAGTTTTGACATTCCGGTTCTTCTTCCTCAGTTCTTGCTCTTTCTACCTTCATAGATGCTGTGGCGACTTGCAGCAGCCTCCTGCTTCTGCCTCCAGCCGTGCCTTCTGCTCAGCAATTCCTTACACAATGCACTGAATCTCTCTGGACTCAAACCAAGTAAACCTCCCTTCTTCCCTCTTATGGTTGCATTTCGATGTCAACTTGACAGTTGCAGACTGTTTGGGGTTAAGGGTTAGAATGGCCCCTGAACAAGCCTGTAGCTACTTGACTGATTGCTGTGGAGAACCCAGCCCATAGTGGGTGGTACTTTCCAGTGGTGGACCGGATAATGGGAGGTGCAAGGAGGAGGGATTCGCTCTTCCCTGATCCGATGTTGACTTTCTGTGCGGTCCACGCTGTGTTGCTCACTTTTAGAGCATCGTGGCCTTCTTTGTTGCTGCTGCTGCCTCCGTCCTTGGCTGACTTGGAGCTTCACCTTTTCCATCATGTTGTTGCTGATCCTGCTGCCTTTGGAGCCTGATCTCTAAGCCTTGTTGCTGCTTGCTGTTCATCGCTGACATAGGAGCCCAGCTGTTCTTCACCAATGTTGGAACCCAGCATCTTCAACCCTCTGGAGGAGCAAAGGCTTAAGACCCTCTCTGGATCTTTAGGCTTTGTGGAACATTCCAGCCAGGAAGGAGGCTGCTGTGGGCAGCTATCTTGAAGGACACTGTTTTTACTGTGAGTTGTTTCTTAATAAATTGTTTATATATATATATTACATATATAATATATATATATTACATTCTATAGATTCTGTTTCTTCAGAGAACCCTAATACACTCTCTTATGTTGCTTAGTGTCTCATTGCAAAAAGAAAAGTAACTTCAACACTTACATAAACGTTGACAGACCGAGTGTATGAAAACTGTACAAAGTTATACTGTATACATGTGTGCCTCAGTAAGCATGTATACACACACACACACAGACACACACACACACATGCCACAATAATAAATAAATAACCATTAAGAAAATAAAACAATGATTCCTGTAATGTTTGGGAGGTAGTAAGTGTGATGAATTCATAGGATACCCCAATAGATATCTCCTGTAGATTTCTAGATTCAAGGTGGGAGAGGGACTGGGGTAGAAGTTTGATTAGAGAATCATCAGTGTATAGGGAGGGAATACGTGAAGTTAAGGTACAGGGTGAAGTGGATTATGGGAAACTTAGATGGGGGAGATGTAAAGAGTGGGTGAGAAGAGAGTGAAGGAATAGTATGTTGAAGTTTAAGGTTAGAGAAGATGGTAGAGAACAATTTCCAGCAGCAAATGGGGGGGGAGAGAGAGAGAGAGAGAGAGAGAGAGAGAGAGAGAGAGAGAGAAAGAGAGAGAGAGAGAGAGAGAGAGAGAAAGAGAGAGAGAGAGAGAGAGAGAGAGAGAGAGAGAGAGAGAGAGAGAGAGAGAAACAACTTCAAAGAAGAGTCAAAGGTCCAGGAAAGATGTCTGTAAGGAGAAAGCACCACCAGTCAGTACAGAGAATTCCTTCCAATGTGTATGGGGAAAAGGGAGGGGGACAGCCCCGGGAAGTTATTTGATTTGAGCTATTTGTTGATGTGTGCTTATGATTATGCATGCACCCAAGACTTTTGAAGATGTAAAAGTTCTTGCACATATTTATATTTGAAGGTAAAGTATTTGAGGATGTTACATTGCTCATATTCCACTGTCCTGCTTGCAGCAGGCCGCAGCGACAGGGGCTTACTCACTGTGGCAGCTAAGATTTCAGTTCCTCAGTCTGTGAAGTGAGAGACCTAGGTGACCTTGGTATTGCTAATGAAATGCAAGCAGATGTGACATTGTCACTTTGGGCTGGAAACTAAGACCAGTGTGCAATTTTCTCCTTTTCCTTTTCCTGTCTTAGTGGTCTAAAGAGCACAGCTACAACACATCTCCTGTTCACCTGTGTGAACAGGAACGCAGTGACTTCAACAGGGCTTCCCGGGAGCTTGCAGCAGGCAGCGGTGATTCAGCATTGGTTTCTCCATCTCTTGCTTCCCGCTTGCATCTCCATTCTGTTCCTGTCATCTTTTGTTTCTTTTCATTCATTATTTTGCACTGTGTAGAATGTGACCCATAATATGATTACATGAAATAAACTTGGGCTTTCAGACTATAACTCCTTTCTCTCATCCCTTCTCAGGCCTTTGATCTTGAACTGAATAAATACCCCTAACTTTTTTGAGGTTCTAGTTTTGACTTGTGACTCTGGGTGGAGGAGATACATGCACCCAGCCAGATGTGGCTTTTCGTTTAAGTTTGGCTTTGTTTGGGCACTCCATCTAGTGTTGACTGCTTTCTTCCTCTACTGTGAGAACATCAGGGACTTGCATATGTCTTGTGATACATACAGTCTAAGATCTTAAAATAAATAGGACAAGAGGCATTGTTTGCAACGTTGGAAGTGCCTTGCATTGGCCTGGAGCCTAGCAGGTGGAGGCAGCCAGCAAGGCCTTAAGATTGGAGGGGGGGGTGGGTGAGGGAGGCTCTAAGAGTTTCTGAAGAGAGCCACATTAGATTTACAGAAGCATTGGAAGCCCTGAGGCCAAGCTGTCTGGTCTCAAAGTCCTCCAGGGATGCTTTTAGTATTTGAGAAGAAAAGAGTTCCTAGAGGAATAAGCTTGACACTCACTAAAGGGAGCAATTCTCTACCCACATCTGGACAAAAGAATTCTGGTGATTTACCACCAGCTCAGTAATAGCATCTGTCTTATCAGAACATTGAACCCTTGGCGGAGGCTTCCATTCTCACTTTAAGGAATACATACAGGGGCTGGAGAGGTGGCTCAGGGGTTAAGCCTCTGCCTTGCTGGAGGAAGGTCCTGAGTTCGCATTCTAGACTCCACATATAGACGCTGGGCAGAAATGGGGAAGGGGGGAGCCTGCGTTTCTGGTTCTGGTAGGGCAGAACCTGTGAATCCCCGGGCAGAGTAAACAAGGAGGAGGTGGAGGCGTCCATGGTGTTTCCCCAATTCATCCATGGTTCCTCACACACATACACATACACGCACACATACATATACACACACGCACAATTGAATAAATTAAAAAAAAGAATACATACAGTAGTGAACTGTATGGTGCAGTGACATGAAGCTTATCACTGCTCTCATTGTCTATCGAAAATTATTTGAAGAACACTTAAAAGAATTATGAGAGACCAACTTCAGTGAAAAGTGTTCAAGTCATGTGGAAATCCCAGGACTGCCTTTAGTAACCATTTTTCCAAAAGCAGCCTCCCTAAAATGAATCCACATCTGTCGGATTGGTTTATCAGATTAGGTAGCAGAAAGCCAGTTGGCTTACTGCCTGCTGTACCAGGCTGCCTGGAGGCAAAACCGAGACTAGATGAGCCTGATTAAAAGTAGAGCTTACTGTAATTAATCTTTAATTTTTGGTTGGGATAGAGGAAAGGCATACTTACATTTTTTCTTAACAGTGATCTTATTTATCTTTTTAACTGTGTTCCTTTGTCTCTACTCTCTTGGGGTCTCCTTTCCCTTATTCCCTTGATTCTATTATATCTATCTATCTATACTAGATACTATAAAGGTTTTCCCTTGAATATATCATTATGAGGGATTGGTGCTAGGTTCCACTTCTTTTTTTTAAAGAGTTTTATTATTTATTTATTTATTATTTAGCGTGTGTGTGTGTGTGTGTGTGTGTGTGTGTGTGTGTATCAGAGGTCACCATGTGTCCCTGTGGAGGACCAAGGGTGACTTCAGGAATCATCCTAGATTGCCTATACATCCTTTTTGTTTGGCTCTGGGATTTCCCAGGCTCCATTCACCAGGGCTGCAAGTAGAGGCCACTGCCATTTCCTCCTGGTGTTTTTATGTGAGACTTGGGATCTGAACTCAGTACCTTCTGCTTGAGAGACAGAATCTTAATCTCTGAGCCATCTCTCCAGCCCTGGCTTCCACTTCTAAGAGAGAACAAGTGACATCTGTTTTTCTGTGTCTGGGATACTTCACTCAGTATAACTTCTTCCATTTCCATCCATTTACCAGAAGATTTCATTAATTCATTTTGTGAATGCTGACTAGTATTCCATTGTGTATATGTACCGCATGTCCATTATCTATTCCTTAACTTGAAATAATTGAACTTGAAGCTTGATTCTATCAAAATTATGAAGTATGACTCACAGAATTATGAGCAAGGGCCAAGATCTGTCTGCTTCGTTTCTTCCAATTCTCATTTCTTGTTTGTCACTGAGGAAGAGGCGATGGAAGTAGAGGAAGTGGAGCATCAGCTTCCCATTGCAAGAATATACAGGACTTTTAAAAAGCTCTGCCTGCTAAATTCTGTCTTCTCGCAGAAGCTCCTTATCATCTGAATTTCATGGGTCAGATATTCAGGATAAGCCTGAATCGCAGGTTTTGCTGAGAAGGAAATAGCTAAATGAATAATATTTTTTTACCACTTAATATTTATTGAATCCATCTATTTCTAATTGCAATATTGTGTCTCATCACCTTCAAGATAGCTTTTCTGTATGGAGTGAGATGACCTGTAACGTGCTGCTTTTTTCATCCCTCCTCCTTGTAGTCCTCCTCATTGATTTGAAATCTCTGCAAACTGCAGCGTGTGGAAATATGAAGTAAAAGGAACATTTGGCGACAATGTACCTTTCTACCTGATTAAAAGGGTCCTTAAGGAAACCTAGGGTAATTTTTGTATGAGTCTTCATTGGCTGCTAAATGGGCTGATGTACACAAAAGTACAATCCTTGACAGTTCTACTTTTTTCATATTTTATTTGAGAGAGGAGGGAGAGAGAAGAGATGGGAGAGAGAGGACAGAGAGAGAGAGGCCTATGTGGCATGGTGTATGTATGGAGGAAGAGAACAACTTTTCAATTTGAGAATTCAATTATCTCCTTCCACAGGATTAAATGATTGAATTCTGGTCGCCAGGTTTGTTCTCAGTTGTGTCTCCCCACTGTACCATCTCACTGCTCCTCTGTCAGTTTTAATTACAGGAATCCTAACTCTCATAGCATTTAAGTGTATGTATACATATGCATGTCTGCATTCATATACTGTTGTGTATTGATCTTATTACTCCATATGTGTTTTGAAGTACAGTTTTGCTGGCTAATGGCAAAGGAAGAGTGAAAAGTTAAAGTGCTTGACATAGGCAGGTGACTTGAACTCCAGGCTCTGCGAGACTGAGGTGGAGCATTAGGGTGAAGCTTTGAAGCCAAACACAGGGCTGCTGTAGGGAGAATTCCCAGGGGCCTGGTTGGCTTCTTCTGTTCTTGCATCCTATAACCGGGTATTTTCTGCTGTGGAAAGTTCCCTGACCGAGTCTTTAATGTTGCTCCTTGTCAGCTGGCTCCTTGGAACAGCTCCTCGTGAAGGGAGGCTGAACAGTGGGGGAAAGGAGGGGGGGGTTCTGGAAAGAAGGCTTGAAAAGAAAAGGCAGAAAGAGAAGAGGAAAAGCGACAAATTGTATGTAATTTGCCCCTTAATGTACAAGCAAAAAGAAGAATTTAGCTATAAAGTTCTTTTTTTTTTTTTGACTAAAAGCAATTCTAAACTTTCTTAACTAAGAGAGACATAAACCAAATTAGTGTTGTCATTGGCTTTCATAGAACTCTCTGCACCCAGGCGGAAGAGGCATAATAACGGCTGTGCCAGCAAGGAGGCTGTTACCAGGCAGGGCCCCATGCCTTGGATCAGAGCCATGAGCCAAAGCACATCTATTTCCTTTTTTCCATTTTCCTGTGTGTGTGTGTGTGTGTGTGTGTGTGTATGTTCGTATGTATGTGGGCACATATTTGTATGTGCACATGTAGAGACCTGAAGTTCATTTTAGGAATCATCCTCAATGGCTTTACTACCCAATTCTTTTGACACAGGGTCTCTAATCACAGCCAGAGCTTGCTGATAGAACTAGTCTGGTTAGTTAGCTTGCTCTGGGGATAACCAGTCTCTGTATTCCCAGGCTGAAATTACAGGCTGCGTGCCCACCTGGCATTTTATTGTGATCTAGGAATCTGAACTTTGGCAGTGTGTATCAAGCACTTTAACTGCTGGACCATCTCCCTAGCACTCAATCTGTTCTCTTTATATTTTACCCATTATGTTGTTAGCAACAGAGAATGGTGTAGGATAGACTACCTGAGTCAGCCTAATCGAATTGCTTGAGCTCTTTGGGAACAGGACATGCTCACTGACTGACTGCAAAAAAAGAGACAAGCCTTAGAGAGCATGAGAAAGACTAGATGCTGTGTCATTAGCTTGGAGAAGGAGGAATCCGGGGGGGTAAGGACTCAAAAACGGACATCCTGACATCAGGCTTGGAAGCCGGTCCTCTCAGAGCCATCACATAAGGAAGGGCCCAGGGTGCCTTGCGCCTTTGCTCAGTGGAAGCTGCCTGAAGTCGTGGCCTACAAAGCTGAAGTCGTGCGCTCCATGTCTTTGCCTACCAGTAAGCAGGGGGAGCTGGGTTCAGGCACTTGGCCCATCTAGGGCTTGGGTGGAATGAGGTGGTGAGTCCTCGTTCCTCTGCTGAGAACAAGCACAGGAGGACATCAAAGTGACTGAGAGACTTGTCATGGAGGCGGCAATCCCTTGGAGACCCCATACTCTCTATGCTGTGGACCGTAGGAAGAAGACACAACACGAGCTGTGTCTGGAGTGTTGCTAAATAGGCGTCCTTCTGTTTAACTGCCTTTGCCACTGGAATTTAAATCAATACCCCTGCATAAATATCAATCCTCAGGTAAAAAAATCTCAGTCAACATGTTCATAAAATGTCTGTTACTTCATTGCATTCATTTTTGAGCCCTAGTTCAATGACCTTTAACCTTAGGTATTTAACCATTGCGATGCGGATGGTGCTGGCTTATGCCTGATGGGGTCACGGCACAAGCCTTGGGGTGACTTTCTCTTGGTACTTATTTATTTTTTTTATTATTCAATTGTGCGTGTGTGTGTGTGTGTGTGTGTGTGTGTGTGTGTGTAGAACCACGGTGAATTTGGGAACCACCATGGACCGCCTCCACCTCCTCCTTGTTTTCTGTGCCTTGGGATTCACAGGCTCCGCCCTACCAGGACCAGAAACGCAGGCCGCCCCCGGCTTCTGCCCGGCATCTATACGTGGGGTCTAGGACCTGAACTCAGGACCTTCCGCCTGCAAGGCAGAGGCTTAACCCCTGAGCTACCTCTCCAGCCCCTCTTGGGCCTTATTCTTGAGCACAGTCACATGTGGTTAGAGAAACAAGCAAATAAAGAGGGTGTGCAGGAAGCTTGGGTTTAGGTGGAGAAACAGGGAGAGGTACAAAGGAGTGGTTGTACTTGTGAAAAATGAGGTCATCAGTGCATAGGGCTCACCTGACCTCATGGGTCTAGCACCTGCTTGCAGCTTCTGCGTCCACCACCCCCATGCTAGTTGGCTTCTGATTGCATCATTTTGAGTTGGTGTCTCAGACTCCCAGTTTCTCCTGTGAAATGTTTATTCTAACGAGGTCAGGGGTATAGAAATCTAGAAGAAGTCTTCCCTTCAACAACTAAATCCCCATGCCCTTACAGGTTTGTAAAAATAATATTTTTATTCTTTGACAGTTTCATCAATGAATGCAATGAATTTAAAATCATTTTTACGATCGGATACCAACACCTCCTCTTTCACATTGAAAATGATTTGTCTTCCCAACCAGTCGCCCTCCTACTTTCCTATCTTTTTGGGTATATCTGGCCCACTCACTAGGTCTCCTCAAGGTTGTCTATACTGACATAATAAGCTTGTGCACCTGCGGGAGTATGAGTGATGTATCAGTGGGTAAAGTGCAAGAGAAATTAGCTCCCTTCTCAGCATTAACCTTCAATAGTCCTTTAGTACAAAGAGGGAAGAGAAAATGAAGGCAGAGCGCGTGGATTTTAACAAGACATCTCAATCACATTCCCATACCAAGGCTTAGATAACATCACAGAAGAGGTAAGAATTTAAGAACCAGAGGGTGAGGATGGGTATTGCCATAGTGACTCCTGGATGTCAGGATGGTTGCAGTCATGAATGCAATGCAGCTGCATGTGCTTCTACAAGACCTGCATGGGTTTGACCTGCCAGCTCTTATAAGTATAAAGACTTCTAATGAGGTCCTTATAAAAGATCATCATACTCAACTATGGAAGCTGAAGTTCTTTTTTTAAAATTTTTTTATTATTATTTATTATTTATTCAATTGTGTGTGTGTGTGCGCATGTGTATGTGTGTGTGTGTGTGTGTGTAGAACCATGGATGAATTCAGGAACCACCCTGGGATTCACAGGCTCCACCCTACCAGGACCAGAAGCGCAGGCCGCCCCCGCTTCCACCAGGGGTCTATACGTGGGGTCTAGGATCCGAACTCAGGACCTTCTGCCTGCAAGGCAGAGGCTTAACCCCTGAGCCACCTCTCCAGCCCCGGAAGCTGAAGTTCTTAACTAAACAAGTGTAGAAGACTGAGATCCAGCTAAGTTGATAGACAAATATCATTTGCTGCAAGGATGCCCTTCTGGGGATGACTTAACCATTTACATATTAATTGATTATGTATTAATTCTGTGCTTGATAGCAGGTTAAGCTTTTTTGGGAAGTAGGTAACCTGTATGTATTTATATTTATCTGTACAATTAGGTAAACAGCTATCTCAGACATTAATATTTCTTAACAACTAGTCTGTAAACAGAGATGGTTTGACTAGATGCTATGATTTTACCAACCCACCCTTAAATGAATGCAGCTTGTTATCTGCTGTTTATTAATAATGTACAGTCTAGGATTATAATGTAACAGCCTTGATAACATCACTGCTTTATGTAAGTATTTTCTGTCTTATCAGTGGGCAGTAATTAAAAAAAAAGCTAGCAGTATTCCACATTGACCGATTAGAGAGCTAGGATGTAGATGTTGATGGATAATCACCACGAGGTGGCCAGGGTTACAGAATTGCAAAAGTGGGCCTTTTTAACAGGATGGTGACTTGGTGAACCGCCACGCCATTGCACTGCAATTAACTCATCTACACCTATGGCTGAGCATACATGCCTGTAACCTTTATGCAAATGCTTCCTTTCTCTTCCTCTTCTTTTCCTTTTCAGACATCATCACCTTTTCTTTCTTTCTTTTCTTTTTCGGTCTTGATTCCTTCCAATCAAATTTTAAACATAGAGGATACGAGATCTTTGCAAAACAAACAAACAATGCATTAAGGTCTTTTACATTGTGTTTTTGGTTTAGGCCTGTTTTAGAGGAGATTGTTTCTTTAAACTCTCTTTTGACCTTTTTGAGATTGATCTATTACCACATCTGCTAATGTAGCCGGACCTTCCGCGGTTCTAATGAGAATCGCTTAGCTATTTAAACAAAGATGTGAGGAGGTAGTTTTCATTCCTTTGATCCTGTGCTAAGATTTACCACTTACTTTCTCAAACCTTCGCAACAGTGTAAGTGAGGACGCCGCGGAGGAGATGACAAGCAGACCTGAGAAGCTGCAAACATCGGCGACAGCTCCGAAGGTGTAACTCTTGCTGTCACAGTTTCTAAAAGCAGAACGCGGGATTTGGTGAGACCTACCTCTCTGCACAGAGCCTTTCAGACTGGAGGGACAGGGAGAAGTAGGGAATCGGAACAGATGCTGAAGCAGCTGGAGACAGACCCTGAAAATACATGATTGTATCCAATTTAGCTACTCAATGTGGGGTGCTTATAGACACTGTTTTTAAAGAAGTAATAGACTTTTTATTGCCACTCAAGCAGAAAGGAACGAGTCATCTGATCATTTTGTCTAGATTAACTGGTAATGAATCAATTAGCAAGCATTCAATTCAGACAATCAACTAGTTAGTAATTGGTTTATAAATCCTCCATGGTAGTAGAAAGGGTCATGTATCTATGGAAGGTCCCAGAGAAATGGGTTTTCTTTCTCTTTCAAAAAGCTATTTATTGGGCTGGAGAGGTGGCTCAGGGGTTAAGCCTCCGCCTTGCAGGCTAAGGGTCCTGAGTTCGGTTCCCAGATCCCGCGTATAGACGCCAGGCGGAAGCGGGGGCGGCTTGCGCTTCTGGTCCTGGTAGGGCGGAGCCTGTGAATCCCGGGGCAGAAGGAGGTGGAGGCGTCCATGGTGGTTCGCGAATTCGTCCGTGGTTCTACACAGACACACACACACACACACACACACACGCACGCTCACATACACACGCACATGCGCACAGTTGAATAAATAATAATAATAAAAAAATTAAAAAAATGTTTAAAAAGCTATTTATTTCTTTGGGATGGGAATAGTTGTACAGTTGTCCCTTTGTATTCATGCATGCAGATTCAATCCCTGCAGATCATGTCTACTATGGAAAAGGCTGATCTGCACATAATGCATGTATCCTCATGTTTTTGTCATTATTCTCTAAGCAAAAGAGTCTAACACCTATTGGCATAGAATTTCTAGTGAATTAGATTTCATAGCCAATCTAGAGATGATTCAGCATGTTTAGGAGCATATGCAAGGGTTACTCACATGCCCAACATCATTTTATGTAAGCAACTTGAACACTGTGAACTTTGCTATCCATAGGAAATCTTGGAACCAGTCTCCCACAGATACTGACAGATCCTGTATATTTAGCCATAAAAAATGCCATGTTCACCAAATGTGGAGAGAGGGGAACACTCCTATATTGCTGGTGGGAATGCAGGCTCATACAACCACTCTGGCGAACTGTCTGGCGATTCTTAAAAAAGTTAAAGATTGAAATGCCATATGACCCAGCTATTCCACTTTTGGGAATAACCCCCCATACAGCAAAAACTCACCTCGATAGCACAAGCACGACCATGTTCATAGCAGCACTGTTTATAATAGCAAATTCATGGAATCAACCCAAATGTCCAACAGCTGACGAGTGGATAAGAAAAATGTGGTATATTTATACAATGGAGTACTACTCAGCCATCAAAAGTGATGAATTAATGAAATTTGCCAGGAAATGGATGGAATTAGAAACAATTATATTGAGTGAAATATCCCAGACACAGAAAATTAAGCACTGTATGTACTCCCTAATAGGTGGACACTAGTACCAAACCCATTTAGAGACACATTCAAAGATAAATCTCTGTAATACCTACAGTAATTGCAAAGATTATAAACAGGAGAGAAGGGGAAGGAGGGCCCTGCCAGAAACAAGGAGAGAGGGGATCATGCTATAGAAGAAATAATAGGCCACCATCAAGGACTGCAAGTAAGTAATGAGACATCTGTTTAAGCTCACAGACTGTCCTTCCTGGTCACTTGCAACTGAGGGGGTATGATCTTACCAGAAAGGGAGGGCATACAGTCTGGCAGAAAGAAGGTAACCATTTTGCAATGTGAGACTGACTGCAGTCTCCTACTCTTATCCATCTACCTTTGAATCTATCCTTATAATGAGACTCTATTTTAACAGCTTTTTATCTCTGGCCAGGGGGTGACATCCAATACCCATCAGGATGGATCCAAGGGCATTGCAGGAGCAGCAAAACTGAAAAAAAATCAACAAGCCATAATTCAGAACATCCGAGACTCTATATCAACCACCTGGAACTAGGCCAGCCTAATCTCTCCCCATCCTGAAGCTCAGGGACATTTGCAGAAGAGGGAGCACAAGGATGGGAGGAGTAAAGATATGCAAGATACTCCACACAAGGTAGGGCTGAAGCAATTATAATAGGACTCTGCATGATCTGCGCAATGACCAACATATCATTGACCCCTCAAAATCTAGCATGAACTAAAGGCACTAGGATTCTTAGAAGCAAGGGATTAACAGTCACGATAGTGTTCCTATACTTAAGGGGAACACAAGAAAGAGTTCTAGGAAATTCCACCGAGTCCTTACACCTCATCAGAGAAGAGGACTCAGAGGAAAGTTTGGGGGGAGGGGGCACACGGAGATGGGGGAGGGGGCACTGGGAGAAAGGGAGGGAGGGGGGAAAGGAAGAGGAAAAGGGGGGAGGGAGCAGGGAAGTCCAGGGAGGGGTGGAGGGAGGGAGGGGTACCTATTACATTTGTATAAGCGGAAAAATAAATTTAAAAAATGCTCAAGTAAAAAATATATTTTTTTAAATTTAAGGCCCTTTTTAAAAAAAGCAAAAAAAAAAATGCCATGTTCCAGAATTTTATAACTCCATAATAGTAAAATAAATTTTTGGAGCTATTATTTTTCCTCATTCCTCTGAAAGAATCAATGCATATGTCAAATCTTATTCTTTGTGTGGGTGTATTTGAAGAATGGTCCATCTAAAAATCCAGTGTGTGGCCTTCAGTGTAGTGCCACAAGCTTTCTGGAGTCTGTTACCCTTGGTAGTAAACAGAATCCTCTGCAGCACTGGCAGGGCTCATGAGGCCCAGGGAAGGGCCTGGCAGTTTGTTTGCTGCAACCTCTCGGCCTATAGGCATTGGGTAGCTGGCGCAAGAGAGGCTATAGTCTTCTAAGGTAAATTTAGCAACTACTGCAACATGCAACAACAAAAAAATATGGTCTGGAGAATGGTTCAGGAGCTAAATTTGTCTTGCAAGCACAAGGACCTGAGTTTGCATCCCAGATCCTATGTAAAAATGCCGGGTGTAAATGGTAACAATCTGGAAGGTGGATTGGGAAACCCCAGAGTAAAGCAATAAGGAGGTAGAGCAACCCAGGGTGGTTCCTAATATCACCTTTGGGCCTCCACAGGTACACTCAAGTGCTTTCTTCTATACACACACACACACACACACACACACACACACACATACACACACACATACACACCACAAAAGGAAAGAAACCAATGACATTTGTGCTTTGAGTTATGTCGATAAAACATTCTGACAGTAGAACCTTAAAATGTTTCAAATAAATTCCATTTGAAAAATGCCTATTGTACTAAAATCTGTTAATCTGTGCTTAAGGAATAATGAATTCTCATATCTTACTGGTTTCATGTATATAAATTTATTTCTTGTTCAGGTAAAACCAGCTATAGGCTTAGCACTTTTCTGTGTGTTGGCTCAGCTCACAATCACTTCTACGTTGTAGATCTTCTCTCTTCACCTCGTGGTTTTCTGGTGCAGCTATCTGAAGAGAGCTTAGAGTCAAGTTCACAGTCTTCCCCCATCTCTTCTCTACAGTGGAGATGTCATATTCCAGCCCAGATTACTGACCCAAGCATTATTTTTCCATTTTCATGGGGCATGTGCCTGTGTGTACATGTTTGTATGGGGATGGACAAATATGATGATGTAAGTGGACAAATATGATGATGTAAGTGGACAAATATGATGATGTAAGTGGACAAATATGATGATGTAAGTGGACAAATATGATGATGTAAGTGGACAAACATGATGATGTAAGTGGACAAATATGATGATGTAAGTGGAAGCTGGAGGCTGATACTGAGAATCATCTTTGAACACATTTAAACTGTATTCTTTTGGTGTTGTGCCATGTATGTGTGTGTGCGTGTGTGTGTGTGTGTGTGTGTGTGTGTGTGCGTGCGTGTGTGTGTATCAGAGGGTACTGTGTGTCTGTGGAGAAACACGGGTGACTTCCAGAATCATCCTGGATTATTTCTACCTCCTTTTTGCTTCACTCTAGGATTACCCAGACTCCATCCACTATGGCCAGAAGTGCAGATAGCTCCCATTTATGTAGGACCTGGGATCTGAACTCAGGACCTTCTGCTTGTGTGGCCCTGAAACATCTCTCCAGTCCTGGTGCTCTGTCTTTAAGCTTGTTTATAAGACTAGACTGGCTAGTCACCTCCTTTTGGTTATTCCCAGCCTCTGACATCCAGGGATGAAATGGCAGGCAGGTGGCCAAACTCTGCTAGCGTTTTTCAAATTGAAGAATGGGATCTTGTTCCTTTGGTTTGCATGGTAAGCTCTTTAACTGCTGAGCCATCTTCCCAGCACTGGTCCAAAATTTTCACTTTGCTGTTCTCCTAACTGCAAAGTTAGGAGATGCAGTAGAGCTGGTTTCAGTCTCAGATAAAGAGCAAAACCCAGGAATGAAAAGTACTACTATTGCCCCCATGCAGTGTGCCACTAACTTCACCAGCTGGTGAGATGAACAGATGAAGTTTTCTACTTGCCATCCACTGGTTCAAGATCAGCCATTCAAAAAGACAAATACCAAAGCATAAGTAAAAATAGCAGCCTTTTAAAAAAAATAAAATTCAAGTTCAATCAAAGTCAAGCATTGATGGAGGCTTTCAATGGACTTTGGCTGCTGTATTTTAGTAGCGTTGGGAAAGCAAAACAAAACCGGAAGTGCTCTCTGCTAGTCCTGACATGTTTTTGTTTGCATGAAGGAAGGAGCTCACCACACAACAGGGTTAAGAGATCAGGAATTGAAACTGTTTCGGGGGAGGAAAAGCAAGTAAGGATCCTCTTGAAGGGAAGAGGAGCCTTAGGATCAGAGGGGTTTGGCATCATTCTGCCTCTGGGCCCTTGGCAAGACACCAGAGGTGCCTAGCTGGAGAGCAGCTTCTAGAAGGAAGGACCTTTACCAGCTCTGTGCTCCTCTGAGTGGCGTGTCATACAGAATCCTAGGTACCGCAGGAACTCTTTTCTTGCCTACATTTCATAGGGTTGTGTGTTCCTGAGTGCAAATTAAGATTTTTGTTTATTTATTGATTTTTCTTTTTCTTTTTTTTTAAACAAAAAAGGAACTAGTCACTTAATAATGTCTTGTTCAGGGGCACACCTCCGCTAACACTTTTATATACTTTATTTTGGACACTGTATGTATTTTATTTTTTATTATGAAATCATGTATGATAGGTAGTTCTCTACCTTGCTTTGTGTATAAACTCCAAACAGTATCTCCATAGACAAAATGTCCACATACTCTAGTTATTAAGAAATTATCCTGCATAGGATACTTCGTTCAGTTACCCAACGTCAAGGAATACCATCTTTTATTTATTTGTTTATTTGTTTGTTTGTTTGTTTATTTGACTAATAAATTTGAGAGGGAGGGAAGGAGAAAATAAGAGATAGAGAGAGAGAGAGAAAGAGAGAGAGAGATATACAATTTGGGCTTCCAGGGATTGAACTCAGGTCATCTGTTTCACAATAGGCTCTTTACCTGCTAAGCTATTATCGCTGATCCTAGGAATCATTGTCTTTGCCTCTAGTGTAATGATTTCAGTACTGGCTATTAATAGAGCCAGCCAGGGAGCATATACCATTGCAAAGTGCTCAGGCTCTAGTGAACTACTACATATTGAACATCCACAACTATTATTTTGGGTTGATTAGATGACTCAGTAGGAAAGGCATCTGTGTTCAAACCAGAAAGTCTGAGTTGGATCCTCAGAGCCAAATAGTAGAAAGAGAGTATTGCGTTCCCACAGTTGTCTTCTGGCATCCACGGATATGCTGGGACACATGCAGCCCCCACTGTCTCTGTCTCTGTCTCTGTCTCACTCTCTCTCTCTTTCTCTTTCTCAATTTCTCAATTTAAGAAAAATAAACTCTATCTCTTCCACACCATTCTTCTCTCTTTGGATTTATTTGCTGTTTTCCTAAACCCCAGACATGATTCCCACCCTTACCTGCCGTAAAATTCTGAAAAACTATGTAATCTGCTGGCTTTTCAAATCAGTATTTCTCAGAGAAGCAAGCTTAGAAAAACCTACAACTTTTCTGCATTACAAAATTGATTAACCATGTTGTATCCCTTGCAGTATAGACTCAATCTTGACTGCATGTGAGATTACTTGCCAGAGTTTAAAAGCAAAACCAATACAAAACATCTGCCCATCTGAAATTCTGGCACAGTGTTGTGGACTGAGACCCAGGTACCATTAATGACTTCCTTGGGTTATAACAGTCACCTCTCTCTCTCTCTCTGTCTCTCTCTCTTCCCCCTTTTCTTCCTATGAGGATGAATGTGTGGGTACATATGCATGCGCATATACATATACATGAGTGCACACGTGTGCATGTGGAAACCCAAAGTTAATACTGGAAATTTTCCTTGATCATTCTTCCATCATATTCTTTTGAGGCTGGGTCTCTACTGAAACCCACAGCTTGCATAGTTTTGCTAGCTTGATTGCTCTAGGGATTTCCAGGTTTTCCCTTTTCAGTGGTAGAATTACAGGCAGGTCACTGCAAGCACCCAGTCTTGTATGTGGAGTCTGGCATCACTAGTTCTTTAACCCATGAACACCTGAAGCTTTAAGATGCAATGGCTAATTGGACATATCCTCACAGATCTAGGGACTCTTCAAACAGCAAATATTTTTTCCTATGTGGAGAATGGAAACTTGAACATATGTAGTGAGATTTTTAGAGCTGACTCTCGAGTGGTACCTCGATGATATATGTTTTCTTCAAGATGTAGCAGTTCTTCCATAGTCACTGACATAAAGGTATCGCCTATATTTTTTTTCAGTAGGCTTTAGCTTTCAATTGGATTTAGTGTTCAGGTTCTTTCTGTGCTGCTTTGTGGATATCTGATCCATAGGAAACATTGTGCATCTTTATTATTCTCATGTTTGTCCTCCTGTGCATGAATAGATGTATTTATGATTGCATAGGTGCATGTGTTTGTGTGCATGTACACCTGGAGACTAGAGGTCAACCTCAAATGTTAATCCTTTGGAGTCATCTCCCTTTTTTTTTTTTTTTCAGACAGGGTCTTTCAGTGACACCTGATGCTTGCTAATCAGATTTGACTGGCCAATGAGCTCTAGGGATTCACCTGTCCTCTGTCTCCCCAGTTCTGAGTTTATAGTCACATGCCCAGCTGCTTTTGTGGGTGCTAGAGACCAAAGTGATGCCCTCAAGTTTGTGTGGCAAATACTTCACCGATTGAGCTTGCTCACCTACTCTTAATCTGATCGTGTCAAGTCACTTTGGAAGTTCCAGCTGAGCTACCTCTCCTTCAATTTGCTAGTAGTGGTTTATCCAGCTTGTGTCTAGACAGGTAGTCTAGAAGAGAGAGTTACACATCAGGACCCTAGAACTCATGGCTGGAGAAGACACACTCTTGGAAGGCCTTTTGTGTGGTGCCAGGAAAGGGCATGGTTTCTCCCTGTTCTAATGTGGGGTTGAGAGTGAAATTCATTGTACAACAATAAAACTCTTCAAATATATCTCCCTGGCACTGTTGAAGAAGTAAAATGCATTCGTCACTATCCGCCCAGTAAGTGCTGATGCTGTGGACTCGGAGCAACTTCACCCATAGTCGCTCAGGTGAGATGCAGGCCAGATGCAAACCACACTAAGCCTTGTGATGATCAGCTGGGAGTCGTATTTAAAACCACTGATTGTTTTTCTCTGTGGTTGACATATTAATGTGTCTTCATACTGACGGCCCATTGCTCTCCTTGGCTGTCTTCAGGGGCTCTTATTTTACGTCCGTTTCAGCTTCTCTGGGAAATGGCTGCCTACCTGACTTTTGGAGGACCCCAAAAGAAATTTCAGACTTGCCATATAGCCAGTGTTTAAAATCGCGTTGTTCAAAACATACATTCCATATCTGATAAAAATTCACCAAGCTGACTTTGCTTGATATGGTAACAAAGATCTATAATAACACACACTGACGTTTTTATTTGCATTGCTATGCACAGATGCCATTAAAAAGAAATAAATATTAGGCAGTAAATCCAACCAGCTAAAATGAAGAGTATTTTGACTCTGTTGTTGGAATAGATGGGAATTTGAATGGCATTGTTTCTCAGCCGGCTGGAGGCTGGGGGATAGTATACTTTTTTTCAAATGCCATTTAAGTGTCTGTGCCTCTTGCTATTTGTCTTGCCAGGGATATCATAAGTCTTGACGGATTTGTTATGTGCAGTCATGCTTGGCTGATGGTTCCACCTCTTTGATTGTCCCACCAGGAATTCCATTATGGGGCTGTCCTTTGAAAATCTGCTGCTGGCCCAGGCCTGCTGTGTTGCTGTGTGCCCCGCAGCTTTAGCCTGGTAAATAGAACTCTCCGTCTGTTTATCAGCAAGGTGCTCCCTCCACGCATGTACGCTGAAATAAAAGGTTTCCTTTTGACCTGTCCAGATCCAGATTACATATAATTGTATCTTATCTTACAGTGTCTTTCTTGCATCACAGATTCTGATGGAAGCATCATAATCCTGAGAGAAGAGAAAAATCCTTTGACTTTAATTGTGAATGAATCTTCATTTTTGCTATGACAAACATCCTATGTCAGAAAAGAAAATGCTCCTGCTGCATTTTCCTGGAGAACCAAGTTCATCCTGACACATGTAAGAGGATTCAATTAATTTAGTATGTATGTGGTAAGTACTTTTGTACATGTTCATATGGTATGTGTATTAGTCAGGGTTCTCTGGAAGAACAGAATTCTAGCAATGTGATATCTATAGCTTTATTAAATAGAATCACAATAAGGGTAGAGTCCTTCAAAATAGCTGCTCACAGCTGGAATGTGGAATGTCTTACAAAGCCGAAGGGTCCCAAGAAGGTTTTGAGCCTTTATCTAGATGGAGGGTTGAAGATGCTGTGCTATGACGTTGGTGAAGAAAAACTGGACCCCAATGTCAGTGATGAACAACAAACAGCAGGAAGGCCTATGAGACCAGGCTCTATAGGCTGCGGGAACAGCAGCAAGGTGGAAAGGATAGAGCTGAGTCAGCCAAGGATGGAGGCAGCAGTGGCAGTAGCAACGAGGAAGGTGATGAAGCCTGAAGAAGGCAAAGGCACTTGAAGAGTGAAATCAACAGCAAGTTGATGCAGGATAAGGGAAGAACAAGTCCTTCTTGTACTTCCTATGATCTGGTCCACCACTGGAAAGTATCACCCACTGTGGCCTAGGCTGTCCACATCAATTAAGCAAGTACCTGCAGACTTGTTCAGGGGTTTGCTCCAACAACTGATTCTTCACAGCTATACCCCAAACAGCCTACAACTGTCAAGTTGACACTAGAATCCAAACATAACAGTGTGCGTGTGAGTTTGCATTGATGTGTGCGTAGACGTGAGTATGGAGAGCAGAAGTGGATATAGGTGTCTTCCTCAACTGTCTTCCATCTCTTCTTTTTTGGCTCGCATGCCTCGTGTGTGTGTGTGTGTGTGTGTGTGTGTGTGTGTGTGTGCATGGGTATATGGGCAGGGATAACTTCAGGAATTATCCCAAACTGCTGAATCTTCTTATTGCTTTGCTCTGGGGTTTCCTAAGCTCTGCTGTCTAGATGTGCACACCATTGCCATTTCCACCTGACTTTTACATGGGATCTGGAGATTTGAACTCAAGTCTTTTTGCTTGAGAAACAAAGGCTTTAACCCCTGAGCCATCTCTCTAACCACTTCACCTTATTTGTTACTTTATTTATTTATTTATTTATTTTGTATTCATTCATTCATTCATTCATTTAGTGTATGTTTGTGCACATGTGCATGTTTCTGTCTAGACTGTGTGGTCACAATGTGGATAGCATCTCTGGGGTAGGACTCCATGTATTTATGATGCACATCAACTCCTGTGGACCAGGATCTATGTGTTCACACCGTGAACTTAGTCTCATAGCAGACAGAGAAAATTGTGATTTTTCCCCTATTTATTTTATATTATTTTTTTCTACTTTTACAAGCATATTGAGTATGCATCCCAGCTTCCCTCTCCCCTCCTACCCCCTCCTTTCCCTTCACTAATTGTGATTCATTAGCTTTATCATGTGTTCATAACCATGTGAAACTGGAAACGCAATCATAACGACTATCTACATTCTAAAATTTTTATTGTTGTTGAGACATTATTTTAGATTGTAGGCCAGTTTAAAAAATGGGGGTCAGAAAGGTATATATGCTAGGGGAATATTCAAGCAGGGCGGAAGGAAGCAGTGGGGTAGCTGTGATCAAAATTTCGTGTATGCATGTATGAGATTATCAACGAATGAAAGGAAGAAAAAAATAAAAGGAAAAGAAAATGGAGGTAACTCCACATGTGGCTAATGGTATTCCCATAAGTCACGGGTTTTTAAATGGAAATCCCAGTGCCAGATATGGGATACTTCCCTATGAGTTGTTGGTCAGGGAGACTCCAGAGGCCCCCCAAGCAATAGACTATTGCTATTGCTCTTGGTTGCCTACCAGTTCTTGATGGTACGACTCTATTGCTGAAGATACTTTGGTCACCAGACATAGTGGAATCAAGCTGGAGAATGGCTCGGAATCAAGCTGGAGTGGAGCTAGACATCTTCTCCTTACTGCTGGCTTTCATATAGCAAAGGTGCTACACAGGTTGCTGGCAGAGAAAAGTCTTATCCAGCTGTGAATCTTGAAAATTACAGTAAAGACCTGCCAGGCAAGACAAGCCTTCTAGTGTAATAGTAGTATTATGGGGGCAACCAAGTATTTCCTAATTGTATTTGAGGCCCTCTCCACAGTACTCATGTTTGGTTTTATAAACCAGATCAAGAGACCATGGCTGGGGAGGCCATAAATCCTAGTGGGGGATCATTTGCTACTTTTTATTAAATGGTCCTACTGTGAATCTTCCATGTACATACTCATGCTTATATCCATAGGTTAAGGCTGTGCCCATATTTCATCAGAACCCTCCCCAGTCCCCCTTGCACCCTATCCCCCTTTCCCCTTCCTTTCACCACCCTCCCTCCCCTTCTCCCAATGCCTCCCCCTTCCCCTCTCCCATCCCCTCGAGCATCTTTTTGTGTGAATGTTGGGCAGGTAATTCTAATTAAACTCAATAGATAAAATACATACAAAAATAAGACATGAAACTAGAAGGGGATTTACTGGAAGGAAGATTTGAACAGGGAAGTATGTGTGTGGGGGATGAGAGTGGGCACTAGGGGATGAAAATTTGTGAAGCCTCAAGCAAAAAAAAATTAGCAATGAGGGAAAGAAGGGAAGAAAGGTAAAGATTGAACCACATAGGAGGGAGAATTTCCTTTATCAGAGAAGAGTCTCTTTCATCCACTGACAGTTGTTTTCTTTCTTTCTATATGTGATTCATTCTCTTAGGTATCACATTTTGGAATTACATGAGAGATGTTGGCATGTTTTGTGAAACGTTGTGCTGACTTTTAAATAGAAGTAGTGTGAAAATTTTTTCTTAGTTAGTAATCTCTGAAATAATCACACCAAAAAAATTAAGATTTGCCATGGAAGTCCATGAGGAGTCTGGGGCATAAACTTCATGAACTATTTTCAGCCAGTAGCGATTCCTACTTACTCGTGTTTCCTTGAAAGCCTTCAAAATCCCAACCCAGGGTTTTTGTAAAGCTCCTTCTGCGAGTTGATTATAGAGGTTAGTGTTGACCCTGACAACATGGTGGGATTACCACACCAGCTATGCTTGTGGTATCCATGCTCCCTTCCTGTTGCCAGAACACTGTTCTTCCTCAGATCCCATTCTCCAATGGGTCACGTCCTGGTTATGGATGGATAGGTCAGTGTGCAACTTCCCTAAATGCTCCCTTCTATTCAAACATCAAATCCTTTACCTCGATCAGAAAGGGTAAACTTCTTTGAACTTTTTTCCTTTTTTAAATCTGCTCTTACATACTTATTAATTTGATAAATGCTCTCATAATCTCATGTCATGATTTACTATGTCATGATATATGCACTTTCATTCAGACCTTTTTTCCCTCTAACTTGTCCCTGTTTGAATAGAGATCTAACTTCTGCCCCCTGAATGCACTATTAGTCTCATTCCAGAGACTTTATTGATCTTCCTGTGTTTGACATCTTAATCTCACTAAGAGGGGAACCTCAGAGTTCAAATATTCACTTAGAAAATCTTGTTTCTTTATGTGTTTACTGACACAATAAAATTGTGCAGAGGAGCAAGATCTCTCAGGTTCTGTTGCCATCTCTACCTGTGGTTTTATAGATTTCTAGATTTCATTGGATTCTTCTAAAACTCCATGTGTTAACAAAGATAGAGTCTCTTTATGTGTTTCAGGCAAGAAATGGAGTTCTGAAAAGATAACAAGAAAATTAAAAAGCCACTGTACCACATGATGATGAAAACGAGGTATATAATGTTGGTATGGAAGTTTTCCCAAGATCATCTCTAATCTTTGTAATCTTCTTTCTTGTAATTTCAGTTTGTTTGCGAATACAAAAAGACACAAACCTGGGCTCCTGAGCCAAGTCACTTAATAGTATATATCTCATGTATTAGATAGGCAAGTGTTTCTACTCACAACACTGCATAATAAGGAAGGAGACAGAGGGAAACACAGAAAGCAGCTAAGCATTATGCATCTTTTCTTAAGTTTATAAATGAAAAGCAGGGAAATGAATATTTCCTGAGTATTTATAGATAGAAGGCTGTGTAGGGCTTTCCTGGGGGAACACCACAAGCTTGTGATATTCTGAGATACTTTCTACGTTTTCAGGAGAGATACAAAGTATTGACAGAGATAGGAAGACCATGTGGCTAGACAGTAGAATATTCCAGGAAGCTCGCTGTGGTGGACCACACACCCTTTCTTTAAGTAAAATTTTATTCCTCTATTAGCTCAAATATATTCACTTCTCACTTAAAAGAAATCATGTGGCCTTAAACACTGCAGCAATTGAGATAGCAACTTAACAAAGCATGGTGTGATGCAGAGAGACAGACTAGGAATTTTAATTAGAGAAGTTGTGCTATATTATTATCTTTGTCAGGCTCAATAAATCTCTGTGCTTCTGGTCTTCTTTATCCATTTTCTAAGAAAAAGAACACATTTCCTTTCACTTAAGCTGGTGTTCTCTCTCTGTAATGAAATCTTTAACCATGTATTCAAGCAGGGTTGTGCTCATATATTTGCATATTTTAGTACCCAAAGGAGACCTGGGAATTTCAAATTTAATATAAAATGAATTTTGGAATAGAGTCTATCTAATACTTATGCCTCAAGACATTCTCTGGAGAGTTTCAAGTAAAAAAAAAGTTTCTTAAAGCTTCCAAACACATCTAAAAAATAAAATCCTGTTGACAAATACTTGGGCTGAAAGTCATTAGCTAAAACTTCTGCTAGCAGATTTTATTGAAGTTTTATTGGGAAATAAAAAGCAATTCCATTAAAACAACAGCAACTGAATCAATTTCAGGTAGATACTAAAGACCATGCTTGCGAGAGAAGACACGGATCACATTTTTTTAAAACAGTAATATGTGCATAATGAAATTTTCTTACAGTCGACTTCTCATCTTGAGGGTGAGGCATCTTCACGGGTATGCTTGATAACATAACAACTGGCAGACATTTTCTTTCGTCTGAGAGGTAACATTTGCAATTGCCAATGAGATCTGGAAAGAGCTACTCAATGGGTGGTCAGCCAAGCAAAGTCCTGAGTGCAGAGGCTTTTCTGGATGCTCTTTTGTTTCATTGAACATTAACCGAGTTTCTGATGCAGTGGTTTAAAACGGTGGGCATCCACCAAGCACCTTTACCTTTACTAAACTGGCTCTGTGTTTGAAAAGCTGTTATTCACCTTTAGGGTTTATTTTTTCCTCTACTAGGCTGTGCTTCACATAGCATCCTCTTTGGGTTCAGGCTGAGGTACAGGTGTAGAAAGAAAGATGGCACTGATGCTTCATACACATTCTACACATCCTAGACAACAACTGAATCCGTAGATTTGAAATTTTAAGTGAGAATCTTAGTGTAAGTTAAATATACCTTAAGCTATTGCTGTGGTTTGGTTATGGTCTAAGTTACCCACACAGCTTCATGAGGTGAAATCCTAACTGTGTGATACTGAGGACAGAAATTTAATCCAACTGGCACTTAATGGTGGGGCTTTAGGCAGGTGGTGTAGACTTGTTAAGAACCTTGGGCTAGAGTCTCTGTGACTATATGGCTAATGGAAAGGGAAGAGAATGATTCAGACAGGGACAGACATACACACACTTTCCACTTCTTGTTATTAAGATGTCACCTTGAGACTCTGGCCCGTAGGAAGTCCATCATTCCCGTCTTCCACCTCTAAAACCATAAGCAAGATGAAACAGCTCTTATTTCTTACAAGTAAACATGCTCCCAGTGCTTCACTGTAGTAATGAAATATGATAAGCTTATACAGATATCTATCAATCATCTTTCCACCTAATTTCAAAATCAAATCAGTAGACCTGGGCACTGAAGGTTGAGAGATTTCTCAGAAGGTGACTCGAGGGATCTTGTTTAGTCACAATGTGCAGTTCTTTCCTCCAGCCTTATTTTTTTGAGCAGACAGAACTTGGTCTTGCTACTGGCTCTGCAGTGCTGGCATTTGCAGGAATGTATCTCACTTTAGAAATCACAGGATCAGCTCTGCAGATAGATTCTAATTGTAATACAGAGGTTGTAGCATCTTCCAAATAGTGTCAGCAGACACTAGGAGTTTGCACCTGAAGATCCTCATGCCAGATTCAGGCACAAATAGTTTAAGTTGTGATCTTTTAAAGTTAATGCTGAAGGTATCATAGGAAAGACTTCTTTGACAGACAACTAGACCAGCTGGATACTTCTTAAGTGGCATGAAACAGTTCCCACCCTGTGCTGTGTGTGGGAGCTGCATCCAGTTAACAAATATGTGACAAGATGTGTCAGTGCATCCTAGTCCCTCCAATGGTCCTTATTAACAGGAAAACCAAAAACATTGAAGAAGCTGCTGATTTTAAGTGGTAAAAATATTTTTCACAACTCCTTGTCAGGGTCTTTGAACCTGCCTTAGGATTTTTCTGGAACGTTATTAATAAGCCTCCTCCTTGCTTCCACTTCTACCCCCCAACAATAGCTATTAGTAAAAACTCAATTCTCTGGACTTTTCAGACTTTAATTTGCATAATGTGCTTATGCAGAGTCCCTGTGGATCTTGATAAATGGGCTGCTTCTCATTCAGTAGCTCTGGGGCCGAAGACTGAAATTCTGTATTTTGAATACAGACCCGACTGTTCCACATTCCCCCTTTGAGTGACAAGACTCTACATCTGTTTCAAGAAAATGAAATGGAATTTGGGAGTTATGACTCAAGTGAGAAGGCTCCAACCGCTAACAGGCAATTTCTGAGTGTTCTTACCTCTTTCTTCTAAGAACCTACAAGATGCTTAGTGTGGCTTCACTATTATGTTTATCTGTGTCGTCATTTCTGTCTTTTCCCCTACTGTAACTTTACCACGGTGTTCCCAACATAGACAAGCTTCAGGTTAAGATTGATTCCTGGAGGCTCTGTGAATATAAGGAAATCAAGGCGTGCAGGGCAAAACTAGGATTGGGTTCCAGTTTATTTGACTTTGAGGTTCTTCCTTTTGTGGAGTATGCTGAGCTGACCTGCTGAGCTCTGCAGTATTTCAAGAAAAATTCCAGGAAATGGGGCAACTCCTAGATTTGCTTCCTTTGTATCAAAATGCCTGTACCATACTATCAAAATGATCACCCCCCCCAAAAAAAGAAATTAATGGAGCCAAACAATGAGGGTAGATCAGGAAACATTTGAAATATAAAAAGTGACAGAACAGGTACCCAGAGAGCTGAGCCTAGGAGGTGATATGAGGGCCAGAGTAGCAAAGATTAGACAGATGCCATTCCCATTTCTGCCCACACAGTCATTTTTTATACATTTTTTATTATTACTTCCACTCATACAAACTTAATAGGTACACCAGTTCCCTCCCTCCCTGCTCTCCCTCCCCTCACCCCTCCCTCCCCATCCCCCAGTGCCTCCCACCCCTATTCCCAGAGAGTCCTTTCTTGTGCATGCCTGACTCTCCTCTGGGCCCTCCTCTCCGATGACGTACAAAGACCCAGTGGCATTTCCCTGAACCCTTTCCCGTGTTTCCCTTAAGCATAGGAACACTACTGTGGCTGTCAATCCCTTGCCTCCAAGGATCTTGGTGTCTTTAGCAGATGCTAGACTTTGTGAGGTCAATAGCCACACAGTCATTTTGAAAATTTGCACCAATCACTACAGAAATGAAGTTTTGATGTTTTTAGAGTGGCTTAGAACCCCATGAAGTATAGTTTAACTTAACCTTACGCTGTGCATTGGAAGAGAGTAGTAGAACTGTAATAGATGATAGAGCCATGAAGGAGGAAGACCAACATCATTGCCACCAAAAGTCTGCTGCAAACTGGAACAAGGGAATGAGCATTGTGTCATCAAAAAGAATTAGCATAAATTAATATCTGATAGAGCCAGAAAAGGGGCTTCTAGAAAAGGCAGGGCTGTAACTGGGCTGGGACAAATGCTGAACTTAAGGTGAAAGATCTCTCTAATATGAGCAAATGTGGAGTGGAAAAATCTGTAATATTAAAATTTTTAAATGGTTAACCTATCAAGATATGACTCATATACAGTAAAACCATCCCATTTGAAGTATTCAGTTGAGAAACATTTAGCATATTCACCGTGTGAACCATGAATACTATCTAGTTCCAGAACATTTTCATCAGTCACTGAGAAAATGCTTCATTCATTTCAATCATGCAGTTGTCTTTTTGGGTTTCTCCAGTTGGAAACCCCTATTTCACTAGTTTAGTGGCTGCTTCTTGCTGGCTATCTTGAGTTCTACTTTATTGTTGCTTTTTGACATGGACATTGATGCCAAATATCTAAAGTTGAGTTTTGTGCTAGTAAAGCAAAGTTTAGGTCACTCTGGGGACTCCACTGGCTGTGTCCATGCAGGCCTTCTTTAGTCCTGCTGCCCATTTTACTTTATTTTATCAGTTTCAAGGTTAATCAATGCTTTTCCATTTGTCTGGAAACACGGTGCTAGGTGGATCATCCAAGAAGTAAGACAGCTATTGTAAAATGACTTGCTAATTATTGTTTTAGACGAATGTTGGTCATAGTGATATTAATATTTCTCAAATAGACTTTCAATGTTTATTGTTTGAGAGAGGAGAGAAAACCGGGAGAGGAAGAGAGAGAGAGAGAGAGAGAGAGAGAGAGAGAGAGAGAGAGAGAGAGAGAGAGAGAGAGAGAGAGAGAAAGAGAGAAGGCAGGCAGGCATGCATGTATGCCTTGGAACAGGAATGGAGGCCAGAGGACAATTTTTAGAAGTTAGTTCTGTCCTTCAGTGTGAGCTTGACGTGATAGAACTCAAATCACCAAGTCTGTGAGCAGGAACCTTACCCACTGAGCTGCCTCACCAGTCTCCAAACAGTCATTATTTTTAAACAAAAAAGGATTTATTTGTTCACATAACCGAAATGTCCGGGGAGAGATATGAGCTTCAAACATGATTGATCCAGGGGTACAGAGCATCATTAGAATTCAGTTGTCTCTAAGCCAGGGTCATAGACTTCCATAGGTACACACACTCAAGCACCCTCTTGTACACACACATATACATGCATGCACGCACGCACACACACACACACACACCCCAAAAATTCAAGTGTCTCCTTTTTTTGTCTGTTTTCTTTGCACCATGTCTTTTACCTGCGGCTCACTCAGCATGATAGACCCTGATGGTTTGAGATTTTTTTCATTCTGAAAAGCAAAAGTACCCAAGTAAAGATAATTTCTCCACAATTAAGTAAAACTCTTAGGACAGAGTATCACCGGGCAAGCTTGAACCATGAATCTTTTAGATGCATAAAGAAGAGTTTCTTTGTTTTTCTCAGATGAATATGTAGTGCAGCATATGAAGTCTATCCCTCTTAGAAATTCATCGGGTATAAGAGTCTATGAGAAAAAAAAAAAGAGTCTACGAGAAATTTACACAGAAAGTTTAATTTTGTTTCATCCAATGTTATCACATATGATTTATGCACAGTTTTTTTGTTGATATAATACCTTTTACTCATTGGCAGAGTGATTGTTCCTTGTAAAGTGCTTAGGGGATAACTTGGTTTGAGCTCTAGATGAGCTAAAACAGCTCTGGGAGATTGAAGGTCAGAACAATTATTTTTAACGGTGTCGGTGGGAAGGGAATGAGAATCCTCCATGCAATGAGTGACAGCTAATGAAATGTGAAAGTCATACGGACATCAGAGAATGGAGCTGCTGCAGTGATCATGGCAGACAGTTCTACAAACTGCCAGGTAGTTTAATAATTTGGACCTTCGAGAAGTGGATGCAGTTTCAGCAGGAGAAGGGAGCCGGGGAGGCAGGCTTTGCAGAGCCAGAGTTCTGAGTGTTGAACCCGGTTTCTTCCACTTACTAACTGTACGTGTTTATAAAGTTGAAGCTTTTCTTTTAATGAAACTCAGCGAATTGAGCAGTAATATTTCTTATGTATTTGAGAGAACGTGGGAGGGAAGGTAGGGGAGAGAGAGAGAAAGAGAAAAGAGGGAGACAGAGAGTCATGTATCACACACAGGGGGAGACTAAGAAGACAGCTTTCATCTGGGCTTGTGAGAATTGAACTCAGGTCTCCAGATTGCACTCAGCACCCAATTTGCTGAGCTTTCTCACTGGCCCCTGGCCATTCTTTCATGAACTACTTAACCTTTCTGTGACTCCTGTGGCTCATGAGAGTAATGAGAGTAATCAAAGAATTAAGTGAGCTAATGTATATGAAATAGACAAAGGCCTTATGCTTTTCAGCCACTTAACCCTTTGTGATACGTGGGTATTCCAGGATCCTTAGCATCTACCATCCCCTGCATCCCAAGTTGTGAGGTCTTCAGACATTTCGAAATCCTTCAGTCATGACAAGACTGCTGCACCCAAGAACTCACTTGCATGTCCACTTGCTCATGACTTGCTCGATAGTTGGCCAGTCAACATTTCACCACAGATTAAGAAAGATCTCCAGAAATCCTTCGCCTCCCTGAGAGACTACTGAAGACTAATGGCAGACAGACAGGAGCTTCTTTACTGACAGTTTACCCACAGATAATTCATCCATGTCCCAGTAAATACTCAAGCGCTTGCCAGCAGAGGCATCCCAGATGAAACCCAGTGGGCCACATACTGAAAAAGGTGTAAAAGTAGGAGGGAGATTGGCTGGAGAGGAGAAAGTATGAACTGGGATAGGAAGTGGGGGGATGAATTGGGTAGTAAGTCACGAAAACATATAAACTAATTGTGTTTATGTGTGGAAGTAGCAAAGAATAAACATTTATAAAAGCATTTCAACGTCCAATTGGGAAACTGACTTACCTCTATTTGAGAACAGCTGCCTGCTTTCAACTCTGATATTTCTGTTGACAGCAAAGTTATCTTGAACATCCATTCCCCCCTCCCCGAACTAAGTGTAGTTTCTGCATATTTTGGTATTTTAGGCCATGGTCTTGTTCTCTGCCACTTGGTCTTTTGTTCTGTGCTGAGTGACTAATTGCCACAAACCAAGTGAGAACCTTGTGTCACCAGGGCTGCTGCCTTTGGTGGAGAGGAAAAGTCGAGATGGTTATAAATCATTCATAGAAAATTAATAAAGAATTAATGACATGTATGCCCATGTATAGATTTTAGTAAATAGATAAAAGAAAGGAAGTTTCCAGTGGGCCTAGAGAGGAAAGTGCGTGGGCGTATAATGAAGGGGGAGGGGTTGATAAAATGACACTTGGTCTTCGTGATGGAGTTTGTGTTGTGATGAATGGGTAGAATTTCAGGACCTAGGGGAGGCTGTAATTAACACTATTGGGATTTAAAAACATAATTGGCAGGTTTCAGCTCTGGACATTTGCCCTTCCATTTCATAAACTGACAAGCGGGGAGAGAATATCCGTCATTAACCTCTTTTCAACTGTCACTATCATACCTACTTATGAGAGCCCTAGGGAGTTCACTTCCTGTGACTGGATGGTTGGTCAGTTATAGATAACATTTTCTTTGTTTTCATTTTTCATTTTAAATTCCCTTTGATAACTTTTTTGCAGAACCACCACCTTAGCTTTTTATTCCTCAGGTTTGGTGAGAACAAGTCCTTCGGATCATAAACAAGTAAACACACAAACTATGCCAATGTATCTGAGGTAAATAATATAGGGAAAGGCATCTTGAAGTTGGGTTGGGGACCCGTGAGGACTGTCTGTTTCATGAGCTCTCTGCGGTCTGGAGCCTAACAGCTTGGATGATCTTGCCTGTACCATTGCCTCTGAGTTTCAGCATCTGACGGCATAAAATAGTAGCCAGGATCACTTCCACACAAGTAAAAGTTCAGACCTTCTGCTATCCTGAAGCCTAAGTCGCTGGTATAGATCTGTGTTTGTTTCTGAAATGACACACTGAGATTTTCTTCATCACAGCAAAGCTCATAAAGCAGTGGGATGAGCAATACATTTATACATCTTGATCATCTTTATTTATACAAATTTTATTGAGGAAATGACAGTCAAAAGCCTCTCCGTATTCAAGTATGAAAAAAAGCTATAAAGTTATATCTACTTGGTTAGTGGCTTGTGTCTGAAGTTTAAAAGAATCACATTTCTTTCCTGTGTTCAGAGAAGGATTTCTGTGTTCTCTCTCTCTCATTCTGCTCTCCCTTCCCCTCCCCTTCCATCTCCTCCCCTCCCCTCCCCTCTCCTCCCCTCTCCTCCCCCCTCCTTTTCTTTCTTATTTGTGGTGTATGTGTACCTGTATGTGGGTTTGCAGGCTCATGTGTATGCATGTGGAGTTCAGGAGGTTGACATCCAGCGTCTTCCATTGTTCTCTTAATGAACCCGGAGCTCACTGTTTTCGCTAGCCTGGCTCTTGCCGTCCGCCTGCATGGTTGTTCATAAATCTCCATCCAATGGCTTATGGAAACTAGGGGTTTGTTTTCTTATAATGCCTGGTTTCAGTTCGTAGTCAAGCTTGACCAGAGAACATGCACCAACACCAGGACTGAGGGAACTGGCCACACCATCACCACATAATGGCTGAGAGAGGGACGATCCTTACTTGCCAGATGAGCATGTCTGGCCAAGTGTACACAAGGATGCCAACTCTTTCAACCAGCTCTCTGTATTTTATTCCTGCGCCTAGTCCCACCCACCTGGGCCTTCCCCATCAGCCAGACAATCTCCTATAGGTTTGCTCTGGTCTTAATCCAACCACTAATTGCCCACAAATGTGCCCAGAGCTCAAACCATAGAAGTCCTTGTGCTTGTTCAGAATTTTATCCACTGAGCCATCTCCGCAAGCCTGAGGAGTTTTCAAATGCATATAAGATGTGAGGCACTTTATTTGGCTGTAGCTTCTAAAAAATGAGGGCCAGGGCTGAACTGAATAATAAATAAAGTTGATTAAAACGTAGGTCATGGTTTATTTCCCGTATTTATTTCTTTGCACAGTTTTGATTTTCCCAGAAAATCATATATCTTGGTGCCATGGAAATGAGTTTCATTATTGGTTGGTATCAGGTTACAGATGCATGTGTGGAGTTCATGTGATATGTGAGGGTGTGTTGCATGTGTGCATATGTGTGTGGTTTGTGTGGCATTAGTGTATATGTGGCATGGTGCCAAGTATGTGGTTTGTGGTGTGTGTTTTGTGTATATATGTGGCTCAGGGGCATTCATGCTATTACCAAACATATCTGTCCTATGTACTGATGAACAATACAGGTTTCTTTTTGTTCTTGTTGCATCCTTGTACTTTGTATCCATACGGAGGCCAGAGAGGACATCGGGTAGCTTGCGCATCATTTCTACCTTATCCCTCCGGACAGATTGTTTCATGTTCTGGTCCACTGGGGCTAGACTCCTGTCCAGCGGCTCGGAGATCTTCCTCTTGTCTCCTCTCCCAGCAGCACTATGTGACAGACCAGCATTTCGCATGGATGCTGGGCATTAGGACCTTGTGCTTGCAAGTGTTCTTACCCACTGAGCCATCTCTCTCGCCAGGAAAGTTTCTTTTACGTAGTAGCGATTTACCTTGCATGAAAATCATATAAAATGAGGAGATAAATAAAACTAATAAAGGTTAACTGGAGCAAAGGAAGCTAATGTTTCCATTTAAAAGAGCGGCTGAATGGACTTAAAAAGTGTAAAACTAAAGTGATATTTTGATTTGCTCTTTTTGGATTAAGTGTCTTATCATATGCTTGTGATACTGAAGTTGAAATTTCTTGTTTATAGTTCTATCTCCTTCCTTTTCCTCTTTTCTTTTTCTTCTTTTCTTTCTCCTCATCCTCTTTCACCCCCTTTCCCTCCTTTTCCTCTTTCTCTTCTTTCCCTTCCTCCTTGTCTTGGGGACTCTGGGTTCAGGCACATTCTGTTTCCCAAAATGGGAGAACTGAGATTTGAACATGTAAAGTACTTTGAAGATTTTCCTACACTGGATATCTACATGAAGCATTGTTTTTACAACCCATACTCCCATGCCAATGAATTAAAATTGTTGAACATTCTTGGTTTAATGGTCAGCAGATATTATAAAATATTTTTAAAGGGAAGAATTACTTTATTTGACCTTTCTTTTAGAAGAACATCATGTTAGTTAATTTATGTGTGCAGCGGATAACATTATCTGAATTGTACTAAATCAGAAACTGATGCCTGAAGAGACCCTCCAGCCAGTCCGGCTGTGTGTCTCACATCTAAGCATGCGTCATCTCCCCTATTGCTCCAGCTTCTCAAGCAGTCCTCTCTTGTCACTAATCAATCCAGCACACAATGGAAGGTTGAGGAGAAGGTAATTGACATCAGGAGAATGTGAAATGCTTTTGGAGATCTGTGACAAATGAATGTATGTATCTAATGGAACATCAGGAAAATTTCCTTGTGAAAAAAGCATTTTAGACTGGTTTCTAGGTTACACCGGGAACAACACCAATGTAACACTCTTATTTCACTTTTATTTTGACAGGTAGAGAGAGAGGCAGGCATGTTCCCGAAGAAGGAAGGGCTCAGTTAAAATGACCCATGCAAGAAATCATTGGAGTGACCCTGGAAGAAGAAATCAGGCCTCTTTAGCAGGGTTTTCCGTAAAAAGCCAGGGCTGGGGGAGATGGTCCAGTGGGTAAAAGTCCTTGCTATTCAGACATAAAAGTCTGAGGTGGGTCCCCAATATCTAGTAAAATGGCATTGGGGTCTCATACCTGTAACCCCAGCCTGTGGCAGCAGGGAGGATCAGAAACAGGTCAGTCAGGGTCAGGAGACCGAGGCCTGTGGCTTGTGGCTGTCAGCACAGCAGGAAAAGGAAAGAGGCAAGGGGGAGCGAGTCAGAGGCTAAGAGGTTTTTTTAAAGCTTTGTTTGTTTGTTTGTTTAGTATGTGTGTGTGTATGTGTGAGAGAGAGAGAGAGAAAAAAAGAGAGAGAGACAGAAAGAGACAGAGAGAAGAGAGAGAGAAACACTCTTTGTCCCTGTGGAGGATCAAGAGTGACTTTGGGAATCATCTTGGATTGCTTTTACTTCCTTTTTGCTTTGCTCTGGGATTTCCTGGGCTTGGCCTACCAGGGCCAGAAGTGCAGGCCACTGCCCTTTCTGCCTGGTGTTTATTTATTTATTTTTACATGGGACCTGGAATCTGAACTCAGGACCTTCTGCTTGTGAGGCAGAGTTTTAATCCCTGGAGCCATCTCTCCAGGCCAGAGGTTAAGATTTTGAAGAGTTTACAATTATTATTGTCAATTATTTCTTTTAGAAAAGATAAAATAAAAGTAGCTCAACTGTTTTTGCGTGGACACACACACACACATACACCTTGCGAAAAGTGCTATTGAGCGCTCAAATTGGCAATATATCATCTCAAGTCTCCATCAGTCTAGAAATTGAGTTTTCCCAAGGGGCAGCCATTCTCTTTATTTTGGTCATTTATGTATCTATGCAATTAGCCCCACTAGTATTTTTACTTTGAACTTATGTGCACTTATTTCTCCAAACAGCTATTGAACTGTTAGGACCTAAATACTTAAAATCACTTGGAGCAAAGTACTTACAAAATAGAAATGTGATGTTTATTGTGGTCTCAGAGTTATGTGAAAAGATATTCTTGAGATGTTTAGGGTGCTATAAACTGAAACATTGGGAACAACACTAATGTAAAACTCTTTGTAAAGTACTGGGAATTAACTAAGCACAATGAATCAGGACATGATTTTTTTTCTTATTTCACTTTTATTCATACTCATAAACTTTTTAACTCAGCTAGACTTGGAGGGGAATAAGGAAAATATGGAACCCAAAGAACTGTAGTGAGAGCTGAGATTATGGGGTAGGAGGGTACTCTCCTGAGCTACGCAAAGAATAACTTTGCGGTCAGGGATGCACAAATCAAATCCATTAGAGCTGTCCACGATTGGCAAGGTGATCTTCTTGCTGGTCTTGTCATTTCTAACCCAAAGTGCTCCATGGCTTCTACGGTCTTCATGCATCTTTCACCTTTCCAAGCAGCACATGCTTGGCAGTGCAGATGGAGCCGTTTGTGTTTGGTCCAGCGCTAGCTGGCCATGGACAAATCGCCAGGACCTGTGTGCTTCGGCATGAAATTCTCATCTTCAGATTTCCTTCCCTAGATGGACTTACCACCAGTGCCATTGTGGCGTGTAAAAGCACCACCATGGCCCATAAATCCTGGATAAATTCAATGAAAGGAGGAACCCTTAGAACCAAATCCTTTTTCTCCAGTGCCTGGCGCATGAATGTTTTCTGCAGTATTTTGCAAATAGCTTAAAAGATCAAGGGCTTGCCATCGGCAGCGATGTTGAAGAACATGCTAGGGCTGACCACGCTTGGCAGCAAGCAACTGTGGGTGACAGCAGGGTCTGCAAAGCAGGACATGGATTATTTGGATCCCACTTTGATGAATCTTTCTTCTGCTTTTGTTGTCTACCACATCTTCCATCATCTTCCACGCCTTGTCATCAGGATTCCATTGTATTTTCAAGCATTCTTGGGTCTGTAGGGGTGTCTCTGTGTCCTTATGTTGTTGCATCTTTATAGTGTTCTTCACTTGTCTAATGTACTTCTTTTGCTTACTTTGAATTATGTAAGTATTCTCAACAACCCTCACCTCCTTGTCCTCTGTAACATTCTTGATCTGTCACATTTGTTTATTTTTACACTTGGTTACCTCCATGCTCCAGCCACTTGTCCTCTGTCCCTAAGTAGAGGGTGGCTGGAGAAAGACAAAATCAGGAAGCCACATTGACATCAAATTCTCAAATATGTCATTGGAATTCCATGGCAACCATTCTGAATTCAACCTCGTTTTCTGAGATGTCTCTTCAATAGCATCCTCTCCTAAAAGTTCTAATGTAATTGGAATAACCTCACTATGATATGCAACTCCTGCATTTGTATATTAGCTGTCAATCACTCTTGCCTAAATTTCTTTTCTTCTCTTGTGGATCACATCCCTACATATAAAATCATGCTATGAACAATTTCACCATGAAATGTACAACATTTAACTTGCTTGATCAAGCACTCCCTCCACTGGAAACCTTATGTCGTCTTGTCTCTTTCTCATCAGTAACTCTCTCTGCCCAGTTTAATTAGGCTTCTTTTTCATCATGCCATAAAACGAATTTTTAGATTCTAAAGCATACCTGGACATTTTGTGGTTTTATGATCTGATTTTAGTGTCGTGTCATTTTATTTCTCAGGAACGTTTGCCAATGATGATCACTTTTCTTATTTAGAGACATTTTCTGGGCTGGTGAATTGGATCAGAGGGTAAAGCATCTGCCTGAAAATCTGGTGATCTGAGTTTGATTCCTGGAAGTCCACATGGTGGAAGGAGAGAACTGACACTAGAAAGCTTCTTTAGACCATGCAATGTGACATGCATGCAATATGCCTCTCTCTCAAATGAATAAACAAAGTAGTAGAAAATAGAAACCTGTTTCTCATTGACCACTTACTTGGGTTTTATACTCGAATCTCGTGTTTTGTCATTGTCTATTTCACCTACTACCAAAAGTCTCTTTATGGAGCATGTGCCATGTTAACCTTTCTCCAGTACCTGTAACAACCCTCCAGAATGAAGATAATAGTTCAGATAGAAAGTTTACAGATGGCAATCAAGGCAGTACCTTTGACTTCATCTTGGAGTACAGGGCTGTACATTTAGTGTTTTATATGAAGGGCTGGGTGACTAAATCACAGAAACCAACATTAGCATGGGTGAACATTTAGAAATCATGGATCAAACTCTGGGAATGTTCATTGGTTTTCCAGTTCAATTTCAGCGAATTCTGAAATCCAGGGTGGCGTGTCCATGCATTGGTCCTGGGCAGAAAAATGACATGAGAGGCAAATCACTTCTAAGAGTCTACTGTTGGTTAAGTAATGCAGGCCATTTTTGAAAAATGTGATTAACCATACCAGTCAGCAATTTATTGCCTTTCAGCTCCTTTCTGCCTTGCTTCACATTACTGGAGCCAAACTGTGGAAGTTTTCTCTCGGTGTAATGCCAAGCCTCGTCCATAGAGGGCACTAGAAGAACGCTACAAGGTAAAGTTACTTCTGTGTCTTCAAGACCCTCTTGTTTCCTAAGGCACAGTAGGCATACCTTGGCTTTGTAGGTAGTTTCACTAGGGTCCCAGTGGGGTGCCTCTTAAGTGAACCCTTCAGGCGTCCTAGTGGGGAACTTCCTAGCTCTCTGTTGTCTTGCTGTCAGCCTCAATATACAATCAACCTTGCAAATGTGGCCTTCTAGTGGTCTATAGCCACCCCCTGCATGCAGAGCCAGTCTCAGCTTCCTTAGAGTTCCTCTCTGAGCACTTTTCTTTTTCTAATGTGCTCTAGGTCTTACTTGCTTTAGGGCTTTTCATGGCTACTGTTCTCCTAGTCTTCAGTATTCTTTTCCTTTTTTAACTAGTGAAATGTTAAGTCCCTTACTAATTTTTTTATACTGAAACCTCTTCACTTCAGATTACTGAAATGGATTTTCTTTCTTGAATTTTCATTGAGTTCTTGTAGGTTATTGCTCCAAATGAGGACCTATTGCATGGGCATAGCTTCGGTAAGCTCCAAGTGTCACTTCTAAGTGCTGGCATGTTTTTTTTTTTTTCTTGGCAACTAGCATCTAGTACTCATGCACTAGAGTCTATATCCAAATTTAATCTAATAGTCCAACTTACCCAGGTTATAGGCTGAAATAAAAAAAATGCCAAAAATTTCTTCTAGTCAAACTTGAGAATTGTATAAAATTAATGATTTCTTTTCTCTCTCACACCACGAATGAAACAGCTATTTGAATGAAAACAAATAGAATAAAGTGAACCTGGTATTTAACCACAATCTGTTGAAGTTGTTTCATCCAAGACAGATCATGGGGAAAGCAAAACAAACAAAGAAAATATTTTTTTGTCAAACTTCTATGTCTACACCACAGGATAGAAATTAAAAACTACTGGGACAATATCTGTTAGTTCTTGGAGAAATATGTGTTGTTATCTGGACTCTTAGCTTGGAGACATTTTTTATATTCCAGACCGGTAGGTGTAAAATGCTACAGGTTGACTTTTTTTTGCATGTCAGTCATAAAAGATGTTACACACATTGCCTGTGGTTGTTTTGTGCATTATGGATAATGGGACTGTTGTGACAGCTCCCCCCTCCCTCACCTCAGATGCTTGCTTGCTATTTATTAAAGAAAGTTCTCCAACTTTGTAGGATACAAGATCTCATTCCCCCTTTCTGCCACTGGTGCCTAAATGTGGCTAAACAAATGGATATTGCTGTGTTGTGCTAAAACTTTATGCAAATAGGGCTTCAGGACATGTATAAGCTAATGGCTTTGGCTTGCTTACTTTTGATCCAGAGATAGTAGAGATGAAGCCAGATTTTTATTTGAAATCTTAAAACATGGATTTATTTTTTCACACTTTCTTCCTGTGATACCAGATGTCAATATAGACAATTGTATGAGAGTGAGAATTCTGGTGTTGGATGATGTGGGAAGCCTCCGTAGGTACGTACATTGTGGATATAAACCACTGTGTCCATATGGATGAAAAACACTGCAGGCCCGGGGTGCAGAATAAGCATCACGCTTGATAAAACCCAACCTTCAGGTGAGGTTTCCTTCTGGCGCACCGCGCACTTCAGTCTTCTGCTTTTCATTCTCATGGTGGCTCAGAGCTATCCTTAATCTATCACAGGCCTCTCGCGGGTATGCTCTGGGCTTACTGCCACAATGAAAAATGACTTCATGAACTCAGCGAGGAACTTGGGATTGAGTCTGAGCTATTTACATAGCTTCTGGAGAAAATGTCACCCAGTGTGGAGGTTGCAATCTGAAAGGCATTTGCAGTATTTATTTTGACATAGAAGTATTGTCAGTGGTTCCTATTGTTTCAAGGGCTTGTTACTTTCAACTGATCTAGATAGATGTCATTAGTGCGTTGTTCATGAACTTCAAATTAGCCAGTGTGATTCTCAGTCTGTCACTCAGACCTGCCCTTGTAACTTGATCCTCTCCAACTAGTATAATTCAGCCCTTTCCTCTATTCCTTCATGACTATAATTGCTTTTATCTTTCTTGTCCGCATTAATCTTCTTGAGGCACAAGCTAATCATGTCAGTGTTTTCCTCAGACACCCCACATGATTCTCCTTTGCCTGGAAAGTTTAAGTCAGATCTTAGCTCCATTTATGTTCACTGTTCTCTGCCTCTTCTAAATGTATTTCCTTGCATGGAATGTTGCCAGTTAAAACTCAGGGCACTAGTTAATTGAATTTCTGATAATTAATGAATGACTTGATATACAGAATACTGCATGTGAAGTTCTCAGACTAAATTCATGACGAACTGGAGATTTGCATTTAATCAGATGACCTATTAATGGAGAACCCGGCAACCTGATGTTTGCACTCAGTATGCTTATCAGATCTAAATAACTTTGTTCCCCATGTTCAGATCATGCTTTTCAGCTTCTCCAACTTAACCAGACATTCTCCATTATGCACGTGCCATAAGTACAAGTATGACGTGTCTGACATGCATACTACTTTCCTGAGTCAATGCCATGTTTAACAGAAGAAACAATCTCATGGAATATAGAAGATGTGTGAGATTATCACACTGTTTCACTGCTGTTTCAATTGGGCCAATTCAGGAATTGTACAAGGAAGCTAATAACACTAACTTCATGTGACTATTGGAAGAATTAGATTTTAAACTTTGTCAAAGCTTTATGAAAACATGTAGATAACAAGAGGAGTTCAATAAATGACAGTGTCTTAACTTTGTGCCTCCCAAGTTTGAGAACTTTCAAAGCCTCCAAACATATGTGTGGATTCTAATGTAAGAAAAGTGTTGTGGTCACCAATGTCTAGGAAGAGTGAGGAGTTAGGGGATGGATGGAGAAAGTTTGATCAATGGATACCATGTTTCAGTGAGGTAGAAAAAATAATTTCATAGGTGTTATTGCATATTAGCCTCTAAATGGTGATTATATGCTGCAGATCTCAAAAACCAAGATATTGAAAGAGAGGTGGAATGTTTTCACTTTAAAGAAATAATAAATCTTTTTAACAGCCACAATAGTGTTCTTATACCAAAGGGGAACACAAGAAAGAGCTCTAGGCAATGCTACTAAGTCCTTACACCTCATCAGAGAGGAGGACCCAGAGGGAAGTTTGACATGCACAGTAAAGGATGCTCCAGGAATGGGGGGGAGGGGCACTGGGAGAAAGGGAGGGAGGGAGTACAGGAAGGAGAACAGGGGGGAGGGAGCAAGGGGATCCAGGGAGGGGGGGAAGGAGGGGGGGAATGGAGTACTTGTCAAGTTTGTGTGAGTGGAAAAAAAAATACACTATAAATAAAAAAAAATGAAGAGAAAGGGCCAAGTGATCCAGTTCTAAGCAGATGCTGTTACAAAGACAATAAAATAATGACATTAAGAGAGAAAAACTGCTGTGACCAAGAAGAGTAGACAAGCTAGAATGAACCCTGGGGCCCATAGAAACAGCCAGGCAGGAGGGTGGGAAGGAGTGGAATGGATTGATAAGGGAAAGGGAGGGGGATGGGAGGGAGGAGGGATGGAGGGAAGCAGGGATTAGTATTCAATATACTTGTAAAACTAAAAATAAATAAATAAATAAGTAATAAGTAAAAAAAAAAACCTTTGAAGAGACATAAACATCAATCAAATTTTAACATTAAATGATGTATCAAAACAACATTGTTCTGTTAATATGTACCATTTTTATGTTTTTGAATTAGTTAACATCAAATATAAATTTAAAATACATACATTTTATAAGATTCAATGTAAAAGTGGATATTTTAGGTGTAACCATAACCATAAACACTAATAAATTATAAGTGCTTAAACTCTGTGGTGGTAGATGGTAACAGATATTTATTTAGATCATGTAGCTTTCAATACAGCACAGAGGAAGTATCTTTAACTCTGTTACAACATTTTTTATGGGATCATTAGAATATTGGCATAGCAGTACATCAGAGGATGACAATGTTTTGGCATATTAATAAGAATATGCTTCATTCCTTGTCAGACAGGTTGTCTTTTGACAGACTGTTTTGGGCTCCATGTTTTTCTCCATGGAATTTTCTGCACCACTGCCCTGCTAGGAAAGTTGTGGGTTTGGTTTGCTGGACACTTGACTTGGCTGGGTGGGATATGTTGGGACAGCTAGATGCTTCCTTTCGGGATGTGGGATCTGCCAGTCTCTGGAAGTTTGCTAAAGTGAAAGCTGATGTTAGGCTCCCATGAGACATCTACATGCCGCAGAGAACATCAGGACCACACCATCCTGCGAAAAGCGACAGGAGTGGGCTAGTCGGAGTCTGAGCCTGGAGAAGTGGCTCAGTAAAATGTGTCTTGATTTCACCTTCCTGAGTGAGTCTGTTATGGGAATAACATGACCATAGCTGTTGTTTTTATCAAGGGAGTTTGGGACTTTTGTTTCCTTGCAGCCTAATAATCTTTTATTAGAACAAAGAAGTCAAAATAGGAACTGCTTGCACCTGCTAGGATTATCACATAAAGCGTTGAGGTTGAGGATCACCTACGAGCAGTGCAGATTTTGGAGAAAATGAAAGGAGAGGAAGAGAGTAAGGCAGTTGAATACAAGAATAGATGGCTGTCTATATGGCCATATAAACACATGGGGAAATCATCTAATGCTAATTTTGATAACTCATGGTTTATGGTTCCTGTTTGAATCTTCATCTCCACACGAAGTGTTCAGGACACTTATAATATTTTCTAAGCTTTATATTTTTTTATTTGGAGTATTCAAGATGAATAATTTGGGTGGTAAGACAACCTAGGCAGCAATTGATGTGCTCTATATGGGTTCAGATAACACTGCTTGGTAGGAAATGCCTAATAAACACACATACCTGTTTGAACTACACGAACTATAAATTTGGAACTTACATTTGGATATCAGGTTTCAGATTTCATCAAAGGATAGTTTCATTGCACTTTATCCTACAACAAGTGTAATGAAAAAAAAGTATCAGGTAAGGAATCTAAAGTTATTTTTTAATGTGCAAGGTCCCTGCCTCTTTGCTGTATTTTAGATAAATCTTGAAAAACTATTAGCAGGATTTTATAAAGTCTGAATGTTGTTATAAGGATGAAATTAGTTTCGCAACCATAAAAGGCTTCAAAGATACAACATGACATTGTTTAAGCTGATAACTTAGGTTTGAGATCTTTTATTTATTTCAGTTTTTACAGTGACCACAGGAATAAGAAAGCAGAAGAGTCTTTTGAACAGTTGAGTTAATGAATCTGGGCTTGGGACACATATCAACTATAGTACGCCTAAATAGACCAGTCTGAAAGCAGCAGTTGACACGGGATGCAAACTGTGCTTGTTGGCTGTGGAATAATGGACAGAGACTATCAACAGAGGGGAATTGTGTTGGCGTCACTTTGAAGAATTCAAATGGGACCCAGCAGTGAGGATGGTAACAGAGGAAGCTGAATTTCCCTTCCTCAGAGAATTTAGAAAGATTGGAATCTGTTTTCCTCAGAGTAATTTCCAGTCTAATCTTGATGAACTTGAAGTTGCCTCAGCATCTTTTCTATCCCTTTAATCTTGGGATTAAAATGAACCTGAAATCTTCTTGACAAGCTAGGCGGCAATTGATGTGCTCTATATGGGTTCAGATAACACTGCTCGGTAGGAAATGCCTGACAAACACACAACTCTGTGTAGCTTGGTTTCCCAGGTGGCTATTTTAAGTCTGTTTAGGGTAAACATCTCTGATGTATTGTTGTTAAAATACTTAAACAATCCGTAGGCCTTTTATGCTTTCAGTGACTCCTGCTGAGGTCATAAAGCTTGTTCCTTCAGGTTCTTTGGGATGAACAGTGAAGGGAGAGTGTGACTTAGTGTTCCCAAGATTCTCATAGAGGTTTTTTTTTATTTCTAGAACAATGGGAATGAATCACTTCAGTTATTTGAAAGGCTTTATGCAAATACAAAAATAAATATATCCTGACTTCTGAGTATGGCAGCTTTTAAAATGATGGAAACATATTGATCAGAAACCAGGGCATCAGTACAAGGTTCCTTCACGGTCATTTTGCACATAGTTTCTGCTCTTAGAACTGCCTTTATACAGGCACAAAATATGCCCCTGCTTTTATCTTAAACTATATAGGGGGCCCATGTGTCACACATGTGCACACATGCACACACAGATACACAGACACATACATACATGCACACACAGATACACAGACACACACATGCACACACAGATACGCAGACACATACATACATGCACACACAGATACGCAGACACATACACACATGCACACACAGATACGCAGACACATACACACATGCACATGCACACCCTCAAATGCACATGCACAGCATTCATTTACTTAATGCTACAGTTAGGTTGTAATACTCCACTTCTGTGCTACCAAATTCTGTTGCAGTTAATTTATATTATTGCTGATAAATTCATGACCAAATGGCTTGAGGGGGAACAATGGGTTTTAATCTGTCTTGCAATTGTCTGGTTACAGTTCTTAATCCAGCTAGGAAGGAGAGTCAAAACCGATACAGAAGCCCAGGGAACTGGCTACACCAAATCCACAGGTCTGCTTAATGAAGGAAAATCTTTACTTACTGGACCAGCATGCCTGATAAATATCCCAACGAATACCAGCTTCCTTAACCAGTTCCTTCCATCTTATTCATTTGCCAGAGACTAGCCACATCTAATATGGGCTGGTCCCCATCAATCATTCACTTGCAGACTTGCTTGAGCTTAACTCAACTACTAATTCTTTACAAATATGCTCAGAGCTCTGAACATTTTGAATGTGAAGTTGATCCTTGTATCTAACGATTACACTGAAGGTTTTTGAATGAGATTGCGTGTCCTCATATCTGTTAGAATGGCTACTATAAAAAAGACAAGTGGTAGTCAGATGAGAGAAAAGGGATTTTGGTATATAGATGTCAGAAATGCAAATTAGTATAGTTATTATGGAAAATAATATGGGTTCCCTAAAAATATCCTGCAAATAGAGCAACTTATATGGAAAAGGAAATGAAGCTAGTAAATTGAGAAGATATTGACATGCTCTTGATCTCTGTAATGTTAGTCACGATAGACAAGATAAGGAATCAGCCTATGTTGCATGCTCACGGGAAAAAGGAGGGCAACACCAAGTCCATGAGACTGACCTTTCATTTCCAGTGGGCTGGACAAATCACAGGAACTATGCAGGGGGCCAGGACTGCACTGTCCAGAAGGACAGTGACTCCTCAGAGTGGGAACTTGGGATTCAGCAGTGTTATGTGCAAGAAGACGAGAGAACCTGCCTTTGCGCACATACACCAAAAGCAGCTGTCTCTTGGAATGCTTGCCTAAAGCAAGCTAATCATGCCGATGATTTCCCAGTTCAGATTTTACAAACCTTCTCTCCATGGTGAATGGGGTCACAGAGCTGTGGATGGGATAGAAATGCTACTTGTTCACCTACACCCCCATGGAAGAGTTTTAATAAATTGTACGTTCAGCATGCTTCCTCTGGGTGTTTTCTGTGATCTCTTGGTACCTGATTCCATCATCCTGGTATAGCTGTACTATGGACACATGTATGTCAATGGATGACATCCTGACATGGAGAACAACATGTGTGAAGCTGGAAGATATTATGCTAAGAGAAGTGAGGCATAGAAAGACACATGAGAGGCTGGGGTTGAGTGAAGATTGAGACGATGATAGTTGAAGGCATGTGAGGTTCAGTTAGACAGGACAAATGAGTTCAAGAGATCATTCATACAACATGCACCTCTAGTTGCTATAGTAATGAATAAATTTAGGAAATCTAAGAATACAGACTTTAAGGATTCTTATCACAAAAAATTAAGCAAATATAGCGAAGTGTATATCAATTGGCTTTATTTAGATATTCTACAGTGTTTATGTATTTCAAAAGAATGTGCTATACATGATGAATATATGATTTTTGTTTTTTTATTTAGAATTGGGCATATGCTTAATTTTGTTACTTGGGATTGAAGACTTAGCACTGGCACAGTGCAACTTGAAATCATGAATCTGAATTTTCATAGTTCGCACCCCTCAGTCCTCAGGAAAGGCCTGTCTGCACATCCGACAGTGTATTTTCAAAACAGAATGTCATCATGCACAAATGCCATAATCGTTGCTACTGCCAGCTCCACAGATGAACAAGGGAAAAAAACACTCAGATAAAAGAAAAGGCAAATGATTTGTACCAGGGAGGGCTGGGTCAGGAAAACTGAACTGTAAGGTGTTATCCTATAGTAAAGATGCCTACGTATGATTTGGAGTCTATCTGTGAGAAGATCTGGAAAAGAGTGGACACTTGCCAGTCTCCAGCTGGGCTCCAGGTAAATAGACAGTAATCGTCATTCTGAGGACAAAGGCAGGGAGATTCCGCAGGGTTTCTGGGGACTGCTGCACCATCAGAGACTCTGGGAAAGCTCCTACCAACAGCAAGCCTAGCACACATTGGCGGCCTGGAAAATCATGGGATGTCCCCATGAACCCCAAGAACAATGATTTCTCTCTCTATATTCTGCTTGCAAATGATTGTGAGAGGTATATAGGAAATGAGCCATTAAAAATACACAAACCCAACTTCTTTCTCCCTGGACTGGACACAGCATTTTACCTACAATTTCCCCCACCCCGGGACACATGCTCTATTGTCTTAAAAATTAATTTATTTTCATCTTTGATATTTTAATACATACACAAAATGCATACTGACTACTCTCATCTCTCCACCCTGTTCCTACACCCTACCATCCCTGTCCACCTTCCCCATCTTCCCTATAAGCTCCTTTCTTACATCTCCTCATCCCTCTTTTTCTCTCTGTGTGCGTATATGTGTCTAGTGACGGTAGTCAGAGTCATCTGTATAACCATAGGTTTGGAGTCTGGTGGGTTCCTCTGTGGACACAAAACTAAATACCCTGACTGTCTCTCTCCCAAAAATCTATTAATAGTTAATAATCCAACAGTCAGCATCAGGACCCTGTGCCCCCTTCATCCAGGCTCAGTGCAAATAATCCAGCAGCTATGAGTTCATGATTACAGTGACTATCTGCATGTATAAGGTGGCATTTCACAGTCTTTCTCCCTATTTTCTAGTTCTTACATACTTCTTCCTTCTCTTACACAATGTCCCCCGCGTCTTAGAGGGAGTGGTATAAACATCTTGTTTATGGCAGAGTCCTCAAAAATCACTACTTATATGCATTCACTGTGTTTTCCTGCAAAGAGAGGATTCTCTGATTAAAAATGAGGGTAGCATTTGGGTATAAATAGATATGTAGAAGGTAGTTTGATGCCGTGTCAGTTGGGCTAAACACGAGAAGTCACCCCCTTGAAATGAGCACCAGCATGGGTTATTTTCTAGGCCTACAGTACTAGGCATGGTTTTCCTCCCGTGGAACAGATCTAAATTCCAGAGAGTTGCTCCCACAACAGTGATACAAGTGGGTGCCTCTCACCCAAAGGATGGTTTTGTGGTTCATGGAACTCACAGCTGAGTAAGACCATTGCTGCCTTTTCTTTTTCTGTGGGCTGCTTAGCATCTTCCAGCATTTTGAAATCCAGCCAGCCAGGAGAGTACTTCAGCTCAGTTCTATCTTGCTTTCTCTGCGTCCTGTTACCAATGTGTATGGTGTGTTCAGCAAAAGGGCCTTATCCTCCAGTTCTAGTGGGCAATTGACAGGACTGCCAGAAGCCCGTACTGTTCTGGAGGTCTCTGGGGTGTCTCTGAACAACTCCTGCAGAGTAATGCCACACCTAGAATAGGAATTTTGCTTGGCAACTTACTGCTTCTAGTGCAACATTATCTAGCCTTACAAGGTGACTCCTTTCTATTTCTCTTTTGTCTGAGTAATTTTATTAGGCATTAATAGTTGGCTCGTATGAAGCTCAGGATTAGTATCTGTTTTTGAAAAGTTACCTCCTTAGCAAAAGACACAGCTGCATCAATCACAGACAATGAGAATGCACGTTGAATCTGTATACAATCATCACAGTGTAGGCCATGGTTTATATTCACAAACTTCTAGTCATTAAGGCAAACTGCTAGCAGCTGCCTATAAACCAGCATAGAGGTGTCTCATCTCCCAGGTAGACTTCTTCAGGCAAAACCAAACAGCTCAAGGATCAACGCTCAAGGGGGAGATCCCCTTAAACTAGCATGGACTCATCTTCTGAGTACTATTATACAACCTTCCAGAATAATTTATGAACAATCCTACACTACTTTGTCTTCTCAGGCAAGATATGTCAGTGGAGTAGACACCAGAGGAGTTGAAACCACTGGATCACATTAGTGAGTCATTTTCAGGATGCCCCTGACCTCAATCTCATGTACTTCTGTTTGATGATGGATTGCTGCCCTGCACATCAATCCTGGTGGCTGAACTCATGTCCAGCAGTTCAGGCTACATAGTGACTCTGTGTCTCCTGACAAGTGTTCAGGGCCCAGGATACAAGAGAAGCTGTAATTCAAAGAGAAAATATTTTGTTTTTGTAGGAAAAGACTAGGTTTTCCTCTAGAGGCCCACAGTCTGCATATGCACCTGCGATTCATCTACAGGGTCAGACCAAGACTCCATGTCTATTCCTTTCACGGATGTCGCAAGTCTAAAGCTGCGTCAGCACTGGTAAGTGTCAGAGGAGCTTTCACACTCCGGGGCCGACCTGGTGTAGAGCTCTCTTCTCCCCATAAACTGCACTAAAAGCTAGGATGTTTCAGGGGTCAGAACCTTTGTCTTGAAAGCAGAAGGACCTGAGTTTGGATCCCCACATCCCATGTAAATTTATCAATCCTAGAAGCCTGAACCTGGGCAACCCCAAAACAAAGCAATAAGGAAGTAGAGCAATCCAGGATGATTCCCAACGTCACCCTTGGTCCTCCGCAGCACCCTGTTGTAATACGCATACACACACATGTGCACGCACAACAAAAAAATAAAAAAGAACCCTAGGAATCTGACACATTATTTGGTTAATGTATATAAGCGGTCTTATTCCCAGATGTGACATATGTTTCTTTGAAAATTCAATGAGATCCAATAGGCATGTACGCATGTCCTTCTGAGATCCAATAGGCATGTACGCATGTCCTTCTGAGATCCAATAGGCATGTACGCATGTCCTTCTGAGATCCAATAGGCATGTACGCATGTACTTCTGTTTGAATGACAGTAGTGATACAGGTAGCGTCTTGTTCTTCATATCACAGCTGATCCATCAACATGCCTGTACGACTGGGACTGTAGAAACGTCACAGACATTAGAGCTATACATTTTTGAGAAATTCACATTTCACATTTTTCTGTAAAGGGCTATACAGAAAATACTTTAGGTTTTGAAGACCATATATAGTCACTTCCACTTCCTCTTCCTTCTCTTCCTTCTCCTCCTCCTCCTTTTCCTTTTCTTTTCCATCCTTTGTCCAATCAGTCATAGTTTATGGACCATGAAAAAACTGACTTTTTTTTAATCCTCACTTTTAGGCAATGCTTCCCAGACTCTAGGTTGTGCAGGGTTTTTTTTCAGTTATTTTAAATTTCTATTTGATTTCAGACTGTTGCTTTTGTGCATTATAATAAAAATAAACAAAATGTAAAAATTTTTTTATAAGAATTGCCGATTTTTTTAAATTATTTGTTCAACTGTGTGCATATGCGTGTGTATGTGCGCTCGCGTATGTGTCTGTGTGTGTGTGTGTGTGGAGAACCACTGACGAATTTGCGAACCGCCATGGATGCCTCCACCTCCTTCTGCCCCGGGATTCACAGGCTCCGCCCTACCAGGACCAGAAACGCAGGCTGCCCCCGCTTCCGCCTGGCGTCTATACGTGGGATCTGGGATCCGAACTCAGGACCTTCCGCCTGCAAGGCGGAGGCTTAACCCCTGAGCCACCTCTCCAGCCCCACAAAATGTAAAATTATAAACACATACAACATATAAATTGAAATGCTGTTTTAAAAATATTAAGTTCATAAGATAAGAGTATGTTGTCAAAATGATCCAAACTTTTAAGCATTTGGTCTAAATTTTCTATTCTCCACTGGTCTACAGTGTGCTCATTGAATGACATGAATCTAGGAATTTTTGCCTCTTATCAGAAGACCAGTGTGTGTGTGTTTGTTAGGATGTGTGTATGAATGTATGTATGTGTCTGCATGCATGAGCACGTGTGTATGTGTCGTATGTGTGTGTGTATGCATGCGTATGCATACATAAGCATGTGTATCTGTGTATATGTGTGGAGTATGTGTGTATTTGCATATAGAAGTCAGAAGTTGATGTCAGGTATTTCAGTTTCCATTTTATTTTTTGTGTGTGTGTGTAGTCATGTATTTATCAGAATGCACACTTGAGTGTGTGTGCCTGTGACCCAAGCATGACATCAGAAATCGTACTGGATTGCTCTTCTACCTTATTGTTTTCTTCTAGGGTTTCTCAGACTCTGCCTTCCTGTGCTGGAATTGCCTGTTGCTGCCATATCTGCCTGGCATTTTTTTTTTTTTTTTTTTTTGTGATGTGAAGATTTGATCTCAGGTCCTATTGCTTGTGAAGCAAGGCCTTTAACCTCTGAGCCATCTCTTCAGACCCCTATCTTATTTTTTCAAACAGGGTCTCACTGAACTTGTAGTTCACTGATCTGGAAGAATTGGATGACCTGCAAACCCTGGGGACCTGCCTGCCTTTTGCCTCCCTGGAGCTGGGATTACAAAATGGCTTTGCCTGTGCTGGAGATCAGTAGCTCTTTACAGGCCGAGTCCTCTCTCTAGTCCCTGTAGTGGGTTATTCATAGTCGCAGAATGACAACATTATCAGATTCCTGATAACCTAGATTAAAAGTGATCATGCAACTGAATTTACTCCTGAAAGAAGGAAGGACAGGTGTATTGATGTCCTTTTCTTTATAAAGGGCGGGAAGGAAGAAGAGAGAGAGAGAGAGAGAAAGAGCAGTTTAAGATAATCTATTGTAATTCAAGTTTCACCCAAATGGCAAATTGAATGGGTGTGTGATGGGAATAAACTGTTTTGCCTCTTTTAAGATCAGGAAGCAGACTTTCATCTCTACAGTCTCTCTAGGAATGGGGTTTTTTTATTTTTGATTTTTCTTCTCCTTGTCATAGAAGAGAAATATTTTATTTCTCAGTGCTATTGGGATCTCTATGAGCTTGCGATGTCTTACAGCTGGCCAGGCCAGCTCTGTGTTTATCTATGGAAATATGGGAGTCTGATATTGACCCAGGTAACAAAGATAAGATAGGTGTGCTAGATATTTGATGGACAGTTAAAAGCTAGAAGCTCCCTTGGTGGAAACTGAACAAACTCCCTTTTAAAATTAACTCTTATTTATTCATTATCTATCTATCTATCTATCTATCTATCTATCTATCTAATCTATCTATCTATCTATCTATCTATCTATCTATCTATCTATCTATCTATCTATTGTGTGTGTGCGCGCACTTGTGTGTCTGTAGCATACATCTGAGGGTCAGAGGTCAACTGTGAAATTGTCCCTCTCCTTCCATTTTTACTTGGCTTCAGGGATCAAAGTTAGCTTGTTAGGCCTGTGTATCGAGAGTCTTTATCTTTTGAGCCATGTAACAACCTTTTTTGAAAGGACATTATGTAAACTATGTGGTTTAATCAGCCTCACAGTCTGACTTTAGTTATGTGATGAGTAGGACATACTCGACCATCTGTGTCATGAGTAGGACATACGTGACCATCTGTGCCCTACTCATCTGCTGAACACATCTGCATAAGCTTCTCTGAAGATGAGAATCCCAACACACCCTTTGGAAACTCCTAATCGCACACTTTGGAGACCCCTAATTCAGAACGAAGCTTGTCCTGTGTTGGAAAAGGGCATCCGAGGAGCTGCGTAAGGACTCTGGGGACTCCTGTCTTTCATTGCTTGCTTGTGTCTACTTACCTAGGCTCTGTGCAGTGCTCTGAGGAATGTATGCATGGGCCCTTGGTTCCCTTGCCCATATTTAGTTGTTGTCTGTGATAGCTGCCCTTAACAGATCAGAGAACCAATTCCAGATCCTAACATTTTGTTACCTTCAGACTATTTTCATGCCTATAAGCTATCAGCTTGAGTTCATTCAGAAAACAGAATTTGTCGAAGAAAAAACGGGATAGAGGGATGTAGTATAAGTTAGGACTCCCTGTAGAGGCTTGTGGGAGTGGGAGCAGTAGGCGAAGGTCAGAGTGACTGCTTGCCACAGATGTAAGTGAACTTAAAATAGTACTGCTGTTGTTACCATGAAAATTTCATCTGTGAGGAATAAAAAAATTCTAGTAATTTAATAGTGTTTTCACTTATAATGTCAATTAGTAACTCTAAAATATTCTGAAATATACACAGGCCTGCATAGCCTTTGGCAAACATGACCAAGACTGCTTATCTTATGACGGTCATTTGTGGTCTTTCCTGATAATCTCTGCTTCACCAAAGCCTTAGGTTTGCTTACTCTGTATCCCCAGATCATAGTGGATCAGCTGATATTGCTCAGTATAATGTAAGTAGCTTATGGTGTTATCAGAGATCTTTAGGAATTTATTTTTGCCCTGATTGGCAAAACCTATACAACTGTCTGTGTTAATTGAATAAGCTATCATGCAATATCCTTATTGTAAATTTATATTCATTAGAATACTTTCTTAGTAAACTGGAAAAGTAAATGAATCACTTTCCAGACAGGACAATAGAAATAAATATGTTGGGGTTTTGTGGGAGGGAGAGAGATATTATTAAATATTATAAGACAAAGTTTGAAAGCAGTCTTGGGCTTTACCTTCATACTATTCAAATATATTTCGCATTATCTTGTTTCTTACTAAGATTTTGCTTTGAAGAAGTTTTATTTTTTATTATTTATTGTGGTGTGTGAATGCGTGTGGTGTGTGTGTGAATGTGTGAGTATGTGTGTGTATGTGAGTGTCTGTATATCTTGGCCTTTGGAGGCCCAAGGATGACTTTGGGAATCTTTCTGGATTGCTTCTACCTCCTTTAAGCTTTGCTCTGGGATTTCCAGACTCCACCTTTCAGGGCCAGGAGTACAGGCTGCCTCCACTTCCATTTAGCATTTTTAAATTGGATTTGGGATCCAAACTCAGTCCTTCTACTTGCAGGCAAGTCTTAACCCTTGAACCAACTCTCAGCCTCATAAAGCGCTTTCTTAATTAAGAAATGCTTGAGGTACAGAGGTTTAACTTAAGCCCTTGTTTATATTGAAAAAAAAGTCCAAAGACATAGATAGATGCCTTGACCAGGGTCACACCCTGAAGTGGCAGTGGAACTATAGGTACAGCGTAGGCTCCTGATCACCAGCTGTGTCTTTCAGTGCGAGGGTAAGTGCTCAATTTACAGAGATCACAAACCTCTTGGAAGCTTTGTGGAGAAGCACAAAGTGCTGCTAAAGCCATTTTCACTTAACTACAAATACCATTTCATGTTAATGAAATAACATATATATATTTCAAATTGTATGAGATATATAACTTGCAATTAAAAACACTGGCTTTTCTTCGCATGGTTATTTCACTCATGGTAGGAAATCTGCCTTTTGAATCAGAGGATGTTAATCATGTTGGAAGTATATCATCGTTCATATGCAGGACTGGGACCTGGGGCTACATCCCATCTTCTACACTAAGTTTCCTAGGCTGTAATTAAATAAATTCATAGCTGATGGTTTATGTATTAAAATTGGTATTGTTTTTCTGTAATTAAAAAAAACAATGACTCCACTCCGTTTTAGCAAACCTAAGGATGGAATCGTTATCTGGTCAGGATGTTAAAATATTTTCTAGAAATGTTCTTCAGCATCTCTCAATAGTTTTTCATTGGAAGGTTAAAGACTCAGAGAACAGTATGATTTTTAAAGTCGTCTCTACTACAAGTCTCATTTTTCTCTTTGATGAATCAGCATTTCTGTTCATATGAAAAGAGGATTAATGCATCATAAATGTTCAATTATATGTTATGGGGTTGAGTGCCATAAACATTAATGAAGAGCTCCTGAGATCTCAAGATGGAAATGAGTCTTAGGTAGCGCGAATCAGATGCTCTTAGACCAAATTGAACTCACTTAAATTTCTTGTCATTATTTAACCTCTGAAGGGCCAATTTACTAGATATTTCATTTACTGTTATGTTGGTACATGACAAGTATACCCAACAGGGAGATAGCTGAGGAGATGATATGAACGGTTCAGTATGTCTTCTCTTTCCACATCTGTAATTTTGACCATGTTCTGTTAACGCTTTCTCCTTTGAGGTTGAATGCATTGTTAAAATATGGAAAAGCTGCTGTGGAATGGTGGGTGTGGTTTGACATTTTGAAGAGTTGTACTCGGATCAATCATCAACAAACACTAAAGATATCTCATCTGTGTTCCAGACCTCTATCCTAGGTGGTGATCTTGATAGTGGAGATGGGAAGGGATTTTAGATACCTTGCCTTTCAGAATGGAGGGGGTTCAGAAAAGAGGAGTTATGGTTTCAGAAATAGCTGGGAATGGACAGACCAGGAGTGGTGGATTGAACAAAATGATGTGGGAGATGATTTGAAAGACCAGAGGATAAGAACGATCTTTTCTAGATAGAAGAAGTTTAAAAGAACTACCAGGTTTGGGAATACCCTCTTGATAATCCGAGCTCTTGAAAGGCTAATGCAGAAGGGTAGTGAAATCCAGGTCAGTTTGGGCTACAATGAAAAATACTGTCTCCAAAAGATAAAGCAAGAAAAAATTAAAAAAAAAAAAAACAACAGGAACAAGATCAAGCACTTCCTGTACAAAAAGTGGTTCTTCAAGACTCCTAAACATCATAAAATGGAGATTCTGTGAGGAGTAAATTGAACTGCTGGACTTGGGGTGGAGACCCTGAGATTTCATTATCATTGGGAAAGAGGATGTGGTAGACTTCTGGTCACAGCAGTGGAGAGAATCCAGAATGAGAACAAAAAGGAATGTTAGATGTTCACTTTCTGCAAAGTGAAATGTGAAACACCATCAGATTTGAATTAAGTTGTTAAAAACAGAGAAGATAAACATTTAGCTTAGCAGTTCATCCTGTTGTTTGCCACTCTGAGGACCTGTTGTTTTTGTTCTTAAAATGGCTGTTTTCTTCCTTTCTATTCTCATTGTGTCTCCATCCCTTCACAGTAGATTTTCATAAGACTGACTTTATTGAGTTTGATTAAAGTTATAAAAGCAATTTCTATGTAGAATGTCAGATTAAGCAAATGAAAATTAAGAAACCCAGGTAAATTTGAATTCAGGATGAGCAGTAGAATCGTATACGATTTCCTAGCATGCATCATTTGGAAGTAATTGCTCTGAAAAAGTATTTATTGTCTATCTGAAACTTTAATTTAATTTAATTAGAAGACTTTATAACCAAGTTCTTTATCTTTTGTCTCCAACTCTAATTTTCCATCTTGTTATCCATTAAGAAGCTTATTTAAGCATTCTTCTTAGAATTAATACTATATCCTATCTGTAATTTGCGGTGTTGAGTTTTGGGTGGGTGTGTGTGGTTGTGTGTGTGGTGTGTGTGTGTGTGTGTTACTTAGAATTGAACCTAGAGAGTCCAGGGGCTTCATGTATGCTAGACAACTGTTTTGTTAAAAAGTTACAATTTTAGGACTTTAATTAGTTTTTTTTTTTAATTTTTTTTTTATTTATTCAACTGTGCGCTGTGCGTGTGTATGTGCGCGCGCATGTGTGTGTGTGTGTGGGTGGTTGGTGTGTGTGTGTCTGTGTATGTGTAGAACCACGGACGAATTCGCAAACCACCATGGACGCCTCCACCTCCTTTGCCCGGGATTCACAGGCTCCGCCCTACCAGGACCAGAAAACGCAGGTCGCCCCCGCTTCCGCCTGGCGTCTATACGTGGGATGGGATCCGAACTCAGGAACTTCCGCCTGCAAGGCGGAGGCTTAACCCCTGAGCCACCTCCCAGCCCCAGGACTTTAATTAGTTTTTAAATAAAAACTTGAGTGAGAGTCTCACTAAATTTCCTAGGGATGTCTTGACATGTTTGTTGCCTGGGCGGGCCTGGAGTTGTGATTCTTATGCCCTATGTACTACCCCAGCGTCTTTATCTGTATCTTCATCCCATTTACGCTTTTTTTTTTTTTTCATCTTCTTTAGGCTCATTGCACACCCCTATTTCTTTCTCACTTGCTTTGGGCTTTCCTTCTTGCTATATTTTGCTTTCCTTGCTACTACTGCTATCTGAATATGCCACTCTTATCTTTCATCTGTCCATTAAAGGTTTTATCATAAGCTACTTTGCTTACTTTCTCAGACCTGGGAAGTTTTCTGTGTACCTACACATTTTCTTTCTTACAACACTGTTTTATAGTTTATTAGTTTTATCGTGTGGATTGTTTCTGTAAGTAGTAAATAAGTTTTGTTACAATGGAAACATTGTTGGGAGCTGTAAGAGGGTAGATTAGCATATTATACTTGTAAGCTTACTTCCTAAAAATACAATTTGATAACGTTGTACTGGCAGCCTTGGAAAAATGAAATTGAAAGGCAACGCAAACACTTGAACAAATAACAATAGGTTTAATAGTTTGTTTTTACCACTTGGCAAAGATTTTCCTAAAGTAGTCATATTTATAGTTTATCTAATCTTGTAATATTGGCCACTGGTTCTAAAAATAATCACTGAGAGTATTAAAGTTGGTAGCTAATATTTGTTCAAGATTACTCAATTGCCAAATGATAGAGCAGATATTTCTCTAATGCCCATGGGATAGGTGCATGAAAAATCATTTGCTGAAAAATTTAAATCAACAATTGCTTATTTAATATCTTTACCAGTTTCAGTTAGCTCTTGAACTTTGGTGATCTGTCATTGTGCAGCTATATTTACTCTAATTATTAATTGGGGTGAAACAAGAGTGTTTAATATTTAATTACACGATTGCTTGAGAGGCAATTTGGATCAATGAAGACTAAAATTCCACATGGCTCATTTTCCAGATGACATTTTTAATTGCTTGATACTAAAATATAATCTGGCCTATGAAAATATTTCTGGTTCTCCTTTAATTAAGTGTTAATATACCCAGAAATTCAGTGCCCTTAGGCACATTGTACATGGAAATGTATGTCAGAAACATGGACATTCAGAGATTTTGTTTTACACTTTCAAATTTGTAATTCATTCATAGTCTTTGTCCTTTAGGGCAAGTGGTGGTAGTATTCAGGACTACAGTTCATCAACTGTAGCAATAGCCAAGTCTGCATTTCATGGAGAGTAACTGGAGGAATGAAAATTTCACGTACACAGGTTGAGGAAAACAGCACTGAATCAGGATGGTAGGACTGATGCTGGACTGGAAGATGGCATGTGAGGAACCTCACTGAAATTAGTAATAACCAAGCAGGGTGATTGTCGTAGTTGACTCTTTGGGCACAATGTGCGAAGAATTCATAGTTTAGTTGAGCCCTGGGCAAACCTTCAGTAGATTGTTTGATATGGGGAAGGCCCATGGTGGTTGGAACTAGTCACCGGGTAATTAATAAGATGGTGAGAACTGGTTAAGGAACTCAGTTAAGGAAGGCATCCTTCGTATAGTTGCCAGGCCATGCTGGTTAGGCAAGCAAGGATGGTAATCTCTCAGCGTCCTGTGGATATGTAACTTGGTTGTCCAGTCCCCTGGCCCTGATATATGTGGACTCTCCTGCCAAGCAGTATTCAGAATTTTATTTTAAGATACTCCTATTGTAATTCAGTTTCATCACCCAAATGGCAATTTGAATGGGTGTGTGATGGGAATAAACTGTTTTTGCCTCTTTTAAGATCAGGAAGCAGACTTTCATCTCTACAGTCTCTCTAGGAATGGGGTTTTTTTATTTTTGATTTTTCTTCTCCTTGTCATGAAGAGAAATATTTTATTTCTCAGTGCTATGGGATCTCTATGAGCTTGCGATGTCTTACAGCTGGCCAGGCCAGCTCTGTGTTTATCTATGGAAATATGGGAGTCTGATATTGACCCAGGTAACAAAGATAAGATAGGTGTGCTAGATATTTGATGGACAGTTAAAAGCTAGAAGCTCCCTTGGTGGAAACTGAACAAACTCCCTTTTAAAATTAACTCTTATTTATTCATTTATCTATCTATCTATCTATCTATCTATTCTCTATCTCATCTATCTATCTATCTATTTCTATCTATCTATTGTGTGTGGTGCGCGCACTGTGTGTGTCTGTAGAATACATCTGAGGGTCAGAGGTCAACTGTGAAATTGTCCCTCTCCTTCCATTTTTACTTGGCTTCCAGGGATCAAAGTTAGCTTGTTAGGCCTGTGTATCGAGAGTCTTTATCTTTTGAGCCATGTACAACCTTTTTTGAAAGGACATTATGTAAACTATGTGGTTTAATCGCCTCACAGTCTGACTTTAGTTATGTGATGAGTAGAGACATACTCGACCATCTGTGTCATGAGTAGGACATACGTGACCATCTGTGCCCTACTCATCTGCGGAACACTCTGCATAAGCTTCTCTGAAGATGAGAATCCCACACACCCTTTGGAAACCCTAATCGCACACTTTGGAGACCCCTAATTCAGAAACGAAGCTTGTCCTGTGTTGGAAAAGGGCATCCGAGAGCTGCGTAAGGACTCTGGGGACTCCTGTCTTTCATTGCTTGCTTGTGTCTACTTACCTAGGCTCTGTGCAGTGCCTGAGGAATGTATATGGGCCCTTTTGGTTCCCTTGCCCATATTTAGTTTTTGTCCTGTGATGCTGCCTTTAAAGATCAGAGAACCAATTCCAGATCCTAAATTTTGTTACCTTCAGACTATTTTCTATGCCTATAAGCATATCAGCTTGAGTTCATTCAGAAACAGAATTTGTCGAAGAAACACAGGGATAGAGGGAGGTAGTATAAGTTAGGACTCCTGTAGAGGCTATGTGGGAGTGGAGGCAGTAGCAGAAGGTCAGAGTGACTGCTTGCCACAGATGTAAGTGAACTTAAAATAGTACTGCTGTTGTTACCATGAAAATTCTCATCTGTGAGGAATAAAAAAATTCTAGTAATTTTAATAGTGTTTTTCACTTATATGTCAATTAGTAACTCTAAATATTCTGAAATATAACCAGGCCTGCATATGCCTTTGGCCAAACATGACCAAGACTGCTTTATCTTATGACGTCTTTTTGTGGTCTTTCCTGATAATCTTCTTCACCAAAGCCTTAGGTTTGCTTACTCTGTATCCCCAGATCATAGTGGATCAGCTATATTGCTCAGTATAATGTAAGTCAGCTTATGTGTGTATCAGAGATCTTTAGAATTTATTTTTTGCCCTGATATGGCAAACCTATACACTTTGTCTGTGTTAATTGAATAAGCTATCATGCAATATCCTTATTGTAAATTTATTTCATTAGAATACTTTCTTAGTAAAGCTGGAAAATTAAATGAATCTACTTTCCAGACAGGGACAATAGAAATAAATATGTTGGGGTTTTGTGGGAGGGAGAGAGATTTATTAAATATTATTAAGAACAAAGTTTTGAAAGCAGTCTTGGGCTTTACCTTCATACTATTCAAATATATTTCGCATTATCTTGTTTCTTACTAAGATTTTGCTTTGAAGAAGTTTTTATTTTTTATTATTTATTGTGTGTGTGGTGAATGCGTGTGGGTGTGTGTGTGATGTTGAGTATGTGTGTGTATGTGAGTGTCTGTGTATATCTTGTGCCTTTGGAGGCCCAAGGATGACTTTGGAAATCTTTCTGGATTGCTTCTACCTCCTTTAACCTTTGCTCTGGGATTTCCCAGACTCCACCTTTAGGGCCAGGAGTACAGGCTGCCTCCACTTCCATTTAGCATTTTTAAATTGGATTTGGGATCCAAACTCAGGTCCTTCTACTTGCAAGGCAAGTCTTAACCCTTGAACCAACTCTCCAGCCTCATAAGCAGCTTTCTATTAAGAAATGCTTGAGGACAGAGGTTTAACTTAGCCCTTGTTTATATTGAAAGAAAGTCCAAAGACATAGATAGATGCCTTGACCAGGGTCACACCCATGAGTGGCTGGAACTATAGGTACAGCGTAGGCTCCTGATCACCAGCTGTGTCTTTTTCAGTGCGAGGGTAAGTGCTCAATTTACAGAGATCACAAACCTCTTGGAATGCTTTGTGGAGAAGCACAAAGTGCTGCTAAAGCCATTTTCACTTAACTACAAAATACCATTTCATGTAATGAAATAACATATTATATTTCAAATTGTATGAGATATATAACTTGCAATTAAAAACACTGGCTTTTCTTCGCATGGTTATTTCACCTCATGTTAGGAAATCTTCTTTGAATCAGAGGATGTTAATCATGTTGGAAGTATATCATCGTTCATATGCAGGACTGGGACCTGGGGCTCATCCCCATCTTCGTTACACTAAGTTTCCTAAGGCTGTAATTAAATAAATTCATAGCTGATGGTTTATGTATTTAAAATTGGTATTTTTTTCTGTAATTAAAAAAAACAATGACTCCACTCCGTTTTAGCAAACCTAAGGATGGAATTCGTTATCTGGTCAGGATGTTAATATTTTCTAGAAATGTTTCTTCAGCATCTCTCAATAGTTTTTCATTGGAAGGTTTAAAGACTCAAGAACAGTATGATTTTTTAAAGTCTCGTCTACTACAAGTCTCATTTTTCTCTTTGGATGAATCAGCATTTCTGTTCATATGAAAAGAGGATTAATGCATCATAAATGTTCAATTATATGTTATGGGGTTGAGTGCCATAAACATTAATGAAAGAGCTCCTGAGATCTCAAAGTGGAAATGAGTCTTTAGGTAGCGCGAATCAGATGCTCTTAGACCAAATTGAACTCACTTAAATTTCTTGTCATTATTTAAACCTCTGAAGGCCAGTTTACTAGATATTTCATTTACTGTTATGTTGGTACATGACAAGTATACCCAACAGGGAGATAGCTGAGGAGATGATTTGAACGGTTCAGTATGTCTTCTCTTTCCACATCTGTAATTTCTGACCATGTTCTGTTAACGCTTTCTCCTTTGAGGTTGAATGCATTGTTAAAATATGGAAAAGCTGCTGTGGAATGGTGGGTGTGGTTTGACATTTTGAAGAGTTGTACTCGGATCATCATCAACAAACACTAAAGATACTCATGGTGTTCCAGCCTCTATCCTAGGTGGTGATCTTGATAGTGGAGATGGGAAGGGATTTTTAGATACCTTGCTCTTTCAAAATAGGTGAGGGTTCAGAAAAGAGGAGTTATGGTTTCAGAAATAGCTGGGAATGGACAGACCAGGAGTGGTGGATTGAACAAAATGTGGGAGATGATTTGGAAAGACCAGAGGATAAGAACATCTTTTCTAGATAGAAGAAGTTTAAAAGAACTACCAGGTTTGGGAATAACCCTCTTGATAATCCGAGCTCTTGAAAGGCTAATGCAGAGGGTAGTGAAATCCAGGTCAGTTTGGGCTACAATGAAAAATACTGTCTCCAAAGATAAGCAAGAAAAAATAAAAAAAAAAAAAAAACAACAGGAACAAGATCAAGCACTTCCTGTACAAAAAGTGGTTCTTCAAAGACTCCTAAGACATCATAAAATGGAGATTCTGTGGAAGGTAAATTGAACTGCTTGGACTTGGGGTGGAGACCCTGAGATTTCATTCATTTGGAAAGAGGATTTGGTAGCTTCTGGTCACAGCAGTGGAGAGAATCCAGAATGAGAACAAAAAGGAATGTTAGATGTTCACTTTCTGCAAAGTGAAATGTGAAACACCATCAGATTTTGAATTAAGTTGTTAAACAGAGAAGATAACATTTAGCTTAGCAGTTCATCGCCTGTTGTTTGCCACTCTGAGGACCTGTTGTTTTTGTTCTTAAAATGGCTGTTTTCTTCCTTTCTATTCTCATTGTGTCTCCATCCCTTCACAGTAAGATTTTCATAAGACTGACTTTTATTGAGTTTGATTAAGTTATAAAAGCAATTTCTATTGTAGAATTGTCGATACAAGAGAAGCTGTAATTCAAAGAGAAAATATTTGTTTTTGTAGGAAAAGACTAGGTTTTCCTCTAGAGGCCCACAGTCTGCATATGCACCTGCGATTCATCTACAGGGTCAGACCAAGACTCCATGTCTATTCCTTTCACGGATGTCGCAAGTCTAAAGCTGCGTCAGCACTGGTAAGTGTCAGAGGAGCTTTCACACTCCGGGGCCGACCTGGTGTAGAGCTCTCTTCTCCCCATAAACTGCACTAAAAGCTAGGATGTTTCAGGGGTCAGAACCTTTGTCTTGAAAGCAGAAGGACCTGAGTTTGGATCCCCACATCCCATGTAAATTTATCAATCCTAGAAGCCTGAACCTGGGCAACCCCAAAACAAAGCAATAAGGAAGTAGAGCAATCCAGGATGATTCCCAACGTCACCCTTGGTCCTCCGCAGCACCCTGTTGTAATACGCATACACACACATGTGCACGCACAACAAAAAAATAAAAAAGAACCCTAGGAATCTGACACATTATTTGGTTAATGTATATAAGCGGTCTTATTCCCAGATGTGACATATGTTTCTTTGAAAATTCAATGAGATCCAATAGGCATGTACGCATGTCCTTCTGAGATCCAATAGGCATGTACGCATGTCCTTCTGAGATCCAATAGGCATGTACGCATGTCCTTCTGAGATCCAATAGGCATGTACGCATGTACTTCTGTTTGAATGACAGTAGTGATACAGGTAGCGTCTTGTTCTTCATATCACAGCTGATCCATCAACATGCCTGTACGACTGGGACTGTAGAAACGTCACAGACATTAGAGCTATACATTTTTGAGAAATTCACATTTCACATTTTTCTGTAAAGGGCTATACAGAAAATACTTTAGGTTTTGAAGACCATATATAGTCACTTCCACTTCCTCTTCCTTCTCTTCCTTCTCCTCCTCCTCCTTTTCCTTTTCTTTTCCATCCTTTGTCCAATCAGTCATAGTTTATGGACCATGAAAAAACTGACTTTCTTTTAATCCTCACTTTTAGGCAATGCTTCCCAGACTCTAGGTTGTGCAGGGTTTTTTTTCAGTTATTTTAAATTTCTATTTGATTTCAGACTGTTGCTTTTGTGCATTATAATAAAAATAAACAAAATGTAAAAATTTTTTTATAAGAATTGCCGATTTTTTTAAATTATTTGTTCAACTGTGTGCATATGCGTGTGTATGTGCGCTCGCGTATGTGTCTGTGTGTGTGTGTGTGTGGAGAACCACTGACGAATTTGCGAACCGCCATGGATGCCTCCACCTCCTTCTGCCCGGGGATTCACAGGCTCCGCCCTACCAGGACCAGAAACGCAGGCTGCCCCCCGCTTCCGCCTGGCGTCTATACGTGGGATCTGGGATCCGAACTCAGGACCTTCCGCCTGCAAGGCGGAGGCTTAACCCCTGAGCCACCTCTCCAGCCCCACAAAATGTAAAATTATAAACACATACAACATATAAATTGAAATGCTGTTTTAAAAATATTAAGTTCATAAGATAAGAGTATGTTGTCAAAATGATCCAAACTTTTAAGCATTTGGTCTAAATTTTCTATTCTCCACTGGTCTACAGTGTGCTCATTGAATGACATGAATCTAGGAATTTTTGCCTCTTATCAGAAGACCAGTGTGTGTGTGTTTGTTAGGATGTGTGTATGAATGTATGTATGTGTCTGCATGCATGAGCACGTGTGTATGTGTCGGATGTGTGTGTGTATGCATGCGTATGCATACATAAGCATGTGTATCTGTGTATATGTGTGGAGTATGTGTGTATTTGCATATAGAAGTCAGAAGTTGATGTCAGGTATTTCAGTTTCCATTTTATTTTTTTGTGTGTGTGTGTAGTCATGTATTTATCAGAATGCACACTTGAGTGTGTGTGCCTGTGACCCAAGCATGACATCAGAAATCGTACTGGATTGCTCTTCTACCTTATTGTTTTCTTCTAGGGTTTCTCAGACTCTGCCTTCCTGTGCTGGAATTGCCTGTTGCTGCCATATCTGCCTGGCATTTTTTTTTTTTTTTTTTTTTTTGTGATGTGAAGATTTGATCTCAGGTCCTATTGCTTGTGAAGCAAGGCCTTTAACCTCTGAGCCATCTCTTCAGACCCCTATCTTATTTTTTCAAACAGGGTCTCACTGAACTTGTAGTTCACTGATCTGGAAGAATTGGATGACCTGCAAACCCTGGGGACCTGCCTGCCTTTTGCCTCCCTGGAGCTGGGATTACAAAATGGCTTTGCCTGTGCTGGAGATCAGTAGCTCTTTACAGGCCGAGTCCTCTCTCTAGTCCCTGTAGTGGGTTATTCATAGTCGCAGAATGACAACATTATCAGATTCCTGATAACCTAGATTAAAAGTGATCATGCAACTGAATTTACTCCTGAAAGAAGGAAGGACAGGTGTATTGATGTCCTTTTCTTTATAAAGGGCGGGAAGGAAGAAGAGAGAGAGAGAGAGAGAAAGAGCAGTTTAAGATAATCTATTGTAATTCAAGTTTCACCCAAATGGCAAATTGAATGGGTGTGTGATGGGAATAAACTGTTTTGCCTCTTTTAAGATCAGGAAGCAGACTTTCATCTCTACAGTCTCTCTAGGAATGGGGTTTTTTTATTTTTGATTTTTCTTCTCCTTGTCATAGAAGAGAAATATTTTATTTCTCAGTGCTATTGGGATCTCTATGAGCTTGCGATGTCTTACAGCTGGCCAGGCCAGCTCTGTGTTTATCTATGGAAATATGGGAGTCTGATATTGACCCAGGTAACAAAGATAAGATAGGTGTGCTAGATATTTGATGGACAGTTAAAAGCTAGAAGCTCCCTTGGTGGAAACTGAACAAACTCCCTTTTAAAATTAACTCTTATTTATTCATTTATCTATCTATCTATCTATCTATCTATCTATCTATCTATCTATCTATCTATCTATCTATCTATTGTGTGTGTGCGCGCACTTGTGTGTCTGTAGCATACATCTGAGGGTCAGAGGTCAACTGTGAAATTGTCCCTCTCCTTCCATTTTTACTTGGCTTCCAGGGATCAAAGTTAGCTTGTTAGGCCTGTGTATCGAGAGTCTTTATCTTTTGAGCCATGTAACAACCTTTTTTGAAAGGACATTATGTAAACTATGTGGTTTAATCAGCCTCACAGTCTGACTTTAGTTATGTGATGAGTAGGACATACTCGACCATCTGTGTCATGAGTAGGACATACGTGACCATCTGTGCCCTACTCATCTGCTGAACACATCTGCATAAGCTTCTCTGAAGATGAGAATCCCAACACACCCTTTGGAAACTCCTAATCGCACACTTTGGAGACCCCTAATTCAGAAACGAAGCTTGTCCTGTGTTGGAAAAGGGCATCCGAGGAGCTGCGTAAGGACTCTGGGGACTCCTGTCTTTCATTGCTTGCTTGTGTCTACTTACCTAGGCTCTGTGCAGTGCTCTGAGGAATGTATGCATGGGCCCTTTTGGTTCCCTTGCCCATATTTAGTTGTTGTCCTGTGATAGCTGCCTTTAACAGATCAGAGAACCAATTCCAGATCCTAACATTTTGTTACCTTCAGACTATTTTCTATGCCTATAAGCATATCAGCTTGAGTTCATTCAGAAAACAGAATTTGTCGAAGAAACACAGGGATAGAGGGATGTAGTATAAGTTAGGACTCCCTGTAGAGGCTATGTGGGAGTGGGAGGCAGTAGGCAGAAGGTCAGAGTGACTGCTTGCCACAGATGTAAGTGAACTTAAAATAGTACTGCTGTTGTTACCATGAAAATTCTCATCTGTGAGGAATAAAAAAATTCTAGTAATTTTAATAGTGTTTTCACTTATAATGTCAATTAGTAACTCTAAAATATTCTGAAATATACACAGGCCTGCATATGCCTTTGGCCAAACATGACCAAGACTGCTTTATCTTATGACGTTCATTTGTGATCTTTCCTTGATAATCTCTGCTTCACCAAAGCCTTAGGTTTGCTTACTCTGTATCCCCAGATCATAGTGGATCAGCTGATATTGCTCAGTATAATGTAAGTCAGCTTATGTGTTTATCAGAGATCTTTAGGAATTTATTTTTGCCCTGATATGGCAAAACCTATACAACTTTGTCTGTGTTAATTGAATAAGCTATCATGCAATATCCTTATTGTAAATTTATATTCATTAGAATACTTTCTTAGTAAAGCTGGAAAAGTAAATGAATCTACTTTCCAGACAGGGACAATAGAAATAAATATGTTGGGGTTTTGTGGGAGGGAGAGAGATATTATTAAATATTATTAAGACAAAGTTTGAAAGCAGTCTTGGGCTTTACCTTCATACTATTCAAATATATTTCGCATTATCTTGTTTCTTACTAAGATTTTGCTTTGAAGAAGTTTTTATTTTTTATTATTTATTGTGTGTGTGTGAATGCGTGTGGGTGTGTGTGTGAATGTGTGAGTATGTGTGTGTATGTGAGTGTCTGTGTATATCTTGTGCCTTTGGAGGCCCAAGGATGACTTTGGAAATCTTTCTGGATTGCTTCTACCTCCTTTAAGCTTTGCTCTGGGATTTCCCAGACTCCACCTTTCAGGGCCAGGAGTACAGGCTGCCTCCACTTCCATTTAGCATTTTTAAATTGGATTTGGGATCCAAACTCAGGTCCTTCTACTTGCAAGGCAAGTCTTAACCCTTGAACCAACTCTCCAGCCTCATAAAGCAGCTTTCTTAATTAAGAAATGCTTGAGGTACAGAGGTTTAACTTAAGCCCTTGTTTATATTGAAAAAGAAAGTCCAAAGACATAGATAGATGCCTTGACCAGGGTCACACCATGAAGTGGCAGTGGAACTATAGGTACAGCGTAGGCTCCTGATCACCAGCTGTGTCTTTTTCAGTGCGAGGGTAAGTGCTCAATTTACAGAGATCACAAACCTCTTGGAATGCTTTGTGGAGAAGCACAAAGTGCTGCTAAAGCCATTTTCACTTAACTACAAATACCATTTCATGTTAATGAAATAACATATATTATATTTCAAATTGTATGAGATATATAACTTGCAATTAAAAACACTGGCTTTTCTTCAGCATGGTTATTTCACTCATGTTAGGAAATCTGCCTTTTGAATCAGAGGATGTTAATCATGTTGGAAGTATATCATCGTTCATATGCAGGACTGGGACCTGGGGCTACATCCCATCTTCTTACACTAAGTTTCCTAAGGCTGTAATTAAATAAATTCATAGCTGATGGTTTATGTATTTAAAATTGGTATTTGTTTTCTGTAATTAAAAAAAACAATGACTCCACTCCGTTTTAGCAAACCTAAGGATGGAATTCGTTATCTGGTCAGGATGTTAAAATATTTTCTAGAAATGTTCTTCAGCATCTCTCAATAGTTTTTCATTGGAAGGTTAAAGACTCAGAGAACAGTATGATTTTTAAAGTCTCGTCTACTACAAGTCTCATTTTTCTCTTTGATGAATCAGCACTTTCTGTTCATATGAAAAGAGGATTAATGCATCATAAATGTTCAATTATATGTTATGGGGTTGAGTGCCATAAACATTAATGAAAGAGCTCCTGAGATCTCAAGATGGAAATGAGTCTTTAGGTAGCGCGAATCAGATGCTCTTAGACCAAATTGAACTCACTTAAATTTCTTGTCATTATTTAACCTCTGAAGGGCCAGTTTACTAGATATTTCATTTACTGTTATGTTGGTACATGACAAGTATACCCAACAGGGAGATAGCTGAGGAGATGATATGAACGGTTCAGTATGTCTTCTCTTTCCACATCTGTAATTTCTGACCATGTTCTGTTAACGCTTTCTCCTTTGAGGTTGAATGCATTGTTAAAATATGGAAAAGCTGCTGTGGAATGGTGGGTGTGGTTTGACATTTTGAAGAGTTGTACTCGGATCAATCATCAACAAACACTAAAGATACTCATCTGTGTTCCAGACCTCTATCCTAGGTGGTGATCTTGATAGTGGAGATGGGAAGGGATTTTAGATACCTTGCTCTTTCAGAATAGGTGAGGGTTCAGAAAAGAGGAGTTATGGTTTCAGAAATAGCTGGGAATGGACAGACCAGGAGTGGTGGATTGAACAAAATGATGTGGGAGATGATTTGAAAGACCAGAGGATAAGAACGATCTTTTCTAGATAGAAGAAGTTTAAAAGAACTACCAGGTTTGGGAATACCCTCTTGATAATCCGAGCTCTTGAAAGGCTAATGCAGAAGGGTAGTGAAATCCAGGTCAGTTTGGGCTACAATGAAAAATACTGTCTCCAAAAGATAAAGCAAGAAAAAATTAAAAAAAAAAAAACAACAGGAACAAGATCAAGCACTTCCTGTACAAAAAGTGGTTCTTCAAAGACTCCTAAGACATCATAAAATGGAGATTCTGTGGAAGGTAAATTGAACTGCTTGGACTTGGGGTGGAGACCCTGAGATTTCATTATCATTGGGAAAGAGGATGTGGTAGACTTCTGGTCACAGCAGTGGAGAGAATCCAGAATGAGAACAAAAAGGAATGTTAGATGTTCACTTTCTGCAAAGTGAAATGTGAAACACCATCAGATTTGAATTAAGTTGTTAAAAACAGAGAAGATAAACATTTAGCTTAGCAGTTCATCGCCTGTTGTTTGCCACTCTGAGGACCTGTTGTTTTTGTTCTTAAAATGGCTGTTTTCTTCCTTTCTATTCTCATTGTGTCTCCATCCCTTCACAGTAGATTTTCATAAGACTGACTTTATTGAGTTTGATTAAAGTTATAAAAGCAATTTCTATTGTAGAATTGTCAGATTAAGCAAATGAAAATTAAGAAACCCAGGTAAATTTGAATTCAGGATGAGCAGTAGAATCGTATACAGATTTTCCTATGCATGCATCATTTGGAAGTAATTTGCTCTGAAAAAGTATTTATTGTCTATCTGAAACTTTAATTTAATTTAATTAGAAGACTTTATAACCAAGTTCTTTATCTTTTGTCTCCAACTCTAATTTTCTCCATCTTGTTATCCATTAAGAAGCTGATTTAAGCATTCTTCTTAGAATTAATACTATATCCTATCTGTAATTTGCGGTGTTGAGTTTCTGGGTGTGTGTGTGTGTGTGTGTGTGTGTGTGTGTGTGTGTGTGTGTTACTTAGAATTGAACCTAGAGAGTCCAGGGGCTTCATGTATGCTAGACAACTGTTTTGTTAAAAAGTTACACTTTTAGGACTTTAATTAGTTTTTTTTTTAATTTTTTTTTTATTTATTCAACTGTGCGCATGTGCGTGTGTATGTGCGCGCGCGCATGTGTGTGTCTGTGTGTGTGTGTGTGTGTGTGTGTCTGTGTATGTGTAGAACCACGGACGAATTCGCAAACCACCATGGACGCCTCCACCTCCTTCTGCCCCGGGATTCACAGGCTCCGCCCTACCAGGACCAGAAACGCAGGTCGCCCCCGCTTCCGCCTGGCGTCTATACGTGGGATCTGGGATCCGAACTCAGGAACTTCCGCCTGCAAGGCGGAGGCTTAACCCCTGAGCCACCTCTCCAGCCCCAGGACTTTAATTAGTTTTTAAATAAAAACTTGAGTGGAGAGTCTCACTAAATTTCCTAGGATGGTCTTGAACCCTGTTTGTTGCCTGGGCGGGCCTGGAGTTTGTGATTCTTATGCCCTATGCTACTACACCCAGCGTCTTTATCTGTATTCTTCATCCCATTTACGCTTTTTTTTTTTTTTTTTTTTTCATTCTTCTTTAGGCTCATTGCACACCCTTATTTCTTTCTCACTTGCTTTGGGCTTTCCTTCTTGCTATATTTTGCTTTCCTTGCTACCTACTGCTATCTGAATATGCCACTCTTATCTTTCACTTGTCCATTAAAGGTTTTATCTATAAGCTACTTTGCTTACTTTCTCAGACCTGGGAAGTTTTCTGTGTACCTACACATTTTTCTTTCTTACAACACTGTTTTATAGTTTATTAGTTTTAATCTGTGTGATTGTTTCTGTAAGTAGTAAATAAGTTTTGATTACAATGGAAACATTGTTGGGAGCTTGTAAGAGGGTAGATTAGCATATTATTACTTGTAAGCTTACTTCCTAAAAATAATCAATTTGATAACGTTGTACTTGGCAGCCTTGGAAAAATGAAATTGAAAGGCAAATGCAAACACTTGAACAAATAACAATAGGTTTTAATAGTTTGTTTTACCACTTGGCAAGATTTTCCTAAAGTAGTCATATTTATAGTTTATCTAATCCTTGTAATAGCTGTATGCAATTTTGCCACTGGTTCTAAAAATAATCACTGAGAGTTATTAAAGTTGGTAGCTAATATTTGTTCAAGATTACTCAATTGCCAAATGATAGAGCAGATATTTCTCTAATGCCCATGGGATAGGTGCATGAAAAATCATTTGCTGAAATAATTTAAATCAACAATTGCTTATTTAATGTCTTGTACCAGTTTCAGTTAGCTCTTGAACTGTGTGATCTGTCATTAGTGCAGCTAATATTTACTCTAATTATTAATTGGGTGAAACAAGAGTGTTTAATATTTAATTACACGATTGCTTTGAGAGGCAATTTGGATCAATGAAGACTAAAATTTCCACATGGCTCATTTTCCAGATGACATTTTTAATTGCTTGATACTAAAATAATAATCTGGCCTATGAAAATATTTCTGGTTCTCCTTTAATTAAGTGTCTAATATACCCAGAAATTCAGTGCCCTTTAGGCACATTGAGTACATGGAAATGTATGTCAGAAACATGGACATTCAGCAGATTTTGTTTTACACTTTCAAATTTGTTTAATTCAATTCATAGTCTCTTGTTCCTTTAGGGCAAGTGGTGGATATGTATTCAGGACTACAGTTCATCAACTGTAGCAATAGCCAAGTCTGCGATTTCATGGAAGTAACTGGAGGAATGAAAATTTCACGTACACAGGTTGAGGAAAACAGCACTGAATCAGGATGGTAGGACTGATGCTGGACTGGAAGATGCCCATGTGAGGAACCTCACTGAAATTAGTAATAACCAAGCAGGGTGATTGTCGTAGTTTGACCTTTGGGCACAATTGCGAAGAATTCATAGTTTAGTTGAGCCCTGGGCAAACCTTCAGTAGATTGTCTGATGATGGGGAAGGCCCATGGTGGTTGGAACTAGTCACCGGGTAATTAAATAAGATGGTGAGAACTGGTTAAGGAACTCAGTTAAGGAAGGCATCCTTCAGTATAGTTGGCCAGGCATGCTGGTTAGGCAAGCAAGGATGGTACATCTCTCAGCAGTCCTGTGGATATGTAACTATGGTTTGTCCAGTTCCCCTGGCCCCTGATATTGATGTGGACTCTCCTGCCAAGCAGTATTCAGAATTTTAAGTGGGTAATAGTAGGAAAGAATGCTCCTTTAAGCCATTTGGTCATGAATTCACCTTGTAGCATACAAAGAGGCGGTAGCACTCACTCCATACCTATAATCCTGTCAATTAGGAGGGAGAAAGCCGGGGGATGGGGTAGTTGAAGGTCATCCTAAAGAGAGTTTGAAGTCATCCTGGGCAACCTGAAATATTTGATCTCAAGAAAAACAAAGCAATCAGTGACCCATGGAATGCAGCTAGTAAAGAAACACATAAGTAATGCTAACTAATCTAGAAAAATTTGAAGAGGGAAAGCAAAGTAAAATGACTTACCCAGTTGAAATGTATTTTCCTCAAGATTTTTATTTTAAAGAAATGAAATTTCACGTTGAGTTTATGCTCTAAAATCCTCCTGCTATTCCAGATTTCTACCTGTGCTTCTTGACTTAGTAAATATTGGTTTTAGATGTGGTATCTATTGTATTTAAAGTGAATGGAAAGTTGAGTTTTATATCCCTACTTAATAAACTTATGCACAATATTTGAGAATAATAATGAAGCTTTTACTTGCCTGCTAGGAGAGACAGGCTTTTAAAAAGAAGAACTCCATGAAATGAGAAAATTCATAGTATTTAGGGGAATGTGTAATACAGGGTAGCGTTAATTCCAATTGCATAATATTTGATCCAGATTTTCCAAAGACTAGTACTTTTTATAACAAGTATAAAGATTTGTTTTTAATTGGTTTTACAATCTTTTTCTTTTCCAGTTGAGTGAATACTAATTAAACACCTTCTATGTGCATAGCCTAATTGGTCCTATGGTGGATTAAATAACAGCACACAATCTTGGTGGTTTTTGTTCTTTTGGATAGCTCAGTAATTCATAGCTAGTATTAGAAAGCTTCTGCTTCTCATTCCTATCTTGGAAAGCAAGCTCTTTAATTGAAAAAGCAAAGCTCTTTCTGAGTGGGGAAGCAGAATAGAATTTATCCCCTCCAAGTCTTTCTTTTGATCAGTCGTTCCTTTGAGATGTAGATTTGACTAAATAAATTAGCTTTGTTATTTCCCATCAGATGTCATTAATTTGATGGGTCACAAACATGTATGACTTGTATATTTTAGCTCTAGTGAGGAAGAATAGATAGAGGATACATGGAAATCTTGCAGTCAACCTCATTATTCTCTAACTATTCAATACTGAAACTATGTTAATTTATATACCAAGGGCAAGATTTTAGGCAATTTGTTTAAGATAGTGGATAGTGTTACATTTAATTAATTATCCATGTTTAATATGAATTTCTCTTTGAGAGATCAGAGCATGTCTACTCCTATGAATTTCCATTGTTTTCTTTTCCTTGGTTCTAATGACTTTATTGAGATGTAATTCACATAACACATATAATTCATTAATTTAACATATAAAATAATTGATATATATCTATAGCATTATCTGCATCTATATAGTCATGGAGTTCTGATAAAACTACCATAGACAAAACAGAATATTTTGAATACCCTGCCCCAAAAGCTTTAAACTCTTCGTTTACCTCCAATAAATCTAGTCCTGGGTGTCATAGTCTATCTCAATATACTGTCCTACTCTGGGCATTTCATATAACTAGTATCATATGTTTTGCTACTGTCTTCTTTCACTTTGAATGTTTTCAAAGTGCCATGGTTTATATCAGCATTCCTTTGGCTTTGGAAAGTAAATAATATGACACCACATGGATTGATTAAATTTTGTTTGTCTTTATATTATCTCAGAAACGTTTGCATTGTTTCTAATCCTTTGACTGTTATGCATAACATTATGAATATGCATGTACAAATGTTTGCATACGTGTGTTTTCATTTCTCCCTAGGAAAACTGCTGGGTCAAATGGTACCTCCTGTTTAATATTGAATTGCTTAAGTGTTTGTAAAGTGAAAGCATGAAAAAACCCACAGCTGGTTAATGAGACTGTGAAGATGAAGCCTCAAGCTGCAGTGCAGACTGCATGACATTGGAGATGCCCATGGATTGGAGCAGGCATGAATTGGAACAAGTCAAAGAATGAGGCTAGGGCGCTATAGTAGATTAGGTGGAGGGGTAGAGCTACTTAAGTCCTGCAGTCCAAAATTACATTATGAGCTTCAGATGTACAAATATGGAACTTGAGGATATTGTGTATGTCCCATTACAATCATTTCTGCTTTGGTTCTATTATCTCTTTCTATGACCACATTAATTCTTATCATTCTGGGATAGGAATGTTTAAGATGTACCTTTATATATTTGAGGTAAGAACGTTGTTTATTGATTTTATAGGAGTTCACAGTTAAGAAAATTTTGACTTTTAAATTGTTGGGAATCTTAATGACTATAAGAACTTTTATTGTGTAACTGAATACATTTGGTATTTTAAGATTACCTTGACACTATGGGCACAAGGGATGGAAGGCTATGGCTTTTAAGTTACTTGTTTAGGTGTCAGGTTGACAAGAAGCAGAATCAAGAACCACAATTTTTAATAGTCAACTTGACAAGATCTAGAGTCACCTAGATAATCCTTAAAGCACACCTATGAGGGATTATCTAGGTTATGTTAGCCTTTGAGGAAATAAAGCTATTTTATGACCCAGTTATACTACTTCTAGGCATATTCTCAGAGAAACATGTGCATCAATGCTCACTGTGGAATTATTCACAATAGCAAAGAGGAGATGGATCCAGCCCAGATTCCTATCAACTGATGAATGGATAATGAAAATATTGCACATATACATAATGGAATATTACTGAGCTATTAAGAAAAATGAAATCATAAAATTCACAAATAAAATGGGTGAAGTTGAAAAAAATTATACTGAGTGAGGTAACTCAGTCCCAGCAAGAAAAATATTGCATATTCTCTCTCAAATGCAGATACTAGCATTAAACTTGCAGATCTGTGCAGCTAATAACCTCTAGCCCAGAAATTTGCTCAACAAATTTGGTGGTCAAAAAAGAACAGGGGACTATGGATCATTCATCCCCAGATAGGATATTCAACACTCTCCCCTCAAAGGAGTTTAGGAAATTTAGATTTTTTTGAAAATGAAAACACGAAGATAGTACGAAACATGAAAACATGAAATAGTGAAAACTCTCAAACCTTATAAGTGCCTTTTCATCATCTACCTGAGAAATGTTTGAATAACCCTCTCTGGAACAACTCTAAAAAATACAAATACAGTCATTACATTTTTTTCTTTATATACAAGATGGTGGGAAAAGATGTGTGAATGGGGATGAGGGAGAGGAGAAAAGGAAGGGGGGAAATCAGGACAAAGACATAAACCAAGTTTGTTTGTAAATAAATTAATTAATAAAATAGTAAATCTTTTCCGCTTTTAAATTTTGACAATATGTATTGAATATTTCTACAAAGAATACTTATGCTACTGCTTTATGACTTTTTATTTTAAGGGTACATGCTAGACTATGTATCAGAGTTTTTTAACTTTTATTGCATGAATATAAACATTCAATGATAATAAAATATATATAAAAAATGTTAGCCTCTGGAAATGCCTTGAGGCTTCCTTGATTAGGTTATTTGAAATGGAAAGTCTATCCACTGTGGGTGACCCATTCCCTGGACAGGGATTTTGGACTGGATAAAGTAGAGAAAGTGAACTGAATGATAGATGTAAACATAAAACACTGCATTTTGTTGCAAAAATGTAGATAAGATGATAATGACTTTTAACCATAAAAACAAATAACCACAAAGAGAGAAATGAAGTGGAAATATAAATTAAAGATGAAAAACAAGGATATGAAATATTAATACATTGAAGACAAACATATATTTTAAAAATGGTTGCCTTGGATTAAATTGCTATAATAAATACATTGCTTATATGACATTTTAACTTAACATTCCAACATTCACAATGTGCTGAAAATTATATTCTTTATATTTGCTTGCATTTTTAATGAGTAATTATTAATAGATATCAGCCTAACGCTGTTTTTCACCAATAACTTGGTATTTTCCAAAAACTTCTGTCCTATTAACTTTGAAGGTTCATAGTCTCAATAATATTTTCACATAACCATGATATCTCATTGTGCACAACCATTTTCATTGTCTTTTAAGCTTGTTCCTCCCTTAGTTCTTCTTCATGCAGTTCTGCTTTCTATCCTCAATAATTTCCTTCACTGCCCTACTATGGTGGGGAAAAAGCTATTTTGAAGCTACAGGTAAACATCTACATCTCAGAGTCATAACAGCTGAGTGGAAAAGAGAAAGCAACCTGCCCTCTTCTATTTAAAATGCACAGGTGTAGTAAATATTTGTGGAAGAAGGGCAAGCAGATCAGCAACTACGCAACTGTATTAAAAAAAAGTCAAGACCTTCTTATATTCTATTCCAGTTATTAGAAAATCAATTAAAATATTTTAGTTTGGGGGGAAGGCTATATATCAAACTGGCAGTAGAACTTAACAACAACATCCAAATGATACTGATTTTACAGCTATGGAAGAGAGAAGTTTGAGAGGGGCTGAGCAAAGAGAGAGAAAGAGAGATCGAGAGAAAGAGAAAGAGAGAGAGAGAGAAAGAGAGAGAGTGAGAGAGAGAGAGAGAAAGAGACTTACATATCACAGCATGTAATTGGAGTCCTCCGTACAACTTTCAAATTTTAGAAGTTGGTTCTTTTTCTCTCTTCTTCCATCATATGAGTTTTTGAGCTCAAACTCAGGACTCTGGGTACTTCTGCCCACAGAGTCATTTCTGTGGTTCCAGCAAAACATTTTTAATATTAAAAGGCAGCAAGATACAAGGAAATCATTGAAAAAGAGATTCCCTACAAATGCTAAGTTAAATAAAGATTGAGTACGCTAAAGTTCTATCAAGGAAATACAAGAAAACCTTTCTATTAGGAATAGAGGAAGTTATTTTATAATATAGAAGGTTTTGGTGATTCAACAGTTCACGATAATCAGATATTTTTCTCTCTGATGACTGAACTTGAAAATCAATGAAGAAAGCCTGACAAGGTTGAAAGGAAAATTATACAAATTTCAGAATTGCACTTGGAGATTTCTAACCTCTTTTCTCAGTAATCAATAAGTTATTTATGTAAACAAAAAATCAGTAAAAATATTTAGTCAACCTGATTAACTGACTTGCGATTATGAACATTTATTAAATGTTTCACCCCAAGTAGCAGCGTTTTCTCTAATTTCAAATGAATGTGAAGTTGTCATCAAAAACAATATATTTGAACTATGAAAGAAGTTTTCGAAAAACAGGAAGTATTGAAAAAAATAAATATTCTTAAATTGTTGCATAACTAAAAATCTAGAGTAAAATTCACGAGTAAAAATCTAGAGATTCCCAATAATTTAAAAATTAAGCTATACAGTTTTAATGATGAATGATTGTAGGAGTAATTGAAAATGTTGTTTTAGTTAATATAAAATGAAAAAAATAATGTATTGGAAATTTAGGGATGCAATTCTATCATTTTAGATAGAAATATAACATTTTAGACACTTAAATTAGGAAATAATACAGGTCTAACCTCAATTATTTAAGGTTGCAATTTAAGGGGCTGGGAAGAAGCAACAAAGTAGATGCAAAATAAATACAAGAAAGGAAATAATAGGGATACACAAAAATTATATCTGCAAAGTTGAGCAAAATCAATGAAATTAATATTTGGTTCCTTGAAAATATCAGTAAAGTGAATATGTCTCATTAGGCTAAGCAAGGAAAATGGGCACAGAAATGACAGTATCAGGAGCAGAAGAACGAGCTTCAGATTCTGTATGTGTGCTAAAAATAAAACAGTGGCATTAAATTAAAAAAATACAAAGTAGGCAAACATCTCAAAAAAAGCAGTTCCAAAAACTGACTTAGGAAGAAATTATATACTTATCTTTTTAAGAAAATGTCTCCAGGGAAAATATCTTCACAAGTGAATTGTATTGAACACTTAGTAGAAATTATGCACATTCTATACAAAATGTTCCAAAAATTAATTAGATTAGCTTCTTAACTGATGCCATGTGGCTAATATTAACTTACATAAAAACAGGATGAAGAAATTTTATTAAAAAACTGTACAATCCCATCTTTCATGGATATTAATATAAAAAATCCTTACTAAATATTATCAAAAAATCTAGTGATAGGGATAGTGAAATGGAATATCAAAAGGAAGTCCAGTGCAGTCCAAGAATATAAGATAGGATTGATAATGAACAATCATGGTTCTAGTTGAGTAAATCAACAGTAATCTATTCCACTGATTCCAACAGAAACAATCCTGAAACACACACACACACACACACGCGCACACGCACACTCACACACAGGTGTGCACATGCATGCACATCTGTACATGAGATTCAATAATTGTAGGCAGCTAGAAATGGAAACAAAGAAGAGTGACTATTAATGAAGTAGAACTATAACTTGGAATTTTCTGGATAATGAATGCTAATAAACAATTCCATGTCTATAAATTTGGTAGGTTAAGGGGCCAGCCAATTTTGTTTATAATCAAAATTTTGTAGAAATATGCCACACATTACTCATTTATTTAGTATCCATGTCTGCTTCCATGTAACATTAGAGGGGAACAGCTGTGTAAGAATTACATGCATCAGTGATCTAAAATGTTTATTCATAGCATTTGCTTCCCCTCTCACTTTTGTTCACTATCAATTTTTAGGTCAAATAGTTATTTTCGACCTTTCCTGTAGTCTCATAGTCTATATCAAACATTAAATGCCTTTGGAGTACAATTAGAATCTGTTTCTCACCACCCCATAACTAACTCTTGTCATTCTTACAGGTCTTCATTTTGTGAGTTTTTTTGCTATCATTTTTGTATATAATGATTACATTTGTGATTTTGCTTTTTCTGCTGTCCTCTTATTTTAGATGTTTTCTAATAGTCTTAGGAAAGCAATTTCAAAATTTTTGCAATAGAAACGTGGTGATATTACTTCCAAAACCTTCCTGTGCATTCATACTTCCTTAAGTAAAGCCAAGAGCTTTATAGTAACAAACCCCAAAACAAATATAAAACCAACCAGACAAACAAATAGAAACAAATTAAAATCCCTGACTTTATTTTCATTCCTTTTTTGAAAATAAAAGATTTGAAAAGGAGTAACTCATTTTGAAAACTGAAAAAACTATTTCTGTATGTCTCAAGCTCAGCTTGTTTGCCCTCAAAAAAAGAAAAAATAGAAAACAAAGCAAAAGTTCTGATGCACTCTGTCCACCTGCTCATCCTCTGTACGTGCAACATCTGCCATGTTTTCTTCCTGCTTCTGCAGTTGCCTGGCCCTCTCTCCAGCGGATCTACCTAGTGTTTGTGCATCTGCCATCTGCCATGTCTCTTTCCTGTTCAGCTGATTTTCTGCCCAGTGGACAGCTCCATCTAATCTACAACTAGAGCAAGGCAGTTGCTGTCCTCATCCTGGTTTCAATACCCTTGTTTCTATTCAGATGCCACATGATCAGTTATGTCTTCCTCGAGTACTTCCCTTTGTATCCTTGATCTTTACCATGTCCTGTATTCATTTGAGCACTCACCACCTTCTGACAAATTTGCTGCTGCTGAAGACGTGAGCTGCACAGCATGTTGCTGAAGACGGACATTTGATATCCAAAAAAACCTCAAAATACATCAAGTAAATATAATCCCTTTAATTTTTTTCATGAATGTAAATTGTGTTTGTACTAATGGAAAGGAAATTTATGTATTTGCCAAGATTTTGTTTCTGTGTGGGACACAGGAATGGGTTTCTTTTTTACTTCTATAAACAATGTTTATTATTTTTATCAATAAAGATATGACTAAAACACAAATGAAGTAACTGAAACAGGTGCAGTCTTTATGCTAGTACTTTTCTGATATGTTTGCAACATAGGGATATAGAAGAATACTGATTTTAGATAGAAAGCATGTGTCCAGAGAAGATGCTCTTTAATGGATGTGGCGAGCATGTACTTATACCAGAGAAACAGCTTTCAGGTTGAGACACCATATTATGAGCAATTATCTCTCTTTTTAACATATTAGTAGGTGTCTAATTATTCAAGCTGCTTTGCAGAGATGTGTAATTTTCATAATTCAAGGCCATTCAAATCTAGTGATTACCACTATACTTCAACTTGACGACTACTTTGAATGAATTAACAGCTTAACTGTTAAATAGGCTTTTCTTAGGTATAATCTTTGGAAATGTTAGTCGTTTCTCAAATGCAATTCTCCCTGTTTATATTGAAGTTCCAAATTAAACAAAACATTAACATCAAATATATTCTTTCTAAATATATCTGCGCAAAAACTTTATCAACCACTGGTCGCCTAGGTATTATGCCTCCAACTTTGGATTCATGAACAATGAATCAAGATAGGCAGGTTTAACAAGCCATGACTAAGATTGTTTTCCTTGTCTTCTTTGAAGAATCAGAGAACATTGTCTTCAAAGTCATTTAGAATCTGAACAAATGTATATCCTGAATAGACTGATGATTTTTTTAGAGGAAGTGAGTTTGTATCAAAGAAATGTACCTTTCAGAAAAAATAAATGGATTTGCAGTTTCAAAATCCCTACCCACTGAAATGCTCATTAGATTTCATTGTTTAGAGTTCATTTAATTTCTAGCAGAGTAATTTAGACCCTTTCCTCATTTGGTTCCCTAAAAACTAGTAACAAAATATGCCACCAGGCCATTTCCATAGAAAAGACTGTTTTATTTATACAACGTCAGGGCATAACCTCAGTTTTCCAGGAAGTAGAGTTTCCAAAATTTTTCTTGAAAAATTCTTTTTTTTTTTGGCCTAATCCTTCTTGATGCATACTTTTCTTTGAACATGTTTCTGGCCATTTCTTCCAATCAGTTGTTCCCTGTTGTGTAATCCTTCCATATGTTTGTGGAGTTAATATCTATACTTGAAGTTGTCTACAAATCCAGATACGTTCTCCACAGAAGCCCCGTGTCCTTTTACCAAAACCCTTCTTCTCCACTGTCTGTGCCGGAGGGCGAGCTCCTGAAAAGAATTAGTCAACTGTTAGAGCTAATGGAAATGAATAGATTGGATTTCTAGTCCAAAATCGACTGGAGACTTAACGAAGCTTTTGAAAATCTGCAGGAAATAAGGGACAAGCAATTCACCAACAGATTTGGAAGGGAAAAGAGACTTCTACTGGCAGTTGGAGCAGATGGTCTCTTAAGCATGACAGATTCCCCACCACTCCAAGTAGAATCAATATCCAGTAGCATGAAATAAATTTGCTGGCAGTGGGTGAGAAGCCTGCCTATTAATTTGATTTAGGTAAAGGTCCATTTGCATAGTTTTGCCATGATCCTTTGTTTCAGTTCATTACTTGTGACCAGATTCAAGAGCAGCCACCCAGCGGATTGTGTGCTGACTCACTGGTTAACAGAAAGAGCAAGAACACTGAACTATGTCTCCATGTTGGCTTTCTCCTCATTCTGTAGTTATTCAGACAAAGCGGTTTCATGGGGAGCCCCCTTCTGAAAACAATTTGCTGAGCCTGTGTGGTTGTGGGAGGAGGCTGGAGAAGCAAACAGAGAAGGACGGATGTTGAACAGGTGCTTACTTCTTAGGCTATTCTTTCACAAACAGAATTATTTTAATTTATACCCCAGTTCATGTGGCTATGAAGTGGCAAGTTTGGCATCAAGTCTATGCTCAAATGCCCAAAGTCATGCTTTTCATCTCAGAACTGCACATGGTAGTGGGTTGACCTTCCATTAGCAGTCAGTTCTTTTATTCCACCAGACCTCCTGCTTGGGTCCATTGTCAAAGGTTTTTCTACCTATAAAAGTATTATGGTTTTGGTCTAGCATTCAATACATTATACTCAATGAATGCAGAAATTAATTGAATCTTCATTAACATGGTAATTTAAGCCAGATAATTTAATTCCCAGTAGGAAATATTAAGTTTAGGAAGTAGTTACTAAGTACTTATTATATCAATCAAATTAACAAAACTTTTACTCCATGGAGCAAGAAATCTGAGGCACATGCCTAGAACAATCAATGAGAGATTCCAGTTACTAAGAATCATGCAAGGAAGTTGAGGGATGTTGATAGTATTGCAGGCTGAGGTCACAGGTTGGCTTCTCTAACTTATAGATTTCTAATTAGAGATGAGAGTATAGAATGTTGATGAAGGAGTAGTAAAATTAGTAGAACTCAAAGGAAAGGGACAGGACTAGGCAATGGGAGAATTTTGTCGAGGCACAGGTTTGGGTGGCCTGCCTGGGGCTCTGAAGCAGGGTGGGTTCTTCAGAACAGTCTCCTCTCCTGGCATGGCAGTCAAGTTAGTCACTGATCAAGCATGTATCAAGTTAATCGCTGGAAATTGTGCTGCTTCTTCAAATAAGTGTTTGGAGGACAGAATAGACTACATGAAATGAGCTCCCTTAATGATATGCAAGATACTCTGCACAAGTTAGGGCTGCAGCAGCCAGAATTGGACTTTGCCTGACCTGCACAACGGCTGACATGTCAACAACCCCCAAAGTCTAGCATGGATCACAGGGGAGAAGGCTCCAAGCAGTAGGATCCTTAGAGGCAAGGGGTTAACAGACAATAGAGTTCCCATACTAATGGGTGCCCAAGAAAGGGCTCTGGGCTATGTCACTGAGTCCTTACCCCTCACTAGAGTGGAGGACTCAGAGGGAGGTTTGGCATTCATGTGAAGGGATGCTCCAGGGGATGGGAGGGAGGAAAGGGAAGGCACTGGGCAAAAGGGAGGGAGAGAGGTGGTGAAGGGAAGGGGAAAAGGGGGGAGAGTGCAAAGAGGAATTTGGGAGGGGAGGAGGGAGGGAGAGGACTGGGGTACCTATTGAGCTCCTATGATTGGGAAAAAATAAAATGTGAGAGAAAAAAAAAAGAAAAGAAAATGGGCTCCCTCTTTCTCTAAAAATTTGATTTAGGATGAACTCATAGTAGTTTGTAGATGGGTAATAGTCACATTGAGCATTTTTTTTCTTTCAAAAGAGAAAAAGCTTTCTGGAATACTCTGGAAAAGATGCTTGTCACTAAATCATTTTGGAAATCCTTCCTCATATATGTTTGTTTGACGTGTAAGTGTGGGACACTTACTTTAAAGCTGAATATTTTGAAAACTTAAAAGTCTTTCCTTATGACTTTATTTCCTAACTTTTAAAAAGCTATTTACTTGGAAGTCTGCCTCAGGAAGTAGGAAGTTGAAAGTTAAATGTAGAAGCCTGAACTAGAGTCTGGGCAAGAGATTAAAGAGGGGAGTAAGCTTGGTATAAAAAAAAATTAGGATCTGGAAAAGTTCCCTACAATATAATCTGGGTATGCAATTGGTGATTGTTCCAGAAACAATTTTCTTTCTTAATAAATATTAGAAATATATTGGGCATAATTTCTATCCGTAAGTATAACTTCTCCCTAGAAGAATTGGACTTTAAACACAAAAGCAACTGATGCTAGCAAGAGAAAACCCAGTCTGATTAGAAGTCTTAGGTTCTGAATATCCCTGAGGTAAATATATTTGAAATTTAAAGGTGGAAAAATATGATTTTTAACCATTTTAACTGTCTGGAGAGGTAGCTCAGGGTTAAGACTTGTTCTCTTAAGCAGGACTTGAGTTTGGATCCTGGGTCACATGTAAAAATGCAAGGTAGAAAATGGTCATGGCTTACACTTCTGGCTCTGGTGGGCAGAGCCTAGGAAATCATAGAGAGAAGCAAAAATGAGGTAGAAACAATCCAGGAGCATTCCCAAAATCACCCTCGAGTTTCCACAGGCACATACATTGCCCTCTAACACACACACACACACACACACAGAGTAATGATAGAAATACTCCAATTATATCGATGTGTCATTTAATCAAAAGCTATTTTTTTTGCTGCATCCACTTTACATCTGACTTTTTAATGATACATTTTCATCAAAACACACATGAGAAAGCTACATGGTCTGTTCACTTATTCATTCATCAAGTTTTTTTTAACTTGTGATCTCTATTGTGAGATCAGCACTGAGATAGCTATAGAATATAAAATAATGGAGGAAAAAGGATGCACCATGAGTTTCCCTCTTAGGAGGAAAGGAAACCCATAGTTAGAGCTGTGTAATGAAGAGATGAAGGACCATAATGGAGCATGGCAGAAAAGGAGCAAGACAGAAGCTTAAAGAATACACTTTAGATGGAGTGATCAGGAAAGATCTTTCCAAGCAGGTGACACTTATGCTCAGACTCCATAATGAAAATGAACTAGTTACAGTCAGTTAGAAAGTTCATGCAACACAGAGGGCAAGCACATGGAGTTCCTTCGCAATAAAGGACTTGGTGGGTCAGAAGACTGACAGGCGCTCCCAGAAGATGGGGAAGATGGCAGAGTATGGAAAAGTCTATGGCACCTATGCATCAGAGTGTTTTTATTTTATTTTCTAGCAGGAAACTGCTACAGGTTTTAAAAAGCATGGTCATGATGAGCTGATCCATGCTTTACACTTACCTTTCAAACTGACCTGTGTAGCAGATCTGTGGTGGCTCAGGGGTAGAAGCAGTGGTTTATGGAAGAAACGATAATGTTATGGTCACAGGAGAAATGCAAGGATTGCATTATAGTTGGGAGAAACAGAGCCCTTATGTAAGGGCTCTTAGTGAATAAAGATGAAACCAGATAATTCCAGGTTTCTAGGAGGAACACCTGCATAGATTGGTGACATTTTCTTTTTCTTTTTTTTAATTTCTTTATTATTTATTCAATTGTGCGTGTATGCATGTGTGCGCGTGTGTTTATGTGTGGGTGTGTGTGTGTGTGTAGAACCACGGACGAATTCAGGAACCACCATGGACCGCCTCCACCTCCTCCTTGTTTACTCTGCCCGGGGATTCACAGGCTCTGCCCTACCAGGACCAGAAGCTCAGGCTGCCCCCGCTTCCGCCTGGCGTCTATACACGGGGTCTAGGATCCAAACTCAGGACCTTCCGCCTGCAAGGCAGAGGCTTAACCCTTGAGCCACCACTCCAGATTGGTGACATTTCTGAGAACGAAAAGACTTGGAAGATTAAGGGTGTGGCAACTGAGGATTTGATTGCAAGCATGTGTTTGAGACACCTATGAGCTATCAAACTGAATTATTTCAGTTTCGGATGAGTATGCTCACAGGTAAAGGCAAGGATCTGTATGTGTCAGAAATAAATTTTGTAATTGGTGACAGATGGACGATGTACAGTCACAGTAAATGAGATCATGTAGTGGGAAACGAGCACATTACAGAGCTGTAAGGAACTGCAACATGCCAGTTTCAGATGGGTGAGATGGAGGTCTTGGTGCTGAAGTGATAGCACCCTACTGGGAAGATGGGCTATCTGGTTACATTTCCACAATGGCATGTAGAATCACAAAAATGCCTTTCCGTTCATGAAGCACATTGTGGCAGGCAAACCCCTGAAACTTCGCCTACATTAGTATGTGTAATTCCTACAAAGACCTCAACCGACAGATTCTACTGTTAACCACCCTTCTTTTTCAGCTGCACACTCCAGGATGCAGTGAAGATGCTAACGTTGTGTCAATGTTTTTGCTTACCTCCAAATGGCATATTGAAATCTCTCCATACAAGGTAATGATATTAAAAGATAGGGCTTTTGGATAGTGATTAGATTAATGGAGGGAGCTCTTAGGAATGGTGTTAGTGTGTATAAGGAGATACAATAGAACTCCTAACCCCTTCCATCATGTTGTTATTCAACGGGAAGACACCAAACATGAACCAAGGAGAGAGCTCTGGTCAGTCTCAAAATAGCCTCACATTTGATCTTGAACTTACTAACTTGCAGAACTGTGAGAAATAAATTTCTCCTCTTTAAAAGATACTCAGTTAAAAGATACTGGTGGCTTGAAGAGACTAAGCAAGAAACCTGCCCAAGATGACATGCCAAATGAACTTCAAAACCAAGCAGGTGAGCTCTGGAGGATGCTCCTAATTATTCAACTAATTATGCATCTTCAAATGCTCTATGCATGTCATCAAGGGCTGTCTTAAGTGACAGACATTGTGGTTTCAGAGAGGTTCTCACAATGAACACATAAATTCATTTACATCATTTACACTGAGAGAATGTGGTATCGTTCCCCAGAGAGAAAGCAGAAATAGAATCTGCAATCTTAATTCAAGGTGGCAATTTTAAAAGTAATGTTTGATTCTTTGATAATTTTTTGAAATAACACCTTCTATTCTAGACCTGGTGACAGACAGTACTGTGAGCAAAATTGGACAAACTTCCTTCCACTGTATCTGATGTATTCTACACAAGGTAATACACTAAAGGTAATTAGTGGAGGGTTCTCTGGCTTTATTTTAGATGAGAATATAGTGTGTCTTCCAAGTCTGGGGAACTCAGCATAGTGGGTGGGTTTGTGGCAGCTTTGTTGGTTTTGAGTAGACTTCATATCCTTCGAGGAAATTTTCTTAGTGAATTTTGAGACAGAGCTTAGAAAACATTTTGGGAAACAAATGTACAGAGAGATAAATGCTGTGTGCCACTTAATATTTTTTGCCAACTAAAAATTAGCCCTCCTGCATGCACATTGAAGTGCCTGAAACTGTAACCTGGCTTCCAGCTGGCTTCCCTTGTAGCCCTGCCAACAGGAATCCACAGAGGGAGACTGAAGGGCTGAAGGAAGAAAGAAACTCACTCCTTCATGCCTACTTTCTGTGAATTTTCTTGGTATTGTTGTTTCTGAGGGTTTCCCTATAGTCTTTTTTCCCCCTTACTAACAACAGTAGCACTTTGGTATAATAGGAGCTGAATCAAATTTGAACTTTCCTAACATTTGAAAAAAGAATTGACTTCTTTGCTATACTTCAGAGATCTGGATTTCAGTTCCCTAACACCTTGTTCTGAGCCCTGTGATGCCAGCTCATCACCAGATTGTCCTTCCTGGGTCCTTGTACTTTGAATACTTGCACCTCTTCCCTTTGTTTTCTGACTGGCGGAATGACAGCTGTCTTTTGCATACATGATCATTATCACACCTTAAAGGACTTTACTTTCATTTTTTTTAAAAGTGAGAATGAACTTATTTGGCTTATGGTGTCCATCATGGCATGAATCTTATAGCAAAAGGCATGTTGTAGAAGTAGAAGCAGGAGGCTTGTTCAGCTCACTGTAGACATCATGGAGGCATATAACTTCCAGTGTAATAGACTATGTCCCCTCTAGATACATGAACCAAATACATAACTTGTTCTCTCCTATGTTGTGTATAAGTACTATCTTGCATCAGAAAAAATGACTATAGAAAGATGATGGGGAGTTGAGAATATAATTCACTAGTGAAATGTTTGGCTGGCATGTGTGAGGTCTGATCCTCAGTCCCATACAGACCATCAGCACAAAAAATAGAAGTGCCAGTAGACAGGATTTATTTGCCACCTAGTCCTCTGCACATCATGGCAATTAGTTTATTGGCTTATATTCTATTGTTTGGTGAAGGATCCTTTGGATGAGCTCATTTGATTAGGTTGATTCCTTTTCAATCGGTCTCCTCCTGATTATTTCATTGTTGCCTTATTTGAGACTTAATACATTTTCAAAGTCCCTTCATCAGATAGTATAACACAATGATGACATATCGTATATTCACAAACCCAAGTGAGTGGTACAAATATTGGCATGTGGAAATCTTTAAATTGTGCCTTCTAGGGAGGATATAGTCACCACCACCTAAGGATAATGTAAACCTCCTGAACCCTGAACCTACTTGGAATAAATTGGGTATGGTTAATTTCTGTGTTTCTCATGTTAATTCCATGTCTTACATTATTTGAATATGTAGATTAGAAATCACTATGATCCAAATGATTTCATTTTCCATGTGTCCCCGAAGTCTAGTACTGAAATCCTGGAACTGACCTGCACATCTCCACATGGGGCAGTTATTCTGGTATATTCTGGTACACTCTGTTCTACTTGAGCACTTGTTAGCAGGACTTTCCAGTGGCCCTGCTAAACAGAGTTAGAATTAGAAAGGTTGTAACAGGTTGAAATTTCAGACACTGACAGAAGCTCAAATGATTATTTGAAAGACCAGCATTTCTCATGTACTGAGGATAAACTCTTCATATAGGTTCCTTAGAGCTTACTGTCCAAAAGGATGCATGCTTTCTATTACCATCATTGGTTTGCTGACCTGTACATTAGTAGGTCAGGAATATAGTAGCTACTCATTAAATAAAATTGTCTCTTAAGAATGGTTATTTTTATGTATTTAAAACATCACATACAAAATTTAAATTTTCATGAACCTGAGTTTTCCCAAACCTGCTTTTAAGTGGTCTATGAAAAGTATAAATGTTTTTGTCCACCCAATTATATTTCTGACTAAAGCAACCTTGGTGGCTGTAGAAACCATGTTCATTTGCCAAACAGAAGTGCTTTCATTTTTCAGTTTATTGTTTACAAAATCAAACTACTTATTTTAATTATTCACATGAAGTTTTCAAAAATATTTCTCAGTAGCTCTGCATTGAATTGCCAAAGACGTTTCATTTCTGCAGTACATGTGAGTAAGTTCCATGGGTTGGAAAGATAGCAGGAAAATATCTTTCAAGGCCACAATGACTGCTCATCGGTTTCGTCACTCGAGCTCCCAAGACCAATATTTGCTACAAGAGATTTCACACAATATTAGTTCCTCTGGGTGTTGACAGGTCCAAACAAGAAGGTTTCCATTGCCCAGAGTATGGGAAAAGCAGCTCCTTCAAAGAATCATAAGGGGCATTAACAGTTAAAAGCATTGCAAGCATTCCAAGGCATACCTAACTAGCATTTTGTAAACTCCTTTAACCATAAGCATTATTCTCTTCTCTTCCACTCATTGGCTCTACAGAATATGCCAAGAAAACAATGTTTCTGAAATATACTTTGAAGTGTACTTTCTTTCTGGGTTACCAAGTCGACAAGGGGGTTTATATTCACTTGCTGTCGGCACAGTTTTTATAATTGGAGTGGGCAAATAGGAGGAATAAATATTGATTGAGCATTTTTTAATCTGCGAGACACTGTACAATATCTCTTTTTAATCTTTGTGGTTACTGTAAGAGAGACTCTGGCTGCTGCTTTACAGATGCAGAACATAAAGTTCAAGGTCATAAAAAGAAGGCTCGCAGGTATGAACTAGTTCATCAAACACACAGCAAGCACTGGGAACTGTTTACCATATGCTACAGTGCATTATACCTTGAAAATTACTCACAAATGGTAGGTATTTGTACTTTTTACTCAGAAAGTATATATCTTGTGTGTGTGTGTGTGTGTGTGTGTGTGTGTGTGTGCGTGTGTGTGTGTGTGTATGTGCACATGCATGCATGTGTAGGTGACTATAAATGTGTACACATATGCAAATGAATGCCAGAGATCAAATCAGGTGACTTTGTCAATCATTTTGTACCTTGCTTTGAAGACAATTTTTTTTTTGCTGAACCTGGAGCTCTGACCATATTGACTAGAGTGACTAACCAGGGAAACCCTGAGATCCGCTTGTCTTGTCTCCCCAGTGATAGAATTACAGGCATATGCTGCTGACTTTTTATCTGGGTTCAGGGAGATCTGAACTCAGGTCCTCTCTATACTTGAATAATATTTATTTTTTATTTATTTTTCTTTTTATTTTATTTTATTATTTATTTATTTATCTCCCCTCGTACAAACTTAATAGATACCCTGGTACCCTCCCTCCCTCCACCCTTTCCTGGACCCTTTGCTCCCTCCCCCTTTTTCTCCTTCCTTCCCCTCCTCCCTTCCTATCTCCCAGTGCCTCCTCCCCCCCATTCCTGGAGCATCCTTTAATGTGTATGTCAAACTTTCCTCTGGGTCCTCCTCTCTGATGAGGTGTAAGGACTCAGTGGCATTTCCTAGAACTCTTTCTTGTGTTCCCCTTAAGTATAGGAACACTATTGTGGCTGTTAATCCCTAGCTTCTAAGGATCCTAGTGCCTTTAGTCCATTGAGGGGTCAATAATGTGTTGGTTATTGTGCAGGTACACTTGAATAATATTTAAATAGTGAGTCATTTCCCAATAGTAGAAATATATATATTTCCTGGGAACACTGGACAGTGAACCTGGGGCTTCTTGTTGTTGGATAGGCAAGCATACCATTGAATTGTAACTCAAACTCTCAAAAAGTTATGTCTTTTGCAAAAGCTTTTGAAAAAAAATCAAGGAAAATTAAGAGTCTGTTCATGTCTCCAAGGGAAGATTTGACCATCATAGGGTGGGTAGAGATACAACAAACCTGTATTAGGTCAGGGGCCAGAAGGTGGGAAGGAAGAGTGCTTGCTGGGTCTGATAATAGACCCTAGAGCTTGCTGGGTCGAGAAAGCAGCTTCCAAGTACTGATAAGCTGAGACCACAATATTGTGTTAATGCTACAACTCCACCTCTTAGGTTCTGACTGGAAGTGTGCTTCCCTGTGAGTTTTTTTTTTTAAAACAGTAGCTTCTTGAATTTCCTTATCTTTAAAAAAATTAAAAAAACCAAGCAAGTACTAACCCAATACCCAAAGCATGTATCAGTGATGTTTCATAAATGTTTTACAGATTTTATTTCCCTGAGACATACATTATACTGAACTATTTGCAGAAATAATTTCTTAGTGGAAAATGTTATAGCTCATTTACTGAATATGATGATATGTGATAGTGATCAATATTTTGAGGGTTGTCTTTTTAGTTTCTCACTTTAGAATTTTAGTACAAAACTGCTTTTGTACTTTAAGCTATTGAGATGATTTTTGAATAACACTGTATATTAAAGGTGGTTTGTTGAGATTCAAGGCTTATTTCAGTTAGTAAAGAGACCAAATTCTTCATCAGAAAATGGCAATGTTTATTGTATGCTGAATGTTCCAAAGTCAAGTGTCAGTCAGTTACAACTATCATGCAAGACATTTAATCAAATGAATATGAACACGGCCCACTCCACTATTACTGAATACAGTGACTATGGAGAGTGACGGAGTACACATTCATTGAATGATTCAAACCCTGGGATGTCCTAGACAGGCTTGTTGAGTGATTTCCTTCAGCAAATGCTTCAGTCATCTAGTAACTGAATTGTTTCAGCCTTGAACGCTAACTCCACCATCTATCCTGTTCCCGTTAGCTCTGTGCACAGCTGAGCACAGAGGGAAACCCCACCGAACGCAACATTATGCTTTGGTGATAAGTGTTGCTTGCACAATTTTTGTGTCCACCTGTATGCAAGCTTTGCAAGTTTCTTTGGGGATTTGTGTCTTTTGAAGTCAGTCACTTAAGCGATAGGACTCCATGGCTTTCTGTCAGGCTGTGAAAAGTTAGCTGGCATTGATGAGTACTTATTAGAATGCTTTGGGAAAAGTCAATGTGTCTGGCAGTGAGGTGAGTGTACAATTTGCTGCTTGTTTGTTCTTATGGAACACCTTTAACATAGTTGAAAAGTGGAAAAGTGGTATATTGGGTCCACATGATAAACTCTTAGCTTGACTTGCTTCATATTTAGCCTAAGTGCACATTTACTACTCTTATGAATTATTTGGACATGAATTCTAGCTATCACATAATTTCATTTCAAAATATTTTAGTGGGGTGCATGTATCAAAGGAAAGGACTAATGAGAAAAATGATGAGACCAACAGAACTAAGCACTTAGTTCCTCTCTCTAATCAAATAACCCATCAAGTCCATACTTTTCCTAATTGGTACATATCTTTATGCTTTATTGGCTTAAATCAGAATTTAATTAGATTATATCTATTGAGATGGTTAGTGTATTTCTTTCAGCCCATAGATTATTTCTGCATCTCTTTTTCTTGGGAAGCTAAAAAGATATCAGGTCATTGGTGAATTACTGTGATACTTAGAAATGACTAAATTTCTGTGACATCATTAAACATATTTCTCTTGTCCATGTATTTCTTGTAAATTGGTAGTTAGAGCTGGAAGCTTGATAGAATTTAGATTGGATCACTTTGGAAAAAAACTATTTCATGAATGTTGGACACATTTTTCATTAGATAAAGCATTGCTGGCTATTTCTTAAGTGCTAACAATTTCACATGATCAATGTCCCATCCCACTTTTGAAAAAGATCCAAATCCACATAGTAATACATTCAGTGATCCATCCAACACTTGGCAGTTGTAACGTTTCTATAGTGAAAGGTTCTCCATCATGAACAACTTGATTACCCTGAGACACAGTTCATATAGGAAAGAAACAAACCTGCTTACTTCTCCATGTTCTCCAAATTTTTTAAGTGATAAAATTTATACTGTAACTATGAATTCATGAATTTTCGCTGCTTCCTATTCTACCAAGAGGAGAGTCAGTTCCCTATACTCCTGCCTATGTTGGAAGAGCTATTCCAGTTGCCATAACCTTACCAACTTGACAGACTATACTCTCTGAAACCATCGGACAACATAACCCTCTCTTCCTTAGAAAAGAGAAGCTGTTTTTGATTACTTGGAAGTTTCATGCATGCAAGCAAGCAATAAATTTTAGTCATTTTTACCCAGTCATTACCCTCTCTCACCTGCTTCCACTCCCCCTGAAACTTTTCCCCAACATACCCCTTTTTACTTTCATGTCTTCTTCATGTATGTGAGCCCCTGGGTTGAATTAGAGTTTCTTGTATGAGCGTGTGTGGATGATCATGTGTGGAAGATTATTTACTGCAACATGGACAACTTAACAGTTACTTCAGTTTTTAGCAACTAATAGCTGTTGTTTATAGTTGTATGAAGTGAAGTTTTTCATTGTCATATTTCTGTGCATGCGCATAATGTACCTTGACTACATTAACTCCACCCTACCATTCCTTGTCTTCTCTCCTTTTCCCTCTCATATCCCTAGGTGTCTCATATCCCCAGGTGTTGCATGTTCCTTTTTTTTTTTTTTTTTTTTTGCTGATCTGAATTTCCTTGATAGCTAATGATAACAAACATATCCAATTTGCTTATGTGATAGTTAATCCTGGTGTCAACTAGACACACCTGGTATCAACTAAGATCAGTTGAGACCACACCTGGAAGGAACAAATGAGACTACCTGAAGGGATTATACTCACCCTAGATCCCATTGAACCTCCATAGACCTCACAGGAACCTTCCAGTAAAGGAACCGCCAAGGAGAAGAGAGGCTTTTTGTAGCTGTGCTAGGAATTGTTCTTCCTTCTAGCCTCCCAGTTTTTTTGCTTCTTCGGCCCTCTAGTCTTCCAACCCTCTAAGTCTTCAACTAGACTAAAGACTGTAGGAATTCTGCAGCCTTCGGCCATCACCTACCGGACTACTTGACTGAGCAGCTACTGGCAGCCATCTTTGGACTACCTCGGCCATATCTGTAAGGCAACTCAATACATTCCCTCTATATATTCAGTGTGTTGATTTTGCATCCTTAGAGAACCTGACTAGCACAGCTTATTTGTGACTTTTTATGTCTGATCTGTCCAAATAGTCTATGTCTTTATGAAAATTTGATATCTTTTTTCTTGTCATTAAGTTTTGAGAGCTGCTTGTGTATTCTTTTGAGTTTAGTCCTATTTTAAACCTGAATTTGGGAGTAATTTGCTTTATAGTCATAGGACCTAGAATACCTCTCATTATTGTATGTACACAATAGCTTCAAAAGAGCAATACTATCACAAAAGGCTTAACTGTTTTGTCAGTCCTGCTGTAAAGAATACCAATTATGTTTATTGCTATATGGATGTGATTGACATGTTTAGCCACTGATTTGTAAAATGTTGGAATGATTACATGAGAACTTTTATTTCTCCATGAACTCATGCTCTCTCTCTCTCATGTTCTTCCATCTGCATTGTGTTATCTCTATCTCTAGCACATTCTCTTCTTTATGTCCTTTAATATCTTCTACCTTCCCTATTTTATTTTATTTTTAAACTTTATTTTTGTGTTGTATGCATGCACGTGCGTGCGTGCGTGCGTGCATGTGTGTGTGTGTGTGTGTGTGTGTGTGTGTGTGGTGTGTGATGTATGTGTGTGTGTGTGTATGCATATCAGAGGGCACTGTGTCCCTGTGGAGGACTATGAATGACTTCAGGAATCATCCTGAATTGCTTCTACCTCCTTTTTGTTTTGCTCTGGAGTTTCCCAGGCTCCTTCCACCAAGGCCAGAAGTGCAAGCTGACACCTTTTCTGCCTGGCATTTCTTATGTGGGATCTGAGATCTGAACTCAGGACTTTCTGATTGTGAGGCAGTCTTAACCCCTCAGATATCTTTCCAGCCCCCTAATTTAATCTCTAATATCTCCATCTCTTGTCCTTCCTTCCTACTAGAAACCTTCAACTTCTTCAATAGAAATGGCATTCTTCCTCTTCTCCCTCTTCTCCAGTGTCAGTGGGAATTAATGCTGCTTAGCACCCATGTAGGACACTCTTCTTTCTTCACATATATATGCTTTTCTCCTTCCCTACTCTATTACTGTGCCAGAATGAAACCACCAAACACTACATTCTTTATATTATCATTATCATTATATTGTAGTTCTCCAGAAAATTATATATGTTAAATCCGCTGCTATCGACCTTTTGCCAATTTTTCTTCAGAACTTGGGTTTCTATAGTTCTCTTTACTAGTAGTATACACTGCTCTCTGCTTCTGTGAGGGGTAAGTGGGTAGTACTTCTGCAATTTGTTTCTGCAGATTATTGGAAGCATCCATTGGATAACATACCCTCTTCTACAAATATCTTTTTTAATTTATTTATTTTTTTGCTCATACAATTCCACACATTAAGATGTATGTCTTCTTACTGTGTGGAATTATTTCTTCCGGATGGAGCTCTGAATATTTAAAGTCAACCTGACTTCTCTTTTTGTTTCACAAGTGACTCATAGACACATGGGCTACATACTCATAAAGTTTATTATTCTTTCTTGAAAGTATAATTGCTTGATTAGAATATGTCATCGATCTCTGTGATGATTTCTTCTAATGTATGCTATGTTCCTTTTCAACATTTATTTCAAGCCTTTCTGTTTCATCCTTGTAATTTCAGGGAAGTTTACTTGATGGAGAATAGTAGGCAGTTGCTTCTTTGGTTTGTGTGGAGACACTATAATAGCATGATGAATCTTCCTTTCTTCTAAACCTATTTTATCTTCAATAACAGATTAAATCTGTCTCTTTGTTTCTTTGGATTTTTAAAATTTTCTTTCCCACTGTACTTTCTTTTTTTCATAGGGAATTATCTCTTATGTAAGTTTGATTTTGTGTTTAATTAAAAAATTTATTATTTTGCATATGGAGACATATTAGAGGACAACTTTGTGGAGTTGTTTTTCTCCTTCTACCATGTAAGTTCCAGGGTTGAACTCATGTCTTCAAGATTACAAGCAAGCCCCTTTGCCTGCTGCATCATCTTACTGGCTCTTTGTCTTTCCCACTCTCCCCAAATCCTTTGCATGTCTTTTTACATGTATTTCCCAGGCAATTGTTAAATTCAGCTGAAACTGAGAAGTCAGAAGATCTCAATCTTTGTCCTCTTCTGTCATTTGTAAAGTCACTTAAATCATCTGAATTTCAACTTCCCAGTCAACTAAAAGAGTACAGTAGTACCTGTACTTCTTTCCTCCAAGAGTTGATGTATATAAGATGCGTGCATATGAATATTCTTTGAAAGGTAAAAAGTCCTGTCCAGCCTGTATTGCTTGGTACATCAAACATGACTGCCAACTACCAAGGGCATCAGTATCTATACATCTGATCTATATATGTGTGTGTGCTTATGAAGAATATCTAAGCTCTTACATTATGTTGAGTTATTTGATCCACTTTAGAAATACTGTTCTCTAGGTCTGTTCTTGGATAGGGAGTTGGAATGTGAGGGCCAGAGGCGAAGCTTATGGGTTCTGATTACCTAGAAACATTTTGACCCCTTTTACACTTGTTCTCTAACAGGTGACTATGTATCTAAAAGTATTCTTTGACAATGAAAAGAAAAACAGGATTAACACACTGCTACAGAAATAGTCTGGATATATGGAATTGTTAATTTATGTACAGAGCAAAATTATATTTATCTTTCAATTATTAGCAATGATAGACTTTGTGTAAAATAATACAACATATTCTAGCCCAACTCCAAACTACTTTTCCAAATATACTAAGCTTACAGTGGATCCAAACTGCATTTTTATAGTACTAACCTCAATATACTTGGTGGCCTTCCCTAATGGCAAGAAATAGTATGGCTCCAATCAGAGAAAGGAGACTTGTTCATATCACCTCATAGTCCACGAATGATCTTTAGACACTTTTTGAAGTAATTAACCATTGACCTTCCTTTATGAATTCCTCTTCACTATCATCCTATGCATCTCTTGCTGACCTTTAATGACATCAGGCTACAGGTCATAGCATTTAAATGAGGGATAGGACAAAGGTTCAGAAATTTGAAATAATGTACTGATCTCCTAGAGCCCCAAACTATAGTCTTCCTTCCATAAAGCTGCTGCTCGCTATCAGCCATTAGAAAATCATATAATTAAACCAATTCATGCTGCTAAATGACTGATGACCCATAACCAACCTACAACTATTGATTTCTTTTTTAAAAGAGATGCCAGAATTGCTAATTGGGGAATTTTAAGCAGTTGCAAAAAAAAAGAAAGAAAAAATCCACAAAAGACAAAACATTCGGCTGCATTTGGGAAGAACTTTGCATGGCTGAGCTAATAAGTGAGTCCCTGGGTTAGTAAGAATCATTGGAAAGCAAGTCATCTGTGCTCTGAAAGCGTCACAGTAAAAAAGCTGCTTCCATGACCTGTTGCTTGGTGACGGCATTAGAATTCATAAATTAGAATTTAACATCTCCTTCTTTCCTCCTCCTCCTCCTCTTTCTCCCTCTCTTTCTTTTAACTAAAGTGCACCTTACAGGTTAAAAACATTACATTATAAAATATGTCTTAAAAAGGTAGAAATAAAGGTCATTCATAAAGGTTGGCCATTTATTTTTAATTAATTAATTTAGTGTGTGTGTGTGTGTGTGTGTGTGTGTGTGTGTGTGTGTGTGTATTAAACTGTGTGTGCCTGTGGAGACCCAAAGAGTTACTTCTGGATTTCTCTCCCTTCTGTTTGCTTTGCTCTGGGGTTTCCAAGGTTCTTCCTCAAGGGCTGGAACTATAGGCAATTGCCTTTCTGCATGGAGGTTTTTTTTTTCTCTGAGGAATCTGGGACTTGAACTCAGAACTCTTAACTCTTGAGCCATTTCTTCAACCGAAGATTTGTCATTCACCAAGTTAGATACTTCATTCATTCATTCCATAAGTTCTAGTTTTATATTTGGAATTGAAAGTTGCTCACGCCCCTTTTTTGCCTTTCAAGCTGACTTTGTATCAGATTGCAATTGCTGACCTCTCCATCCATTTCCTTTCTCCTGAAATAAAAACAATTGTAAAAATTACACATATTAATCCACAGAATACCTTCCAGAAATTTTCAGAAGTCATAGGAAATAATACCTCTTCAGTTCAGTAATTAAAAAAAAACTGGATTCTAAGCATGTTTCACTTGAATATAAATATATTATGTATGATCACAAGGTTCTAACATGTTTTAATTTTCTATAGACATATTATATTGGGATTCTAGCATGTTTCAATTGTATATAGACACATTATATTTGGCTATATTTAAGTACATTATGTATGATTATGAACTTTTACATTTAAGTTTTTCTCCTATTTCTATTTTTTCTTTTATTCCCTCCCCAAAGAAATATACAAAAATCATTTTAAAACCTTAGGTTCAAAATGAGTTTTTGATACAAATTTCCTTTTACTTAATTTAGTTCTTATATATGATGTAGTTTTTTTCCTTTTCTTTTTAGCTCTACTTTTATTATTTGATTGATTGTGATTTCTTGTGTTTTTTCTCCCTGTATTTCCTGGAATATGCATGATATGTCTTATTATTTTGGTGATTATGCTAGCTATTTTAACTTGCTTATTTATACTATATGAAGTTAGCCAATGTTTTAATTTCTCCAGAATGATGTAGGAATCCTTGGATTTTAAAATTCTGATATTTACCCTTAATGCTTGTATCCAATTATTCAGAATTTTAATATTCATTATATCATTGATTCCTGGTGGTGAAAGTGCTTGCTCTCTTTGAGATTTATGTAGTCAATATTTGTCTTATTTCTGCACACTTATTTTCTTCATGATATTGTTGATTAGCTGCCATAGTTAGATATAGATGCCAATTGAGAGTTGAATGTTTGAGCTCTGGGCACATTCGTAGAGAATTAGCGCCTGAATTAGGCCCTAAGCCATCATGCAGGGGATTGTCTAGGTAATAGAAAATGCCCAACCCACAGTGGGCTGTTCCCTAGGCAGGTGAATCAGATGGAAGCAGCTAGTTAGGGAATTTCGCAACCTTCTGTATACTTGGCAAGTTATGCTGCTTTATGTCCCTTTCAACAGTCCTGTGGATTTGTTATGGCCAGTTCCCTTGGCCCTTGGTATTGTTGTACATTGTTCTGCCATAGCCGTACCAGGAGCTATAACTGGAAAATCATAAGCCAAAATAAAATTCCTTGTTGCCTCAATTCATTTGGCAACCTGTAGGCAAATGGTGACGTTTTCTTTTTTCTTTAAAATTTATGTATTTATCTTGACGTTATTTTTCTAACATATAACTTTCATATAGGATGATTTCCTTTTGCTGTGTTAGGATGGATTTCAGATAATGAGCGACTGCTGATCGTCAGTTTTTTCTTTCGCTGTTTGAAAATGTCTTGTCTGTGTTTTTATTCTGAAAGCCTTCTCTACAAAGTCCTGTGGGGTGAGGCTGAAGCAGGCCAGGCAAATCCTACGTGCACGGTGGATCTGTGTCACAGCTGAGCAGGAGGCAACTGCCAGAATCCCTCTGCCACATCAGGGAACATCCACAAAACCAGCTCATGGTCCCCTTGGGGGTAGGGAAGGCAAGACCATATGAGCTCTCGACTGCACTGCCAGAGTGTGAAACAATCTCCAGGGAAAGAAGGGCCAGGCGTTTAGCATCTTAATGTCCCACAAAGGGTGCCATTCTTTATCTTTACTGTCTTGGGATACTTGGTAAAGAAATATGAGATGTTCAGGAAGACTTGCCTCCTGAGGCAAGCGTTTTCACACTTGGGGTCTTATGAGATGTGAAGGAGAATGGGAGTCCCCGTGTTCATGTACCTGACATCAAGTTGAAAGAAGCCACCGGGGAACCATTCAGAAATGTTTCATGGCAACCAAGGAGACTGAAAGTTAATAAGTAACTTTTAATGTGTGAAGTTTTTATAACTTGAGAAATTTGAAGACTGTTAGAGTAAAAATGCTGAGCCAAAACCTCACTTTAAATTTCAGATTAGGAGTGCAATTGTTTAAAATGTTTATTTTAATCAGCAAATTAACATTGCACATACTTACAGTATATAACATGATGTTTTGAAATATATACATCGTGGAATGACTAAACATTCTTTTTTTTTCCTTTTTGTATATATACATATGTGTGTTTTTGTGTGTCTTTAAAGGCGAACGGTATCTTTGGGAATCATCCTGGATTGCTCCTGCTTCCTTCGTGCATTGTTCTGGTATTTCTCAGGCTCAGCCTTCTAGGCTGCCACCATTTCCACCTGGCATTTTTATATGGAATCTGGGATCTGAATTCAGTTCCTTCTGCTTGCAAGGAAATGAGACATTTCTTCAGCCTCTGCAATGGCAAAGCAAGCTAATGACTTCACTGTTGTATAGCAGAGACAATTGAAATATTCCTTATTGATCTGTTATAATACATTGTTATTAACAATGCTCTCACCATGTTGTACAGTAAATCTTTTGAATTTCTGCACAAGATTGTGATCTTAAAGAATGAGTGTTCCTATTATCAAATAACTATATAATTCTATTAATTGTTTTGACTGTGAAAATAAGTATTAATAAGTCTTTGGGACATGGAGACTAATATGTATATGGCCAACAGTAGTAATTATATATGTGATCTAGTAAGTATATAACCAGCATGTGGAGATGAATTTCAGTTATTGTCTCAAACTCTATATTCTAATTTTTCACAGGGGGAAAATGTTTAGAAGACAGGATTGAACTGGAATTTGATACCTACTTGATAGGTAACAAGCATTGGTTGAATCAATCAACAGTGTTTATAAGCCATAAAGAAAGAAATATGACATTACAAAAGCATTTTATGTTTGTGGTTTGTACATGGTTGGTGTTTAGCGACAAGGATATAAGAGTCATTGATTCATTAATAGACTTGAGTAACAAATAGCTAAATAAGAATCAGTAACTCCAGTTATGTGACTAGCTAAGTAGTTAGTTGAGTAAAAACTTGTACCATCTGTGCTATCAGACTCAGTAGCATTGTATTACAAAGTAATTCACTACAGCAGTTTCTGCTTGCATCATCAAGAGATCTGATCATAGGAGACATGATTGTGATAGGAAGAATGAATGCAGGAGCATAATAAGGTTCCATCAAATATTTTCCAATTTTTTTCTTCTAGAGTTTCTAACATGAATACAGTGAATTTATGATATTTTCACCTTTTATCCCACCCTTTCTTCTTTCCCTATTACAACCCTTCTCCTTCTCTCCCTATTTTCCCTCCTATTTTTGTGCTTTTTTTTTTTTTTTGCATGTGTGGCCCATTGAGTTTCATCTGGGTTGCCTTTGATGACATGTGCTGAGAATTAGCTGGAACATGAATCATGTTTCAGTGGATAAACCACTGAAAGAAGCATCCTCCTTTAGCCCCCATAAGCATTAACTTCAACAGTCTCTTAGGGAGACATGAGGTATACTGAGATCTTTCCCTTTCCATGATTAAATGTTGACAGGCCAAATCCTGTACATGTCTTCTGGAAATACACATAGCTGAAATGAGTTCATGGAGTAACGCCCTTTAAGCAGTTACATTCTTACCTCTACCTTTTCATAATGCTCCCTGGGCCTTGAAGGAGGTAAATATTCGGTCCACAGTTACTTATTTTATTCACTCTGGCCAGCTGTGATTTTTCTATAAGAAACACCTTCCATTGCCAAAGGATGCTTATGTTCTTGTAATGCTGAGTACTCTTCTGATCTAGGAGTATAATCACAAATGTCTAAAAGGCAGTTTAATATAAGTCTTTGTAGCTAAATCTTAGTAGTTTAGCTTAAACCTAAGGCCCATGTCGTCTCCTTTCATAGACTCTTATCCTGTTTTAAAGTACCAGAAATGTGTTCCTTACTGAAAAGTAGGACCTAAATCCAATCAGTAAACAGTTGGTTACCCCTTTAACATTCATGCCACTGTTACACTGATGGTCACCTCTTGCCAGCTTGCTTGTTATTGCAGTTTTCAGCTTTTCCAGATTGTTGAGACTGTTGATTATTTTTCTTTCTCTGTTCTTCAGAAGCTTACATAGTACTTTTTGGTACCATGAGAGCCAACCAGCAAGGAGGTAGCTTCCAGATAAAAATTGTTTTTATGAGGATATTATTTTAAAATAAGAATATTATTCTAAAAACAAGAAAAGCAACATTGTTAGGATATGTGACCATATATTTAATACAATGCATTAAAGATAGAATTTTGTGCATATATGACTCATAAAAATATTACTTTAGTTATGGCAGAAAACAACCTTTTAAAGTTAAAATGTCAAATTACATAATTCCCCAGTTCTTTCATTATGCTAGGCTATTGCTTTGATTTGAAATTCTCAATTCACCCATATTCACAAATGTAAATTTTTAAATTTAGACATGTAAATGTAAATGTTTGTGCTAATATGTTGCGGAATTCCCTGCTGGGTGGGGGTGGGGATGGCGGGGCCTCGTGGGCGAAGCACACGGGCTAGCCGGGGTCACCACCCAGACCCCGGGAGTCAAGTGAGAAGCAGCAGGCAGAAGACGAGTTGGTTGCAGTCTCAAGACTACTCAGGAAGTGTTTGGGCTTTATATGGTCAGGGGTCCAATCAGGTGTGGCCACCCCTCTGCTCGTGGGGAGGGGAGAGCAGCCACCAATCATTTAGGTGTTTACTAGGTATCCAGGTTAGACGGCTGCTTCCCATTGGTTGTTCATCCCTCCTTCTCATTGGTTGTTCATCCCTCCGCTTGTATGGTTCCTCTATTGGGACATGTCCGAACTCGTTCAGGCTTGTCTGTAGCCAGACCTTCTGGATTAGGGAGCCCGGGCTAGGACCTCCCTGAACCGATAGCCACACTAATATACCTCTATTCTTCCACACACAGGAAAAGGAATTTACCTTAGTTTGAAGACGGAAAGATACTGTTTCTTAATTTTGTTACTAGATTGTAATGCTTATTGACTTACCAAGTAGAGTTTGGTCCCTAGATTAACAATACGGGGCTTATTGTTTACAGATCTAGACACGTGGCTACCATTTCAGAAACCCTGAAAACCATCCTGCAGTTTAACAAGACCTCATGATGGAAGAATCATCACAAAATACATTCCAATTTAATGAAGTTCTGTTTTCTGGGTAACTAGTCCTGTGATGGTTGATCTCAACTGTCAACTGGATGAGATAAAAAGTCATCAGGGACACCTGCTTTGGAACATGTCTGTGGGGATTACATTGAGTAGCTTAACTGCAAGGGGAAGATCCACCCACTGTGGGCCTTTGTCCGGGTTTTAGTCCTGGTATGTATAAACAGGAGAAAGTGAACATCATTTGTTGCTGTCTGCTACTGATGTGTGGCTGTTATGTGACCATTCTCTTCAATCTTCTGTCACCTTGATTTGAAGTGGACATTGGACTGTGAGTCAAAATTAAGTTGCTTTGGTCAGTGTATTATATATCACAATGACAGTAAAACAAACCAAGACAACCCCATACCCATTAATTTTCCAGTCAACACAGTATAGAGACTGCAGCCTGTGTAGGAAGGTCTATAAGAGCCTGTTGGCCCGTGGAGAAGGCTATGAGTCTTCCATCCTGAGAAGAATTTAAGAATCTGTGGTCCTGCAATACTTTAGAATATTACCTGGGTTCCACTTCAGACCTTCCAACTCATCAGCATTGTGGTAGTTGACCCACAGTTTTTTGAAAGAGATACAAATGGGACTCTGATACACTCCACATGCTAAAAACAGTGACTCTGCAGGGCTTGCCTGGCAATTCAGAACCTTTGGGATAAGATCACTCGCTGGATCACTCGCTGGTCTCAGTTTTGCTTTGTGGGTGTGACAGTCTAAAATTCAGGACAGACGTTTTTATTACCTTGTGAAGCCTTTGTTCTTTTCAGTTTCCTTCCCTTGGCTGTCACTTTGGGAGAGCTCAAAGGACACGGCTGGTTTTCATCTCTGTCCTGTGTCCTGAGGGAATGGCTGATTTATTCCCAGGTTCTCCTGACTTTTAAATTTTTTTTGAAAGCTGTTCTAGAGTAGGTCAGATGATTCATAACTCACTCTGAGGCTAGAGTGAAGACTCTGAGGTGCTTGCCTTCCGCAGGACTTGATGCATAGTTTGTTAAAACTTCAGAGCTGTCTGTCCTGACCACCACCGTGATCTTTATAAATATGACAGAAGAATAAAATTTGATTAAATCCATTTCAGGCGTGATTCCTTATATATTTTATTGAGCAGGTTTCATATTAAAGTAACTTTTAAGACATTTTATTGTCATTTTTAACTCTGTCATTTATGGGCTAAGTTGCTGGAGGCATGTTGGTTTATAACAGAGTGGGGTATAATTATGCCCCCTGTTTAGACTGGGCCTTGGGGCCATAACAGAAAACCCTGCTCAGGTGGGATCTGAATCAGCCAAGAACAATCAGATTTTTACTGGGTCCTCTATTGTTAAGTAACCACTTGTTATTTTTCCTGCACCAGAAGGAGAGAATGGAATCTCCAGGATTATTTGGTTAGGTTTTGCTGGTGGCAGAATTCTATGGGGGACGCCTTCACTTGCATTATGATCTGTCTCATCAGAAAATCAGCAGAAACTTAAAAGGAAACCCCCTTTCTGATATGTCAATCAACAGAAACAGATAGCGTCAGTCACAAGATCAGGTGAAGGTTTCTTGTTGTTGTTTACCATATGAATCTAGTGCTTTGAAGAAAGACATCCTTCTTTCTTTGGACAAAATGCTGTTGCACTGACATCTTTATATCCATGCTCCTTTCCTGAAGTGAAATGCTTAAGGGCCATTATTGCTCATTATAATGCAACACTTTGGCACAGAGAAACCTTCCTATTGATTCTTGCTTTGCTCTGTTCTGCTGTGCCCTGTCATTACCTCTTCCTAAAATCCTTTCTCAGTTCATAGTTTAGAAGACATGTGTTTTAATCTAGGAAGTGTTCAAAGCCAATACTTAAGGTAAATGTTTCTTCAGCAAAGAAGACAGTCTCCTGATAAATGATTGACTGCCACTTCATTGGACTATCTTGCTGCTGAAGGAAGCTTTGAAAACAAGAAATATCTCTCTCAGGAGAACTTTGTAGCAAAGATTAAAAAAAGGTGGTTGACAAGTTGGTAAATAATTAACTCCCCATGTTATATAAAATGGGAAAGAGCATGTAAATTAGTCATGGGAGCAGTTCTCTGCTGCATTAAGTTGATCAATGTGTTAGCATTTAGGACAAAATGGAACCTCCCGTGTGGCTTGTTATGAGGATGAAATGAGTTTAGGAAAAGAGCATTCCTAAGGGCTAGAAGCATCACTAGCAGGACTGGGGAGGGAGGACTGTCCTCTATGGAGTGAGCCACACGCACTCTCTTGTCCAATACGGACGGTCATAGTTAGGCACAGGTGTCAACTTGGCAGTTGAGAGTTTCAGCTCTGGGCACATTTGTAGAGAATTAATGGTTGAGTTAAGCCCACAGCAAACCAGCAGGAGATTGTCTAGCTGATGGGGTAGGCCCAGCCATGGTGGATGGGACTAGGCTCTGGAATAAAATACCGAGAGCTGGTTGAGAAAGTTGGCATCCTTCTATACACTTGGCCAGACATGCAAGTAAGGATCGTTCCTCTCTCAGCCATTATGTGGTGATGGTGTGGTCAGTTCCCTGGCCCTAGTGTTGGCACATGTTCTCCCATCAAGCTGGACTAAGAATTGTAACCAGTAATCATAAGAGAAAATAAGTCCCTTGTTCCCTTAAGCCATTTGATGGTGATTTACCAGCAACCATGCAGGCTGACTGCAACAAGGACCAATAATGGTGTTTGTCCTGATGAAGTACCTGGATTTTCTGAAGCAGTGATTCCACAAATTTCATCTGAATTTATCTAGGTTTCATCAACTAGGTTATCAGTGAGTATTTTTCAGTCATTTTTATCAAGGAGTTAACTTACCGGCTCCTTGCTGATGTAATCTATGCAGCAAATCTATGGAGCAAAAGCAACAACAAAATGAATTTAAGAGATTTTTCACACTCTAACTTAGTATTCAGCAGCATTTTGGACTTCTGAAGTATGTGGTTGACTTAGATCCTTCCTCTTCCCAGAATAGCAGGCTGACTTCTTAGCCCAGAAGAGATGGTGTCTTCCATTTTGCCTCATAGATTCCTGAGGGCCATCTTGGAAAACTTGTTGCTATGTACATAGGACATGGCAACAAGGGGCCCATTTGAATGATTCTACTTTTGTGCACCAAGGTCCCTAAAATATAAACAAGAACTAGTCTTAAAACGTTATTCGTATTCCTTTTATTCTTAACCCTGATTTAGAGATAGGGACCTAGTGGGACTATATATACCAGAAAAAGCAGAAGTGTCCAGAAAGAAGGGTGATTTTGTAGAAAGTGTTTTGGAACCAAACACCTGAGACTAATTCCTCATCTCATGCTCAAAAAAAAAAAAAAACAAAAAACAAAAAACAAAAAACAAAAAACTGGGAAAACGTCACTTGGGAATCAGAAACGGGACCTCTTTCTGTTCATCACAACATCCTTTGTAGAGATCAAGGGAATGGTTAGTGAATCTTTACAAAGATGCGCTCAGGAATTACTAATTGAATCATTCCTTAAGGTAAGTAAGTAAAAAGCACATAAGAGAGGAACTCAGTGAATGCCCAAGCTTTCCTTTTCTTTTCAGTGTACAGACAATGGTAACGGCCGCGTTCTGCCCATGGTCCAGTCACGCGGTGCCTGTGCTCAAGTATGTTACAGAGGGATTCTTTCCGTAGTTAATGCTTCCAATGAAACAAAGTTTCAGAGGTGCAGTAGAAGAGAGAGCCTAATCAGATTTTCTTTTGCTTTTATATGACAAGTTTTCAATTTCTTGTACTAGCCTTGCTTTATGATGAATGACCTTTTCTGAGGAGAGATGTCTCAAATCAACTTGTAATGGGTTCAATTATCTATGAATAGGAAGGGAAGATAATCACTGCAGCTAATTAGTCTGACTCAATTTACATTCATTTCTCCTTCCCTCCCTTCCCTCTCTTCCCTCTCTTCCTTCCCTTCCCTCCTTTCCCTCCCTTCCCTCCCTTGCCTCCTTCCCTCCCTCCCTCCCTCTCCTTCCTTCCTTCCTTCCTTCCTTCCTTCCTTCCTTCCTTCCTCCCTTCCTCCCTTCCTCCCTTCCTCCCTTCCTCCCTTCCTCCCTTCCTCCCTTCCTCCCTTCCTCCCTCCCTCCCTCCTTCCCTTCCTTCCCTTTTCTTGTTTCTCTCTCGCTTCCTGTCTTCTCCTCTCTCTCTTTTTAGGGGGTTGCTGGCAGATCCTCAACTTTTGCAAATACAGATTAAATTCTAAGAAGACAACGTGTAACTACCTTCTAGCAGTTATTGAAGACAATCCCCAGGACTGAATCATTTAGCAAATAGAATTTACCAAAAAAAAAAAAAAAAACCCTTGTGTGAAGACTAGAATGTTGTCTGCAGTAGTCGTCCTATACAAGCACCAAAAATTCCTTAATTAAATCATTAGGAAGGCTGAAAACCAATTAGTTGGGAGTGACTAAACACATTAGTTGTGAATAAATGAAAATAGTGCTTAATGAACTCAGGTTATCATTTATCTTCAGCACTCTCCTACTTTAAGGCTTGACATAAACCTAAAATTTTCTTCTCTATATTGCCTTGATAAGAACTCTTAGCTCTTTTTATCTCTAAATATTCCAGAGAATGCAGACTCTCAGTTTCCATAGACATATGAGACTATTATCTAAAGTCTTCTTCCCAAGCTATTCTGAGCTAAGGCAGAATACCTCCTATTAATATCTTTGCTTTTATTTTTTGCTTATATATAGGCTCATGATGAGTTTGCTTAAATTTATGACAATGTTATATTCATAAATATCTATGAGAAACTATTGCTAATTTCCTACTGAACATAAATGAGACACTCTCTTTGCACTGAGCTTTATTGTTCATTTCTACAATTTTACTTAAATTCAGATTTCTCCTCTAGAACTTCAAAACTGCAAGTTTAAATGCTACAAGTTACAAGGGAATCCTGCAGGTTACATAAACTCATCATGTTGAAAATGAGAATATATTCTACTTTGCTTACTCCTAAGTCCATATATGGTCAGTGAATGATTGTATGATCTGACGGATCACTTAGCAGTTCTGTGACTCAGTTACTCACCCGTGAAAGAAGATGACAGTACCCGTTGCCTCATGGAGTTGATGGAAGGTGATCCAGTTCCTACACATGCCATCACGTAGTAAACACTGTGCAGTGTCATTTGCGTTGTTTCAGACCTATTTCTTCCTTGGTGTTTTCGGGTCTGGTGAGTCTCCCTGTGGCTCAAACCAGACCCCTCAGCATCATGGCAATTCATTCCTCACTAACTCCACCTGCAATCAAAGGCCCAGGCATGCGGTTTCCACTTACTGCACAGCACGACTGTCCTATCTTTTCCTCAAACCCAATACCACTCTGATCTGCTCCTGTGTTGCTCCAAGTTTTCTACTTCGAGTTTTGCTGCCCACAGAATCTTCTTCCTTCTTATTCAGTATACTAGTTACTCGTCATTGTGGCTGTGAGAGACCACTGAGGTACAAACAACTGAAGGGGAAAAAAAGGGAAATTTATTCACCGTACGGTTCCAGAGGGGGGATACAGTCTATTATGATGGCTCCACCCCCTAAAGGTGCTATGACCTCATCAGACACATGAGTCTGTGAGCAACACATTTCAAACCATGACATTTTTTAAAATTTATTTTTACCACTCACACAAACTTAATAGGTACCTGGCTCCCCTCCCTCCCTCCACCTTTCCCTGTATCCCCTTGCTCCCTCCCCCCTCCCTTCCTCCCAGTGCCCCCTCTCCCATTCCTGAGCATCCTTTACTGTGCATGTCAAACTTCCCTCTGGCTCCTCCTCTCTGATGAGGTATAAGGACTCAGTAGTATTGCCTAAAGCTCTTTCTTGTGTTCCTCTTTAGTATAGGAACACTATTGTGACTGTTAATCCCTTGCCTCTAAGGATCCTAGTGCCTGTGATCCATGCTAGACTTTGGGGGTCAATGATATATTGGTCATTGTGAAGGTCATGCAAAGTCTTATTATGATTACTTCAGCCCTAACTGGTGTGGAGTATCTTGCGTATCGTCACTCCTCCCCATCCTTAGGCTCTTACAATCTTACCGCCCTCTCTTCTGCAAATTTTCCTCAGCTTTAGGATGGGGAGATATTAGGCTGGTCTGATTCCAGGTGATTAATGTAAGGTCTCTGATGTTCTGAATTATGGTTTGTTGGGTTTTTTTTTTTTCCAGTTTTGCTGTTCCTGCACCGCCATTGGCTCCATCCTGATGGGTATTGGATGTCACCTCGTAGCCAGAGATAAAAGTCTGTTAAAATACAGTCTTACTATAAGAGTAGATTCAAAGGTAGATGAAATAAGAGTAGGAAACCATGGTCAGGGTGGGTCAGTCTTCCATTTGCAGGACGTCAAACCATGACATTAAGCTTATATAAAAAGTGCAAATATAATTGATTTGTGTTCCTGTGTAGATGTGTTTATTTTTAACTATAATGAAGGCACATTGAGCTCTGAATAAGTTGGCCTGTCTCTTATTTATCCTCAGTTAATTTTCAGGTTCCCTTTCTCACCTAAGTGAATGTGCTGACACTGTTTCTCATCTCTGGTCTGAAGGGCTCTTCTTGTCTCCCTGACCCTTTCCTCCCGCATATATGGGGTATTTTTTCATGTATTTTTGTATCCAGTCTAGATCCAACTTCTAAGGAGGCTTTCAAATCTTTGAGAATACCTGTTGGCAGCATATTATCTTGATTAGCTAGTACCCATATTCTCTCTTGGATAGTCAATTTTAGTGTTCTATGTTTATTGATTACCATAACAGGGGGCCTTTAGATTTAAATATTAAAGATAATTAAATATTAAATATGAAATGAGAGATGAAAACCAATATTTTAATAGAAATCCAGGTCTTCCTGGATTTCCCAGGTAGGGGTACTGTTCTAATTTATATGGGCCTCTGATTCTAGATTGTCACTAGGATGGGCAATATAAACAAAAGAGAGTTACTAAGCACCAGCTGTTAGAAAGAACAAAATAAAAGTAAGTATGGCTGTTTCTTTGGACTTCATGGTTTTGAATATAAGGACTTTGCCTTGTTAATATTTCTCTTCTTTCTTAGAATGAAATAGTCATTCAATAAATGATTGAAGAACTAAATCACATAAGTTATATCATGAAGAAACAGCAAAGATTATTCTTTACTTCCCTGATAATAGTTTAATGCCATATTTAGTATTTGATAAGTAAATAGTTCAATTCCAAAAACTCACTTTTGGTCACACAGCATAGCTTAAAAATGAAATCTTTTGTTTTTTCCTATTTTTTGTTGGACATCTGAATTTGCGCATTTCTAAAATGCTAAATTTGCTTCGATGGCAAAAGAAAACCTCAAATTTCAAATTTAAGTAGAGAATCTAACCCCAAAATATAGAGTTTTGCGAGTTTGAGCTTTGCTGTGCGATGTTTTGTGAATTATGCTTAGAGTCATCCCATCAGGAACTGCCAACAGGTGTAAATACTGCACTTACCAATAGTAACCAGAAGGACTGTGTTCATCCATTTTCTTTGAATTTGTGGGATTCTTGCTGTTGAACAAACATATCCTATTAAACTCCATTTGAGAACTATTGCTCTAGGGAATAGGAGAGTCATTCCATTTGTTATCTAAAAATTCTCTCTGCATCATCAGAATAAAATTTACTTCTTTTTTCTGGCACTGACTACCTTCTCTTAATAAACTGTGCAGCATTAAAGGATGCTCCGGGGATGGGAGGGGGAGGCACTGGGGGATGGGGAGGGTAGGGGAGGGAGGGTGGAGGGAGGAGGGGACCAGTGTACCTGTTAAGTTTGTATGAGTGGAAAAAAAAGAAAGAAAGTGGAGGGAGATTGGTAAGGAATAAGGTTTGCAGAGGGAAAAGTTGGGGGGATGGGATTGGAGAATAATGGGTAAAAATAAAAAAAAACTGTGCAGTAGAAAGCTAATCTTATATCAGGTATATTTAAGTAAGTAAATAGTGTGAGTTATGAAAGAAAGGAATTTTGGACCTTTAGGACTAAAGGAATTTTGTCAGTCAGATTAAGAAAAATTGAATACTTTGAGTATTCCCTTTAGTTTGTTTTTTGAAAAAATAAGAGGTGACAGGCAAATTGGAAACTGCTGGCTCATGTGTGTTCCTAAATTTCAAGGCTAGTTTAATTATATATGTAAATGTTAAGTTAAATGAGAAAGATGAGGAAAACTGCTGAAATTAAACCTGTAATTATGCATTAAAGTTAGTAGGAATCCTTGGGTTGGTGTTGATAGTCCTAATGATATTTAGGAAGAATCCTTTCAATCTCTATACCTCTATGTACTATTAAAAATTTTTTAACATGAGGGGCTTTGTACTGATATATTTTATAGATTTGTGTGACACTTTACATTTACCAAGTGCTTTAACAATTTTCTCTTTTAGGAGAAAATAAAACTCCTTGTTGCTCTGACATTCTATTTTCCTGCTTTATAGATTTTTCTGAACATGCACTGAGAGTTTCTTTTATTTCAGATTTGTAGATAGAATCATTTTTGTTCAGCAGTGGATTTGACCTTATAATTCCTTATTTTCCTAGAGATTATTGAATTATGGCTGTAGGATTTTTAGTAAATATTCTGGTAATAAGTAATGCAAAAAGAAGAATTATAGAAAAACTACCAATTCTGCTATTCTTTGAACAGTCAAAACTTTGCTATCTGAATCTCATGTGCAGTTGTAGTAGGATTCCATCTGTGCTTTTCATTTTCTTAAAAGAATTCCACAAAACTGGGAAAAGGATTTGCAGTGCAGAATCATGCCTTCAGATTGTCATTGCCATGGGACTCCAAAGAAGGAAGAATGAGTATTTGATCTGGTTAAGAATAAAGCATGAACCACTAAAGAAGTGATGGTTATGGCCAGAAGAGAATCTAAATACTTTTAACTCCAAATTTATTTCATTTCTGAGCAATATTTTGAGATTATCACCACTTCAAGTCAGCACTTGGAGCTGAAATAATCTCATAAGGGTTATTTTTTAAGATAAAGTGAGTGTCACTGCTTGCCTACATGTTGCCAATAAATTCATGGCCAAATAGCTTAAGGGAAAAAAGGGTTTCTGTACTTTCTTACAGTTCTCCCTTACAATTCTTAGTTCTGATCTGCAGGAGAGTTCATTTAAACACCAGGAGCTGAGGGAACTGGCTGCACCATGTACACCGGGATTGCTGAGAGAGGGTCCAACTTCACTTTCCAGATAGCAAGACTGTCAAGTGTGCTGAAACATACCCAACTACTGAACCAACTTCATCCCATCACTTGTCCAGAGAATGGTCCCACCCACTAGGGGTTTGATCTTCTCATGTCAATCAGACAGTGTTCTGCAGATTTGCTCAGGACTTGCCTCAACTATTAATTTTTCATAGTTGTGCCCAAAGCGTAGCCTTCAATTGGCAATGTATAAATTGTATATCAAACTAGTGCAGTGAGTTTTTATGGGAAATTGCTTCTTTCCAGGGAAGTATGCCAGGTGACAGTTTGGAGGTGATTCTTTTCATTTCTTTTGTAGATGTGTAATTAGGAAATCAGACTCTCGAGAAAGATATCATGATATTTAATAGTAATCACATTCCATCTCTGAACACTGTAATTGAGCCTGTTCAGTCTTTCTTGCGTTTTCAGGACAAAACCTAGAAAAAGACATGGATGAGATGAAGAGTGCCAACAAGACCATTGAGTGACTTTCTGTGTAAAAGGCAGAGACTTTAGATTTAGGTAAAATCAAGTTCTCTTCTTGATTATGGAGCTTTACTGATCCCAGATTGACTAAAGTACAATATTATTTTTTTCTTGCATTTCTGTTTATAAAAATATCCAGTGAAAGCTTGTGTGCTTCTTTGTTTGGTATCCAAATGTGTTAAACCAATCTTGTGGACCAGAGTGGTTCTCACAAGGTATTATGATTTATCTTACAGGTTATTTTAAGGAGATTCTTCCCAAGAGGAAACAGGTGATTTCAGTCAGGTATCGAATGACTTATCTATCAGGGACTAGAGAGTTACCAACACCCCACATACATACGACCTTTGAAGCAATGGCATAAATCTTTAATGGTGCAGTTTTATTGAATGATGAAAACAGCTCGGTTTTGATCATTTCTTTTTTTATTACCTGTACAAATAATAATACTGCAGACTACACCACTATAGATCAATAATGCAATGTTATAAATTGTGTTTTGCCATAAAAATATTAGAAGTGAAAGACTGTATTTCTAATTTAAGTGTCAATAACCTGTATGTCACACCCATGACCCAACACATTTCATGAAAGCAGGAACAAATAGATGTGTTTTTAATTTAGTTCCATTTTTAGAAAAATAAGCAAACTATCAAAATATGCAAGATTATTATTTATTCAATGGTTAAATAAGGAAAATTTCAACCTGTTCTACAAAATATGCATGAAGTTGAAATTTGATAGACTACATAGTTGGCCAGTATAAACACATTACCTTCAATAGACCAATGAAGTTTAATTATCATACAACTTGTTTGACTTGCAAAGAGTCCTTCAAAAGTTAATTGAACAAGGATCCTAGCTAGTTTATGTTGATATTTCCTTTTTAATTCTTACCTTCATGATTTATTTGTCTGTAATGACTAGAACTTGACCATTCACTCTGATAACTTCAATTTCATGCAACAACTGTAGGAAGAAAATGGAATTGCTGTACATAAAATAAAAATTTTCTTCATGAAAAATAAGACTTTTGACAATAATGATAAGTGCAAATTGAAGGGAATATCAGAAGAGCCAGCAATGTAAACATTTATTAAAATTTCTATTGCATAAAAAATTGCAAAAGATTAGCAAAACAAATTAAAGAATAAGTCACAGATCCATGTATATTAAAATGAAGTGGTGAGGAATATTTGTTAACATTGGAAAAAATTGTCATATTTGATTAAGTAAAAGTGTTAAGATGATGCATAAGGAGATTCAGCTATAGAATATTAAATAGTATTTTTCTAGTCTGTATTGTTTAGTTTTATTCTTTTGCTGGTTGAAATTTATAAGTTTAAAGCATTGTTTGAAGTATGTTTTACTGTTTTCTTAGGATCCTTGGAGGCTAGGGACTGACAGTCACAGTAGTGTTCCTAAACTTAAGGGGAACACAAAAGAGTTCTGGGAAATGCCCCTGGGTCCTTGCACCTCATCGGAGAGGAGGACTCAGAGGAGAGTTTGGCATGCACAGTAAAGGATGATCCAAGGATTGGGGGGGAGGCACTGGGGGATGGGGAGGGAAAGGAAAGGGGAGGGGGGAGCAGGGGGGTTGGTGGAGGGAGGGAGGGGACCGGTGTACCTGTTAAGTTTGTATGAGGGGAAATAATAAAAAATTAGTTGTAAAATAATCTAGTATCGTTATTAAAAGTGATCAATGTAATAGAGTAAAAGCATTCTAGCAATATCTTTCTCTCTCTGTTCCCTATTCTAATTTCTTTAAGCAATTGATTTTAAAATTTCCTTGGATTTTCTAAGTAAATATTGCATATTGTTCAACAAATATAGAATAGGGTTTTCATAAACACTAAGAATATTTTTTCCCATTATATGAAAGCTGATCATTTCTGTTTCAAAGGTAATTTAGGAATTCCCCCTCTATAAATTAATAGCTAATTAATACATTATTTCCATATTATAATATAGCATATAGAGAACATAAATTGACATTGGATATGTTCATGACACTGAAGTTGAAATAAAAGGACTTCAAAATGAATTCTTTAGATATTACCAGAATAATTGTCTGTAATATAATGAAATGAAAAGACATTAAAAGCTATCAATAGAAACATAAGAGGAAGTATGTGATAAGTATATGAAGACCAGAGAAGTATTACAGATAGGAGAGAAGGGGAAAGAAGACCTCAAAAGAAAGGAGACAAAGACTCTTCAGTAGAGAAATTAGGCCACGGTCATGTACTGCATTTAAATAGCGAGACATTTGATGTTGCTCACTCTCATTTCTTTTCCTGTTCACTTGGGACTGAAACAGGTTTGATCTCCCTAGTCAGGGAGGATATAGGGACTGGCAGTTAAGTGGTAACCAACCGACAAATGGGCGACTGACCCCTCTCACTGCTGTGTCCTAGTCCTATTCTTCCATCTACCTTGGAGTCTCTTCTTATATTAAGATCTCTACAGTGTGCCCAGAGCTCAAACCCACAAATATCAAGTTGACATCTGTGCCTAAAACACCCAACAAGTAGGTACTGATCAAAAACCTGAGTTCAAACTCTTGAAGTCCACATGGTAGTAGGAGAGAACTGACTTCTGAATGTTGTTCTCTGACTTCTACCTGTGTTCCATGACATTTTTGTGTGCTGTCTCTCTCTCTCTCTCTCTCTCTCTCATACACACACACATACACACACACAAAGAAGTCAATACTTACTTTTAAAAAACCACAATGGTGTTTTTTTCCCCAACCTGGGGTTCCTTTTTTATTACATTTATTTATTTACTTATTTATTTATCTATTTAGTTATGTGTGTGTATGTGTGTATGTGTGTGTGTATTAGAGGGCACTACATGTCTTGTGGAGGACCCAGGGTGACTTTGGAATCATCCTGAATTGCTTCTACATCCTTTATGCTTTGCTCCAGGATTTCTGAGGCTCCACCCACCAGGGCCAGAAGTGCAAGCTGCCTCTATTTCCACCTGGCTTTTTTTTTTTTTTTTTACAAGGGTCTTAGGATCTGAACTCAGTACCTTCTACTTGTGAGGCAGAGTCTTAATCCCTGAGCCATCTCTCTAGCTCATGGTTTTTTTTTTTAATTTTTTTATTATTATTATTAATTCAACTCTGTGCATATGCGTGTGTATGTGTGTGTGTGTGTGTGTATGTGTGTGTGTGTGTAGAACCACGGACGAATTCGCGAACCACCATGGACGCCTCCACCTCCTTCTGCTCTGGGATTCACAGGCTCCGCCCTACCAGGACCAGAAGCGCAGGCCGTCCCCGCTTCCGCCTGGCGTCTATACGTGGGATCTGGGATCCGAACTCAGGACCTTCCGCCTGCAAGGTGGAGGCTTAACCCCTGAGCCACCTCTCCAGCCCCATGGTGTTGGTTTTGATAAGGAATTCTTTGCCTATGTACACAATCAGGAAGACTCTTGAGAGTTACTTCCTAATTTTATAGTTATTTTTCCCTGGAGACTTTCTTAACCCAAGTGACTCTGCAAGCAAGCTCATATTCTCCTTATTTGCCGAAAAGCCAGTGTGCTTTGCTTTACATGTCAGCTTACTGTGCCTAATCTTAAAAGTGTTGGGATTTATAACACAAACATTTATTTTTTCCCTTCCTGGGTCAAGGTTCTCATGGAAATCCTCTGTTCCCAGCAATACCTCAGACTATATTCTGCATTTTGTTATTATGGGATACTGGGATACATTCTTCTAAAGACTAATGGTAGGAGGTCAGAACAAACAGCTCATATGTAAGCCTCAGAAACCGTGGGCCTGCTAATATTCCTCTGGCCAAACCAAGAAACAAAGCCAAACTGGATGCCAGTGCAAATGGGAGACTGGATCCCGCCAACTCTAGCGAGTGACTCCACAAAGTCACATGGCAAAGGCATAGACTGTATTACGGATGGCCATGTGTTTCAGTGAATGCATCAGGGACTCTCCATGCTGCTTATTTGAATACAGGACTTGAACAACTCAGGGGAACAAGGAACGAGGAGTTTTATTCCATCTTATAATTCCCAGTTGCAGTTCATCATCATCAAGGAAAAATTGAGGGAGCTGGCCACTTGACATTCACAGCAATCATACAAAGAGGAGCCTATTTCCTTGTCTGCAGCATGCCTGTATGCAGAAATACTGAACCTGCTCTTTACATCTTATTCACCTGTTCAAAGAATGGTCCAACACACTATGAGGAGGGTCTTCCCATGTCATTTAGATAGTCTCCCAAAGGATTACTCAGGGTAATCTACTTAACTACTAAATCTTCACAGATGCACTTCAAGTTTTAGAACTCATTAGCAAGTTGACACCTACATCTAACTGGTGCGGCACTTAAATGCAGTACATACATAACAGAAGTATGCATATTTACATTAGTAACTGTGTGGATTGCATATGTGTGTAATGGTGAATATACACATACAAATTTATGTATGTGGAAGCCCAAAGGGGATAGTGGGAATTGTCTTCAATACTCTTCTATTTTATTATTATTTTTGAGTCTGGATGTCAAAACGCAAAGCTCACTGATAAAACTAATCTGACTAAATACCTTGCTCAGGGGATTATCAGTCTCCAGCTTCTGAGGCTGGAATTATGGAAGTGGGTTGTTATGCTTATCCAGAATTTTACATGGGATTTGGGGATCTGTACTCTGCAAGCACTTTAATGACTGAGTCATGTGCCAACCTCTTTTGTTTTCTTTTTTGAGACAGCATCACATGTAATCTAGGATGGCCTTGGATTCTGAGTAGGTGGAGATAACCTTGAACTCCCTATCCTCCTGCCCTCTCTAGTGCTGGGATTCTATCAGTGTGCCACCCTTCAGGGTTTAATTCGTTTTGAACCTAGGGCTTCTTGCATGCTAAGCGAACACCACCAACTGAGCCGCCTCCCTGGTCCTCGCAATGCTTAAAACACTTTTAAATAACTCCAGCCACATGAATTTCTGAATTGTCTTCCCCAAGGTTCTGGGCTCAGTATGTGGTAAACAAGTCTTAGCAAGACTATGCTCCATCTCTTACTGACTCCGCCAGTACACATCTTCTGTAATTAGTGGCCAAGGAATGTCTAATTTTCCACAAACCTCTCCCTAACTACATTCAAAGGAAATTAGCCTAAAAGTGTAATCAGGTTAAATACCAAGTGTCTGCAGGAAGAAACAGGTTTAGATCAGCAGGACCACACGGCCAAGGGACTTCAGGTTCCACTCAGACTGTCTGTGAGAATAACCGTAAATAAATATTTACACCAAATTTGGCCTGGGCTGTTGCCCAACTGCTTCATTGACTTTCTCATTATCTTCTAGTATCCTTGTGTGTAGTTATTGCATTTAGGAGAAATCAAAATTCAGAAGCCTCTGCTGTAACCTCTTATAGGGGCAGAGTGACTGTTCTTTCTAGATTTCCTTATTATTTTTTACCCTGTTCTAGCTATGACCACAGAGTACACAAGGTTCATTCATTCACGAAAACAGTGAGTTCCTGGAATTGTGATATGCCACACATGAGTGATGAGAGGGGACTGTTTCTATTGAAATTGCCTTAAAAGGACATTAACTTGGAAAAGCCTCAGAGCCTGAAAGAAAATTTCCATTGTGAATTATCTTGGGATTTCATGTTTTAAGAATGAAATTTAGTTCATGGGATGAAAAAAAGAGCATGATTATTTTTAAGTGAGAGCTTCTCAAGTCTGTGTCAGCTGCCTTGGAACACTTCAATACTCCTAAGAAGTTCACTCTTTTCCCGTTTTTTTAACAAAGAATATTCTGATGACCACAACACTTCTTTCTTTGTTTTATTTAACCGCAATGGTATCTTTGAAAGAGGAAAGTATAGCAGAATATTATATAGCTATAATTCCAACTTTCATTGTTATTTAATAATAAGTATGGCTAAAATGATGTTACTAATGAAAGAAAATTAACAAGGAACAGAAATTCTAAGAAAGATGAAGCAGCTCTTTTTTTGGTTACCTGAAACTCTTCTAAAACAAGAGAAAAATGTTTTTTTTTCCTATAAAGTTTGGGAAACTGCCATTTTTCATATATTACCATTCAGAACCAGAAAAAGTTAATAAACTCATTTTTATGCCATTCATTCAGATTGCTCAAGTGATATCTGAAATAACAGAGGTCCCAAGTGTTCCAGGCTTTAAATAAACTCCTATTTAAAAAAGGATAAAGTGAATCTTAAGGAAATCATTAATTTCCACTTTTTGAGCTCGAACAACAATAGTGGAAAAAGCCAGTCTCAGAAAAAACAACTTATTTCTATAGTGGAAAAGGAATTTAATTAAGTGATCACTTTCAAGCCCAGAGACCCTCAGCCATGCATTTTGCTGTTAAATACCCATTTTCCTACATAAATTTTCTTAAAAGCCCTGCATAAGATGTATGAAGCTGTCCTTAGAAATGACTGTGTGTTGAAGAAAATTAGAAGCATGCATCACCCATAATAGATCAGAAAAGTTTCTTTCCTGAAGGGAACAAAAGCAACTCAGCAGGAAAGAGACACTTGAAAACAGCAATTTCAAGCTTACAAGCATAGGCTGAGGCTTTTAAGAGGTACTTCACCCTAGGTGTGCTGTTAATCCTTTATTAGGCCATGGAAATGCATTCCACTGAAGAAGCAATTTCCCCAGTTAAGCAAACATTTTTCTTCTTCTCTCCAAGTCAGTTAAATAGACAGTTTTTTCCTAGGTACCTATTTGGGGTAGGGGATAACTAACTAGCCATTTCTTAAAAACTTTTGATCATGTTGCCTTATTTATTACAGAACCACTTGCAAATATACCAACTTGGCGTATAGAGTATTAATGAAAACAAGTATTATGCATTGAGAAAAATATAGAAGAAAATTCTTGGACAGTAACCTAGAAAAAAGCCAAGTAATGGGAAGAAAAGGAAAGAAAGAAGGAAGGAAGGAAGAAAGGAAGGAAGGAAGGAAGGAAGAAAGGAAGGAAGGGAGAGAGGGAGGGAGGGAGGAAAGGGAAATAAGGAAGGAAGAAAGGAAGGAAAGAGAGAAGGAGGGAGGAAAGAGAGAAAAAGAAAAAAGAAAGAATGAAAGAAAGAAAAGTTAGAGACAACAAACAAAATTAGAGATGAATCAGAGTGTAAAACATGACTAGAAGGATCAGCTATTCTATGGGCAGGCAACTATGACACTCCAAAATTTGTGGGTTCTCAGTTGGTTGGCTCAGGGAGCCACTGAGTAGAGTGCAGGCTATAGCCCAACAGACAAAGCTGCGGACAGCAGGAGGGCGGGAAGAGTTGGCTTCATAGTCTATTTAAAATTTTGTGAGAGTAGGAATAGATTAAGATGACTTCTTCCAGAAAGTCCACATCATTAACTTTGGAGTTGATATTCCTCAAGTCCAGTCCCTTTTGAATATGTTGCCTCTATCTCTGAGTGCCTTCCAACATCCCAGTGCAGCGGCATAGTGCTCTTGTGACCTTTTGGGCTCTGTCTACAACCACGGTGAACAGGAGCACCTAGAAAACCTTGCTGTTTCTCTTCGCCCTCTGCTCATTTTCTCCCTGTCTTATTCATTTATTATCCCGTGTTCCTTTGCTCACGCTCTAGTGGCCTTTTCTTCATTTTTCCTTGTCAACACTAAAACCATTTTCTAATATCCATCTCAGTTCTGCCATGTTCTTGTCCTCTTTGCAAGAAGTAATAGCTTCCCTGTCTGTGGTCCCTTAACATTGGGGATCTTATTTTAGAATGTAACAGGTGTGTGTGTGTGTGTGTGTGTGTGTGTGTGTGTGTGTGTGCATGTTGTGTATTAGATGTATAGGCATAAACTTGACAACTGAAAGCTGAGTTCTGGGCACATCTGTGAAGAATTTGTATGTAGCTAAGGCATGCCCTTAGCAAGCCTTCAGGAGTGTAGCTATTTGATGTAGGAAAACCCAACCCAGGGAGGGTGGAGCCTTATCTGGGCAGAGGGATAAGATGAAGGAAGTTGGTTAGCAGTTTTAGCATATTCGAGAGACTTTTAGTCTAGCAAGTGAGATGGTGCCTCTTTCTCAGAAATCCCTGTGGATATGGATGATGTGGTTAATTCCCTCAACTCTTGGTATTGGTATGAACTCTCTTGTCGTGCTAGACTATGAATTGTGATGGAGAATTGTGAGTCACAATAAAACACTTCTTTCCCTAAGCTGTTTAGTTAAAAATTTGTTGACAACACGCAGGCAAGCTGCAATGTGTGCATGTGTATGTGTGCGTGTGCGTGTGTGTGTTCTGTATGTAAATGTTCCTGTGATTTGCCTATGTAAAGGTCAGAGGTTAACAAAGAATGTCTCCCCTTAGCCCTCTCACATAATTTTGTGTGTGTGACACATCAAGTTGGTTAGATTGGTTGGCCAATGAAATCTGAGGATTTACCTGTTTCTCCCTTTATCACCCTACCTCAAAAATAAAAAAGTGCCCTGAGGTTCCAGTTACATGGTAATGATACCTGTTATCATTCTAGGGGTACAGAAATTTCCTGAGCGCAGCCTCTTTGCTTTTATAGGTGCTACAACGCACAGTATAAAGCCTCATACGGGATCTGCTCAACACATTTTTGTTGCTTGATAGAGAATTCAAAAAAAGATTCCCTACCAAAGAGCATTTTCATTTTAATGTGAGATTTTAAAAAATGCATTTAATTTTCCATCTGAAGGAATGACCTTCAATGAAGGCAGAAGAGAGATTCTGGGAATCTTGCATTGTGCTCTCGAAATCCTACTGCATGGAGTTCTTTGTACAACAATCCTGGCTTTAGTGACTTGTGGTCCATTTTGAACATGAAATTATTATCTTCTAATGAATTTCTTTCTATTCAGTGTCAGTCTTCAGAGTGATATTGGTGTTTTCTAGGTGTCAGGGATTTATTTTCTTCACAAGGAATTACTAAGCCTTTAAAAAATTTTAAAGTACTTTTTTGAGTACTTTTACATTGATTTGAAAATAAATATTTCCAAACAACGGGACACAACAGAATTATCAGGAAATTTAAAGATCCAAGTTGTAAGCTGCCTGGAAGAGGGGGTAGGAAAGAAGATTAGATGTCCTGTCCTGAGAGACAGACAAGCAGTCATGTGTCCTTAGCTATGCAATCATGTGGCCAAAAAAAGGAAAATGTTGGGAGTCTTCAGCGTTTGTTTCCCCTACTCCATTTTTCTCTATTGTATTTAATTTCATCCTGAAAATTATTTTCTTTACCCAATCACAAAAAAATAGTTGCTTTCTCTTTGATTTTTCCCCCATTTTTTTCAGGTGTGATTCCTATTTCCCTTCCTCTTGCTGTAAGGTTCAGAGTAACCAAAATGTCCTGCCATTTGCAGACAAAGCAGCTTATACTTCAAATTACAATTCACTCCTGCTATTAATGTCTGATAATTGCATATTTCCCCTGAATGTTAAATTGACACTTTCATATTGGTGACTATACTTCAAAATATATTCGTGCTTCCAAAAAGTTTTTTTTTAAGTCAGTTACTCATATTACTTAAATTACTGAATTCATAGACCAGCTGCTATTTCCTCTCAAGAATACTCTTCTTGAGAACTTTTCAAGAAAAGTTTTCCAAGATAAGAAAAAAAATCAGTAAAGATGCTATCCACTTACATGTGGAATGAGTTTCTACCCAAAACTGATTTATTCCATTGCTGAGAAAGCATTTTTAAGAACTTTTAGCAAGAAAGAAAGTCATTTTGCTTAAAGTAGCTGGTTGTCATTGATTTCTGATCTTGTCTACAAAGGATTCTACCTCAGTAGGGAATTACTTGTAGTTTCTGAAATTATGTGGTCTTACCTTAATTTAGGCAAGATTCTATTAGCTTGGTGCTTATTGGCAATGTTTGCTGTTCTGCTAATCCTGCAACTTGGATTCATCTCTTCAGGTCTACTTTGATTAATGAAATAGTTTACCATTGTGCTAGTGATTTTTACTGAAGAAGTGACTTTTGATTAAGTCAAAAGAAAGGAAAGGAATTTCTAACCTAGTGACATAGCTTACAGAGGCATAATTACATTGCAGTATAAGAAATTTCAGCGACCGTTTTTAAGATCAGCAATACAAGATAATAGTTAACCCTGGAAAGTTTCATTGTGAAAAGTATTTGTAAGAGTGAATTGAAGACAGTGACTTACTGAGTCATGACTGCCCTGCAGTTTTCCCAGGGAGTAATGAGGATGAATTCTGGTTGTTCTTCTATTTGGTAAAGCTCAACTTGCAGTTGATAATTTCAATAACAGAAAAGACCTTGAGCTTTGGAGAAAAAAGGAAACATAGGTGCATTCAAATCAAAGACTCAGGAATTGAAGTAACATCAGCCTATGATATCAGTGATATTAATCTCAAGACAGGATTACTGCCTCATTAGCAAGATGAAATAACTCTGGGTAAATACAAAGGCATCTTGCTTTAGTTACGTGAAGCTATACTTTTTCTCTCTCCTTTGGAGAGTTACTGAGTGGATGGGTTGTTGCTTTCTCTAATAAACACAGGTACTTTGTTTTGAGGCTCTTATGTTTTTTAAATTCCTTTAGCATTTCATACATGAATATCATGAGTTTATTATCTGTTTACATATAATATAAAGGAGTTCCTGGATGAGGTCTTATTTAAATTCTGACAGGTTTGCCTATTACATGACTTTTGTACTACTTGGCATCTTAACATTTTTCTTGTGACAGTTTTCATCTTTGGACCACCACCACATTAGTGAAATGCACCATTAATCTTCATTGTGGTTTTAGATTCCTTAAAACAGCTATAAGGGGGGCTGGAGAGGTGGCTCAGGGGTTAAGCCTCCGCCTTGCAGGCGGAAGTTCCTGAGTTCGGATCCCAGATCCCATGTATAGACGCCAGGCGGAAGCGGGGGCTGCCTGCGCTTCTAGTCCTGGTAGGGCGGAGCCTGTGAATCCCGGATCAGAAGGAGGTGGAGGCGTCCATGGTGGTTTGCGAGTTCGTCCGTGGTTCTACACATACACATAGAAACATACACAGACACACACACACACACATAGACACACACAAGCGCACAGTTGAATAAATAATAATAATAAAAAAAAAACAGCTATAAGGAAATGAGGGAAGAATGGATCCACACAAGGAAATGAATCTTCCAAAGAGCATTCTTTTGTCCCCAATTCAATTAGCATCTGTGAAGTCCATGTAGGATCTTGGGCTCTTTTTTATCTTGTTATTTTATGAGAGAAAGAGAGAGGGAGAGAGAGAAAGAGAGAGAGAGAGAGAGAGAGAACACTGACTCAATATGGAGGTCATTGGACAACTTTCAAAAGTTGGTCTTTCTCCTTACATGTGAGCTGAGGGGATCCAGAGCTCATGTGAAAATAGGTTCCCAGGTTTGTGTGCAGATACCTTTACCTGCTAAGTCACGTTGATATTCATTAAGAGAATCTACAATATTTTCTTTTTTAAAAAAATTTTTAATACATTTTTTATTTCTGCTCATACAAACTTAATAGGTAGACCAGTTCCCTCCCTCCCTCCTCCTCCCCCTGAACCCCCTGCTCCCCCTCCCCTCCCTCCCCATCCCCCAGTGCTTCCCCCCCAATTCCCAGAGAGTCCTTTATTGTGTATGCCTAACTCTTCTCTGGGTCCTCCTCTCCGATTACGTACAAGGACCCAGTGGCATTTCCCTGAACCCTTACTCATGTTCTCATTAAGCATAGGAACACTACTGTGGCTGTCAATCCTTTGCCTCCAAGGATCTTGGTGCCTTTAGCTGATGCTAGACTTTGTGAGGTCAATAGTGTGTTGGACATTGTGCCGGGCATGCAATGTACAATTATGATTGCTTCGGCCCTAACTTGTGTGGAGTATCTTGCAAATCATTGCTCCTCCCATACTTTTGCTCTTACAATCTTACTGCCCCCTCTTCCGCAAATGTCCCTGAGCTTCAGGACGGGGAGAGATTAGTCTGGCCTAGTTCTATGTGGTTGGTATAGAATTTCTGAAGTTCTGGATTGTGGTTTGTTGATTTTCTTTTGCAGTTTTGCTGCTCCTGCATTGCCCTTCACTCCATCCTGATGGGCACTGTATGTCACCCCCTTTGAGTGTCTCAATGTGGGCTGGGTGAGTTTGGTACTAAGAGCCACCTATTAGGGAGTACACACGGCACTTAATTTTCTGGGTTTGGGATACTTCACTTAATATAATTGTTTCTAATGACATCCATTTCCCAGCAAATTCAAGTAATTCATCATTTTTGATGGCTGAGTAGTACTCCATTGTATAGATGTACCACTGTTTCCTTATCCACTCGTCAACTGTGGGACATTTGGGTTGATTCCATGACTTTGCTATTGTAAACAGTGCTGCTATGAACATGGTCGTGCTTGTGCTATCGAGGTGAACCTCTGCTGCATGGGGGGTTATTCCCAAAAGTGGGATAGCAGGGTCATATGGCATTTCAATCTTTAATTTCTTTAAGAATCTCCAGACGGCTCGCCAGAGTGGCTGTATGAACCTGCACTCGCACCATCAATGTAGGAGAGTTCCCCTTTCTCCACATCCTCTCCAGCATTTGTTGTTGTTTGTATTGTGGATTTTTGCCATCCTGACCGGGGTGAGATGATATCTCAGGGAAGTTTTGATTTGCATTTGATGGCTAAGGAAGTGGAGCATTTTTTAAAGATATTTGTTAGACGTTTTAATTTCATCTCTGGTAAAATTTCTTTTAAGTTCCAGGGCCCGTTTTTTAATTGGGCCATTGGTTTCATTGATGTTTAGTTTTCTAAGTTCTTTGTGTACTCTGGACACTAGAGCTCTATCAGATATGTGGTTAGTGAAGATTTTCTCCCATTCTGTGGGTTTCCTTTGAGCTCGTGTGACAATCTCTTTATCTGAACAGAAGCTCTTTAATTTCACCAGGTCCCAACTGTTGAGAGTTGATAGCAGTTTAGAAATGTTGGCCTAGCCCAATCAGCTCGAGGGAGTTCCCTATCCTGTCAACTATGGTTTTTATAGTCTCCAGCCTTATATCAAGGTCCTTGATACATTTGGAATTAAGTCTTGTACATGATGACAAGTACGGGTCCAGCTTTAATCTTCTGCATGTGGAGATCCAGTTTTGCCAGCATCATTTGTTGAAGATGCTGTTATTTTTCCATTGAATTCTTTGGGCCCCTTTGTCAGGACGCGCGGTGGTCCAGCTGGGCCTTCACCCGCCATCTAGGTAAGCTCCGACTGCTGCCCACCAGAACCCCAGGTCAGCCCAAAGGGACCCAGCTCCTAACCCCACCATCCAGCCGGAGTCGTGCACAGGGCCAAGGGACGAGGAGGACCTCCCCCTGCACCCGAGCCCCGCCCCAGCTCCCCTCCGGTTAAATAGCTCCAGGACGATGCACCCCATCCTCCCTTCCCCACTCCGCTCAGTCTGCTGGGACGAGCGCGCGGTCCAGCCGGGCCTCATCCGCGATCTAGGTAAGCTCCATCCTTGCCCACCCCCAGAACCCCAGGCCAAATAATTCAGTTTAATGAAATTGAAAGATCTTAAGAGTTAAAACGACAATGCCAAAGTCAAAGTGCAAACCCATGAGAAGCAACACTCAAATAAACAAATTTCCCACTGAAGAAATTAATCCCATAATGTTAGACTCCAACCAGAACAAACCCACGGAAAAAGGCCAAGAAAGCCTGACCCAGGATAATGACTTTCAAAATATGATCATTACCATGTTCAATACTATGAAAAAGGAAATCGGGAGGAATTACATAATTGAATCAATCGCTTTGAAGAGGAACACAACAGACATTTGGAGGAGTTGAGAAAAACAGTGCAAGAAACAAAACTTGGCAGAGAGCAGTTAAAACAGACTCAAGCAGAGTTTAAAACTGAGCTACAAGACAAGTTATCTTCAACCCAGAACTCCACAGTCTTATCAACAGAACTAACCAAGCAGAAAACAGAATTTCAGACCTTGAAGATAGAGTGGGAGTACTAAACAGCTCAATGGAAAAGGTTGTTAAAGCCAAAAGGATACTTGAGAGAAATATCCAAGACACATGGGACACCCTGAAGAAGCCTAACATGCGTATTCATGGAATACCAGAGCAAGAATCTCAAAATAACACCCCTGAGGAAATTTTTCAAACGATCATCAAGGAAAACTTTCCTCATCTAAAAAAAGAGAGGCCCATCCATATACAAGAGGCATTCCGCACGCCAAATAGATACGACCAAAACAGAAGCATGCTACGGCAAATAATAGTTAAAACACTCCACATTCAAGATAAAGAACTGGTGCTGAGAGCTTCAAGGGAGAAAAAACAAGTCACTTTTAAAGGTAAACCTATTAAAATAACAAATGACTTCTCAGTCGAAACAGTAAAAGCAAGAAGAGCTTGGAGAGACATACTTCAAGTATTGAATGAGCAAAAATTTCAACCCAGGCTGATTTACCCTGCAAAACTATCAGTCACGATCGAGGGAGAAAGAAAAATCTTCCAGCACAAAGACAACTTGAAGGGATACATGTCCACCAAACCAGGCCTTCAAAAAATGCTAGAAATGATACTCAAGCGTGAAGAAAAAAACAGGCATATCCAGGAGAACAGAAGGCAAGTATAACACCATTAACAGTGAAGCAATATACTTATAAAAACTACTAAACATAATAAATGTCTGGAATTAACAATAGTTTCTCCATTATAACATTACATGTTAATGGAATTAATTCACCAATCAAGAGACACAGATTAAAAACTTGGATCAAAAACAACAATCCATCAATCTACAGCCTGCAGGAAACCCATCTCACCACAAAAGATAGGCACGCTCTAAAAATAAAATGCTGGTCAACAATTCTACAAGCAAATGGAAGCAGAAAACAGGCAGGGGTAGCCATTATGCTATCAGACAAAGTGGACTTCAAACCAAAGAAAATTATAAGAGACACGGATGGATACTACATTTTAGTCACAGGTACAATTCACCAGGAAGACGTCACAATACTGAACATATATGCGCCCAATACGGGCCCCTCCACATTCATTAAGAAAACCCTACAGTGTCTAAAGCAAGAAATCAACCCCCAAACGATAATTCTTGGGGACTTCAACACCGCCCTCTCAACATGGAATAGATCAACAGGTCAAAAGCTTAACAGAGACACTTTGGAACTTAACCAAATCCTGGAAAAAATGGACCTTACAGATCTCTATCAAACTTTTCACCCACGTACCAACGAATACACATTTTTCTCAGCAGCACACGGAACTTTCTCCAAAATAGATCACAAAATGAATCTACACATGTACAAAAAAGTTGAAATTCTAACCTGTGCCCTATCAGACCACCACGGCCTAAAGCTGGACATCCACAACACAACAAACAAGAGAAAATGCACTAACTCCTGGAAACTTAACACTATGATGCTGAATGAGAACTGGATTCAGGAAGAAATTAAAAAGGAAATTCAAGATTTCCTGAAAGTGAATGATAACGAAATACAACTTACCAAAATCTCTGGGACACAATGAAAGCTGTCCTAAGAGGGAAGTTCATAGCTCTTAATGCCTACATCAAAAAAATGGAAACATCAGAAATAAACAACTTAACAATGCAGCTTAAAGCTTTAGAGAAACTAGAACAATCTGATCCCAAAAGTAGTAGAAGAGAGGAGATTAGCAAAATAAGGGGAGAAATATCTGAAATCGAGACTAAGAAAACGATAGGAAAAAAATCAACCAGTCAAAAAGCTGGTTCTTTGAAAAAATCAATAAGATTGATACACCCCTAGCTAAATTAACCAAAAGCAGGAGAGAGAAAACCCAAATTAACAAAATCAGAAATGAACATGGATTTATCACTACTGATACCCAAGAAATCCAGAGAATTATAACATCATATTTCAAAAACTTATACTTTTGTGAAGTTTGACAACACAAAAGAGATGGATGAATTTCTAAGTAAACACAACTTACTTAAATTGAATCAGGAAGTTGTGAATTATTTAAATAGTCCTATAACATATAAGGAAATTGAGGAAGTAATCTCGAATCTTCCCACCAAAAAATGTCCTGGACCAGATGGATTCAGCACAGAGTTCTACCAGACATTTAATACTCCTTAAACTGTTCCATCAAATAGCAAGGGAAGGAACACTACCAAATTCCTTCTATGAAGCTAATATCGTTTTAATCCCAAAACCTAATAAAGACTCACTTAAAAAAGAAAACTATAGGTCGATCTCTCTGATGAACACAGACGCAAAGATTCTCAACAAAGTTTTAGCAAATCGGATTAAAAAACATATTAAAAAGATTATTCATGGGGACCAAGTAGGCTTCATCCCTGGCACACAAGGTTGGTCAACATACACAAATCAATAAATGTAATTCATCATGTAAACCAGTCCAAAGTCCAAGACCACATGATACTCTCGATAGACGCAGAAAAAGCTTTTGACAAGATCCAACAGCCTTTTATGATCAAAACGCCAGAGACAGTAGGAATGGAAGGAACCTTTATCAATATAATATAAGCTGTATACAACAAGCCCACAGCAAGGATTTTGCTCAATGGGGAATAATTGGAAGCATTCCCACTTCGAACAGGAACTAGACAAGGCTGCCACTCTCACCACAACTATTCAATATTGTACTTGAAGTCTTACCTGAAGCCATAAGACAAGTAAGGGACATAAGAGGGATTCAAATCGGCAAGGAAGAAGTCAAGCTATCCCTATTTGCAGATGACATGATCTTGTACCTGAGTGATCCCAAAAACTCCACCAGGAAGCTCCTGGAACTAATGGAGAAGTTCAGCAGGGTGGCAGGATACAAAATAAATGTGCAAAAATCAGAGGCCTTCCTATATGCCCAGAACGAAAGAAGTGAAAAAGCCTTGAAAGAAACAATCCCATTTACTATAGCCCCTAAAAAAATGAAATACCTTGGTATAAACCTAACCAATGAGGTAAAAGACCTTTACAATGAAAACTTTAAAACCCTAAAGAAAGAAATTGCAGAAGACACCAGAAGGTGGAAAGACCTCCCATGTTCCTGGACTGGCAGAATCAACATCGTAAAAATGACCATCCTATCAAAGGCAATATACAAATTCAATGCTATACCAATTAAAATCCCAAAGCAATTCTTCAAAGAAATTGACCAAACAATCTCAAAATTCATATGAAGGCAAAAAGACCCAGGATAGCAAAGACAATCCTGAGTAACAAAAACACTGCTGAAGGTATTACCATACCGATCCTTAGTCTATGTTACAAATCCATAGTTATAAAGACAGCCTGGTACTGGCTCCAAAATAGACACACAGATCAATGGATAAGGATTGAAGACCCAGATATAAGCCCACAAAATTACAGCCATTTGGTCTTTGACAAAGGGGCCCAAAGAATCCAATGGAAAAAGAACAGCATCTTCAACAAATGGTGCTGGCAAAACTGGATCTCCACATGCAGAAGATTAAAGCTGGACCCGTACTTGTCACCATGTACAAGACTTAATTCCAAATGGATCAAGGACCTTGATTTAAGGCCAGAGACTATAAAAACCATATTTGAAAGGATAGGGAACTCCCTCGAGCTGATTGGGCTAGGGCAACATTTCCTAAATAGACATCCAATGGCACAGTCACTGCTACCAACTCTCAACAGTTGGGATCTTGTGAAATTAAAAGCTTCTGTTCAGATAAAGAGATTGTCACACGAGCTCAAAGGCAACCCACAGAATGGGAGAAAATCTTCATTAACCACATATCTGATAGAGCTCTACTGCCCACAGTGCACAAAGAACTTAGAAAATTAAACACCAAGGAAACCAATGGCCCAATTAAAAAATGGGCCTTGGAACTTAAAAGAAATTTTACCAGAGATGAAATTAAAATGTCTAACAAATATCTCAAAAAATGCTCCACTTCCTTAGCCATCAGGGAAATGCAAATCAAACCTCCCTGAGATATCATCTCACCCCGGTCAGGATGGCAAAAATCCACAATACAAACAACAACAAGTGCTGGAGAGGATGTGGAGAGAGGGGAACTCTGCTGCATTGCTGGTGGGAATGCAGGCTCATACAGCCACTCTGGCAAGCTGTCTGGAGATTCTTAAAGAAATTAAAGATTGAAATGCCATATGACCCTGCTATCCCACTTTTGGGAATAACCCCCCATGCAGCAGAGGTTCGCCTTGATAGCACAAGCACGACCATGTTCATAGCAGCACTGTTTACAATAGCAAAGTCATGGAATCAACCTAAATGTCCAACAGTTGACGAGTGGATAAGGAAACTGTGGTACATCTATACAATGGAGTACTACTCAGCCATCAAAAATGATGAATTACTTGAATTTGCTGGGAAATGGATGTCATTAGAAACAATTATATTAAGTGAAGTATCCCAAACCCAGAAAGTTAAGCTCCGTATGTACTCCCTAATAGGTGGCTCCTAGTACCAAACTCACCCAGCCCATGTTGAGACACTCAAAGGTAAACCTATGTAATACGGTAATTGCAAGGATTGTGAACAGGAGGGATGGGGTTGGAGGGCCACACCAGACACAAGGAGAGAGGGGACCATGTTACAGCAGAGAAAATCGGCCTGCAAGGAATGCAAGTAAGTAATGTGACACCTGGTTAAGTTCACAGACGTTCGTTCCTACTCATGTACAACTGAAGGGGTATGATCTCACCAGAAGGGGAGGGCATATAGTCTGGCAGATGAAAAGTGATTATTTTGCAAATGGGTGACTGACCCCTTCCTCACCAAGGTTTCCTGCTTTTATTACATCTACCCTTGAATGTGCTATTATAACAAGACTCCAGTTTAACAGTTTTTTGTCTCTGACCAGGGGATGACATACAGTGCCCATCACGATGGAGTGAAGGGCATTGCAGGAGCAGCAAAACTGCAAAAGAACATCAGCAAACCACAATCCAGAACTTCAGAGACTCTATATCATCCACATAGAACTAAGCCAGCCTAATCTCCCCCCATAGTGAAGCTCAGGGACATTTGCGGAAGAGGGGGCAGTAAGATTGTAAGAGCAAAAGGATGGGGGGAGCAATGATTTGAAGAGTCTCCACACTAGTTAGGGCTGAAGCAATCATAATAGGACTTTGAATGCCCTGCGCCATGTCCATCACACTATTGACCTCACAAAGTCTAACATCGGCTAAAGGCACCAAGATCCTTGGAGGCAAGGGATTGACAGCCACAGTAGTGTTCCTATGCTTAAGAGGAACACGAGAAAGGGTTCAGAAAAATGCCACTGGGTCCTTGTACATCATCGGAAAGGAGGACCAAGAGGAGAGTTAGGCATACACAATAAAGGACTCTCTGGGAATTGGGGGGGGGGAAGCACTGGGAGATGGGGAGGGAGGGAGGGGGAACAGGGGGTTCGGGGGGAGGAGGAAGGGGGGAGGGAACTGGTCTACCTATTAAGTTTGTATGAGCGGAAATAATACTAAAAAATGTAAAAAAATATGTCAAGATGAAAAAAAAAGTAAAGTAGTGTTATTATCTTTCAAACATAAATCATATGAATTCCTTCTTCAGGAAGTTTGCATGAAGGTTAAAGAAGTGTTCAGGAAAGTGCATGCCACACAGTAAGTGTCAGATACATCTAGTCATTAATATTCTTGTATACAGAAGTCTCTCCACTGAATTATAGTCCTGGCTTCAAATTTCATATTTTTACAAATTTCTTTTTTGGAAGAACACCTCCCAACAACATGAGCATCCTTTCCTTGCAACATCCTCTGAAAAGATGTGAAACTTGAAGATTTAGCCATAGCCCTAACTGCTGAAATTAACTATTATTTCAACTATCTGAAGATTGCAAACAGTGATTTGGTTAGAATTTATGGATCAAACACTTAGCATGTCAGAATATTTGCTTATGCATTGAAAGCCTCATTGTATATGGCTTACTGATCACATTCTTTGCCTTCATGTTTGGAGATTACTAGGATGCTGAAGTTAGATGAGACTTCCATGTTTTATTTAGAATCATTACATTTATAGCTACACCAAAGGAATACGATGCTTCGAGCCTTGGGAGGGAATTATTTCCAGGATCCCCTACAGATAACCCAAACTCAAAGATTCTTGGGTCCCTTGCATAAAATCGTATACTTACACATAATGCACACCTTCCTTTATACTTTAAATGATGTATGGATTACTTATAATACACGATATGATGTATACACTATGGGCATAATTATTGTCATGTGTTTAGGGAATGCCGACAAGAAAATGTTCTCATTTGTGTAGTACAGACTCAGTTTTAATGCTTTCAAGTGTTCTTTATTTGTGGTTTGTTGAATCCATAGATATTGAATCTGTGTATACAATCTTTTGTCATTATTTGGATTGTATTTAGAAGGCTTCTTAATGTAGTAATTATTCTACTCAACATTTTTTATGTTAATATAAATTTTTTATATGTTAAGTAATGAAATAAAATATTTATTATCAAGAATAAAATTATTTTCCTGAAAAAAGTATATAAAAAAAGAATAGAATAATGACATTGTATTTCTTATGAAATAAAGATAGTTCTGAACCCAGAAAAGAATGTTTTTGAATCCCATTTGCTAAGACTTTGTTGAGAATCTTTGCGTCTGTGTTCATCAGAGAGATCGGCCTATAGTTTTCTTTTTTAAGTGAATCTTTATTAGGTTTTGGGATTAAGACGATATTAGCTTCATAGAAGAAATTTGGTAGTGTTCCTTCCCTTGGTATTTGATGGAACAGTTTAAGGAGTATTGGCGTTATTAACTCCTTAAATGTCTGTAGAACTCTGTGCTGAATCCATCTGGTCCAGGACATTTTTGGTGGGAAGATTTGAGATTACTTCTTCAATTTCCTTATCTGTTATAGGACTGTTTAAATAATTCACAACTTCCTGATTCAATTTAGGTTGTGTTTACTTAGAAATTCATCCATCTCTTTTGCGTTGTCAAACTTCACAGAGTATAAGTTTTTGAAATAAGATGTTATAATTCTCTGGATTTCTTGGGTATCAGTAGTGATAAATCCATGTTCATTTCTGATTTTGTTAATTTGGGTTTTCTCTCTCCTGCTTTTGGTTAATTTAGCTAGGGGTGTATCAATCTTATTGATTTTTTCAAAGAACCAGCTTTTTGACTGGTTGATTTTCTTCTATCATTTTCTTAATCTCGATTTCAGATATTTCTGCCCTTATTTTGCTAATCTCCTCTTTTCTACTACTTTTGGGATGAGATTGCTCTAGTTTCTCTAAAGCTTTAAGCTGCATTGTTAAGTTGTTTATTTCTGATGTTTCCATTTTTTTGATGTAGGCATTAAGAGCTATGAACTTACCTCTTAGGACAGCTTTCATTGTGTCCCAGAGATTTTGGTACATTGTATTTTCATTATCATTTGCTTTCAGGAAATCTTGAATTTCCTTTTTAATTTCTTCCTGAATCCAGTTCTCATTCAGCATCATATTGTTAAGTTTCCAGGAGTTAGCGTATTTTCTCTTGTTTGTTGTGTTGTGGATGTCCAGCTTTAGGCCGTGGTGGTCTGATAGGGCACAGGTTAGAATTTCAACTTTTTTGTACATGTGTAGATTCGTTTTGTGGCCCAATATGTGATCTATTTTGGAGAAAGTTCCGTGTGCTGCTGAGAAAAATGTGTATTCGTTGGTGCGTGGGTGAAAAGTTCGATAGAGATCTGTAGGGTCCATTTCTTTCAGGGTTTGATTAAGTTCCAAAGTGTCTCTGTTATGCTTTTGATCTGTTGATCTATCCCTTGTTGAGAGGACAGTGTTGAAGTCCCTAAGAATTATCGTTTGGGGGTTGATTTCTTGCTTTAGACACTGTAGGGTTTTCTTAATGAATGTGGAGGGGCCCGTATCGGGCGCACATATGTTCAGTATTGTGAAGTCTTCCTGATGAATTGTACCTGTGACTAAAATGTAAATCCATCCGTGTCTCTTACAATTTTCTTTGGTTTGAAGTCCACTTTGTCTGATAGCATAATGGCTACCCCTGCCTGTTTTCTGCTTCCATTAGCTTGTAGAATTGTTGATCAGTCTTTTATTTTTAGGGCATGACTATCTTTTGTGGTGAGATGGGTTTCCTGCAGGCAGCAGATTGATGGCTTGTGATTTTTAATCCAAATTTATAATCTGTGTTTCTTGATCGGTGAGTTAATTCCATTAACATTTAGTGTTATAATGGAGAAACTATTTTTATTCCAGACATTTATTATGTTTAGTAGCTTTTATAAGTATATTGCTTCGCTGTTAATGGTGTTATACTTGCCTTCTGTTCTCCTGGGTATGCCTGTTTTTTTTCTTCACGCTTGAGTATCATTTCTAGTATTTTTTGAAGGCCTGGTTTGGTGGACATATATCCCTTCAAGTTGTCTTTGTGCTGGAAGATTTTTCTTTCTCCCTCGATCATGACTGATAGTTTTGTAGGGTAAATCAGGCTGGGTTGACATTTTTGCTCATTCAGTACTTGAAGTATATCTCTCCAAGCTCTTCTTGCTTTTACTGTTTCAACTGAGAAGTCATTTGTTATTTTAATAGGTTTACCTTTAAAAGTGACTTGTTTTTTCTCCCTTGAAGCTCTCATCACCAGTTCTTTATCTTGAATGTGGAGTGCTTTAACTATTATTTGCCGTGGCGTGCTTTTGTTTTGGTCGTATCTGTTTGGGGTGCGGAATGCCTCTTGTATATGGATGGGCCTCTGTTTTTTTAGATGAGGAAAGTTTTCCTTGATGATCGTTTGAAAAATTTTCTCAGGGGTGGTATTTTGAGATTCTTGCTCTGGTATTCCATGAATACGCATGTTAGGCTTCTTCAGGGTGTCCCATATCTCTTGGATATTTCTCTCAAGTATCTTTTTGGCTTTAACCACCTCTTCCATTGAGCTGGTTAGTACTCCCACTTTATCTTCAAGGTCTGAAATTCTGTTTTCTGCTTAGTTAGTTCTGCTGATAAGACTCTCTGTGGAGTTCTGGGTTGAAGATAACTTGTCTTGTAGCTCAGTTTTAAACTCTGCTTGAGTCTGTTTTAACTGCTCTATGCCAGTTTTTGTTTCTTGCACTGTTTTTCTTAACTCCTCCAAGTGTCTGTTGTGTTCCTCTTCAAAGCATTTGATTCGATTATGTAATTCCTCCCTGATTTCCTCTTTCATAATATTGAACATGGTAATGAACATATTTTGAAAGTCGTTATCCTGGGTCAGGCTTTCATGGCCATTTTCCATGGGTTTGTTCTGGTTGGAATCTAACATTATGGGATTAATTCCTTCAGTGGGAGATTTGTTTACTTGAGTGTTGTTTCTCATGGATTTGCACTTTGACTTTGGCATTGTCGTTTTAACCCTTAAGATCTTCTTTCAATTTCTGTGTGTTTTTCACTAAATTGAATTATTTGATCTGGGGTTCTGGGGGTTGGCAGGGATGGAGCTTACCTAGGTCGTGGTGAGGCCTGGCTGGACCGCGCGTGTGTACCGGTCCGGGGTGGGGGAAGGGAAGTTGGGGCATTGGCGGGGAGCTATTTAACCTGGGGGTAGCTGGGGCGGGGCCAGTGCGCAGAGGGAGTGTCCTCCTCCCTGTCCCTGCAGGGCTCAGGCTGGATGGTGGGAGGAGCTGGGTCCCTTGGGCTGCCTGGGGCTCTTGGGCTGGGGGGTGGGCTTGGGGCTTACCTAGGATCTGGGTGAGGCCGGCTGGACTGCGGGCATCCAGGGCGGTGGAGTGGGGGAAGGGACTACAATATTTTCTTCTCAAACTGTGTAAGGATGACTTATTGGAGGGTGTTTTTTCTTTATTGCAATTCTTAAGTATCTAAATAGTAAATTATAGTCAACAAAATACTAGGTGAATACTGAGTAAAGTATTTGCTCAGTGTTTACTTCACACTTGGGCTTTCTACAGTAACCACTTGTCATGGTTAGGCACAGGTGTCAATTTGACAGTTGAGTTTTTGAGCTCTGGGCACATTTGTAGAGAATTAATGGTTGAGTTTAATCAAGAGCAAACCTTCAAGAGATTGTCTAGCTGATGGGAAAGGTCCAGTGGGTAGGACTAGGCCCTGGAATAAAATACCAAGAGTGGATTAAGAAAGTTGGCATCCTTGTGTACCCTTGGATAGACATGCTGGTCTGGAATGTAAGGATCGTCCCTCTCTCAGCCATTACATAGAGATGGTATGGCCAGTTCCCTCAGCCTGGTGTTGGTGCGTGCTTTCCCATCAAGCTGGATAGACTGTAACTGGACTATCAATAAGAGAACCTCTTGTTCCCTTAAGCTGCTTGATGGTCATTTATCAGCAACCATGCAGGCTAACTACCATACCACTTTTATAAATTTTGTTGAAGTTACCCCCTATTTCAATAATTTAAGGTACTAAAGTGACTGTGAAGCAGTTTATGGATTTGATTTTCTACTGTGCAAGGATACACATATTTCTATTTCTTATATATAAGTGAGCACATCTTGGGTTTTAGGACTAATGAACAGCTTGCAAGTAGTACACCATGTTCCTCTCAGGAAAGCCAAAACTAACAAAATTGTGCTTGGAGTTCTGTGGGCCATTTCAAGTTATAAGTCTAAGCATTTAACACATGTGCATATAAGTGAAAAATACAATACACAATAATAAATGACTTACAATTTTATAAAGAAAAATAAGAATATGGGTTATTTAGTTTAAGTCAGAGAAAAGGTAAAAGGGTCAAGAAACCAATGTGGACAAATTTGAATATTTCTCAGTATTTTGTAATTTATTAGAACATGATTGAATGAATACTATGTATTAAACAGGACAATGATCCTTTGTGTTTCTGAGATGGCAGAACCCAACCTTAGGTACATTACCTGAAAGTGAGATACATAGTTTGAAATTTATCGATTATGTATATATGCTGAATATTATTCTCTTCTGGGGTGGATTGTGCATGCTAATCCATGTGCATTGAAAATGTGATCAATTTAGATAATTCTGGAACTGCTTTTACTTTGATCATTTGAACAGCCAATTCTTAAAAGATGAAATTGATGTAGCATGTAACATACTGTCTTAAAAGGTCCATTCGTCAAGCTGAACATTTCTTTCTCAGCTTGGGTATTATAAATAAGGGGTTAGACAGGAAAATTTTCAAGTTTATGTGAGATTTTTTTCCCTTTGCACAGTTAAAACTTCTTAAGTGAATATGTCTAATGATAAATACAAGATACTGTGGAGAGAACTGTGATATTCACCTTGGGGTAAAGCATATTACTAAAGTGGGTAATAGATGTTTTCACACTGGGAATGTGATGTTACAACTTATATTTTTAGGGAATGTTAATGTTGACTCAATTACTCAATGTAGAAATTGCTTAATTTGTATAGAAAATGACGATTTGCTAATATCCTGCCATTTACTTAATTGTGTTTGATTAATTCCTTTTCATGCCCATTTAATTTCTTAGTATGTTTCTTACTCTTCAGTCATTATATTTAGTAATTATGCTTATACTCATCAGCTACCTGCCTAATAGAGGGATTGGCTTTGATATTTGACAGTTTGCAGGAAGTATGGATAAAATTATTGCTTCATGATTTAATCTACTCAGAGGAATTTGTAGATGCATATAGAAAGAGGATATTGATACATATGTTTTTTCTCTTTAAGGTTCTAAATGTTTCTAAGCAATAATAAAGACAAAATATAGAGATATATCAGCAGATGGTCCAGAACTATGAGAAAATGACTGTGATAAACACAGCACTTGCATTTCAAATTCTCTTGGTAGTAGTTTCCATGCCATCAGTCATATTTATCTCAGTGATGTCTCCAATATCACTTCATGGTTGCGCATACTCTATTACACTGTCTTTCATTCTGCTTTGCTTTCTTTGTATATGCATTATATCAGAGCATTACTTATTTACTTGTGTATGAATTCACACCCATATAAGGATATCAATTCCATTAAAGTGATTTTGTCAGTGATATTCAACTCTGTGTTTCCAATTAGCTTAGTGTTTTTCAGCATATTTTCTGTGCAATAAAAATGAATGATTGAATAAGCAAATAAATCTAAAACAAAGCATTAAATATGGTGATGGTAATTCTAGGGAAAATCCTACACACACACACACACACATTTGCACACATACACACATACACATAAACACACACAATTAGTTACAGGAAGCTTCTGTTCATACTATTTTTAATTCATGAGTTTTATTTAAGGGCTGGCAATGAAAAAGTTCTTAAGCATTGCATTTGAGCTGGGGTAAATACATATAGTAAGTTTATGGCAAGAAGAACCCTCCATTTCCTTCTTAATTTTCCATTTAACAATGTTGAGTCTTTAATTCTCAGTGATGATCTTTTAATTATGTAGCTTACATTTACGAGAAAGAAAATATACATATCCCAAGAGGCTACCATGACTTACCTTGATAGCTTTGGTTTGCAGAATGGAAGACAGCAAAACTTTAGTGTGAACATGTTTGAACTCTCAATCCTGAATCTGATGTTAATTCTCTCTTGTTAAAAGAAAGAAGGAAATGAAGAGAAAAGCAAATGAGTTTTAAATTCTCTCACAATGACACCCATAAGCAGTTGCAAACTGGATTCTACTTAAACCTATTGTGGCAGTCTCCTTTAATGACAGGAGTGCCTATTTAATCCCTGGAGACATCTTTGTATTATCTCCAGAATTTCATGACATGTTAGTGGTGTGAATCTCCTTTCTTGGACATTGTTTTTATATGTTCCTGAGTAGTTCAGTCTTCCATTCTTTGTTGTCACACACTGGTGTTTAACCTTCTGGATTTCTGGTTCTAAAATTATCCCCCAAGATAAGTTAAACATTGTTCTTTGTCCCATACTTTAAAGTGTCCAAAATAATTGATACACTATCTTTCTAAAAAATAAGAATTTCCCTTCACTGTCTTTAGCCACACACATGAATGTGAATAGTTTGTTTCTGAGAGTACTCAGAATGAAATGATGCTCTTTTATGGGTAAGTGATATCATATCAGAGATTCTAGAGATTCAGATTTATGATTTTTGCCTAATTTTTCTAGATTTATCAATGATCCATTTCTTGGGGGGACATTTTCCATCATGTCTTCTGTGTGGGTTTTGCTTTTGTTACTTTTCCAGCTAATTTCCACTAGCATAACTCTATCATCAATGCATGCCTGAATTACTCCAATGACGCACCTTACAATGTCAACATTCTGCCCATTGTCAGTACATGGTAATGATATCATCCTGTTTTTCTTCGAAAATATTTTCACCTTTCCTACTGCACCTTCATATCCAGAATGACCCATGTAAAGATAACCCAGTCACCTCATTTTCACATGGAAAATAAAATTATTTGAGTGTCCAAATTGGTTACTTTGGCATTATTAGTACAGTAATATAAGTTTATTGAGTACTCAGGTATTAGTAGTTAAGGAAATAAGCAGATACAGTCATAAAATGTTTTTACTGAATTGTCTTACCAGAGTATGAGTTTCTTGAGGAAAAAAATCTCCCATGTGCTGTTATTTCAGACATAGCCTTGTCCATCTCAGAATATAAATCCCAGGCCTATAGAAATGTTTTCTGTTGCATGGATGGGCACATTTTTACGGTTCCTATGCTTTTTTAAGTAAACCTCCTCTTCATAGTGCATCAAATGAGATCATTTTATGCATCATACAACTTGGTTTATGTTGGACTTTCTTCTCATTCCTGACCTCCTTCTGTTCCCTTAAATTTATATATATATATATTTAATGTTTTTTTCTTTTCCAAGGATTGGATCCGGGGTGCGAAGGTGTCACTACCACTGTAGCCCTCCTCTCTGGCCTCATAGGATAATCAAATCAAGGCCTCAAACTGAATCCATCTCTTGATTATTTTCAGCATCCTTCATATTTTCATAAAATTTAAGTTTGGGGAAAGAAATTAATGAGCAACTGCTGTGGGAGGAGACTTCAAGACCAACCTAATCAAGTAGTCAGGAGGAAACTCTCCCACCAGTCAAGGCTGCAAGTTCTACGAGAGAACTCCTGGGATTCATTTTTTCACCCAAGCTGGGAAGAACATTTTTATGACATAATTGCAATTGAATCCTTCTTGCTCCTATAAGCAATCTTCCCCCACACCCCTATAAGTAAACCTCCCCCCCACTTCTATAAGTAGCCTTTCCCCACACTTATACTTAGTAGTTCCCCAAATTTCCCAATAAACTTAGTAGTTTACCAAAATAATTAAGCTTGATAATCTATATGTATGTTGCAACTACTCTTCATATTACTTGCATTTTTGTTTAGGAGCTCTTAACACTAGATTGTAGTAGACACCATTGTATCACATACAGAAACTTTTCATATTTTCTTCTCTAGTACAGTAATATAAGTTTATTGAGCACTCAGGTATTAGTAGTTAAGGAAATAAGCAGATACAGTCATAAAATGTTTTTACTGAATTGTCTTACCAGAGTATGGGTTTCTTGAGGAAAATATAGTTTTACTTTTCTTCATGTATATAGTATAAAGATGCTTATCTCTAGCATATTCTAAATTCCGTGTAGAGTAAAATAAAATGCTGAGGTAATAACATATGTGCTAAGGGAAGAAAGAGAAATTTGACTGAAAAGTGATTAGAAAACAACTGCTAAGAATCTGTAAATACTTAAAGCTAGCTTCATTGTAACTTGCAGATCTCAAACAGGTTGATGAGGCCTTTGATTATTTTTCTTCCTCAGTAGAGTCTACAGTATTCCTTGATATTGTGTAAGCTGTCCAGCCAGGAGGAAGCACTCAAACCATTTCCAGTTGGTGTATTTTGCCCTTGTTCTGTGATCCATCTGTGTTGCATCTTTAGTAGTAAAGTCTTACTGTCAGTTTGGAGGGCAACCAAGAGCCATGTCAAAAGCCTAAATTGTTTGGGGGCCTTTGCAACATCTCTGACCAAAAACTTGTTAGGAAGTGTCACATTCTTGTTACTTCCAGGATAGTTAAAATACCTCAGGATATTTGTTTGTTTGTTTGTTTGTTTTGCCCTGTTTTCCTCTCTCTGTGCTCTTCTGCCAGGGATTCTGCATTCTTGTTCCTTTATAAAAAGATATGCTTTTTGACATATCAATAACATAGAAGATTCCTAAGGGGTTCCGTTCCACAATCTGAGGGGTTTTCTTTAAGTCCCTCTGCCCTTCCTATATCTTACTGCCTCGTGCCCCCCTAGGGTTTATTTTAATCATTGTTCTTGTCTTACTGTCATGGTATCCTATATCTCTCCCTCCAAAGGTCACTCTAACTGTCCCTTCTCACCTTCCCTTTCACTTGACCCTTTTCTAATTTTCTGACTATGGCAACAGGTGACCATCAGTATAATAATGTCGTAAGTATCAAGAGACAACCAAGAGCTTTCTGATTGAATTTAAGGCTTGATTGTCAGTATGGAACACTTTCTTGCTACTGTTAACTAAACAAGTACCTGTAAAAGGGAATTAAGTAGGTCCCAAGGGAAGAATAGAATATGAATCTTTAACTAGAAAGATAATTTGCCAAACTAAATACTTGTTATATCTATAGATCAGAGGAGCACTCTGCAGTCAACCTACAGCCTTCTTCTACAACAGAAGGTATTGAAAAGCATGACTTGCCAAAATGCAGAAAAAGCATGACTTGCAAAAAGCATGACTGAAAAGTATGACTTGCCAAAATGCAGAAAATAAGGGTCTGAGGACTGCTTGTTCCTAAACAGGACATAGAAGCCTCACCTCAAGGGCCAAGAAAAGTTGAAAAAGAGAGGGCTGACAAAATCATAAGAGCCCAAAGTGGTGGGTTATACATTATCTCCTGGACATGACAGAGTTATGATATACAAGATTTTATGGCAGATATGTATGCTTACGCAGGAATTGTACAGGAACTGTCTTGTCAACATCTTACCATAACGTCACAGTCACAATGATTTCAAAAAACTCCACACCTCTCTGAAAGACTGATGAGGACTAATGCTGATGGGGAAGTAAAGGAGGATGGTTTCCTCAGTGGTATATCCACGTCTAGGATGCTTGATGGAACATGAATCAAGTCAGGCAAAAGTCATCACAGACTAGTTGAAACACAATGGGCTGCACAAGCCAAAATTTGAAAATAGGAGGGAGTTTGGCCAGGGAGAGGAAGATTTGTATGAGGAAAAGGAAGGAGCATAGGTTTGGGGATTAATGATAAAGATTTTATAAAGTCACTATATTCATGCATACATTAAAAAATTAAATCAATAATGCCCCCTCCCAAAAAAGGAAAGGACAACTTTACATTAGTTAGCATTTCTAAGGTGAGAGGAAGGAGATATGGAGATTGAGGTGAAGTCACATTTTTTTAGCCCATTGTAAGCATAGTTAAAGTTTGTTTTAGCATGAACTATTTTGTATACTTAAATAGGCTCCTAAACTATAGACTTAATTATATTTGGAATGACATGGTGATGTGTATCTCATGCATACAATTAAGAGCGAGTAGTGTGTGTGGTGGGGCATCTTGTAAATTGAAAGATTAAGGTAGGAAGTGGTGAGACTACTAGGTGAGACTGTTTAGCTTCTGTTAGTATGTGTATTAGTCAGGGTTCTCTGAAGAGACAGAATCTATAGAATGTAATATATACAAATAAGTTTATTAAAATAACTCACAATAAAAATAGTGTCCTTCAAGGTAGCTGCCTGTAGTAGCCTCGTTCTTTTTTTTAAATTTTTATTATTATTTACTCAATTGTGCATGTATGTGCGCGCGCATGTGTGTATGTGCGTGTGTAGAACCACAGACGAATCGGAAACCACCATGGACGCCTTCACCTCCTTCTGCCCTGGGATTCACAGGCTCCGCCCTACCAGGACCAGAAGCGCAGGCCGCCCCCGCTTCTGCCTGGCGTCTATATGTGGGATCTGGGATCCGAACTCAGGACCTTCTGCCTGCAAGGCAGAGGCTTAACCCCTGAGCCACCTCTCCAGCCCCAGCAGCCTCGTTCTTGACTGGAATGTTCCACAAAGCCAAAAAATCCCAAGAAGGTCTCAAGCCTTTGCTACTCTGAAGGAGTCAGATGCTGGTTTCCAAAGTGGGTGAAGAACAGCTGGGCTCTTAACGTTGGTGATGAACAGCGAACAGCAGCGAGGCGCAGAGCCCCAAAAGGAAGGGGAAACAGCAACCACGTGGTGAAAAAGGTGAAGCTCCAAGTCAGCCAAGGACGGAGGCAGCAGCAGCAACAAAGAAGGCCACGATGCTCTAAAAGCGAATGATGTGAGCAGAGTGGACTCCACAGGAAATTGGCACAGGATAAGGGAAGAACAAGTCCCTCCTCCTTGCACCTCCTATTATATACCACCCACTATGGGCTGGGTTCTCCACAGCAATCAATCAAGTACCTGCAGACTTGTTCAAGGACCATTCCAACCATTAACCTTCCACAGCTGCTCTCATAACAATCTGCAACTCTCAAGTTGTCACCAAAATGCAACCATAACAGTATGACTACTTGGATTTTTTTTATTAATTTATTATTATTATTATTTATTCAACTGTGCGCATGTGCGTGTGTATGTGCGCGCGTGCATGTGTGTGTCTGTGTATGTGTAGAACCACGGACGAATTCGCGAACCACCATGGATGCCTCCACCTCCTTCTGTCCCGGGATTCACAGGCTCCGCCCTACCAGGACCAGAAGCGCAGGCCGCCCCCGCTTCCGCCCAGCGTCTATACGTGGAATCTGGGATCGGAACTCAGGACCTTCCGCCTGCAAGGCGGAGGCTTAACCCCTGAGCCACCTCTCCAGCCCCTAATTGGATTTTTTTAAAAAAAATACTTTGCATTTATTTTTATTTAGTTTTACATGTGAATGTGTATGATATATACATATACATATATGTGTATGTATGTAGATATGTCTATGTATGGTTACCTGTGCATATGTATGTGCTTGTGGAGTCCTCAATAACTCTTTATTTTATTTATTGAGAAATTGAAGTCAGAGCTTACAAATTGAATAGTCTAGTTTTCCACCTGGACCTGGGAATCTCCTGTCTCTGCCTCCAACTTTGGTATTACAAGTGTTCACTATGTCAGCCTGACTTTTACATGGGCTCGGGGTTCCAAATTCAGGTATTCACACTTGTGTGACAAGAACCAAATTCACTGGACCACCTTCCCAACTCCAGCCTGATATTTGATTTTTCTTTTGTGAAATTTCTTTTTTTAATTTTAACAGTCAGGAACCATGCACATATTTAATATAATAAAACCTCTTATATAAATAACAGCTGAATTAACTTCAGTATTATACCGAAATCAGTGCCCTGATAATATTCAAAGCCGTGAATATTTAAAGCAGTGATTTGTATGTGGACATCTATTGTGAAATGTTATAGATAGAAATCTTGGGCTACAGTAGATTGAGGGCGGACTTAATGACTAAGATGACCTACAGCTATGACCTGGTTTCTGAGAACTGTGACGTGGTGGCATCTTACTGGCACGGCAGCAGAGAGCTAAGGAAGCTTGGTTTCTGATAATTGTAGCTCAGTGACTAGAGATGAACCTGATGAACTGATGATGGTTTGGTAACTGGTGATTATGAAATGGTGACCAGTGACTGTAGCCTGGATACTTGCACACTCATCTCAGAAGCATCGACTAATGAAATTAGATCAATTGCAGAAAAATGGATATGGCTAGAGATCATTATGTCCATTGAAATAAGTCTGACACAGAATATAAATAGCAATTTTCTTAAAAAACACTTTTATAAACATAATTTAGAAAAAGACATAAAAGTAGTAAATGTAGGTATTGGCTTCCAGTTACATCTCAAGAGATACTTCTAAAGCAAGGTACTGTTTACAAAATGGGTTCTATTTAAAAATATATCAGAAATTCTATCTACTTATTTTTTGTCCTATTACATTGTAACAATTTCTCACTTCATCAGGTTAAGATTTTTTAACTCCAGTTTTTATTTCTTTGAATACAAAAGTCCTCTCCTTACTGGCTTTGCTAGACTCAATATGTCCTCTCCCAGGATTGTGTTCTCATAGACATTGATTTCTCTGAAAGTCTGATTAAATATGTTAGAATTGATTTTTTGACAATAGTCAAATATGTTATTGCAAGAAACGTGAATTCTCTTTAGACTTAAGTTTTCATTTTATTAACAAAATACCTCACATTTTGTCTCTAGTGCGTGGTAGACTTAGGCAATAGAGCAGATTTTCGAAATGTTTGTGGAAATGAGAGAAACTTTAGCCCTTTGAGAATAATGGTGTTACAAATGCCTAACTTCTTTTTTTTCATGCCTTCATCATTATTTTTATTATTGACAGCTTTTATATTCATGTATTAATTTTAGTGATTTCCTCCCAGTTCTGTCTCTCATAGTTATTTTTCCCCAGTCATATAACCTTAGTAGGTACCCTGGTCCCTTCCCTTCCTCTACTCCTCCCCAGTCCCCCTTGCACCCTCTCCTCCTTTTTTCCTTTCTTTTCACCCCCTTCCTCCCCTTCTCCCAGTGCCCCCCCCCCCTTCCCCTCTTCCAATCCCTGGAGCATCCTTTTCTGTGAAACTTCCCTCTAAGTCCTCCACTCTAGTGAGGTGTAAGGACTTTGTGGACTCAGAGCCCTTTCTTGGGCTCCCCTTTAGTATGGAAACACTATTATGACTGTTAATCCCTTGTTTCTAAGGATCCTAGTGCCTATGATCCAGGCTAGACTTTAGGGGGTCGTTGACATGTCAGTCATTGCACAGGTCTTGCAAAGTCTGATTATGGCTACTGCGCCCCTAACTTGTATGGAGTATCTTGCATATAGTTGGTCTTCTCCATCTTTAAGCTCTTACAATCTTGCTACCCACTTTTCCACAAGTTTCTCTGAGCTTTAGGATGGGGAGAGATTGGCTGGTCTGGTTCCAGGTAATTAATGCAGGATCCCTGGTGTTCTGAATTATGGTTTGTTGTTTTCAGTTTTGCTGTTCCTGAACCATCCTTGGCTCCATCCTGATTGGTATTGGAGGTCGCCTCCTAACCAAAGATAAAAGGCTGTTTAAATGAAATTTTTTTTTTAATCTATTTTTTCCACTAATACAAACTTGATAGGTTCCCCATTCCCTTCCCTCCCTCCACCCCTCCCTGGATCCCCTTGCTCCCTCCTCCCTTTTCCCCTTTCTTTGCCCCATCCTTCCCTTTCTTCCAGTGGGGGACCCCCCCCCATTCCTAAAGCATCCTTTAGTGTGAATGTCAAACTTCCCCTGTGTCCTCCTCTCTGATGAGGTGTAAGGACTCAGTAGCATTGCCTAGAGTTCTTTTTTGTGTTCCTCTTTAGTATAGGAACACTATTGTGGCTGTTAATCCCTTGCTTCTAAGGATCTTAGAGCTTGTGATCCATGCTAGACTTCGGGGGGGGGGGTAATGATATATTAGTCATTGCGCAGGTCATGCAAAGACCTATTATGATTACTTTGGCCCTAACTTGTGTGGAGTATCTTGCATATAATTGGTCTTCCCCATCTTTAGGCTCTTACAATTTTGCCGCCCCCTCTTCCCCAAGTTTCCTTGAGCTTTAGGATGAGGAGAGATTTGGTTGTTCTGGTTCCAGGTGATTAATGTAGGGTCTCTGGTGTTCTGAATTATGGTTTGTTGTTGTTTTCAGTTTTGCTGTTCCTGTACCACTCTTGGCTCCATCCTGATTGGTATTAGAGGTCGCCTCGTAACCAAAGATAAAAGGCTGTTTAAATGAAATCTTAATATAAGAGGAGATTCAAAGGTAGATGGAATAGGAGTAGGAGACCGCAGTGGGGGGGGGGGTTGTCAGTATCCTATTTGCAGGATGGATACCATCTATCTGCCAGTCACTATATCCTCCCTGATTGGTGAAATCATACAAATGCCTAACTTCTAATTATAGAAATCAAAGAATATATTTTTTAAAAGAATATTGGCACAAAATGTCTAAAGAATTTGGAAGTGTGGCCAGAAGTTGTTTTGAACATATGTCATGCCCCTTGGAAGAAAATGTACTTGGTCTTTGGGTACCATTCATAAAGATATGAAATCCTATTTCCAGAGGATAAACCAAGTTACCAATAGGATGTTTTCACTCACTAGAAGAAATAATTACATTGTTCTTTGATTATATGACTTGAATTGATGTTGAATAATTGGCTTTTCTACTAGTTAAGAACAAGCCTATAAATATAAGGTGTGGAAGAACTTCTTTCCTACTGGGTTTCTTATGTACTATATTCCTGCTTAATGGATTGGAAAAAAAATGGCAGGATGTTTCCAGAAGCATCAATATAAACAACACCACCTTCCCAAATGTGAAACATTTTGCATTCACTCCCACAGTGTCAGAGAACCACAGAGGCTTTGACAGTTCCTGTTCTGAACATATGACAAGAATATATATAATGCACTCTCTCCTGTAAGCAAAGTATGGCTTCAGATTATATCAGAAGGAATCCCAAAGTAGTATACTTTATGATGATCTGTGTGAATAATCATACCTGCTGAATGTTTACTTGTACACAACAGAAAAGTTGGACAGGAATCTAATAAGTACTGACAGTATTTATTTAAAAAATCAATGAAAGAAAATCCTTTTATGATTTAGACTAGAAGTTGAAAGTATGAGAAGGTACAAATTTGAGTTAATGATATTTGGTGGATGCAAATTTTTAATATGAGAAGCAATCAAAAGTTTTGCTGAATTAGTGCATGGATCTTTCTCAACAGGGATTGGAGATGATACTGTTCTGTTAAGGAATTTTGAAAGCTAAAGAGAATATCCAGGGAGATTAATATAGATGATATAATACATGTAGTAAATATGGCTAGTAATTATCCTTTTGCATTATATCTATTATGGATCACTAGGTTCATGAATATCTGTTATAAATATTGTGACTACTAGAAATACACAAATTTTCAAAATCGTCAAGCCTCATACTTTGATTTGAAATGTTCGAGCCCCACAGGAGCCACATGTTGGAATTTCAGCTCCTGGTCCACATATTGGAATCCTAAATTCTGGTCCATGTGTTGGAATTCCAATTCCTGGATGACGTACTTGAATCCCAACTTTTCGTTGGTATGTTAGAATCCTAACTCCTGCTCAATGGTGACCAGTACCCAGGCCTTATGGCGAATAGTTAGCTGTAGAGATGGAAACTCTCATGAATAGATTCATTGTCCTAATTTTATTTCCCCTTTTTATTTATTTTTGCATACATGCATGTGTGCATGTATGTGAGTATACCAGAGGGCACTGTGTGTCCCTGTGGAGGACCAAGGATGACTTTGGAAATCATCCTGGATTGCTTCTACCTCCTTTTTGCTTTGCTCTAGGCTTTCCTAGGCTCTCCCTACCAGGGCTGGAAGTACAGGCCATCACCTTTTCTGCCTGGTGTTTTCATATGGGACATGAGTCCTGAACTCAGGAACTGTTGCTTGCTAAGCAGTCTTAACCCTTAAGTCATGTATCTCTCCTAGCCCTATTATCATAATTTTAAAAACTCTGAGGAAGTTGCCTTGTCCCTCCTATCAGTAAGGAAGAATGTGAAAGGTCACGAACTTGTTGAGATATTTTTTATAGACCTCTTCATAGGTAGCATGTCATATAGATGGAAATTTTATTCTCAATTTATAAGCTTTAAATAGCTTTTAGAGAATTGACATTATGGCTGAATTCTTGTGGAACTTCAGAACCAGGGCTTGAGATTAGGTTTCTTTTCATTTTTTTTTTTAGCTAAAAATCATGAGTATTTCTACTCTGATGAGTTAAAATGTAAGTGCTCTACAGTGAATTTTTTTGAGATCTTTTTGTATCTTACCCACTCAATCCACCTTTAAGTCATTTTGCTTTCTGTTTTAACATACCTTCCTTACACACATGCTTTCTGAACTTAAATAAACTGTGTCACTTTTGGCAATTTTAGTGCTCTTTTGTGAAATGAAGAGATGAACTCTAAAGTGATGATTAGTCCGGCTTCATGAGAGAAGGAAAAAGAGCATCTATGACCAACCATTGGTAAAGTCATTTGATCTTTGTCCTAAGCAAGCAAGCAAGCAAGCAAGCAAGCAAGCAAACAAACAAACAAACAGCTTAGGACCACCCACTGTGCACATCACTGTATCCATCTCTTCTCTTCTGTACAACCAGGGACTGACTACCTGCTCAAATGAAGTAGGTAACTCGCACCATCTTGATCTTACTTATTCTCTTAATTAATTGACCTAATTAATTAAGGTTTGGATGAACACCGAGAAATATCTATTAAAGTTCGAACACCTCTCCCCAAGGAGCTAGCAGCCTACAGTACTGCAAGTAATTTAGTGTCAAGAAAAATGCAGGCTGGCCAAATTGAAAGAGTGTTTCAGAGGTCATTCAAGTAGAAGGAGGGGGCAAAAACATTTTTATATGAAAGCTATTCCCCTTTTAGTTTTACTGTTTGGAGCCTACAACTGAAAAAAAAAACTATAAAAATACCTAAAACTGATGACTGAAATGAGGTTGATTTAGGAAAGCTATTTGTTGTATACACTTATCTCCAAAGGAGTAAAGACTCTTCTATTTTAAGAAGTCTGCATCTATAGAATGTAAATTTGAATAAGTGATATACAATTCAATGGTAGTATGATACACTACCTTAACTTTATCAATATAGGATGGGTTCTAATCAAGCATGGCAGGGTTAACTAGTAAAAGGATATTAAATTGTTTTGAAGCAATAGAGCACCAACTAATGTTCAGCTATTCTATAAGCAAATGAACTATAGTCTTGAGATAACCAATTTTAAGTGCAGAAACAAAAACTACAATTTCAATTCAGCGTGCAGCTTTTATGAGAGAAACTTTGTTCTGTTCTGGTGCTTGGACTCATAGTACTATCTTAATGAATGAAACTGAAATGAATGATAGGACTTTATTAGCGTGAACTCCTAGGAAGGCTCAACTCATCTTTTATCTTATCTATTATAGATAGGAATTGAGTACTTTGTTCTTTCTAAGTCTCTCTTTATTCATAAGGTCTGAAATTTGCAGAGCACCTAACAAATAAGTCTCAAGTCTCTCATTCTTTCATTGTGCTCTGGATCAGAAAGAATAGAGACATGTTGCATCAGTTATGAAGCTAAATTACATGAGCAAACACCAGATTAAAATTAAGTATCAAATTCTCAGCTGTTTTCTAAGAATGACTGGTTAGTAAATGGAAGGCCAGACAATTGTAAAACAAACAGGAAAATACTAAATTCTGTTGCTGAGATATATGACCACTGCCTGCAGGTTGCTAAACGATGTTTATTTGTCTACCTATAATGATTCTCAAATTTATTTCCTCCTTCATTTTCAAAGTAAGTTAACAAGGATATAATTTGAAAGAAATAGCTATGGTCTATTTAGATACATGAATAAGTGGGGTATTTCTAGGGTGAATACTGTGGCTATTCTCACTATATCAGAAATATCCCTGGGTTATTTATTATATAAAGCAACATTTCTAGAGAAGTTTAATGGCCTCACAATTGTGGTTGAGAGACAGAAGGACACCAAGTCAATATGTGATAGACACAGAATTACAATCCAGTTTCATTATGTTGTCTATCTCCAAAGCCCTACTTCTCAAGTGTTCCCTGTCCTGCATAGGTATGCCTGGTTTTCCAAAGAAGCATGACTTTAATATACAGTGTATTTACTAAACTGTGACACTTGTGAATCACTTATATCTGATCTCATCTTGCATTTTCCCCATTTTTTGTAAATTCAGCTATCTTTATTATTCTCCATTGTTTTAAAACTACTTGCATAAGTAGTCTGAAAATGAGGTGCTACATTGCCATTTCTTCAGACTCATGAAATTTAAGTATTTGTAAAAGTTGTCTGTGTTTGCAGGGTTTTTTGGTTTAACATAGCTGCTGCTAGATCTTCAGGATTTTTACTGATATTAAGAAAGAGTAAGAATATACATTAAGATAGAGAATAAGAATTTTTATGCTGGCACATAAAGGCAAAATAATTTTCCTGTAGCTTACTTACAAAAGTAGATCAATGTTCTTGGAAATGATAGGACTTCTTCCATTTTATAAGCTGAAAAATATTCCATTTTATGAAAACATGCTACAGTTTCCTTATCCATTTGTGGAATGACAGACCCAAAAATTTTTAAAATGCTGTAATTACACAAGGATGTTGATGTCATTTTGTCAAAATCATTTCTTATCCTTTCCGTATATATCTGTTGTCAACTTGGTGAGATCTAGAGTCAACCTACAGAAGAGACTCTGGGCATCCTTGTAGGGAACTATACTGATCAGGTTAGCTAAAATGGGAAGACTTGCTTTCTGTGAATGGCACCATTCCCTAACCAGGGAACCTGGACTGAGTTGGCAAAGGACAAAAGGAACTGATGCTCTCTGCTTCCTGAATGTGGTTACAATGTTGCTTCAAACTTCTGCTGCTTTTACTTTCTCTGTAGGATGGAATAGAACTTGAATTGTGAGGTAAATATAAACTCTTATTTCCCTTAAACTGCCTTTGAAAGAGTATTTTAAATCTAGCATAGGAAAAGAAACCAAGACAATAACACCCAAAGTGGAACTGTAGATCCAAATTTTTAATATTTTAAAAGAAACTTCTTGAATAATCTCACTTGTCTGTGAAATGTAAAAAATGCAGACAAGAAAACAAGAGCATATTATAGATTGATGGTTTATAGGAAGTGGGAGCAAAGGGATATGGAAGTGTTGGTCATAGAGAACTATCTTTATTTAGACAGGAAATATATGTTCTTGGGTCTATTTTGCAGAATGGTGACTGTAGTTAAAAAGAATGTACATTCAAAAGTTGCCAAGAAATCTCACTGGAAAGATAAAACAGCAGTTACAGTGCTTGCCCCACAGACAAAAATACAAGCAAAAGATTTCACAGACACTTGGCAAAAAGGCAGACGCAGTGGTCTACCTGTAATTTCACTATCAGAAAGCAGAGACCAAAAATCCCCAGAAAATGTTGGCTTGACCTACAACAGCTCTAGGTTTCATTAGAGACCAAGGCTCAAAGGAATAAGATAGAAGAGAGGATAAGGATGATTCCAGATTGACAAGCTTGAGCATCCATATGTTCATAAGTGCACACATGTGCACACACACATGTGTAAACACAAGTAAACACACATATATGTCTTGCCATCCCCACACATGCACATGAAAATGAAAAAAAACTAATAAAAATTGCTAGGAAGTATATTTATTTAAACATTCCCATAAAAAGTGTATTTAGGTGGCAGGCATGTTAGTTAAGTTAGTTTTATCACCCATAATAAATATGTCTATTAAAATAGTATATCATGATATTATACATCAAAATAATATATTATGATATTTTATATCTTGAATATACACATTTTTCATTTGTCAACTGAAAAAAGTAAAACTTTTGAAACACATCTCACAAAGATGTAAGAAAATAACCAGAACCTGGTTTAAATTAAAATGACAAAAATTAGATGATTTTTTTACATGACAAAGAAGAGCCTGGAACTCAGACTCAGACTTACGTAGACAGTAAAACTTTAATCTTGTGAAGGAACCAAAGCATAAACTAGAAAAAAAGTTCAAACTATGAAGACCAGTTCTAAAAGTGAGTTTGAACTAACTCTTTCACTAGCCCAATGATGCCAAAGTCTACAAAGATTCCAACCAATAGCTGAAATTTTAGAGATTGTGGGAGCCAGCATGGACCACTGGAATTACTTGGTGAATTTTCTGAATTTTTGTAGAGTTAAACATTAGGCTTTGTAACAGCTACTTATTAGCTGTTCATGCCAAGCTAAGAGTCAAAGAGAGGCTCCAATGTTTTGCTTTCTTGCCCCATTCTGGATTTTCCACTGTCCTTTGTCCACAGTGGTTCGACACCCTCCCCTCAGCACATCCCAGCCAGCCTTGAGGATTATATTGACATTTCAGTAGAGGATGACATTTGGGTAGTTAGTTCTGAAGACCACAGTCTTCTGTGCAGTTGTCTGAAGACCTGCTTCATAGTTGCAGCTGAGGTTCTCACTACCCCAGTATGGGTCAGAATGTCTCTCTTTCTCTCTCTCTTTCTTTCTCTTTTTCTGATTTATGAGGAACTCTTGGTGATTTTTTTGAAAGTGATAAGGGCTTTCCTTTTTGGTTCCCAGCAGTTCTGTTCTGGCTTATTTTTAAATTAATTTATTTTTTGTTTTATAAGCATATTGAGTACTAATCCCTGCTTCCCTCCATCCCCTCCTTCCCATTTTTTTCTCTTTCCCTCCTCAATCCATCTTACTCCCTTCCACTCTCCTGCCTGGTCATTTCTATGGATTCAAGAGGTTCCCTCTGGCTTGCTACTCTTGTGGGGTTCAGACCTTCGTGTCGTACCAAGCTGCCCTTCTTTGGGATACTCCACGGATAGGGGAGTTTCCCTTCACTCATCCAGCTCTAGTCCCTAAGGTTTCTACCAGATGTTCTTATCACTCTTGAGTTCTTCATTGTCTATGGGGGCATGTTGGTATTTCAGTCATTATGCAGGTCTGGTTAGGACAAGTCTCATTGCAGTCCTGGATGTAGCATCCTTACCTTGAATGGGATGTCTTGAACAACAGTGGAACCTCCCATCTATAGGTTCTTGCAATCTTACTGCCCCCTCATCCATGTGGTTCCCTAAACTTTAGGATGGGTAGAGATTGGGATGGCCTGATTCTAGGTGAGCATTCTAGGGTCACCGGTATTTTGCTTTATTGTTGGATGATCTTGGCACTTTACTGCTCTTCTATGGGCATGGGCTTATCCTGTCAGTGTATTGAGATTCTCTATCTCTCTTGTAGAAGAAGATTTCTTGGCTGACTGCTACGTGCTCTTCAAACCATAAGTATAATAGTAGCTATTTACACAGCAGTTGATGTACTGTCTTCCTACCTATAGGTTTATTGCCTGTTTTTCCCTATTTCCCTTCCCTTTTTAGGTTCTTTTTCTAGTTAACTATAACAGGAATGTATTCCATCTTGACAAGTGGGTCTTGAGTTTAATCAAAAAGCCGTTGGTTGTCTCCTTATATTCATGCCACTGTTACGCTGGTGGTCACCTGTTGCCATGGTGATTTTTATTGCAACCTTCAGATCTCATGAGTTGATTAGACTTGTGATTATTGCTCTCCTCAAATAGCTTCTATAGTATTCCTTGGTACTGTGTAAGGAGGAATTTCTCAAATCAATTCCATTTGATGTATTTTTTTTTTACATTTAATTACAGGTTTATTACCTACATCAAAGCTGAATTAGAAAAAAAACTGCAAAATCAATGTTCTTCATCTAAAAACTTTCCATATTTACTTCTTTTTTTTATTAAAAATTTAATTATACATTTTAAAATTTTTTACCAGTTCCCTCCCTCCCCCCTCCTCCCCCTCCTCTTCCCCCAGTGCCTCCCCCCCAATTCCCAGAGAGTCCTTTATTGTGTACGCCTAACTCTCCACTGGGTCCTCCTCTCCGATGACATATAAGGACCCAGTGGCATTTCCATAAGCCCTTTCTCTTGTTCCCCTTAAGCATAAGATCACTACTATGGCTGTCAATCCCTTGCCTCCAGGGGTCTCGGTGCCCTTAACAGATGCTAGACTTTATGAGGGCAACAGTGCGCTGGACATTGCGCAGGGCATGCAAAGTCCCATTATGATTGCTTTGGCCCCAACTATTGTTGAGAATCTTGCAAATCGTTGCTCCTCCCATCCTTTTGCTCTTACAATCTTACCGCCCCCTCTTCCGCAAATGTCCCTGAGCTCCAGGATGGGGAGAGATTAGGCTGGCTTAGTTCTATGCGTATGATATAGAGTCTCTGAAGTTCTGGATTGTGGTTTGTTGATTTTCTTTTGCAGTTTTGCTGCTCCTGCAATTCCCTTCACTCCATTCTGCTGGGCACTGTATGTCACCCCCTGGCCAGAGACAAAAAGCTGTTAAACTGGAGTCTTGTAGTAATAGCACATTCAAGGGTAGATGTAATAAGAGTAGGAAACCTCACTGAGGGAGGGGTCCATCACCCATTTGCAAAATGATTACTTTTTATCTGCTAGACTATATGCCCTCCCCTTCTGGTGAGATCAGGAAAGAACGTCTGTGAACTTAACCAGGTTTCTCATTACTTACTTGCAGACCTTGATGGAGGCCTATTTTCTCTGCTGTAACATGGTCTCCTCTCTCCTTGTTTCTAGTGTGGCCCTACTAACCCATCTCTCTTGTTCATAATCCTTGCAATTACTGTGTTACATAGGTTGACTTTTGAGTGTCTCAATGTGGGCTGGGTGAGTTTGGTACTAGGAGCCACCTTTAGGGAGTACATATGGCGCTTAATTTTCTGGGTTTGGGATACTTCACTTAATATAATTCTTTCTAATGACATCCATTTCCCAGCAAATTCCAGTAATTCATCATTTTTGATGGCTGAGTAGTACTCCATTGTATAGATGTACCACTTTTTCTTTATCCACTCATCAACTGTTGGACATTTAGGTTGATTCCATGACTTTGCTATTGTAAACAGTGCTGCTATGAACATGGTCAAGCTTGTGCTATCGAGGCGTACCTCTGCTGCATGGGGGGGTTATTCCCAAAAGTGGGATAGCAGGGTCATATGGCATTTCAATCTTTACTTTCTTTAAGAATCTCCAGACGGCTCGCCAGAGTGGCTGTATGAGCCTGCATTCCCACCAACAATGTAGGAGAGTTCCCCTCTCTCCACATCCTCTCCAGCATTTGTCGTTGTTTGTATTGTGGATTTTTGCCATCCTGACTGGGGTGAGATGATATCTCAGGGAAGTTTTGATTTGCATTTCCCTGATGGCGAAGGAAGTGGAGCATTTTTTAAGATAATTGTTAGACATTTTAATTTCATCCCTGGTAAAGTTTCTTTGAAGTTCCAGGGCCCATTTTTTAATTGGGCCAGTGTTTTCCTTGGAGTTTAATTTTCTAAGTTCTTTGTGCACTCTGGACAGTAGAGCTCTGTCAGATATGTGGTTAGTGAAGATTTTCTCCCATTCTGTGGGTTGCCTTTGAGCTCGTGTTACAATCTCTTTATCTGAACAGAAGCTCTTTAATTTCACAAGATCCCAACTGTTGAGAGTTGGTAGCAGTGACTGTGCCATTGGATGTCTGTTTAAGAACTGTTGGCCTAGCCCAATCAGCTCGAGGGAGTTCCCTATCCTTTCAACTATGGTTTTTAAAGTCTCTGGCCTGATATCAAGGTCCTTGATCCATTTGGAATTAAGTCTTGTACATGGTGACAAGTATGGGTCCAGCTTTAATCTTCTGCATGTGGAGATCCAGTTTTGCCAGCACCATTTGTTGAAGATGCTGTTCTTTTTCCATTGGATTCTTTGGGCCCCTTTGTCAAAGACCAAATGGCTGTAACTTTGTGGGCTTATATCTGGGTCTTCAATCCTTATCCATTGATCTGTGTGTCTATTTTGGAGCCAGTACCAGGCTGTCTTTATAACTATGGATTTGTAGTATAGACTTAGGTTTGGTATGGTAATACCTCCAGCTGTGTTTTTGTTACTCAGGATTGTTTTTGCTATCCTGGGTCTTTTGTGCCTCCATATGAACTTTGAGATTGTTTGGTCAACTTCTTTGAAGAATTGCTTTGGGATTTTGATTGGTATAGCATTGAATCTGTATATTGCCTTTGGTAGGATGGTCATTTTTACAATGTTGATTCTGCCAATCCAGGAACAAGGGAGGTCTTTCCACCTTCTGGTGTCTTCTGCAATTTCTTTCTTTAGGGTTTTAAAGTTTTCATTGTAAAGGTCTTTTACCTCCTTAGTTAGGTTTATACCAAGGTATTTCATTTTTTTAGGGGTTATAGTAAATGGCATGGTTTCTCTCAAGGCTTTTTCACTTCTTTCATTCTGGGCATATAGGAAGGCCTCTGATTTTTGCACATTTATTTTGTATCCTGCCACCCTGCTGAACTTCTCAATTAGTTCCAGGAGCTTCCTGGTGGAGTTTTTGGGATCCCTCAGGTATAAGATCATGTCGTCTGCAAATAGGGATAGCTTGATTTCTTCCTTGCCGATTTGAATCCCTCTTATGTCCCTTTCTTGTCTTATGGCTTCAGCTAAGACTTCAAGTACAATATTGAATAGAAGTGGTGAGAGTGGACAGCCTTGTCTAGTTCCTGATCGAAGTGGGAATGCTTCCAATTGTTCCCCATTGAGCATAATCCTTGCTGTGGGCTTGTTGTATACAGCTTTTATTATATTGATAAAGGTTCCTTCCATTCCTACTGTCTCTAGCGTTTTGATCATAAAAGGCTGTTGGATCTTGTCAAAAGCTTTTTCTGCATCTATCGAGAGTATCATGTGGTCTTGGACTTTGGACTGGTTTACATGATGAATTACATTTATTGATTTGCGTATGTTGAACCAACCTTGTGTGCCGGGGATGAAGCCTACTTGGTCCCCATGAATGATCTTTTTAATATGTTTTTGAATCCGATTTGCTAAGACTTTGTTGAGAATCTTTGCGTCTGTGTTCATCAGGGAGATCGGCCTATAGTTTTCTTTTTTAAGTGAATCTTTATTAGGTTTTGGGATTAAAACGATATTAGCTTCATAGAAGGAATTTGGTAGTGTTCCTTCCTTTGCTATTTGATGGAACAGTTTAAGGAGTATTGGTGTTATTAACTCCTTAAATGTCTGGTAGAACTCTGTGCTGAATCCATCTGGTCCAGGACATTTTTTGGTGGGAAGATTCGAGATTACTTCCTCAATTTCCTTATATGTTATAGGACTGTTTAAATAATTCACAACTTCCTGATTCAATTTAGGTAAGTTGTGTTTACTTAGAAATTCATCCATCTCTTTTGTGTTGTCAAACTTCACAGAGTATAAGTTTTTGAAATATGATGTTATAATTCTCTGGATTTCTTGGGTATCAGTAGTGATAACTCCATGTTCATTTCTAATTTTGTTAATTTGGGTTTTCTCTCTCTTGCTTTTGGTTAGTTTAGCTAGGGGTGTATCAATCTTGTTGATTTTTTCAAAGAACCAGCTTTTTGATTGGTTGATTTTTTCTATCGTTTTCTTAGTCTCGATTTCAGATATTTCTCCCCTTATTTTGCTAATCTCTTCTCTTCTACTGCTTTTGGGATCAGATTGCTCTAGTTTCTCTAAAGCTTTAAGCTGCATTGTTAAGTTGTTTATTTCTGATGTTTCCATTTTTTTGACGTGGGCATTAAGAGCTATGAACTTACCTCTTAGAACAGCTTTCATTGTGTCCCAGAGATTTTGGTAAGTTGTATTTTCGTTATCATTCACTTTCAGGAAATCTTGAATTTCCTTTTAATTTCTTCCTGAATCCAGTTCTCATTCAGCATCATATTGTTAAGTTTCCAGGAGTTAGTGTATTTTCTCTTGTTTGATGTGTTGTGGATGTCCAGCTTTAGGCCGTGGTGGTCTGATAGGGCACAGGTTAGAATTTCAACTTTCTTGTATATGTGTAGATTCATTTTGTGGCCCAATATGTGATCTATTTTGGAGAAAGTTCCGTGTGCTGCTGAGAAAAATGTGTATTCTTTGGTGCGTGGGTGAAAAGTTCGATAGAGATCTGTGAGGTCCATTTCTTTCAGGGTTTGATTAAGTTCCAAAGTGTCTCTGTTAAGCTTTTGACCTGTTGATCTATCCCATGTAGAGAGGGCGGTGTTGAAGTCCCCAAGAATTAACGTTTGGGGGTTGATTTCTTGCTTTAGACGCTGTAGGGTTTTCTTAATGAATGTGGAGGGACCCGTATTGGGTGCATATATGTTCAGTATTGTGAAATCTTCCTGGTGAATTGTACCTGTGACTAAAATGTAGTATCCATCTGTGTCCCTTATAATTTTTTTGATTTGAAATCCACTTTGTCTGATAGCATAATGGCTACCCCTGCCTGTTTTCTGATTCCATTTGCTTGTAGAATTGTTGACCAGCCTTTTATTTTTAGAGCGTGCCTATCTTTTGTGGTGAGATGGGTTTCTTGCAGGCAACTGATTGATGGATTGTGATTTTTAATCCAAGTTTGTAATCTGTGTCTCTTGATCGGTGAATTAAGTCCATTAACATTTAGTGTTATAATGGAGAAACTATTGTTAATTCCAGACATTTATTATGTTTAGTAGCTTTTATAAGTATATTGCTTCGCTTTTAATGGTGTTATATTTGCCTTCTGTTCTCCTGGATATGCCTGTATTTTTCTTCACGCTTGAGTATCATTTCTAGCATTTTTTGAAGGCCTGGTTTGGTGGCCATGTATCCCTTAAAGTTGTCTTTGTGCTGGAAAATATTTCTTTCTCCCTCGATCATGACTGATAGTTTTGCAGGGTAAATCAGCCTGGGTTGACATTTTTGCTCATTCAATACTTGAAGTATGTCTCTCCAATCTCTTCTTGCTTTTACTGTTTCGACTGAGAAGTCATTTGTTATTTTAATAGGTTTGCCTTTAAAAGTGACTTGTTTTTTCTCCCTTGAAGCTCTCAGCACCAGTTCTTTATCTTGAATGTGGAGTGTTTTAACTATTATTTGCCGCGGTGTGCTTCTATTTTGGTCGTATCTGTTTGGGGTGTGGAATGCCTCTTGTATATGAATGGGCCTCTCTTTTTTTAGATGAGGAAAGTTTTCCTTGATGATCTTTTGAAAAATTTCCTCAGGGGTGGTATTTTGAGATTCTTGCTCCGGTATTCCATGAATACGCATGTTAGGCTTCTTCAGGGTGTCCCATATCTCTTGGATATTTCTCTCAAGTATCTTTTTGGCTTTAACAACCTCTTCCATTGAGCTGGTTTGTACTCCCACTTTATCTTCAAGGTCTGAAATTCTGTTTTCTGCTTCATTAGTTCTGTTGATAAGACTCTCTGTGGAGTTCTGGGTTGAAGATAACTTATCTTTTAGCTCAGTTTTAAACTCTACTTGAGTTTGTTTTAACTGCTCTATGCCACTTTTTGTTTCTTGCACTGTTTTTCTCAACTCCTCCAGATGTCTGTTGTGTTCCTCTTCAAAGCGATTGATTCGATTATGTAATTCCTCCCGGATTTCCTCTTTCATAGTATTGAACATGGTAATGATCATATTTTGAAAGTCGTTATCCTGGGTCAGGCTTTCTTGGCCTTTTTCCGTGGGTTTGTTCTTGTTGGAGTCTAACATTATGGGATTAATTTCTTCAGTGGGAAATTTGTTTACTTGAGTGTTGCTTCTCATGGATTTGCACTTTGACTTTGGCATTGTCATTTTAACTCTTAAGATCTCTCAATTTCACTAAACTGAATTATTTGGCCTGGGGTACTGGTGGACGGGGCCCGAACGGGGACTTACCTAGGGCGGGGGTGAGGCCCAGGTGGACCGCGCGTGTCCAGACCGGTGGAGCGGGGTGGGGTGAAAAGGGAGGATGGGCGCGTTGGCGTGGAGCTATTTAACCCGAGGGCAGCTGGGGCGGGGCCCGGGCGCAGGGGGAGGTCCTCCTCGTCCCTCGGCCCCCGCGCGGCTCTGGCCGGATGGTGGGAGTCGGAGCCGGGTCCCTGTGGGCTGACCTGGGGTCCTAGGGCGCGCGGTGAGGCCAGGCTGGATCGCGCGTACGCGTCCCGACCGGCGGAGCGGGGTGGGGTGAAAAGGGATCCCATTTGATGTATTTTACCCATGTTCTGTCATCCATTTGTGTTGCATCTTCAGACAATTTTTCTGGAGAGCAACCAAGATCAATGGCAAAAACCTATATTTTTTAGAGGTCTTTGAGAACTCTCTGAACAACATTTCATTAGGAAGTGCACATTCCTATTATTCTGGTATATCTCTAATTGTTACTTGGTACTAGTGGATTAGCTCTGGGCTTTTTTGTTTTGTTTTGTTTTGCCCTGTTTTCCTCACCCTGTGTTTCTCTGCATAGGGGCTGCCCATTATTGTTTCTTTCTTTAAAATACTTTTTTTTGACATATTATTAGCATATGAGGTTCCTATGGGGTTACATCCCACAAGCTTAGGATTTTTTCTATAATTCCCTCTATTTGCTCCGGCTCTGGTACACTTCCATAGTGTCAGAGCAGATGTTTTTCTTTTTTATAATTTTCTGTGTGTTTATACATGTGTTTGCATGTTTGTGTGAAGTGCATATCTGTGTGTCTAAGCCCATAATTCTATCCACTGTCTTGATTGATAGTTCTCTACTTTATTCTATTGAGGTAGTACAGAATTCACTGATTGGTTAGGCTAGTTGACCAACTTGCTCTAGGGATTCTCTGTCCCTGTTTTCTGAGGGATGGAAATGCCAGCATCAACAAGGTCCCTGAAGCTTTATGTGCATTCTGAGGATTAGAACTGTGTTCTCACACTTGCGGTTTTTTTTTTTACATTTTATCTTTAATTCCTTTTAAGACTTCTACATTACATTTTAAAATATGTTTTTATTTTCTCTTCACTATAGAACAAGTATTTATATTGGTATCATAGATCATGTTTCTTAATTTATATGAAAACACAAGGAACCAATCAATTTCTTTGAAGTTAGTATTGTTTTGTTTGTTTGCTTCTTTTTCTGAATTTTTATGCAAGAACAGTTTGTCCATTGAATGTATTTCCTCCCATGCCTTTTGATCTCCTTTTACCATTCCTCTTTTATATTAATCCTGTTTTCTTCCTTAGACAAGTTCATTTATACCTCCATGACAATATATACATACATAATGCATAGTTCATAATTCTGTTAGGTTTTAGACAATGTCTCTTGTATCTTCACTAAGTGAAGTACTTGAAAGTACAAGATTCAAGATTTGATACTGCTTAGAAGAACCATCAAATAATTGAGAAATAATTGTTCCTTATGGTAAGTGGGGATAGAGTTTATCATAGTTTGGACCCACCTTGAACTCAGCTCACTATGTAAATGAAGATGGCTTTGAATTCTTGATCCTTCAGAAGTGCTATGTTATTTGACAGCATTTTCTACCCATGCAAGGACTGGCAAAACAGTCATTTGTTCCACGATTAACCCAGAATGGAAGACATATTTTCTTCCTCTAAGAAAATGAAATCTATTGATGAACCTGTTCTTCCTGGTACCTGAAGGAATTCATCTAAGACAGGAAAACTTAGACAACAGAATCTTCCCATTATCTCTTTTCTTCCTCTGTACTCTTTACTTGATGCATTGATTTTATGGCTTAAATACTGTCATTCTTCTTCCTACAGCCTTGTCCATGCTTGGTTAACACTTCGCAAAAGTGGAGAAAATATGATTTCACAGGGAAATGGTCAGATTCCGCCCTTCCCCCACACCCACGTTCAAGCTTATAAGGTAGAATCAGCCAGTATGTATTAGCATTTTGTCATAGTGTTGATTCATAAGGAACAGAGATAGATGCTCTGTGGTTGGCATTCTATGTACTCCACTTTTGCTCACAGCATAGGGAAGGTTCAATGTTGTTTTCTTCTGGTCTCAGGGAAGAGAACTTCAGGAACAAAACAATGAAAGAGAAAGTGAAATAATAATAAAAAATTCAATCTTGAAAGGGTCTGTGATTTTGTTTCTGTACTTTGGTGTTTATTCACTACTTTGTGCTACAGCCCTGAAGTCCTTTCAGAGATATCTGCCTTTGGTTGGCATCTGGGCTATAGGAATTGTAAAGCCAATGGAGGAAGTGGCCTTCCTCTCTCTAGTAAAACCAGCCCTTCTTCATTATTTCTTGTCCTTTGTTAATCTAACTATGAGTTTATTGGCTTAATGAATTCAGCAGCCTAGTTTCTTAAAGTGGTTCCAAAGTGCTTCTCAGGTATTATGTAATAATTTGGAATCATAACCAAACATCTTTGGGAAATGTTTAAACAACGTTTCTCTAGTGTAACGCTTCTTAAGATTTTATAGTAAGCAATGAATCGCCGAGTAATAAATCAAATATTTATTATTTCTCAAATTTATTCCACTACAGAAACTTATCTTATGGAACTATCTTGTAGAATCTTTCCATCCAAAGATAAAATTGAAGATGTGATATAAAGTATAAAATATTAACAAGGAAAGAATATAATATAAAAATCCAGTAACTTCAGATCCAGATGCTTTAGAAGGACAGTGTTTCCAAACCTATTTAGACAGTACTTGTGTCATAGGACATCTCAGGAAGTCTGATTGGTGGTTTTAGGTTTGTAGAATGCTGATCACTATGGGTTATAACACTGCTGATCACACAGTGTGTAGACAGTGCATGAGTCCAGACAGCTTTACCTTCATTGTGGTTCTCTGCTTGTTCCAGTGGAACATTTAGACTTCGGATGACATGTCTGGAGATCATGAAGCCCACAACTGCCAGGTGTTTCAGGCTCTGTGTAATGATTACTCTTAACGATTGCTGTGAGAAAGCACCCAAAGTCAAACAACTTAAAGGAGAAAGAGATTTATTTAGCTTACAGTTCCAGAGGGGGAGATACAGTCTTCCAAAGCGGAGGCGGCATGGCTGACTGGCCAGCTGGAGGCTATGTCACTGCAGACGTCTTGGAGGCTGAGAGCTGCAGGTAGGGTAGGACTAATCCACCTTAAGGCCCACCTTTGTGACTGCTTACCTCCAGCAAGGCTCCACCTCTCACGGTGCCACGACCTTTCCAAACCCAAGAGACTGTAGGGGACACATTTCAAACCATGACACTCTGTAACATTATATTTCAAGAATCCAGTTCTCTGGCACCTCACTTTGCTGTAACAAATGCCCACTCAGGGATGCCCACTACTCTTGTGGGTTCTTCTCTGGCACTTACTGTACACTCTATGCCTCACAACCTAGGCCCTCTTATTCAGCCCTGACTCATGAAGATAGTTATTTGTCGCATGCCAAGTAGCCCTTTAGTTCTGGATTTATTATGGTTTGCCCAGCTTTCAGATGCTGTCTTACTGAAGATCATCTAGGAGAATTCAGTCATCATATTAAAAGAAGCAGAAGTGCTTTTACACATCAGATTCTGAATTTGCATAAAAGTTTTGGAGAAAAAGACATTAGAATTATATGGGACTACTTCTGAAATTGTGTTCTCTGCCCTCAACTCTGAAAACACTACTATAGAAAATACCAACTTATTATTTCACTCTTGACTTGTCATTTATCTTAGTTTTTAATTCTAATAAAAGCAAATTTCATATTTTAATATTCTGTGCTCACTTTAATATTATTGAAGTACTGAGTCAACATGAAAATCCTAATTATATACTATTAATTTGTTTAATAATAGATTGAAGCCTTATTCAACACAAAATAACCAATAGATTCTGTCAGTTTAGCTATTATTGTGTGGTGCTAGGTATCGACAGGGACTTGCTCATGCTAGACAACCACTCCACATCCATTATTTCTTATTTCCTGATACAAGCAATCAAAGTTTATAGGCATCATTCAAAATCCTCTGTAGGATTGCAGTCACATCTTCAGCCCTGGTTATTAGATTGCATTTTTGTCACAAACTAACTCTTCCCTTACTAGTTCATTAAAAAGAACAAAATTACTCATAAGTCCCTTGGTACTAAAATCTGAGGACCTCCATCAACTATCTTAAAGTCTCTTAAAGTCATGCCACTGATATGGTTTTCATTGATCACTGCTTTTTAGGACCATTCTCAGAGTATTGTTTGTTTTTTTTTTTTTTTTTTTTTTTTTTTTTAAGAATCATGTTCTTTCATGAAAGTGGCAGAATGTAAGCTTAGGAGAAAGGAAAAAGCATGATGTAAACTTCTGTGACTTTGAATTTCTGAGATATGGACTAATGGCAGTGATTGATCTTTTCTTCACTTGGCAAACTACAAGGTGATACACTATTAGCCAGGGACATAAGCCATATTTTGGAATCAGCTGATCATCTTGTAATGTATCAAGCAAAAGCATGTTAGATCTCAGAATGAAGAGAAAGTCTTCCACACAGGAGTTTTCTCTAAATTTTTTTATGGATTTGAAACTGGTTGTATTCCTGCTGCGCAACTCTTAGAATGCCTCCCTTCTGTCATGTTTCATTAGGTGGCAGATAATCTCTAAATGTAAAGCTCTAGGAAGCTGCTGATCATCTCATGATAGAAATAATACTGAAAATAAGCTTTATGAGGCTCAGCATCTACAGGGAGGGACATTATGAAATATCTTGTGGTCCAGATATATGAGGACTACTGAAATAGAATAAGGATGCCAAGATAAATGAGAATGTTCAACTCAGTGTTATTTAATTAAAATATTTGAAATAGAACATCCTAATTGCTAAATTGTATGTTATGTGTTGTATTGCAGAATACTAAAAGAAGAATTTAAAGAGTTAATCAAAGTCATCATTCAACCTGGATCCTGTGGATAAAAATCTGATCACTAGAAAGACTTTGATATGTAACTCCAAAAGATCCTGTTTCTACATATTCAAATTTCTGACATTTTAATTTATAAGTGAATATCTATGAACTAATCATTTTGGTAACTCCAGCACATGTAATTACTGTGGCAGATTGTTTAATAATTGAGTTAATAACTGAGAACTGAGCCTTTATCCATAGCTATGAAGAATTATTTAGTTAAGGCATGCTTCTGAGCAAGATTGTAGGAGATGAATTACTAAGGTACAACTCACCGCATAGTGGATGGAACCATTCCCCAGGCACATGGATTAGACAAAGAAAGGACTGGCTGACTTTGGCAGACAGGGAATCTAGAAGGTATTCCCTCTCTCAACTGTGAATATAGTATGGCCATTTCCTTTGGTTTCTGATGCTGGTATAATTCTCCTGCTATAATGAACTATAATCTGAGACTGAACATGAATATTTGCTTCCACAACTTGTTTTCATTATAGATTTATCATAGGAATGTGAAACTAAGGCAATTCTTGTTGTAACATTTTAGTGACTTCTGTTGCTAGAGAATTTAGAGAGGTGTTGTCCTATAGAAATGTATAGTGAGGGGTTGGAGATGTGATTTAAATGGTATACTATACACACAAAGTTCAAGGTTCAATTCCTATAACCACACAAACCAGGCATGACATTGCCCATCTGTAATCATAACACCTATGATGTGAAGCTGAAGAGTAAGACATTTAATGGTATCTTTGGTTAAATAACAAGTTTGCTGTCAGCCTGGTATACATGATACCCTGAATATAAAGGAAAGGAGAAAGGAAGAAAGGAAGGAAGAAAAAAAGAAAGAGAGAGAGAAAAATAGAGAGAGATAAACATAATGTGAGGCACAAATATAAGACACTTGTTATGATTTCAACTCTTTTAAGAGCAGCATTAAAGACAGAAATCCTAGATTAAATTAATTTTAAAATTATACTTTAACATTTTAAGGAATTGGGTACTCGAGAATACTTTCACTGAGCAATGGATTTGATATATTCAAACATTCTACATATACTTTACTGATAAATACTCAATATTTTATATCTTTTTATGTCATTTTCAAAATCTATTTTATACTTTTGTTTAAGCCCATCTCAGTTTTATAAATCATATTTCAAACACCTAACCATCATTGGTGACACCTGGTTAACATGTTGAGCAACTCAGCTTTGCATGAATTCTCTGTGGGCAAAGAGACTGCATGTTTACTCATTTGTCCCAACAGCTACCCCGGTCCTTGGAGAATAAATTACTTGTTTAATAAATTAATACTTGTTGTATAAATTAATTTTATAATGACTTTTTGACATTTCCAGCTTGTGAAGGAATTGGGTGCCAATAATACTTCCACTAAGTGATGGATTTGGGTCTGTATTTTTAAGAAGGAAGTAACACGTTTCTTTAGCACCACAACTAAAAGTTTCAAGAGCTTTAGAGTAAGTAGTGATGGTGCTCTGAATCTCATTAGTGAACAGATTTTAAAGAAAGCCATCAAATGGAAAGCACTGCAGCTAGTTCCTACAAAGGATTAGTATGTTCTAACGAGCAGGACATGGAGTTCTGGTGTCACAGTAATTGCATTTACAGAGTCCTGCTTGCAATCATTCCACAACTACCCCTTAGATATCCTGTGCCTAATGATCTAGTATGTAAATTATTTCAACCCTTTGATTTTCCTACCCTCGTCTTTTGCTATTTTATCATGGACCTATGTAATTACTTATGATGAACCTAAGAGATAAAATAGATTGCAGAGCAGGAAAATAAAAACTAGGTCAGTGGAATTTAATTACTGAGAAATCTTTATTGAAAAGCATCTGAAATAAACAAATGAAAGCTGTAATAGTTACCAAGCATCGTTAGGAGATGTAACTAAGAAGAAGAAAATTTTTGAGCACAGAAAAATACCAATTATATTCAACGAACTTTGGAGAAGCAGCACTTGCAAATAGCGCAAAGCAAGCCACCATGTGACACACCAGCTCACAGAGTCTTCAACTGCAGCTCTTTAATCTATGCAACTGATCTGACAATGCTCCTAAGGTTTGTCTGACAACTTGTAATTAGAATAGTGCTGAACTCATTTCCAAAAGCAAATACTTGGAAATATTGTAGACTGCGGGCCCTCCACGGAGATGACAGCTCAATGGTTTTTGAAGAACCACCATTTGAGCTCCAAATTCTTTTTATAAAACATAAATTTTCTCTCTGATTTTGATTTTTAATTTTTTCTTTTGATTCCCAGCAAAACTGAGAAGATAGTAAAGAAATTTCCTCCATGTTACTTAAAAGAAAAGAATGAAAAAAAATAACCAAGTTTTCAGTCACATTCCCAGGAAGATGGTGTATTTTTCCAGGATGCTTCCACCAAAGAAACTGATATGTTAATAGTTATTGCAGAAACGTATTATATTTATTTGTTGTTAGAAGGAGAAGAGAAAGAGAGAGGGAGGGAGGGAGGGGGAGAGAGAGAAAGGGACAGAGAAACAGAGCGAGTGAGAGAATGCAAATGCATGCCATGGTGTACACGTGGAAGGCAGAGGACAACTTTCAGAAGTCAGTATTCTTCTTCCACTATGTGGACTTCCAGGTTTGCCTTTGGTGCCTTATTAATGCCATGCCACCAGCCACAAGAAACTTATCTTCAATTGATTCTATTAACTGGTTCAAAAAGGTTAAGTAGGAAGCACTTACTTTGTGTTTGTATTGGGTTAAATATGGTAAAGGATTTATAAGCAGTATGCTAGTTAGATACAGGCATCAATCTGACAGGTGTAAGCAGAGCTTTGGGCACAGCTATGGAGAAGAATTGGTAGTTAGGCAAGCCCTTGAGCTAGCCTGCAGGAGGTTGTATAATTGATATGAAAGACTCAGTCCATAGTGGGTGGTACCTTCCAGTAGCAGACGAGATAAAGGGGGTGCAAGAGGGAAGACCATTTTCTTGTCCTTGCTTCTTGCTGCTGTTCCTCATTACTGTCATGATTCCATTCTTTACTCTTGTTCTGTTGCCATTCTTCACTGATGTTGGAGTTCCAGCCTCTCACACCCTCCAAAGTAGCTGAGGTTTGGGGACTGTCCAGGAATCCTCTGGCCTTAGCATCAGACTGCATTGCTGGGAGAATTTACAGGAATTCTTCAGCCTTCAGCCACAGATGGAGACTGCTGGGCTATACGGCTCTTGAGATAAGTACCTACAGGCTGCTAGTTGTTAGACAACTCATATTCTATCTGTTCTGCTCTCTAGAGAACCCTCATTGATACAAGCAGGATGACTCTTGGCTGCTCTCTTAGAGGAGCCAGTGCAAGTGAAACACGATAATTGGAGATATATCAGACAGTGACGGTAAAGGGAGTGCTTCCATGTGCAAAGAGCTCCAAAGACAGAGATGTGGGGTACTTTGGAGAAGCTGAGACAAGTCTTCATGGAAAATGTAGAATTTGGATTTCAGTTTGAAAGCTGGAGAGATGCAGATGGGTAGAAAAATATCTGTGCGGCCAACTAGAAGGGCATAACTGAGTATCAGGAATGCATGTGAGCATGTATCCAGAAAGTGTCAGAGCAGGAGAGTGAAAGGCATGGCTGAACCTCTTGAAAACTAGGCAGAGGGGTTTTGTGTCAGGCAAAAGCATCTGTCATTCCACAGATCCTAAGGAATACAAGATTCCTAATTGCTCAGGATGAGTGGAAGTTCTCTTGCCTATAGGCAGAAAATCAGATTTAGTTATTCTTTACCAGATGTAGAATCATATGAAAACTGGGACCTTTCCAAGATATACATGATAGAATGCAAGAAAACACGGAAAGCCTATGGGGTAAAGAGCAGAAAGGGTGACAGTGACTGAAATTTGCCTTTTGGTGTGATTGGTAGAAATGACACTGCTAGAATGGATAACATGCTTAAAGCTGGTAAATTCAGTTGTTTGGAGACATTGTCAGTCAAATGGGTCATACATTTATTATTGTATAATAAATTCCACCCAACTTTAAGAATTCTAATGCGACCAGAATATGTTTTGTTAAGAGCAGTTCAACTCCGTTCCTAGTATCTCTTCCTGACAGCTGTACTCCACAGGTGATACAATGGTGCAAGCTCCTTAGGATTTGTGGGGCTGTGTTGCCGAATCCCCCACAGGGCCAGCGGGGGGGGGGGGGGGGAAACAGCCGGGCCTAGTGGGTAGGAGGCAAATGGGCAAGCCGACCATGCGGTCACCACCCAGACCCGGGAGTCAGGCTAGAAGCAGCACGCAGACGATGAGTTGGCTGCAGACTCAACTTTACTCAGTAAGTGTTTGGCCTTATATAGGGTTGGGGGTCCAATCAGGTGTGGCCACCCCTCTTCTGCTCAGGGGAGAGGGAGAGCAGCCACCAATCATTTAGCTGTTTACTAGGTGTCCAGGTTAGATGGCTGCTTCCCATTGCTTGTTCATCCTTCCTCTCATTGGTTGTCCATCCTCTGCCTGTATGATTCCTTGTTCAGGCTTGTGTGTAGCCAGACCTTCTGCATTCGGGAGCCCGGGCAGGGTCTCCCTTGAATTCATAGTGCCACAGGTCTGGATTCTTTAGAGATGTGTCCACCTGACCACAGGGGTAGGGGAAGAAAGATCAGAAAATTGTAATATATATATATTAGAATTGATACCAGGCTCTTTTACTCACATCTTCAGTGGTTCAAAGCTGTCTTCTTTTTCCAAATTATTAAAGGGATAATTTTTGTTACAAGTGAAGCTTCTGATATACCTGGAAAAGGAAAAATGACTAGATATTGGTGAGAAATCATGAAGTTATCCATAGATATGCTGATGAAAAAAATATCCACAATCTACTCAGTGGTCTAGGATGTACATTTGTTCGACAGCTAAAAACACCTCAGTGTTGTCATAGATGTGAGTGTTGCTGCTTAAAAAAAGCCAATATTTAGGTATAGTGGAAGCAGAGGGATCAAGGAGGCAATTCTGCACAGAAAAAGGAAGGAGATCTTAGACATGAACTCACAAAAAGTCTAAAGGTGAATCACTGTATTATACTTCTTGCCTGCTGCAGCTTCTCTCATTAAGTCCCTGGGTAACTGAGTCAGCAAGTTCAACTGGACAACCCCATTGAAAAGTTACCAACAAATTATTTAAGTGGATGGGAGGATGAGTTTAAATATGAATTTCCTTGGACTACTCCATTCTATGTGTGGCACTATTATCTGCATCTTAGGTTGTAGATAAAGGGTTCCACCTTCGAAATCATTTTCCAATGGCCTTTGTAAAATTGTTGTGGAGACATGTGCCTCACATAACAGGACTGTAATCTGACTCTTGATCCTGAAATATGTTATCAGGAACCATGGTGTATCATCAGTTAATGTGAGATTGGTTATTAAACGTAAAAGGGAAGTCCATTTGGGCCTGAGCTTTCAAACTTCTAACAGCTGTGCTCTGAGCTTCTTTCTACAACATTTTTATTCCCCAAAAGGAGTGAGAATGAGTATATTTATTCTAGGATGCAAGAGACTGACTGCATTGTCAATATTAAGATCATTATCCTGCCTGTTCAATGAGAGTCTATTTCATCATTCAAGTCCTCTGCTTACTCTATTGATCAGCCTATCTCAAGGAAGAACGAGATGGTAATCTTATCAGATTCATCTCTGTCAATTACACATGTAAAATAGATGTACTGGTTAAATACATTCAATCAATTCTAATGATAAGGAAGATCTTATGTATGAAAAATGGTAGCAGTCAGGGACAAGAGTGATGCACAAAAGCTGGGGAGGCATCTTGCATTTTGACACTTCATGAAATAAAATAAGTTGATAGTAACCTAAAGCACACTGAAACAAAATCCAGTCTTCACCATACCATAGCGCTGTGTAATATAATGACAGAAGACCTGCGTTTGACATTGTTCCTGCCTTAGAAGACCTCTTTTGCTACAGTAGTTCTCCAACCTCTGTATACACAGGGAACCTACTGAACCAAATGTCTCTGGGTTTCACCCAGTTTCGAATGTTGTAGGATCCAGGTGGAACTCAAAAACGTTTGCTAATGCTATTTGGTATGGAAACCGTGCTTTGACAGCCATTTTTGTTTTTAGACTTACAGAATCAGGGGCTGGACCCACCAGCATCTATGTCTTGTTCAGCCTATGAGAGAGCGTGACCCAGTTAGGAATCATTAGTCTAATAATAATGAGAAGACTGTGCCTCTGGGGTAAGTTTCCTTCATAAGCAGATGTCAGAATGCAAAAGAAGAGTCTGACTTTCTTGGTCTGCTATGTAGGGAGGATGACTTTATAAGGGAACATTTACAAGTAGCAGGAGAAACAAAGTTAAATAAGGCATCACCAGGATATCCTTTCAACAATGTCAAGATACAGTTTATAATCTGGGGTCAGAACATGTAGCTGGCAGATTCACTGTTGTTTGAGAAAAGGGCAGGAAACTACCCAGGGGGAATGAGAATCTCTACATAGTGTTTAAGTATCGTGTTCTTTTTCTTTTTCTTTTTTGGCTTTTTATTTTTTATTTATTTACTTGCATACATAGGTGTGAATGTGCATGGGTGTGTGTAGAAGAGGGCGCTGTGTGTGCCTGTGGAGACACAAGTGTGGCTTCGGGAATCATCTTGGATTGCTCTACTTCCTTATTGCTTTGCTCTGGGGTTTCCTAGGGAAGAAGTACGGAATGGGATCTGGGATCCAAACTGAGATGTCTTTGTTGTGAGGGAAGGACTTTAACCCCTGAGCCATCTTTCCAGTCCCCAAGTATCATATTCTCCAGCAAGCCTTACCATGGTCATCTCTGGTGGCAAAGGATGAACAGGGAAGGCATTTCAAGCAAGAGAATTAATGCTGCTCTGAAACATTTTTGAAATACTAACTATTGGCATGAAACATTTAAGAAATTCTGACTAGATACAAAACATTTAGAGATTGTGAGCTTGCTGCATGTGAAATATTTCAGGGACTCTAACAAGTTTGGCTTGGCAGGAGCTGTGGCAGGCACAGAGAAGCAGCTGCAGAGAGCAGGTTCACTGCTCATATGCTTTATTTATTCATTCTCTGTAGGGTGGGTTTTTGTCACTACTATTTTTAACTTTTTTAAGTTCTGATCAAAATTATATTTACGCGTGCTTTGCATTCATGGTGTACAATATAATTTTTTGAAACGTATACACATCATAGAATGGCTAAATCAAGGTAATTAACACATTATATATCACGTCACATATATGTACCATTCTTTTAGGATAAAAGCAATAGGTCTATTTTTTCTTGGTATTTTTTAAATTTAAAAATTAACATATATAATATTAGGTTTCATTGTCACAGTTTTAAACACTTGTTTTGATTGACATCTGTGGTCCTCTACTTCCCCATCACTCTCACCACCCCAATACCCTCTAATTTCCTCTGTAATCCATTAACCTTATTTCCACTTTCATGTTTCATTTGTCCTGTTGCCTTTGTCCACTTTCCTCAACATCTATTTTTCCCTCTCATGATCCCTCTTTTCTTTTCATAGCCTGTACCTATATGCATACATGTAATTATTATAAGTTAGTATCCACATAGAAAAGAGACATGTTGGGTTTTCCTTTCTGAGTCTGAGTTGTCTTGTTTAATATGATACTTTTCAGGTCCATCTATTTCCCTGCAAATTTCAAATTTCTCATAACTGGCTCAAAACTTCTTAGTAAGCCATTAAAAATCTGCCTTCTAAGTTTTAAGCTGAATGTATCTTCAAGTGGTTGTGGAATCCTCTCACTGCCAAACTGACTGTCCTTCATCTTTCCATTATCCCGAGGTCTGATGATTGAAAGATTGTGGCACTTTGTAATGAAGTGGGTCCCCCAGTTCTTGATGCAGGGCTATTGCTGTTTGTTCCTGAGTCACTGATACCCGACCTTTTGGATTTGAATCACACACCAGGATTGAAGATATTAAAGTCAAAACATGGATTTCTCCATCATCAGAGTTTGGAGGTCATCTTAAAAGTGTTGTAATTGCATACTGTTGGTAATTACTGGGAAGATATAGGGGTTTGTGATGCTTGCATATAGTTGCCTTATCATGACCATGTTAGTTATTTTTGTCATTGACAAAACACTAAGTTAAAGGAGATAGGGCTTATTTTGGTAGTGGAGAAAGAATGAACCAAGAACTTGAAACATTATGGTCGCATTGTGTCTGCACTCAGGGATGACGAATGGTGGTATTCAGCTCTCTTTCTCCTTTTTACTCATTTGGAGATACCAGCCTATTAAATAGTGTTTTGCACAGCTGGTACACAGTTGTGGTCCTCCCACCTCAATTAACTAATCTAGATAGTTTCTATCAGTCTCATACAGAGTCTAAACTAATCTAGATAATCCCTTACAAACATGCTCAGAAACTTGTCTTCTGAGAAATTTTAGATCTTCTCAAACTGAAAATCAATATTAACCATCACAGGGACTAAGGAAAAATAAATTCAGGAAATACTTAGAATATTTTAGCCCTTCCCCTATGAAATTATTGTCTTTTCTTGTATTATGCACATTCTGACATCGAACATCTGACCAGTTGAAATCCATGAACATGCAGTATCCCCATATCTTCTTTTCAGCATAACTAATGTTTAGAAAGAATGAGAAATATCAAGGCAAAAAGCTCATGTTTGATTCTCAGGTGTAATCAGGGTCAAGTATGGTTTTTCTGAATCATACTAACACATGGAAAGGACTGGAGAAATTTTACATCATCACAGAACAAATTGTAGTTAGCAGTTTTTTGATGTATCTTTAAAATGTATTTTAGAAATACTTATGGAGAAGAACTTTCACATTTGAAATTAGAAATCATTGAACATTATAGCATCTATTAATATTAAGTGCTACAGACACTGGAGTTTTACATTTTAGGGGCAAGAAAGTATTGCTTCTAATTATTTTTAGATTAGCAACTGAATCTCATTAAGTGACCACCTCATCCTCTTTAATTCATTTAGAGATCCAATGTATATAAGCATTGCATCAGTGAAATACAGAGTTGTCATATACAGTGAACGCAGGCATAAATGTCAATTTTCATTCAGCTATATACTTGGAGACATTCTATTTAAGGCGTAGTGTGAAGAAGAATTTTCACCTGAAAATTTAAGGAAATAATGATGTAGATAAATTAAAATATAGGATGTTCTTTTGTCTAGTAATCATTTCTTTGTATGTCAGAAAAGAAAATTTGTCATATTATTAGTTACATTTCTGGAAGACAGTAACGTCTGGATGATCCATACTAATAGAAAATTTATGAAATGCCATAGCACCTTATGAATCTCCTTGTGCCTCCTGGCTCCTGCTTGAGGATTAACTTCAGCTATTATTGGAAAGATTTGGATCCCTAGAGTTTAAGTTGCAGCAATTTGGCCATAGCGAATCATCTGGAGAGCAGTGATTTATGAAATGATTCCATTCCCTAGGACTGGGAGAGAAGCAAGGCAGTTTGTCCTCAAATATTTCACCGGAGGCCTAAATTATAAAGTTAGTTTGTGAAGGGAGTTGTACTGAATTTCTTCAAAGGGAACTTGGAAATTACCAAAGGCATGTGGGTGGGTGGACACTTTGTGTACAGATGTATATATATACACATGAGTATTCTTGCGTATGTATGTACACCTTTGAAGATCCAAGGAGGATAGCAGCGAATCTCCTTGGTCACTCTGCCATCTGATTGTGAACCTGGGTCTATAATTGAACAGAGAGCTTGGTCATTAAGGGATAACCTGGCTTAGTCATCTTGCTCTGGGGATTCCTAGACTAGACCTTCCAAAGTAGAATTACAGGTGGCCAATACAATCACCCTGCACAGTATTTATTTCATGTGATCTGCAGATCCCAATTCAGGTCATTTTGTTTCAGAGGAAGAAGTTTAACCACTGAACTACATCCCCAGACAGATGTTTTAACATTTATATTGGTATCACCTATAACAAAAGACCACCACAAGTTCCTAAAGTGGATAAGGAATGAAATTTTTGTGCCTGTACCTTGAATATTTTGCATCAAATATATTATTTTTTAATGTTTTATTTATTTATTTGAGAGAAAAAGAGAGATGTGAGTGTATGAAGGGGAGGGTTCCACATTTAGGCCATTGTATTTGGGTAGAAATCAGAGCCTACTTGTCTCCTCTATCATGTGGGCTTTGAACTCAGATCACCAGGTTTGCAAGCCAGTTGAGTGATCTTAATGGCCCAAAACATGAGGTCTTGAGGTATAAAAGTTCAGTTTATTTTGTATTTTTTTATCAGCCTATGAATTGGACACTTTATGAATTGACTTTTTCTCTCATAATATATTTGGGTAAAATATGTTTGTATATTGTGTATTGTGTATTTCTAGCCCCACTTCATAGATGGGAAAACTGGGGATTACTGAACTAGAACATAAGAGTTTATAAAGTGATCTGCTTTTTATAAAGGTCTCGAGAGAGTCTCATACACGTTAAGAGTTTGGCTACTCAAGAAAAGATACAATATACATCTAGTAAAGTTGTGTATGCCGAGGATCTTGGAGGAAATGCTGGTACTTTCTCTGGGAAACTTTAACTGTTTTCTAGTTTCAGCTTGTTTACCTCAGAAGCACTTAAATTTCTCTGCTCTTGTATTCAGAATGCTGGAGTTATTAGAAATAATAAAATTCTTTTTAGTGCATATTTTCTCATGCACTCTTTCTGACATTCTGCAGCCAGGATATAGTGGTTAGTGAGTAGAATTTATCCAGTGATTGCACAAAGACCTCTTTTCCTCCTTCCTGGAATGAGGCCTTTGATAGATGGAGAAAAATGCACGATTCCATTAGCACAAAGGAGAGAAGATTTACCTTTTCAGAGAGCAGCTTACATTAATAGGAGGATGGCTAGTTTGTTCGGTAAAATTTTCACTCTAAGGCAATTTAGACTTTGTACAGTAAGTAAGCTGTGTTCTCCCACCGGATCTGAGAGTAAGTAAATGTACCCGCTTAGGCAATGCTAGTTCCTAAGATGGGGGAAAAAAGTCTCAGCGGCTTTAAAAGTAGAAACTTATTTTTACTCATTTGAAGAGGAAATGGTGATGGAGGAAGAGTCTGCGCCACAAAGTCATTGAGAAATCAGGCCAATAAGAGCTCTGAGGAATGCATTTTACCTGCAAGCCCAGGAGGAAAAGGAAAGGGGTTTGTGAGCAACGAGCTAGCTTTGCCACATTAACCTAAATAGAAAACCATTCAAGTGTCTAATGCAATTCTTCGTGCTTTTCCCAAGACCATACTTCACAGTTTGGCTTTTATTTCCCTTAAATAACTTTGTTCCAGCAGTGTATACCTCATATTAATACAAATGCAAATGCAGAAATGTATTTCCTGATGCATTGAGTGAGGCTTGTAATTAATTCCAGCTAGTCAGTAAAGTATATTTATATGCTATATTATGTAACATGTGAATATGACATGCATCCGTATATGGATTGATGCTCAACATATATTGCATTTATGCTCATATTAGCCCAAGAGGTTATAAAATAAAGATACATGAAGCATAGAATAAATTTAAACGAAAGCTGAGAGTTTCTGGATAACTCAGAACCTCATGTTATTGTAAATTTTCCAGTATGATTTATTTTTTCTTTTCTGGTAGCACTAACTTTGGCCTCATGTGTGCTAGGGTGCAGAGAGGTTACAATGTAGAAAGCAAAGCCATGACACAAGGCAGATCCCGGATGCCCGAAACTGTATCCTTGGGCAAATATGGTCTTCCTCAAAGCCAGAGTGAGGACATGATCAATGTTCAAAACCCTGTCTCCTTCCTCCAGATAAGATGGTTATGCTTAGCTTTTTAAAAAATTTTTTATTATTATTTATTCAATTGTGCATATATGAGTGTGTGTGCATGTATTATGTGTGTGTGTGTAGAACCACGGACGAATTCGGGAACCACCATGGACGCCTCCACTTCCTCCTTGTTTACTCTGCCCCGGGATTCACAGGCTCCGCCCTACCAGGACCAGAAACACATCCCGCCCTCGCTTCCGCCCAGCGTCTATACGTGGGGTCTAGGATCTGAACTCAGGACCTTCTGCCTGCAAGGCAGAGGCTTAACCCCTGAGCCACCTCTCCAGCCCCGGTTATGCTTAGTTTTTTACCTCTTTTCCAAGTACATTTTAAACTACATAGAAATCATGGCCTCCTCATTTTCTTGATGTTGTAACCTGCTGATGCAGCGTTTTTATTTAGTTTTCCTACAAATTAAACACACCTGGGACAAATAGGTGCTGCTAAATTCCATGTGACACTAGTAGACCACCAGATCCCAGATTTTCTGTACCTGTCTTTTCTTTCTTTCCTTTTCTTCTTTTTCAAATGAAGACGTCTTGTAAAAAAAATTCTTGTTTTATAATTTATTTTTAGTTGTTATATGAATATAGCGAATTTATGGTATTTTCACCCCTTAATCATGAACCCCACCCCCTCCTTTTCTCTTTAATCCTCTCTCATTCATTTCCCTTGTCAGACTCCCTTCTATTTTCACTCGTAAGGCTCACGGTGTTTCAGCTAGTTTGTCTTTGAAGGCATAGGCCTGCCATGATGCTGGCTCCAGGAAGTATCACGCCCAGTGGGTATCTCACTGAGGAAAGCGTTTTCTTTTTCTCCCCTATCAACACTAGTTCTCCTCAGTCTCTCAGGGAGGTGTAGATACTTTGCCTTTCACGGTGAGATGTTGATAGGACAGTTCTCATGCAATTCTTGTGAAAGAGTACATACCTGTCATGAGATCATATGTATTACAAGGCTGTCCCATCCAGGAGATAAGGTCAGGCATACCACTTTAGGATCTTACAATCTTACCTTCCCTTCTTTCCCATGTTACCTGAGCCTTGGAGAGGTGTGGGTGTGGCTTAGATGTCCTGTTTAGGGCCAGGCAGTGCGCATCAGTTTCTTTCTACTTGCATTGCTTCTTCAGTAGATCAATGCCATGTGGGTCATGGCCCTATGCGAGAATCCTGCTATTGAGCTACAGACCCAGCCCTTGTCAGTCTGATTTCTATGAAAGAGAAAGGGTATTTCTGTGATGGAGATAAAGGTAGCTCACCTTCATTATCTCTTAATAAAATGTTAAATAAAATTATCCTATTCTTATATACCTTTGTTCTTTTAAACAGTAATGAAATCACAATAGTATTATAAGGACAGCATTCTTAACTGTTTATAGAGTGAACTCATGATCTATAGGCAAGCCATTCTGTTTCAGTGTGAATTTAGGGTATAGACTGATTTATTACATAACCATTGAAATTGTGACATCATTTACTACTTACACTGCACACAAGTCCCTCAGAAATTTTCTGTAATGTCCTTTATAGTAACATTTGTAACATTGTGTTGTCATATCTCTTTATCCTCCTCGTGTCTAGAACAATTAGATTTTCCATGCATTTCATAATCTTGCCACTTTGAAGATTACAGTTCAGTGTTACTTCCTTGTTAGAATACTCCTCAATTATTTCTTACTTTGATTAGACTCTCTTCATGCTTTTGGTAAGACTGCCTTGGGCTTAGGGGTCCATTTTTCTCATTATATCTTATCCAGTGACACATGTCTGTTTTGCCCAATTGTTAGTGATGTTCATGGTGTCTCATGAAAGTGATGTTATGTTAGCCTTGTCCTCTTCAGATCGCTACAAATAATGTCTATAGTGTATGGAAGTTCTTAGAGATATTTGGGCATCCTATTGCTCATCAAACTTTCTCTAATAATTTGTTTATATCTGCATGAACACTTTTTATTATTATTTTCATCTCATTATTATCCATGATTTTTCTATTTATTGTGATGTTCAAAAATTTCCCCAATTTGTCCAGTTGTAACCTTCTCAGTATAGTTTCTATTTCATTTATGATATGTCATTGACTTATTGGAACACCTCAAATTCTAAAACAAAATTTCAGTTAGTCTTAAATTTGCCTCACCTCAAAAGTGAATTCTACTAATGGTTCAAAAAGCACAAAATTTATTTTAGTGTTGAATAGTATTTAGAAGCCAAGGTTTGGATATTGGATGTGCTCTTTCGTTTTGAAGAGTTGGTGCTCCCAGGTTCTTGCACTGAAGAACACTGTGGGAGTCGACTTCATATCACACATTCACATATGCACATGCCACTATCTGTACAGAGCTTTATCTTTCTGCATTAAAATCATGAGTTTAAGCATACTTTCATTTTCAAGCTAGTAGTACAGGTTTTCTTCCAGAATCCATTTCTACAGCTACAGCTTCTTCATCTACAGTGGGAGGAGCATCTCTTTTGTCTTTATTATGATTGCTTCCTTTATTTCCCTACATGTTAACAAACCTGTCGCGTGTCGAAGCGCCTTCCGTGTGTGCTTCACTCCCCATGTGTTATCCATGCTAGTTGACTGTCACAGGCTATTCTTGTTCTCATCATGGATATTCTTTTCATTTCTCTTGTCTTCAGCGCACATGTCAGAACACATGTTGGTGTGGGTATTCCTGATCCTGCTTGTTTATTTTGTGCCCAGCTGCTCTCAAGCACATTATTCAATCATTGTGTTTGACTCTTCAAAGTAGTCTCTTCTGCTGCTGACTTTAGCTCGGCTCATGCCTTCAGGCACACCTGTGAAGAATTATTTGAATAAGTCAAGTGTTGAACAAGACTCTAGGAGATTTTCTAGTTGATGTGAGAAGACCCAGCCCATAGGCTGTGGGGTCATTCTCTGGGTAAGTGAGTAAGATGGAGAGATCATTGGCAAGCTTTGGCAGATGGGAAAGCTGGAAATTATGTCCATCTCAGCTCTTGCTGTGCATATGGTATAGTTTCCAATGCTGGTATAATTCTCCTGTTAAAATGGACTCCTGAAATTGTGAGCATGAAAAATCCTCTTCCTCTCTTAAATTGTTTGGGTTATGTGTTTATTGAACCATTAGGAATACAAAACTAAGACACTGATTTTTTTCCTTTGGAGATGGAGGGTACCTTCCTTGTCCCGCTTGAGCTCTGGCAGCATTGCTGATACCACATGTTGCAAGGCCACCTCTGCCACTCTGGACTCCTTTCATGCGTTGCAGTCCTGCTTGCTTTGTTGCTCTGGTCCCCTGGAAGGGTTGCAGCCTCACCTTGGGTGAGCTTTGACATAGGTCACTAGTCCACCACTTTCTTCTTATCCTGCTCAAGAACTCTGTCACAGATTTGTCCTCTAACCTGCCCCTTAACAATATAACCAGCTACCTTCTCCTGTCCCTACTGCTAGCTTTAGAAGTGAACTGAGAAGAGATGCTAAAGACAATCATTGGTGTAAAGAATTGCACCAATTTTAAAGCATGTTATCCTAGGAGATGTGTAGTTATTTCACTTATTTATTTAGTTATTCATATATTAACATTCAGGAAATATGAAAGTAATTATTTCTTGTAATGCATTTGTCTAAGTAGTAGAATTGTATTGTAGCATAAAAACTGGAAAAATACTGCTGATCTCATGGTTTTACATCATAGAATTGGAAAAATAGCCAGTATCAAATGCATTGATTTATTATCAGTCTGGCCATGTAAGCATATTGAAACTTTAGTCTTGTAAATTGATAAAACAATTAGTGTACCCTGGGGTGGGTGTCGTGGGAAATATGAATGTAATGACTTGTACTGACTCAATAGGAAGTACAGCCGACAGAAAATCTGAAAGAAAAGAGTTGCAGGAATAAGTATTTGTGGATTTAGATATTCAAGAGCATTATTTTTTCTCAGAAGAGCTTAATAGTGAGTGGGAAAATTTAATAGATTAGGGTTAGATAAATCAAAGCACTGACTTTTGAAAAAGGGCTGGGTTATGAAATGTCACCTGCCAAAAATGACATGGTCAGGTGATCATGAACCCACACAGAGATGGTTAGTGGTACGAAACTTATAGTGGGTTGACCTGCTCAAAGAAGAGAAGCCATGGTCGTCCCCATGAAGTACTGATGGACTGTGAGTGGGAAAAAGTACCCAGGTGTGGACACATGGACTTCTAGAGTCCCAAGTTTATATCAAACAACATGTTCTTGGTAAACATTCTGGGACACAAAACGAACAAACAAAAACCCAGACCAAACATAAGAATGCGAATATGGGGAAGGGAATTTATGGGGAAGGGGAATTCATAGGATGGGGGAAGGGCAGGGATAAGAAAATATAGAGGGGAAATTAATGAATACAATATATTATATGTATTGTATATGTATGCATATGTGAAATTGTCCAAAAATTCAATAAAAATATGATTAAGGAACACATGCCCGGCTCTGTAAACCAGTCTAAATAACAGTGGATGGGGAGAAAACTGGCAGTAGATAGCATCAGATGTCTCAGTAGTAACCATAGGAGTAAACTTCTATCTAAACACCTCTCATTTTATCTTTAGCTAAAAAAGATCTTAACACCCAAAAAAGGACATAGCTTAGTGCAATGGAAGAACAGTGAAAGAGACAACAACAGTCAGCCAGAGTGCAGAGTACCAGTGATGCTGAAATGCTCAGCTGGAATCAGCCAACCAAATCTCTCCTCATCCTAAGGCTAAGGAGATCTTGCCAAAGAGGGGGCCATAAGTTTTTACAAGCTTAGTTGGGGAGGTCTTGCCACTGGCTAAGACATTCCATTCAAGACAGGGCTGCTGCATCCAGGAACGCACTGCAATGAGACTTATCCTTACCAGTCCTGCACAATGACTGATATATCAGCATTCCCCCATAGATTAGTGAGAAACTCTGGAGAAATAATTATATGCATTGGGAATCTTAGAGGTTAGATAAGTGAAGGGGAATGCCTCTATCAGAGGCCTGAATCTTTACTAGAGCAGACAATCCAAGGGAACCCTGGGGCCCACAGAAGCAGATAGACAGAAGGTGGGAGGGAGTGGGATGGATTGATGAAGGGAGGGGAAAGGAAGGGGATAGGACAATCACTCATTTGCTTATAAAGCTAGAAAAAAAGGGCTGGAGAGATGCTCAGGGGTTAAGACTCTGACTCACAAGCAGAAAGTCTTGAGTTTGGATCTTAGGTCCTATGTGAAAACACCAGGAGGAAACCTCAGTGGCCTGTATTTCGCCCTGGTGGGAGGAATTTGGGAAATCCCAGAATGAAGCAAAAAGGAGATTGAAACAATTAGGGATGATTACTGAAGTCACCCTGGCCCCTCCACAGGGACACATAGTGCCTTCTCACACACACACACACACACACACACACACACACACACACACACAATAAGTGAATAAATAAACAATTTTTTTTAAAAAAAGAAAACCACACCTGTGGTTTGGTTAGAGGTAACTTCTGGTGTGTTTGATTTAGGATGATGTCATAATACAAACTAAACCCAACCATTTCACTCAGTAAAATTGGAACCGAGCATCACATGGCTATATGGAAGCCAGATACACTGGGGGCAACCTTGAGCTGTCCAGCAGAAGGTAAGTGCAGAGTGCAGAGTGCTGGCTAGAAAGCAACTCTTCTTCCTCAGACAGAGGGTTTTCTGGGTGAGCTGTTCCATTTAGGCTTGCGAGCCCCAGGAAGTGGCCTTCAAAGGGAGAGATTTCCCTGATCTGAAGGAGACTTTGCTAGAGACTATATAAGGAGAGACCCTTATGTAGACATTTTTCTCTAACTACTGAGTGTATGTCTTACTTTTAATTACTTATGTAAGAAAATTTTCACATCAGTATATCCTGCTAAAGTTAAATTAGAAAAATGAAAGAATTGCATTAAGTTCTGCCGAATAACTTGAAGTCTTCTGCTCAGCTACAAAGAGATAATGAAACCAGCCATGTTGTCATTTTATTTTTAAATTTGTATCTCGACTTACACTATGGTTTTATTTAAGATTCTATAGAATATGAAAATGTCATCCCCAGGCTAGAGGTCACAGCAGCTTTTGAGGCTTGCACCTGGATCAATACAAGAATTGTACAGATTTATTTCATCATACCATTGGTATGTAGCTTGAAGGACCATTAGTGACTCATGCAAAGGAAACTGTACGTTTATTTTCCTTGAAGTGAATGAAGAATGATTATGAAGAAATATTGGATTCTTTATTTTCTTTGAGTCTCAGAGAAAGTTACCAAATTTAATTAAGCTGATAAATATTTTAAGAAATAGATATCCTACGTGATTGCCGCTCTCATCTTTTCCAGAAACAACCAAAAGGTGTTTATATGTAAGCAATTACCCTAATGACCTTAGAACTTGTTTGCCACTATAAAAATTAGCAAAGATATATTATCGGACACAGAAAATAACAAATAAAAAATATTATTATTCACTTATCCACGTTCTTTCACATCTGTGCTTCTTAATCCTAATAGGTGACAATAGAAAGCACAGAGAATTTCCAGCTTGGGGAGATGACTCAGTGGGTAAAGGGCTTGCTCATAAGCATGAGAACGTTGGTTTCTCACGAAACCCAGGTTCACATGAAATCCCAGGTTTCTTGTTATGCGCATGTAATCTCAATGCTGAGGAGACAGAGGCAAGAGGAGCCCAGAAACTTGTTAGGTAGCCTGTCTGGTCTAACTGGTGTATTCCAGATCAATGACAGAGTATGCGTCAAAAGTAAGATAGATGTATAGGGTGATGCTTCAGCAGTTAAAGTTCTTGCCATGCAAGCAAGCCAGAGGACTGTAAAAAAATGTCAGTTATGGAAACCTACCTATAATTTTAGCCTCAGGCAAAGCCTCGGAATCCTCAGAGCAAGCTGGTTGGCCAGACTAGTCTTCATTTTGCTCTCTGGGTTTAATTAGGGACCCAGACTCAAAATATTGTGGTGGAGGACTGATTGAGGAAGACTCCGGATAGCACCTCCAGGCACTTACATGCACATGCACCTGCGCAACTCATGTGCCCATCTACATGTGAATATACACACACATCACATACACACACACACAAATATATATTCATCACACACTCCATACACACACACACACACACACACACACACACACACACACGAAAGTAATTAAAGTTAACATGTAGGTGGAAAAGTAACTGAGGAACTACACCTGAAGTTGATCTCTGGCATACAGAAGTCACACACATCTGCATACACATGAACATATACACACACAATAAAAGACTACAGAAAGTTAAAATATTCACATTTTAAGTACTTCTAGTTAAGTACTTCTGAAAAGCAAAAACAATAGGGACTTTCACTTCTTCAATCACCAATGAAACGTTGACCAAATCAACCCTGCATAGTATTAATTATAAACTTAGTCTGTAAATGAAATAAATATTCTGAAGATAATGGAAGTTGAATTGATAGCAGAGAATGCTTCATGGAGGAATTATTAGAAGCGACATTCTGAGGTATCCCTGAAGCTGGAGACTAATCCTTCATCAGAGATTTGGGGCACTTGGATAAGTCTGAATACAGATAGAAAAATGACAGAAATTGTGACTTGACCAGATTGTAGATTTTGATGCAACCATATCTATTACAAAATGGAGAAGTTTCAGCACATGGAGAATCAGAAACAGAAAGCCACATGACTGCTGTAGGATGTCTGACCGTCACCTCAACTTTGCATCGACAGGACTGCCTCCACATCCTCTCTAAGCCAAGGACCACAGCTATGACTTGAGCATCTAGTGTCCATTCAAAAGACCATTCAAAAACTCGGTTCCAAAAATATTGACTGTCTCTGAAAATCAGTAAGGAAACAAGAACACTGTTTGGAAGCCTTCAACAGATTTATGTCTCCTGCTCAGAGAATGTTTGTGACACAGTCTAAATTACTTCATGTGAACCAGGAAATTGTGATCTATTTGAAAGTGAAAAGTCAGTGAGCAGAGACGGATTCCAGTATGACCAAAATATAAGAGCCAGACAAGTATTTCAAAGTAGATTTTATGAGTACTCTTGAAAACTGTAAAGTCTGCTCATCATGTAGGAGAAGTTATAAAATCTTAGAAAAGAAACATAGCTGCAAAAGAGAGCCAAATGGAAAGTGCATTTCTCATGTATGGTTCTTAATCTGTGTGCTTACTTATTTTTACTTTCATCATTGACTTTATTTTGAATATCAAATTTAAATAAGTTTATCCAGCTTTAGTGAAGTATAATTGAAAAATAAAGGTGGTACATACTTAATGTATACAAAATGATGATGTTATATAGGTACATGTTATGAAATGATTATGACTAACAAGCTAACTTACACAGATCACTTCATTTAGCTACCTATTTCTCTTTCTCTTTGTCTTATCTCTTCCTCTGTGTATTTGTGTGTGTGTGTTTGTGTGTATATGTGTGTGCATGCATGCATGCATGTACGTGTGTGTGTATGTGGTATGTGTGTGTGTATGTGTGTATGTGTGTGTGTGTGTGAGAGAGAAATAAAGAAAGAGAGAGAAATAAAGAGAGAGAGAGAATACCTAAGATCATCAGAGGAGATTCTTTCTATTCTTTCATTTTCATGTGTATGTGCATGTGGGGTGCATGCCTATGAGTATTTGTGTTCACATATGCATGTGTGGGTGTGCAATACATATGTATGGAGGCTTGAGGTTCATTTTGATAATCATTCTCAATTGCTCTTGATCTTTTTGGGTCTGGGTTCCTCACATATAGGGCTTGGTCAGTTTGGCTAACTAGCTTGCTCTGTTGACTCCCACTCTGGCTTCTGAGACTGTAATTCCAAGTACACAAGCATTCTACATGTGATCCAGGAATTGGAACTCTGGTCCATTGTCATACATGGCAAGGGCTTTAGCTTCTAAATCATTTTCATTGCCTCAGATTGCATTCTCAAAAAAAATTTTTTTTACATTTTTTATTATTTCCGCTCATACAAACTTAATAGGTAGACCAGTTCCCTCCCCCCTCCTCCTCCCCCCGAACCCCCTGCTTCCCCTCCCTCCCTCCCTATCTCCCAGTGCCTCCCCCCCAATTCCCAGAGAGTCCTTTATTGTGTATGCCTTGGTCCTCCTTTCCGATGACGTACAAGGACCCAGTGGCATTTCCCTGAACCCTTTCTCGTGTTCCCCTTAAGCATAGGAACACTACTGTGGCTGTCAATCCCTTGCCTCCAAGGATCTTGGTGCCTTTAAACCTAAGATACTAATTTCTTTAGTCAAGCACTTACTTTTTTTATTATTTTATTCAATTGTGCGTGTGTACATGTGTGTGTAGAACCATGGGCGAATTTGGGAACCACCATGGACGCCTTCACCTCCTCCTTGTTTACTCTGCCCCGGGATTCACAGGCTCTGCCCTACCAGCACCAGAAACACAGGCCGCCCCCGTTTCTGCCTGGCGTCTATACGTGGGGTCTAGGATCCGAACTCAGGACCTTCTGCCTGCAAGGCAGAGGCTTAACCCTTGAGCCAAGTTTGCAGCCCCTACTCAAGCACTTTCTAAATAGTTAACAAATTTGATTTTGTTGGAAAAATTAGATTAAATAAATGAGAGTAATGATATTTGTGGTAATGATATTTCTGGCTATAGCCAGTAAAGGGCAGGACCATTATGTCCATGTTTAAATAGGACCTGAACTCATGTCCTTGTGTATGTCTATAGTACTATTGCTGTTTACTAATATAATGTGTTAAGAACTATTCACAAGAAATATTATTTTAGGGGCTGGAGAGGTAGCTCAGGGATTAAGCCTCTGCCTTGCAGGCAGAAGGTCCTGAGTTCAGATCCTAGACCCCATGTATAGACGCTAGGCAGAAGAGGGGGCGGCCTGCGTTTTTGGTCCTGGTAGGGCGGATCATGTGAATCCCCGGGCAGAGTAAACAAGGAAGAGGTGGAGGCAGTCCATGGTGGTTCCCGAATTCGTCCGTGGTTCTACACACACACACACACACACACACACACACACACACACACGCGCGCACACATGCATACATGCACAATTAAATAAATAATAAAAAAGAAATATTATTTTAAATGTAATTTTGCAATATCTAGATTTCTTTGAGATTTATTTTTTCATTCACTATGAGCATATTTTCCTTATGTCATTGATTGTAGATATAAAAGGTGTCAAAACAGCACAGGACCAATGGAACATGTGACTATGGACTACCTTTGCCATTTCTCCCCTCACAATTTTAGATAACCATTCCCAGATACCTTTTCCTTTGTTCTTTCTACCATTCATTTTTGAACAAACATTAATATGTGTTTTCTCAGAGCATCATCTATCTACCACAAGAATTATGACAATGACTATGAGGGATGAAGAAGGGGAGAAAGGTCTTTCTTTCTCTCTTTCTTTCTTTCTTGCTCTCTTTCTTTCTTTCTCGCTCTCTTTTTTTCTTTCTCTCTCTCTTTCTTTCTTTCATTCTTTCTCTCTTTCTTTCTTTCTCTCCCCTACCTCCCTCCCTTCCTTCTTCCCTTCTTCCCTCCCTCCTTTCCTCCCTCCCTCCTTTCCTCCCTTCTTTTCTTCTTCCCTCCCCTCCCCTCCCTTCCCTTCCTCTCTTCTTCCCTCCTTCCCTGTCTGCCTCCCTCCCTCCCTGTCTGCCTCCCTCCCTCCCTCCTTCCCTCTCTCCCTCTTTTCTTCCCTCCATTTCTTTCCTCTTCTTTTTAAACTTTTTTTACTCTCTCTTTCTCTCTGTGTATATTCATGTGCTATGGCATGCATGTGCAGGTGAAAAGTTGTTTCTTTCCTGCCACTTTGTGGGTTTTGAGGGCTAAGCTCATATCTTCAATTTTGGCTACAAGCACCTTAACCAGCCGAGGCGTCTTGCTGTTCCTCTGTTTGCTAATCTGATAGTAACACAATGTATGAATTGCCATACATTTTCTTGCCACCATGATTTTGCAGGTAGATGGTGAAGATTAAGTTGTTGGTCAGATACCCTGAGGTGTCCACCAGTAGTATATACCTTTAATATCCTGAAAACATACCCTGTGATCCTAATTACCTGCTTTGTTTTCTTTGAGCCCATTCCTGAACAGAATGTGCTTTGTAGCTATTGTGGCCTTCTGACTTCAAGCTTCAGAGGACTGTATTTATGGGGGAAAGGGAAACAATGAATGAGAGAGAGGGAGAGGAAAGAAAGTGAGAGAAGGCAGGGAGGAATAAAAAGAGGAGGAAGAGAAAGAAACAGAAACAGAGACAGAGAGACTGATAATAGTGACAGAGACAGAGAGACGGAGACAATGGGGAACAAAGAGGTTTTAAGTCTATATCACTCTCCAATTCAGGTAAACCCACAACTTTTGGATTGCGCAGAGGCTGAAGTTTACAATTTATGTTTCAGTTTCAGGGTTCTCTGGCATCAGAGTGAAACTGGAACTTCACCCAAGATCACATGCTTGTTCTACAGCCTTCTCTTTCCTGTCTTCTTTTCTACTTTCTTATTGGATTTCTGGGAAACATTGCCTTAAAGAATTACATATACTCAAATCTCACATTCAAAAGAAACTTCTGGGAGAAACTGACAGAGACATGTTTTTGATGACACAATTCAGCTAATCTTGAATCAAAGTCAGAGAAAGAGGATACCTTAGGAGAATCAACACGAAAAACCAGGAAGCAACTCAAAGCCCATGGCAATAGCATACAATGTAGGAAAGTTCACGGATGATACAATTTTTTTCTAAATATTCCTTTCAGTTCTTTCTGAATAGTGGCAGATACTATCTCTAAAAAATGTACAATAATGTTGCTCAGTGGCTTGCCTTCTATTTCTGTACTTCCAATACAGTTCTTTTCCTATTACTTTGATACTTTGGCTTTGATTGGTTGAAACTCCAGCTAGTCTGAAGATAATCTTGAAGTATCCAGTATCTCTTCTCTTGATTCTTTGTGCTGCAGTGCCTATATGCTATGTCTGAACTTGGCTTGTCTACTGCTATTATCTTCCATCTTAGCATGGGGTGTCTACTGAAATCAAGGTGTAGTCTATAGACCCTATGTTTAAAATTGAGAGCTGAGTTTTGTAATTTTGACTTATTTTCTTTGCCAATTTAATTTCACTCAACTAACTTCTCAGTATGGGTATGGTAGGATATTGCACTTCTCATGTTTAGATAACATTTTTTTGTTTTCCAGTTTCTGATTTGAAAGAAAAGCATGGTCTTGTTCACAGAAATGTGTTTTGAAAAAAATTCATAATATATACCTGTCTCAGCTAGTCAATGTGTTATTTCTCTTGAATTTATAAAGCAAATGACTACATACTGAGTCTTTCTGTATATGTATGATATTCTAGGCAATTGCAAGCAAGTTTTGGTAAGGAGTTTTTCTTTTTAAAATCCAGTCCATATTTAGAAGCATCGATGGTTTCAGATTCAATTTCATACGTCAGTTTAGAAATGTTATTTTCACACTGTTTAATGCTTCTTATTTGTATGCCTGAGTTATTTCAAAGTTTTATAAACTTCTTTGCTAAGAGAGTAAGTAAGTTTATTTAGTTAGTTTCAAAAACTCAATTCTAAATGTCATTTTGTTCCTGAAACTCACCAGGACCCTAGATCTTCCCTCAAAGGTTTCCCTTAACATGATGTCTTGCTATGTGTAACTTCTATTTATGTTGTCTTTGGCTACTAAATTGAAAGTGTCTCATTAAATAAGTAATATTAGGCCATTTTTGTAAGTCTAGCACTTAGCCTACTGTTGCATGTGCATGTTAAATTAATGTCAGTTGAATACATACTTCACAAGTGATAACCTTTAACAATCGGCTTCTATCAGTGCTGCAATGGCTGCCTAAGTAAATAATCTTGGTTATGAATCATGGACTCTCATAATTAAGAAGGTCTTTAATTTTTTTATTATTTCTTATTTATTCAATTGTGTGTGTATGTATGTGTGTGTGTAGAACCACGGACGAATTTGGGAACCACCATGGACGCCTCCATCTCCTTTTTGTTTGCTCTGCCCCGGGATTCACAGGCTCTGCCCTACCAGGACCAGAAACGCAGGCCACCCCCGCTTCCGCCTGGCATCTATACGTGGGGTCTAGGATCCGAACTCAGGACCTTCTGCCTGCAAGGCAGAGGCTTAACCCCTGAGCCACCTCTCCAGCCCCCAAGAAGGTCTTTAATATTAAGCAAAGTTGAGATTCTTTCTAGGCAGTTTAAATATTACATTAATATTTGGCTCAAGGTCATAAGCTTGGTTATGTTATAAGGATGGTAAAATCCAAAACTTCCGATTGATGTAGTTAGTTCTTTCTCTGTTCCTGGGTTAGAATCTCATCACCAGTAAGTATATTTACGTTTTCTTTTCTTTTGGTGACTTTATTTCTCCTCAAGCAGTGTTAAAGTTGTGTGTCATTGAATTTCTTATTTTGAATGTATAGAAAAGAATGCTATCTAGTATTTTTTTCATAAGCATACCCCTTGGCCCCTCTTTTATTATTCCTGAAACTCATATTCATAGATTCCCATCCTTCTTATAGTGTCTCTAATTTTGTTTTTTTCTCTTATTTTTTTGTGTCTTTCTAACTTCTACATGTGGGATTCGTTAAAAATGTATCTTTAAATCTAAAGTTCACACATTGCAATTCTGCATTTTTATGAAGCACATTGTGATATTTCAATCATGTATACAGTAGCTAAGGATATACTTGAGAATTGACATATCTAAGATCTAAGATTAAAACAAATTTATTATTTCAAAATTCTTTATAAAAGCTAATTTGAAATATTCAATGATAAGCTTTAAAATTATAGTACATTACAGGATTGAAAGTCATTTGCCCATTCAATTTCACCCTGAACCCATTAACCACCTGCTTTCCACCTCTTTTACCTTGTGTATTTTTGAGTTCTTGGCAATCACAGTTTTGTTTTCTATTCCTGTGGGGTCCAGTTTTTAACTTCTACATATAATTGACAACATACATTATGCATCTTTCTGTTCCTGACTGATTTCACCTTCCACGATGTCTTCCAGTTCAATCCATGTTGCTGAAAATGAGATAACTTCATTGTTTTGGCTGAAGTGTATTCATAATTAATGCTGGTACCATTTCATAGATTCACACATATATTTTCTTGTGCATGTAATACATTTACTTTATCTACTGGATGTACACTTAACATAGGACTCCTATAGTACTGTAGTTACAGTCCTGATTTCCCAAGAATTCTCCATACTATTTTCCATAATGACTCAACTTACATATATCCCCACCACTTATGCATGAGTCCTCCTTTACTCTGCATCATCACCATCATTTGTTATATTTTGTCTTTTCGATGATAGCTGTTTTAACAGGAATACCTCATCGTGATTTTATTTGCATTTATTAGATGGTTAGTGACGCTTAGTCATACTTCTTGGCCATTTGTTCATCTTCTTTTGAGAGACATCTAAACTTTTGGATGATAATGGAAGCAATCAATAGATTTAAGAGACAGCTTACAAGATGGGAGATGAATTTGTGAACATTTATCCAACAGAACATCAACAACCAAAGTATACAAAGAATACAAACAATCCAATAACAATTTAGAAACTGGTTAAAATGTGAAAGTAATACATTTTTCCATTGAAAACTCCACAGGTTTCACCTTAGAGCATGTTTTAAAAGTTTCTCACGATGTATACTTCATGTGAAGATGTGTTATTTTTCTTCCAATATTATTAAATATTTATTGTAGAACATTTAAACAATTGTTCTATCTTGCTGATTACTAATATGTCCACTTTGGCATATGGCAGATCACTTTGCAAAAACACATTATTACTACATATTGCACACATTTATTCCAAGATGATGTACAAAAGACAGAATAAGTAACACACAATAAGGCAGAAACCCCAAATATGGTTTTGAAAGTTTAAAATTCAAATAACATCAATAGAGTTTCAAATATTCTACGATTTTTTGGCAAAACAATACAGTGAAAGTGATGAAATGCTTAATTTTGAAGTCTGTTATTTGGATTTTTTCCCCAGTAAGACTTCTATAGTGTCTTCAAGAAAATGTAAGCCCCAGGAAAAGAAGAGATATGATAAACTTTTTAGTTTCTACTAAAGGCAATAACTAACACAGTGCATAATGCAATCTTGAGTCCACATCAACCAGTTAATGCTTGATTTGTTCCTGGCTGATTGCAGGTACCAACTAATTATAAGAGAATAATGAATAAAGTCAACATCAATAATCTTTGAAAAGTCATTAAGCAGCAAGGGGCCAGAATGACAAACATTATCTTCAAAACAAAACAAAACAAAACAAAGCAAACAAAACAAAACAAAACAAAACAAAAAAGTGAGTTTTGCTAAAGGAACCTGAAAATCTGCTACAAAATTAAACAGAAGAGTATAAAATCAGGTTTCATAACTCATTAAAGTGAGTTGAGATTAACTGAAATTTCTATAGATTCATGTTATTATCTATTTATGATCCATCAGCTATTGTTTATCATCTACCTATCCATTTTCTAATTACTTATCTATATAATCTATGTTTATCTATTATCTATCTATCTAGTCTCTCTCTATCATGTATCTATTATCTGTCTGATATGATCATCTATCTACCTACAATTTATTCATCCCTATCTCATTATCATCTACTTCTCAATTTTAGCAACGAGCTAAAATTTAGAATTTTGTATTAGCTTCTTTCTTTGGTTTTGGTAACCCAAAACGATCTACAAAGAACTTCGAATTTAGATTTTCAGAATGAAATTTTCAAAGAGGTAGGTTAAGAGCAAGAACACATAATATGTGTTCATAACTCACAACTAACATTTTTATTAAGCAAAAGACCTTGAATATTCTACTTAATGCTAGTGTACTGACCATTAGGGTAGCACAAAACTCAATCTGAAAATAGTATTGGAAAGATAAACTGACTTTTCTGTTTACAGCAAGTAAAGAAGCTTTAAACCACGAAGTACAGGAAACTATGGAAGGCATCAAGTACAAACCAGTTAGAGATTAATGTGGGAGGAGATTTTATCAGTGCAATGAGAAACCTGACCGATTAGGTGCTTTTGCTGACCCTTCACACTTAACATCCTTGAGTCATGTTTGTTTTCATGGAGCACCTGAGATTTGAGTTGAAATAAAGCTAAACAAAAAGCATCTGAAGTTCTTATTTTTGGTACGGAGTTTAGAACAATTTGGACAACTCAAAAGCTAGCTAATTCTTTTCAAGCACTGAGCATTTAACCTCTTTTCCTAGAATTCCTGGAGTTCTTATCACTTTAGCTCTTGTACCTCTAACTTTTTATTCCTCATCTGTGTTGAAAATGCCCTAATGGCTCATATACCATTACTTATCAAATTTTCACTTTTATTACAACAGTTGTTTTAATAAGTGTGGTCCAATTTTTCTCCTTCCTTTCTGTTTTGCAAATGAACATTTAAGATTGGATTGTCTCATCTGTAGTTACTTTGTTATCTTCGAATTGCTTGTCTGGACCACAGCTATGAATCATATACTTTAGGCAGGGTGACACCATGCTTGGCTTGATTCTGGTTAGATTCTGTTTTTACCTCTTGTGCGTGATTTCTGTGGGAGCTGTTTCTCATGTCTAAATTTTGTTGTTCAAATATGTTTTCTGTATCACATGAGTGTTAAGTTGATAATTACAGACTTTATATCTCAGCTTCTGTGAGAACTCAAAGAAGCACTGTTAGAAATCTGGGAAGTCAAAGGCATTCTGATTCCCATTTTGACTCTATTGGATCTTGGACTGAGCCAGGAACCTCAAACACTGAAAGGTCTGTTGTGTTCCTCTTGCAGTGAGTTTTTCCTGAGAGAGCTCAGACCACGCAGATTCTATCCCTCTTTATCTCCTCAGCTTTCAAGTGTTGTGCATTGTGCTATTATTGCTAATGTCTGAATTATCTTGGTGCCTCAGCTCCTCCTTAATCTGTATTATTCATTTCCTATAACAAATTCCTTCAATGTAAATATTGAATTGACTTCTGGTTAAAACTTTGCCTTACTACTTCTTATAATTCTCCTTACCTCTCTCTCTTTCCTTTTCTTCCTTTTCTTTCCTTCATACTATCCCAACACTATTCTTTCCTTCTTTCTTTACGTCGATAGGCAAGGAATTTCTTCCTTTGAGTGACAGGGCATTAGATTTATTTCAGATTTCCCAGCACACATAATTGTGATGTGTTGTGTTTCCTACTCCAATCCCTTGAAAATAAGTCTGCACTGATTTTGTTTTCTAATAATTTGTTGTTATTTGGCTGAAAGGTATTTTTGGATGGTTACAACTGTCCTATACAAACAAGGAATAAAAATGAATTATAAAACATTACATCAGATTCAAACTACAGTCACATGGTAAAATAAGAAAGATAAGAAAATTCAGTCACACTATCAGAAGAATACTGCATGCCATTTAAGAGTAGAAATAATTGTAGTAGGCTGTGGTTGAGTACCATGTTTCTCTTTTACCGTGGGCTTTCCTGGAGGTACTCTGAGAAGATTAAAGCTAAGCTGAAATGCAGAGCATGATGATCTCCAGCCTTTGATTTATCCAGCAAATCTGTTTGTTATGCCTCTTACTAAATGTTGGTCCTTAGAAAAGCCCCATCTTTAGTGCTCACATAAGAATCTTCCTTTCGTCATCAGTATAAGGTAGGTAAGGATCACATATATGCCTCAATCCATATATCCGAAGAAATCTGCCTTTTCATCTCCAATATCACTCTTGCATGCACACACACATATGCACATGCACACGCACATGCACACACACACACACACACCACACTAGCAATTTGCACTTCTTTATACAGTTAGGAAAATGGTTCCTTTGTCTGAAACAGGATATAGTGACAATGGCTTATTCCTAATAAACATTCTTGATATTCTGAATTCCTGAATGAAAGAGGAAAGAGCTTGATATTCTGAATTCCTGAATTGAAAAATAAAGAACTAGATTATTAGGAGACAGATAAGTAAAAGGGGCCTTATATAAATATTTCATCTGTAACAGATTATTATTAGGCATTCTCTGGATTTTAATTATAATCCTGACAAAACCCTAACTTGTCATTTGTATTTATATTTATACTCTTTAATTTGTATTCCCTTATATTTGTAAATATAAAAATAATTAGTTCAAAATATAGAAGTATTTTAAGGATTAAATATTGTAAATCCATTGAAAAATGTTGCTTGGCAATTTTCAAATCTGTAAAAGATTTGTTGCTTTCTTTTCTATTTTATATATATGATATATAGAGTATGTTCTGGAATTCTATTAAATGCTAAACCCAAAATGAATATTTGCTATCCATATACAGTTTTCCAGGTCTTAAAGTTTTCAAATGATGAGCTGCAAAACTTATGATTTCTATTTTTGAAGGAAGTTTAAATATATTCAGTATACTTGCTTATGAAGTCCAGGTAAATGTAAGCAATTATTTTCAGTAATTTTAGCTATCAATAAACTTTTTGTTACATTTGAGTTCTTTGAAACAGACTGTAAATCAGAAAAAATATTAATTAAACTTGTATTTCATTGGTCTTGTCCTGATTCTTCCATTACTCATTCACTTCCAGTGAAGTTATTTCCTTCCTCCAGTTTTACTTTTGTTAGTGTACTTTAGTTGCTGTTTAGATGTATAAATATATAATTCCTCTTTTTCTCTTCCTCCCTCCTTTCTTTTCCTCTTTCCCTCCTTCTTTGTCTTCCTCTGTTCTTTCTTCCTATTTTTTTATTCAATTGTGCGTGTTGCGCGCGCGTGCTTGTGTGTGTGTGTGTGTGTGTGTGTGTGTGCATGTATGTGTGTGTAGAACCACGGACGAATTCGGGAACCACCATGGACGCCTCCACCTCCTCCTTGTTTACTCTGTCCGGGTTTCACAGGCTCCGCCCTGCCAGGAGTAGAAAAGCAGCCCCTCCCCCCCCGCGCCCTCCCCCTTTCCCCCCTGCGCCCTCCCCCCTTCCCCCCCCCCCACTTCCTCCTGACGTCTAATATGTGGGGTTTAGGATCCCAACTCAGGACATTCTTCCTGCAAGGCAAAAGCTTAACCCCTGAGCCACCTCTCCAGCCCCCTTCCTCTCTTCTTTCCATCCTTCCTTCTGTCCTTTAAATTTTCTTTTTTTCTTTTTTTTTTTTATTAAAAATTTAATTATACATTTTAAAAATTTTTTACCAGTTCCCTCCCTCCCCCCTCTTCCCCCTCCCCTTCCCCCAGTGCCTCCCCCCCAATTCCCAGAGAGTCCTTTATTGTGTGTGCCTAACTCTCCACTGTGTCCTCCTCTCCGATGACATATAAGGACCCATCCTGTCCTTTAAATTTTCAAGACAGGGTCTCACTATGGGATTCAGGTTAGACATGAACTTGTATTTCTTCCACCTAGGTCCCCTGAGTGCTGGGATTATAGTTCCACTGTGCTATACTCAGCTCGATTTCTATTCATTTTGTATGCTAAATTTGTTGAAGTGTTCACTAAGAAATCCTAGGAATACGATGGATTATCCATCCAAGATTATTCATTTGCCTCATATGATTAAGTGGCCGCTGGGTAACACCCTGGATGCACATAGCATACTAATAAAATGTGTCTGCAGATTGTGAGAACTGCCATGGCATATAGACTAGATACCAACATTTGTCTGATACTCCTGCTTCGTGGATTAAAGTCAAGAAAGTTGCTAAGACCTTAATGTAATACGTGGGCGCCAGAAGCTAAAATATTTGAGTAGATTATGTAAAACAGAAAGTCTCTTATTCAAAAAAATGAGTCTCTAGATGATAGCAAAGGAGCAGACAAACAAGGGGACCTGCAAATTCAGGGTTTCATGTGGCTGCACAGATTACATACTCATGAAGTAGAAGCCTTAAAGAAAGGAAGATTATATATATATATGCATTGACCTTATTGACCTTGTATAATTTTTTTGTCTGAAAAACCAACTCCTCACCCCAGCATATCATGTTTCTAACATAGATTGAGTTTGTGCACATGTGAAGCTCAAGGAAACTTGAGGGGATTTGTGATCAGCTTTATCCTAAGATCTCATAGGACTTGACATCATTTCTACTAGTCTTGGCAGCATATCGAACTCAGTTCATTCATCATATGTGGCATTACGCTGGAGAGTCAGCTTCTAACAAATGTCAAGCACCCAGAGAAAATTTTGCAAAGAAGAAAGAGAAAGACATGCAAAATTGAGAAATACAATATTACTTCTTTCTGTCCAGAATATGTAGTAGAAAATATATCCTACAAAATCCTAATATAAGAAGAGAATTTAGTGAAGTGGAAATATATAATCAAGTAGTAACCATGCTTTTAGAAAATAATATTAGGCATATTTTAATCAGGAAAATAGAATTGCCATGAGCCTTGCAGAAACAGAAATTTGTTACAGGAATTCAACATGACTCAATATTGGTAGTTGGAAATAATGGTTTTCAAAAGAGAATTGAAGGAATAAGGAAGATTGGATAAACCTCCCTGAGACATTTTTGCCCATTTAGGATGCTAGGAAAATAGGAAGGATTGGTATTTGCAGTTATAGCCATGAAAGCCACTGGTACAGAGGTTCATAGAGGATTGTTCAGCTGTTTGGTGGGTGATTCTGAGCTCTCTACAGCCAGTGCCTCTGCGAGGTCACAGCAAAGTGCTGGTGACAGCACATTATTGGTCAGTAGGACTTCAGTAGTTAGAGGGGGAAGTGGGGAAGAGCAAACATAAACTTAACTCTGTTAGGTTTCTGTGCGCAGAGATTAATGGCTGCTGATTCCTGTCTGCCTTTATCAACCTGTGCAGTTTTGCTTTGGTCTAACCTTAACTGATAACTATACAGGAAACGTGATCCAAGAAAGAAGAGTGTCCAGCAAAACCAACTCTGAAATAGAACAATTGAACTCATGTACCTAAAAATGGAACTATGGTAGTCCATCAAAATATCATTATACTCTTCAGTAATAAATTTAATAAAGGTATAAGAATTTCATGAATAAAAGTATAAAAATCTCAGGATATTAAATAAGACTTGATCCTGTCTCTGGAGATTTAATTGTATAAAAGCACAAGTTCCTTTAAAAAATGTTTAACACATTTACAATTAGACTCTAAATAGCTTATTTAACAAATTAATTTTATGGATAAACTAAATCTTGAGGAATACCCAAGAGGGGAATAATGAAATATGACTTGTCTCAGAAATTCAAAATATATTACTAAATGGAGATTTTCTTCTCATATATTATGGTTTGATCATAGGAATACACAAATGAGAATGGAAGAATGAGAGAATCCCCAGGCATATCTGATATATGTGAGTCTTTAAATATGATGAGGGGAATCTTTTAGCACATAGGAAGCTAATGGAAAAGTTTACACATGTGCTAACAAGGAAAGATAATGGGTTATTTTATAAAGTTCAACTGTCCATTACCTAAGAAAAAAGCCAGCTTCTTCTCCCATATGCAAATCTTATCTAGTCATTTTACATATATAAATGTGCAGCATGAAATAAGGAAGTGTGGTGATATACACCTGTAAATCCTGAATCTGGGATGTAGACCAGGATCACTTGTTTAAGGTCACCTTTGAGTACATGGCATGAAATGTTCTCTCAAAGAAACAGAAAGCAAAATAAAACAAAATAAACAAACAAAAATCCTTCAAATAAGATTTTTCTAAGAACATTCTGGAAAATTATGTAAACATCCCATGTGAAGTAATGACTTCTAGCAATCAGAAGCTATAAAAGATAAGAGAGAAGTGATTGAATATAAAATTTTAAAGTTTTTATTATGACAATAATACCATGAAAAAGTGTATAACAATAAATTTGGGATAGTATTGAATATTAGAAAAAATGCTGATATTTACACTATTAAAAGCTCAAAAATTAATAGGAAAGAAAAATAAAAAGTAATAGAAGTTATGAAGAGAATGTTGGTGTCAGTCAAAATCTGAATGAGCAAAAATAATAAAAAAATATACACACACACATTAGCAACTAAGATAAATAAACCAAGGAAACAGATTTCACTTTTTACTTTGCAGATTGCAAATTTTAAATGAACATAAAATCTGTTGCCTTCTAGGGGTAGAAAAATAGCCTGCTAATAAAATTGTAGAATTGTGAAAAGCTTTTCAACATCTTTTTTAAAAATGTATGTACCCTTATAACCCAGTAATCTTTTTTCAGATAATCTATTCCACATAAAGAAAAGTTTCAGAATGTATGATTATCTATAAAATTCTTTATGTTAGCCTTGTTCATAATAGCTGAAAAGCACATTGGCAATAAAATAGATGATAAACTTTTATATTTCTAAACTACTTAAAACAATGAGTAAGATCTATGCCTTCCACTTGAAAGTACTTCTATGATATTGCACATACCAACATATTTTAATATATCCCTATAAAGCCCTATCAGTGAACATATATTTTTAATACTGATAGACACATATATGTGTCTATTAATATCACATATCATATATCATATACATGAACATATATGAGGATATATTCACAGAGAAGAAATGAGAAAGAACACATTTTACATTGTTAACTTGGATACCACATGGGAAGCAGGCAGGAAGGATACTGTCTGAATCCAAAAAAGGATAACAGAAGATACTAATATGCCAAAGATGAATTAAAAATGAACAGAATGTGTACCATAGCTATGCTAGTTCATAGAAGCATAATTAGAGTTGTATATAAACATGAAAAATATGTTTAAGACAAGATTTGAACCCAACCTTGATTAGTCCCAAGTGAATGGAGTCCTTCCAGAGATTAATGTACTTTTCGAATTTCTCTAGGACTAAGAAGTTTCCTTATTGGATGCTCTTATGATGAAGATGGAAATGACCTCTGAGGGGTTCTAGGTACATTTTCTACTGACTTACCTAAAGGCAGACAATCACGTGCTGTTTAGTCTCAATAAACATGCAAAAGAAGTGTGTTAGGCACTGGTAAAATGGACACAGGACAGGATAAATGAGCCGATAGTGGTAACAGGATAAAGGGTGATAAAGGGTGTCATAGGTTTCTTTTTGCTATGAGATGATACTTACACATAACCAACTTAAGACAGAAAGGGAGACTTATTTGGCTTATAGTTGGTTCCTGAGGGGATACAGTCCATTAAGGCAGGAATCCCATAGCAGAAAGCATGGCTGTAGGCAGAAGCAGGAAGCCAATTCAAGTCACCGAGCCATGAGGAAGGCAGAATAAGCCAGAGTAAGAAATGCAGCCGGGCTAGGCTAGCAAACTTCAAGGCCTTCCTCCAGGCAAAGCCCCATCTCTTAAGTGTGCCATTTTTGTTGTGTGTATGGGTGTGTGTTGGGGGGTAGCAACTCACATCTGAGCCATGACACATGGCTTCTTAGAGACCACATGTTCAGTAAGAAGATTGGGAGAGTTGGTTTCAGGCTATAAATTAATAGCCATAGGAACAGAGCATGGATGTGTACAGATTGCCTTTTGGATGCTCCATCAAAACCGCATACTGACAGCTTGGTCACCATGTCGTGGGGCCACAGGAAGGTGATAGATCCTTTGGGATTTAGGGCCAGGTTGAAGGAAGTGCGGTCACTGGGAAGATGCCCTTGGTACTGTGACCTTGGCCCCTTCTCACTGGTGTTTGCTTTCTGGCTGCTGGGAGCTGAGCAGCTTTGCTCCTGAATAGTCTCCCTGTCTAATGTGCTGCTTCTCCCCGCATCCTGAAGCAATAGCACCCACCAGCCTTGAGTTGAAATCCCTGAAACTGGGAAGCAGAGTAAAACCCTTTTTCCTTTCAAGGGAATTTGTCTCATGTAGTCATGGTAACAGAGAACCAACAAAGCTAAAGATAAAGCAAAGGACCTTCTGTGGTAGGAAGAAACAAGCTGATGCATTTGTGGAGAAAATTTTGAGGGTGGTCCTATAACAGAGGGGGAAATCAGGCTCCTACAGAGAAGAAAGAAACTGTTATGGGGTGACCAGGGAAAAGGTGCTCCAGACACAAATGGAAAAGCTGATTATTACTCTAGCTAGAGGAACTCAGCTCTTTGGTTAAAAAAAACCGTGAGCCAGAAGCCATGAAAGAAGGGGTACACACATTATATACACTTCTTGTTTAAACAGAAGAGAGAAAAAAAGAAAAAAAAGGAAAAGAAAAAAGAAAAAAAAGGGAGCCCTGTCTTCTCAATAACCTACCTAAAGAATGTGACAGCCTCCTAGTTGGCTGTGTACTCTATTTGTTAAGGAAAGGAAGCAGGAACGGATGCTGAGGTAATCAGATGCTAGAAGAACTAATGTTTGTTGGGGCAGAAACCTTGGACTTTTACCCTTTGGGAGTTTTCTCACAGCAATCTCTTATCTTGGTCCCAAGGAAAGGGAGGGGGGCTAAGGCGGGCTTTCTATTGTATAGTTTTTTATTAATATTTCATCCCATTTCATGAGGCTAGGGAGAATAACACAGGTCAATGGGGAGAAGAACAAGCCGAAGAAGTGTGTGGACAGGAGGAAGAAGCAGTGCCTGACTATGCCAGTGCAGCGCTGGAGAGATGAACCTGACTAGGCTCATAATTCAGGGTGGCATCAGTTTCCTGGCAGGGATCGTGGCCAATCCAGGGAGCATCCAGCAGGTGGGCAGGCTTTGATCCTAGAGGCACTCTTATCCTTAGGGAAGAATGGAAAGACTTGGGATTTGTGACCCTTGTATGAGGGGAAAATCTGGATCCAATATCATGGATGCTTGTGAATCTTTTCAAACGTTACTACTCTCTTGTAAGGAGAGGACATCATTAACTCTTGTACGGTGCATCCTTTACAGTAGCCACTGTTGCTGTGACCTGTCCTGCATGTGCCTCCTTAAGGGAGTACGTGCGTATGTGCATGTGCATGTGTACCTGATGGGGTGGCTTTCTGACTAAAGAAGAGATGCCCATGGATAAATGTATACTTTCTTCTCTCAGAGAGCCACATGTCCTGAGAGAGATTGTATATGATTGTTTCGTTGTGGCAATAATCAACTCACTACATGTTCTGGGGTTTGACTCACTTGTTCTCTATTTCCGGTTTTATCCCCAGTTCCTGACACTTTCATCAGGCTTCCCGTAAAGTAACTGAATTTAAGTCTTTATCTCTCTAGCTTTGCTTCCTGAAAACACAGACTGAGTCCAATAGAGACATAGGATATAGAGCTAAAACTCTCTCTTCTGTCTTTCCTTCTATCCTACACCTCTCTCCTGTCCTCTCCTCCTTTCCTCCTCTCCTCCTTCTGTCCCTCCTTTCCTTCTTTCCTCATCCCTCCCTCCCTCCTCCCTCCCTCCCTCCCTCCCTCCCTCCCTCCCTCCATCCCTCCCTTCATCCCTCCCTCCCTCCGTCCCTCCCTTCGTCCCTCCCTCCCTCCGTCCCTCCCTTCGTCCCTCCCTCCCTCCCTCCCTTCCTTCCTTCCTTCCTTCCTTCCTTCCTTCCTTCCTTCCTTCCTTCTTTCCTTCCTTACTTCCTTCTTTCCTTCCTTCCTTCCTTCTTTCTTTGTTTAATAATCAAGTGTGCCTATGAATCCATTTATTTCCTTTTATTTCTTAAATGAGGTCAGTTCCTCACTTATATGTGAACTGCTTTCCATGTATTAGCTCCCTAGGTGAGCAACAAATGTTCTGCCATAGCTCTCTGATTTATTGAGAAATATACAAGGAAGGGCAAAAAGAATTTGGCTGCTTTTGAATAAAATGCCTTTATAATTAACATTCTGTTAGGAGAACCTGTCCTAATTTTCCTTTATGTGTTTTGAAAAGTTGCCAAGAATTTAAATGTCTTCCATCATTACACATGGCTTTTGGACTTTAACAGTCCCTGGGCTTCTTAGTTAATTTTATGTTCTTGACCAAAATTACTTCTTTGGGCTCTCCTTTCTTCTTTTACGTGCCTTAATTTAGTAAGATTTTGGAGATAGTTATTCTGACTATGCCTTTGTTATTTAATTATGTGATCTATTATAATGATTTTGCTATTCTGAGAGCAGCTTTTGAATAGAGAAGAATCCTTTGACATTGATGCAGTTTTGTGGCCTTCTCTTTTTTCTCAAGGTTGTTCAAAGAATTATTTAGTGTTAATGGACAGCAAAGGCAAAACTTGAGCTCCTTTTCTCTATTGCATTCAATTTAAAGAGTTCATCCAATTACTGATTATATTTTCTTAGAGGTTAACATTTAGTAATAATAGTTTCTCTATGGGTGGTATCTTAATCTTTTGGGTTTCTTTGTATTGCTGACATACCTTCTGGGGTAAATGTATTTGAACTTTCTTCATAAAGAGGAAGGATCGCTTCAAGGAAAACAAGTTTGCACTGAGACACAAATTTGCATATCAAACTTTTTGCCATTGAATTATAACTCTAAGTTTGAATCAGTGGAATTGGAAGGGAACATGGAAGTGAAATGGATTTGTACAGGTCTCATCTTAGTTTTTCACCCTTGACATCCTTACAATAGATATCTTAGACTGGGAAGATGGTTCAGAATGTAAAATGCTGAAAACTTGAATTGGGACCCCAGAATCCATATTAAAGTAGAACTCAATGGCACAAGCATTTGTAGTACTTATATGGGAACTGAAAATGAGAGTTAGAGACATGAGAATCTCCAGAAGTTCTTGGCCAGTGAACTTGGCTTTTGACAAGGTAAAAGGTAAGGACCCTCAAAGACTGGACTCTGATGGTCACTGGTGGGCTGTAATCCGTATATACCTGCATGCACCCTTGTGAACACCATATCACACACACACACATGCACACACACACACACACACACAAGGATATTTACAGAGCTAAGACCTGTGGCCAAAGTGTATAAGTACATGACTATTGGTGTTAAATAATCAGAGATCAGATTGTTTTCTGAGTTTGAGGCAGGTTCATTGAATTCTCTGAACCTCCAAATTCACCTATGGCCAAACAGTAAGCACAAGTACCACATTAAATTGTTATATCTTAGAGAGTGGTTCGTGGTGGCTATTACGGTTATTCACTATAGTTGTTAAAATAAACGGTGGCCCATCACAATACATGCCCACAGTATCTCGGGTTCTTTATGATGAACAAAGAAGGCAGAAGAAACAAGGAGACTCAGCACTGATTTAAAAAGCACTACTGCTGAGGTCATGGTTGGGCTCAAATCTCAGCTCTGTCACTTATTAGCACGCTTTAGCACTTAAATGAGCTACTTAACCTTCCTGTGCCTGTTTTTTCATTGTACAATGGGAGGTAATTATAGGGCGGCCCTCCTAAAGTTGTTAGGAAAGTTTAATTACTTTTTCTTAAGGCCATGCCTCACAGGGCTGGCCTTCCGGTCAACGTGACTGCCCCGACTGCACAAAGTATCCTGCTCGAACAGTCCAGCACTTGGGGGTAATCTTTTACTGTACTGCCTTAAGAGTTTCAATAAATTCTTAGTCTTCATAATTTTAAAACCATAAGTAAGCAGAGGAGATACACTTGATAGGGACACACACTGTGTTCCCTGTGGAGGCATCGACACCGACCTTTTGTGATGCTCTGTGAACACAGACTTCCAGTGTGGGAGGGTCACAGCAGCACTGCACCAGGAAGCCACGATTTCTGCTCAAACCAGAACTTTGTCTAATGGCAGGAAGAAGAAAGTGCTGTCACAACAAACACAAGTTGTCCAAGTCACAGTTTTTTTTACTGTGCTTCCCTTTGTTGTGAATGCAGTCTCTCACTCTGAACATGACATCCTAGAAGGAAAGGGAAGAGAAAATGAGCTCTTTCACCTTTGTCTCCTTACTCACTAGACAGCAGGAGATGGAGCATGTTGGCAGACCATCCCAAACAAGTTGAGAATAACCACCAGAGTCCTTTCATGTTATATTTTCTCTGTTCTGTTATGACACGTGCAGGCCTAACTGTGGCAAATAGGAATCATATAAAAACGCCCCCTTTTTTCATGAGAGCTAGTAATGTGCAGTATGACAATAGACAATGAAATTCATGTTAAAATGTTTGGAAAAGAGTTGTTTTTAGGGTTAGGGTTGTAGCTTGGTGGTAGAGCTCATAGGGCATGCACAAGATCCCTAGTATGATCTGTTGCACCAGATTAAAACAATTCTGTACTCATTAAGTGTTTCAAATAAGCCGATTGTCAACGGCATGACAAATCAACAGACAGACTATAAAAGAAATGTAAAAAAATTTTAATATTTATTATGTGTTCTATTCTTGCTCTCTGAACAGGGGCTCTAAACTACTAATTAGCATGGGACTCTACAAATTACATATGTGAGTCTGATGCTTGGCATAGCTACTTCTATCATTAACATCTCTATATTTCAGTTATCTCCATCTCCATAATGTCTAGCATTATCATTTCTATTATCTTTCTATCACCTATTAATAAATCATGCCTTAGTCTTCTGTTCTTTTGTGTTTGTGTGTGTACAAGTGGGCTCTTGAGTATATGCACATGTGGAGGCTCAAGGGTGGCATCTAGAATCATCCTGGATAACTCTTCCATCCTAGTGCTTTTTCTACTTCCCTGTCTGTGTCTTCCAGAATTGCAGGCCTTCATCATTTCTGTTTGATGCTTTTACATGGGATCTTGGATCCAAACTCAGGTCCTTTTGATTGCAAGGGAGTCTTTAACCTTTGAGCTATTATGCCAGTCCCACTTTACCTATTATCTATCTATCTATCTATCTATCTATCTATCTATCTATCTATCTATCTATCTGTCTGTCTGTCTGTCTGTCTGTCTGTCTGTCTGTCTGTCTGTTGAATCATCTGTCAAAGGAATTGGTGATGGTTCTAGACTTTTGCATTGGAGTATTTTATTTCTAACAGAAACTCTGGAGTATCTATCTCTAAAAGACTGAAAACAACAAACCATAATTCGGATACCTACATTAATCAGCTGGAACCAGACCAGCCACATACCTCCCCATCTTAAAGCTCAGGGAACCTTGCAGAAGAGGGGGTGTCAAGATTGTAAGAGCCTAAAAGTGGGAAGGATATGCAAGATACTCCAGACAAGTGAGGGCTACAGCAGCCAGAATTGGACTTTGCACAATGGCTGACATATCAATGACCCCCAAAGTCTAGCATGGATCACAAGGGAGAAGGCTCCAGGGCATAGGATTCTTAGAGGCAAGGGCTTAACAGTCATATTAGAGTTCCCATACTAACAGGGAGCCCAAGAAAGGGCTCTGGGCTATGCCACTGAGTCCATAGTCCTCACTAAGGTGGAGGACTCAGAGGGAGGTTTGACATTCACACAAAAGGATGCTCAAGGGGATGGGAGGAGTAAGGGGGAGGCACTGGGCAAAGGGGAGGTATGGAGGGGGGTGAAAGAAAGGGGAAAAGGGGAGGAGAGTACAAGGTGGGACTGGGGAGGGGAGGAGAGAGGGAGAAGGCAGGGGTACTTATTGAGCTTGTATGATTAGGAAAAAATAAAATGTGGGAGAAAAAAATTGAAGATTTCAGCAAGGAAAGTTGTCTTTTTCCATGTCTGAAGTGCTCCGATAAGTTTGACCTTCTCCCTGGGTCATACACCCAGTGCTCCTAGATTGTGTATTTTCACTTGTATTCTACATATGATTCTGTACAGCCAGATGGGCCAGATGTGCAGCCCATACTCTGTTCCCTTGGGGATCCTTGAAAGAATTTTACATTCCTCTAAGCCCTTTCAATGCAGCATTCCACATAAGCCCCCAGCCTTTCTGAAGTCAGTCACAGAGAAGCTGAAGGACAAAGCTAGGGACAGGCTAATTGCCCTCTGCTCCGCGGGGAGTAGCACCCTCTGAGTGCATCTAACCTGCGCTCTGCAGGCCCAGCCTGACAGATTCAGAAAGCAGACAGCACCACAGCTCAGGGCTTAGCAGGTTTACAGCTACTGCTTCCACCAGCCCAAGACCACAGGAGGCAGAAGTGCAGAATCCAGAATGCCAATGCTCTGATTAACAGAACTCCATCTACTCTCTCAGCACACCAGCAACCGCTCCTTGTGGAAGCATCCTGGGAAGCTGATTATCAGAAGGCAGCTCCAGACCCTGGAGTCAGCCCAGGCTGGGAAGTCATGTTTTAGCAGCACCAAAACAGATGCCTGTCAGACTGCTTTGGCCAGCCTGTTGGCATCATTTCATCTACTTGGGACTATTTGCTCTGCAGTCAGTGGCAGACACCTGCTCATAAGTCCCTGCTTTCCTTTCTGTCATCCGACTATGTGGGCTGTCATTCTTTCTGGACGTTCCTGACTGTTATCAATAAAGTAACAGCCAGGTTGTTTTCCTACTGGGTTTTGTCATAGGGAACATCTCTCCCTCCTTAAAGAGTTTTCATGGAACAGAGATATCAGACGACATGGGTCAGTCTTCAGACTTTGCTCAGTGGTTTGCATTTTATTCTTCTGACAAGGCCGATTTCTTTGGACAAGACCAACATCAGGCTCTGGGAACTTTAATAACTTGGTGTGAGGAAAGAACTCTCCTGTGTACTTGCTAGTGGGTATTTTGTTTGTTTTCCAGAGAACATGCTTTATACTGTGTTATACATTGCCATCTACTCTTATCTGTCCCCTTGGGATCTAAACACTTTTATTTGTCTTAAGGCAGCATCATATTAATTTTCTCCCACACTCATTGCCTTGACCTATAAAATTCAAAAGATGCCTCTTTTCTATCTTTTTGGCTTTTTACTTTATTTTGTCTTTCCTCTCCTCCAACTACAATCACACATTCGGACTCCAGAGATTGTAGTTAACCTTGTTTATTTTGTTTTTGTTTTGGCTTGGAATATCTTCCCCACAGACATGGCTTTTGTTAACCTTCTTTACTCAGTGTGCCCCTCAAAATTAACCTCCTTGTGAAATCCTACTCCTGAGATTCTTGATTCCATCATTCCACCTGACTTTTTTTGAATCCTAACACTGCTATTGTTTTGTTTAAATTTCATTTATTTTTTAAATCTATTTTCTGGCTCTTCCATTGAACTATAAGCTTCCAAAGAGCCCTTCACATTACTATATCTTTAGATTTTCAGCAACCCTAGCACATTGGAATAAAGCAAAAAAAGTATATGGGGCATTTAATCAAGTCTGATTTTTCCCAAGCTGTTCATAGATAGTACTTTGCTGTGTCACATCCAAGTAGTACTTATTCATTCACTGAACATCTTTTTCTTGCATGGCCTTCTGGGCAGAGAGGTGGTGATCCTGAGATGTATACTGTATGAAGACATAGATAAATGAATTATTAGCTAAGAGTACTCAGAGGAGGGAAAAGTCAGTTCAAAATGGATTGCACATCTGGAGAGGACTCAAAATGCAGGTAGCACTTACATTGGAGGTTGAGGGATGGGTTTTATTTATTCATGTGGAAAGAGAGAAAAGTTTCCCAATAGATATGGTCATGTGTTCTCTTCATGTTCTCTGCAATGCCATTGTAATAACTTATAACCTACGAAGTAAAATCCATGAAATAGACATTTTCTATCTAGTTAATGCATATACACATATATTCTTTGATACACATATACAAATTCATTATTTATATATATACATGTATAAAATAATAGATATAAAGCAAAACAAAAGTGCTACAAAATTTATAAAAATGACACTTTGATAGATATGACACTTAAGATTTTCGATGAAGAGGATGTTAAGCTTGATTTATGATTATGACTATGAATTAGTAATAATCAATGGGTTGCTAACCTCTGGTAAATTTGGAAGTCTACTTTTCTATTTTCTCTATAGTGGGAACTGTGTATAAATATGCATATATGTATATGTGCACATATATAAGCATATTTATGTATATTATATATATAATGTGTGTATATGAATATATATAATTTCACATTAGGTAAAAGTCAGTGATATAATGCTGATATTACTTTGTTTACCTCACTTTCTAAGTTCTCATTGGTCAGAAACATATAGAGTTTGAATTGTTTTCTTAATTTTGCTAGATATTATGTTAATTGCTTATAGTTTTGTTTTCTTAGTTTGCTAGATATTTATGCATATCATTAGGTTATATTCTTTTTAATATTTTTTAAATATCTTTGTAAATGCTTTCTTAATTTTTTTATAATGTGATAATCTCATATAATAAACAATGATAGTCCATATACCTTAAGGCATGTCATCATATTTAGGTATTCACATTTTTATTTTTCTCCTCAGAGACAGCTAGCTAGCTATAATACCTCAGTGGGCCAGACCTGCGTATTTCTTACATTGGTTCATGTAGAAAAAGAGTTTCTGGGCCTTTGTTTTGTTTTATGTATCTGCCAATTCAAAGAGACTCAGATAGCCACGTTTTTAGGTCTTGGAAAGCAGGACTGCCTGGCATGTTCTGATTGACTGCTAGAATCTTGTAGTGATCAGCAGGTTCTTCCAGGTGCTACTGCTTAGCATCAGGAATTCCCATTTTGGCTATGCAATCTTGAAGAAAGCCATGTTTGAAGACGTTATCCTAACATTGGTGAACATCCAGGTTTGGTGGAGTCCTGGTTCCTGAGTCGCAGAACAAAGAATTGAACAGAGACATGTGGACAGAAGCAGTGACAGAAACGGGTTCTTAGAAACTTATAACCTTTTTCAGAAGGTTCATGCTGAAGAGGGACAAAGAGATTAGCATCTTCACTGAACACTTGCTGTGTTGTACAAAGAATGAAAATATTAATGTCACATTGGGGATATTTGAGGTCCTTTTCATAGCATGGTCTTCTCATGCATAGGACTTCATGCATCTATGTTTTATTAGCATCTTTAATCTCTGCCTAAGAGTGTGCATTTTGGTGTCATACTGAGGCATAGGTCACCTTCAGATACCCTGAAATTCCTGTGAGATTTCACCATTGGACAAAGCTAGTTTTAATGGCTAGGGCATTTTTCTTCTTTACCAACAGTTTTTTTCTTACTAATTTTGCACCCTTTTGTGCAAAGCTCTCTGGGATCTCACTCTCTTCCACCCTGTTCTCCTCTTGCCTTAGTAGATTTACCTCGACTTGGTGAAAATCTGCCACAGGACAATAAGATGTGGCAGTCAGAAATCACTTAAGTGCCATTACTTGCCATATCGGAAGCTAATTTCCACAAAGTACTTCCCTGTTCCATTTCCCTTCTCTAGTGGCACTTTCTTCTGCTTTCTACTTAAACTCTGAAGTGGATTTTGATTACAGGTGGAGCCATAATTACAAGACCTTAGAAAGAGCTAGGTTTTAGAATTATGGCTTCCTCTTACTCCGTAGCAGAAGCAATTAACATAAAGAAGCAGAGAGGTATGCAAAATATAAGACTTCTAGCTGGAAGTAGACTCACAAATACAGACACAAAGACACAGACCCATACACAGAGACACAAGCAAACACATCCAGACACGTGTACAGAGACATACACAGACATACATAGAGACACATACACACAGACATATACAGAGAAATAAACAGATACACAGAGAAAGACACACATATACACAGAGGGACACATATAAATAGACACATATACATGCACAGTTTCCTGATTTGAGAATTGAATTATAGCTCACATTAGATGTTGGTATTGATGGAGAAAGACAATTTGCAAATGTGCTGGTAGTCAACAATTGTCTAGAGCTATGCTTAATTCATCCTTGCTACCCCTCCACTCCTGGTCCAGAGAACACAGGGGACTGGAGCTCAGAGCAGATATTTAGTAAATCAGTGATCTATAATGTAAGTGGCAGGCAATAAAACACTCTTGGCGGGATATAATCCTCTAGTTTCATCATAAGGTTAGTGAGGAAGGAGACAGAAAGTCACAGTTTAAGTCATGAGGTCTTCAGATGCTATACTACATGAAGTCCAGTGGTGTAACTGGAACACCCCAAATGCCTTCCTGTTGGAACATCTTTACCCATACAGCTGAAACACATCCCCAGATCACAGGCCCGTGGTACGCCAGGCTTGTTTGCCAGCATCTTGCTGTATCATGAGATGTTTTCTCAGTGTGTTGGTATAATTAGGATTCTTTTCACAGCTAAGGGAAAGTCAGCCACTTGTCTCTCTCTTTGGATTCTGATCAGCTTCCCATGAGGTTGTTGCAACTCTGTTGTGAATAAGCCTCAAAATGGGCTTGCTATGAATACAGCCTGTAATAGACAGTTATAGGAGGCTTATTAGGTGACAAGTGACTTCTGCTGCTGAAAGACGACATTTGTCACAGTGGGAAGCACTCTGCATTCACAAGATGCCAGGAAAGCTGGATTCTCTTCTTGAAGCTGCTTGAAGAGCCTTTTTTTCTCTGACCTTAATTTCTTTCTCCATAATTGAGAGTCTCTCTAGCTTTGTATTTAGATTTATCTTCAGCTGAATGGTTCTATGGTTTGTTAATAATATTATTTCCAGATAAATACTGGGACATGAGGTCTTAAAGCTTCACATGAATTGTGTTTATTGGATACAGATATCAATTTTGATATTTTTCATTCTTATTTGATATTTTATTCTCTTATATCATTCCTTTATTTGCTTCTTAAAATTCTTTTTTATATATATTTATTTATTTTTATTTCCACTCATACAAACTTTACAGGTACAATGGTCCCTTCCCTCCCTTCACCCCCCCACCCCCTGTCCCCCCTCCCTTCCCCCTTTCCTCCCCATCCCCCAGTGCCTCCCCCTCCCATCCCCGAAGCATCCTTTAATGTGCATGCCAACTTCCCTTTGGGTCCTCCTCTCCAATGAGATGCAAGGACCCAGTGGCATTTCCCAGAACCCTTTCCTGTGTTCCTCTTAAGCATAGGAACACTACTGTGGCTGTCAATCCCTTGCCTCCAAGGATCCTAGTGCCTTTAGCAAATGTTAGACTTCGTGGGGTCAATAGTGTGTTGGACATTGCGCAGGGCACGCAAAGTCCAAATATGATTGCTTCGGCCCTAATTTGTGTGGAGTATCTTGCATATCATTATTCCTCCCATCCTTGTGCTCTTACAATCTTACTCCCCCCTCTTCCGCAAATGTCCCTGAGCTTCAGGATGGGGAGAGATTAGTCTGGCCTAGTTCCAGGTGGTTGATATGGAGTCCCTGATGTTCTGGATTATGGTTTGTTGATTTATTTTTTTCAGTTTTGCTGCTCATGCAATGTCCTTCCTGATGGGTATTGGATATCGCCCCCTGGCTAGACATAAAAAAACTGTTAAATTAGAGTCTTGTTATAAGAGTATATTCAAAGGTAGATATAATAAAAGTAGGAAACCGCGGTGAGAGAGGGGTCAATCACCCATTTGCAAAATGGTTACTATCCATTTTGATATTTTTCATTCTTATTTGATATTTTATTCTCTCATATCATTCCTTTATTTGCTTCCAGACTATATACACTCCCTTTCTGGTATGATCATACCCCATCAGTTCTAAATGATCAAGAAGGAAAGTCTGTGAACTTAACCAGATGTCTCATTACTTACTTGCAGTCCTTGATGGTGGCCTATTTTCTCTGCTGTAACATGGTCCCCTCTCTCCTTGTTTCTGGTGTGTCCGTCCTTCCCTATCCCTCCTGTTCATAATCTTTCCAATTACTGTAGGTATTACAGAGATTTATCTTTGAGTGTCTCTAAGTTGGTTTGGTACTAGGAGCCACCTATTAGGGAGTACATACAGCACTTAATTTTCTGTGTCTGGGATACTTCACTCAGTAAAATTGTTTCTAATTTCATTCACTTCCCAGCAAATTCCATTAATTCATCATTTTTGATGGCTGACTAGTACTCCATTGTATAGATGTACCACAGTTTCCTTAGCCACTTGTCAACTGTTGGACATTTGCGTTGATTCCATGACTTTGCTATTGTAAACAGTGCTGCTATGAACATGGTCGTGCTTGTGCTATCAAGGTGAATTTTTGCTGTATGGAGGGTTATTCCCAAAAGTGGAATAGCAGGGTCATATGGTATTTCAATCTTTAATTTCTTTAAGAATCTCCAGACAGCTCGCCAGAGTGGCTGTATGAGCCTGCATTCCCACCAGCAATGTAGGAGAGTTCCCCTCTCTCCACATACTCTCCAGCATTTGTTGTTGTTTGTATTGTGCATTTTTGCCATCTTGACTGGGGTAAGATGATATCTCAGGGAAGTTTTGATTTGCATTTCCCTGATGGTTAAGGATGTGGAACATTTTTTAAGATATTTGTTAGACATTTTAATGTCATCCCTGGTAAAGTTTCTTTTAAGTTCCAGGGCCCATTTTTTAATTGGGCCATTGGTTTCCTTGGTGTTGAGTTTTCTAAGTTCTTTGTGCACTCTGGATAATAGAGCTCTATCAGATATGTGGTTAAGGAAGATTTTCTTCCATTCCGTGGGTTGCCTTTGAGCTCGTGTTACAATCTCTTTATCTGAACAGAAGCTCTTTAATTTCACAAGATCCCAACTGTTGAGAGTTGGTAGCAATGACTGTGTCATTGGATGTCTGTTTAGGAACTATTGGCCTAACCCAATCATCTCGGGGGAGTTACCTTTCAACTATGGTTTTTATAGTCTCTGGCCTGATATCAAGATCTTTGCTCCATTTAGAATTAAGTCTTGTACATAGTGACAAGTACGGGTCCAGCTTTAATCTTCTGCATGTGGAGATCCAGTTTTGCCAGCACCACTGGTTGAAGATACTGTTCTTTTTCCATTGGATTTTTTGGGCCCCTTTGTCAAAGACCAAATGGCTGTAATTTTGTGGACTTATATCTGGGTCTTCAACCCTTATCCATTGATTTGTGTGTCTATTTTGGAGCCAGTACCAGACTTTTTTTATAACCATGGATTTGTAATATAGACTAAGGTTCAGTATGGTAATACCTCCAGCTGTGTTTTTGTTACTCAGGATTGTTTTTGCTATCCTGGGTCTTCTATGCCTCCTATGAACGTTGAGATTGTTTGGTCAACTTCTTTAAAGAATTGCTTTGGGATTTTAATTGGCATAGCATTGAATCTGTATATTGCCTTTGGTAGGATGGTCATTTTTACGATGTTGATTCTGCCAATCCAGGAACAAGGGAGGTTTTTCCACCTTCTGGTGTCTTCTGCTATTTCTTTCTTTAGGGTTTTAAAGTTTTCATTTTAAAGGTCTTTTACCTCCTTGGTTAGGTTTATACCAAGGTATTTAATTTTTTTAGGGGCTACAGTAAATGGGATTGTTTCTGTCAGGGCTTTTTCACTTCTTTCATTCTGGCCATATAGGAAGGCCACTGATTTTTGCACATTTATTTTGTATCCTGCCACCCTGCTGAGCTTCTGTATTAATTCCAGGAGCTTCCTGGTGGAGTTTTTGGGATCCCTCAGGTATAAGATCATGTCATCTGCAAATAGGGATAGCTTGACTCATTCCTTGCTGATTTGAATCCCTTTTATGTCCCTTTCTTGTCTTATGGCTTCAGCTAAGACTTCAAGTACAATATTGAATAGAAGTGGTGAGAGTGGACAGCCTTGTCTAATTCCTGATGGAAGTGGGAATGCTTCCAGTTTTTCCCCATTGAGTATAATCCTTGCTGTGGGCTTGTTGTATACAGCTTTTATTTTATTGATAAAGGTTCCTTCCATTCCTACTGTCTCTAGTGTTTTGATCATAAAAGGCTGTTGGATCTTGTCAAAAGCTTTTCTGCATCTATCGAGAGTATCATGTGGTCTTGGACTTTGGACTGGTTTATATGATGAATTACATTTATTGATTTATGTATGTTGAACCAACCTTGTGTGCCGGGGATAAAGCCTACTTGGTCCCCGTGAATGATCTTTTTGATATGTTTTTGAATCTGATTTGCTAAGACTTTGTTGAGAATCTTTGAATCTGTGTTCATCAGAGAGATTGGCCTATAGTTTTCTTTTTGAAGTGTATCTTTATTAGGTTTTGGGATTAAGACGATATTAGCTTCATAGAAGGCATTTTCTATTTGATGGAACATTTTAAGTAGTATTAGTGTTATTAACTCCTTAAATGTCTGGTAGAACTCTGTGCTGAATCCATCTGGTCCAGGACATTTTTTGGTGGGAAGATTCGAGATTACTTCCTCAATTTCCTCATATGTTATAGGACTATTTAAATAATTCACAACTTCCTGATTCAATTTAGGTACGTTGTGTTTATTTAGGAATTCATCCATCTCTTTTGTGTTGTCAAACTTCACAGAGTATAAGTTTTTGAAATATGATGTTATAATTCTCTGGATTTCTTGGGTATCAGTAGTGATTACTCCATGTTCATTTCTAATTTTGTTAATTTGTGTTTTCTCTCTCTTGCTTTTGCTTAATTTAGCTAGGGATATATCAATGTTATTGATTTTTTCAAAGAACCAGCTCTTTGACTGGTTGATTTTCTCTATCGTTTTCCTAATCTCGATTTCAGATATTTCTCCCCTTATTTTGCTAATCTCCTGTCTTCTACTACTTTTGGGATGAGATTGCACTAGTTTCTCTAAAGCTTTAAGCTGGATTGTTAAGTTATTTATTTCTGATGTTTCCATTTTTTTTTTTTAGGCATTAATAGCTATGAACTTACCTCTCAGGACAGCTTTCATTGCGTCCCAGAGATTTTGGTAAGTTGTGTTTTCATTATCATTCACTTTCAGGAAATCTTGAATTTCCTTTTTAATTTCTTCCTGAATCCAGTTCTCATTCAGCATCATAGTGTTAAGTTTCTAGGAGTTAGTGTATTTTCTGTCATTTGTTGTGTTGTGTGGATGTCCAGCTTTAGGCCATGGTTGTCTGATAGGGCACAGGCTAGAATTTCAACTTTCCTATGTGGAGATTTGTTTTGTGGCCCAATATGTGATCTATTTTGGAGATAGTTCCGTGTGCTGCTGAGCAAAATGTGTATTCTTTGGTTCATGGATGAAAAGTTCGATAGGGATCTGTAAGATCCATTTCTTTCAGGGTTTGATTAAGATCCAAAGTGTCTCTGTTAAGCTTTTGACCTGTTGATCTATCCCATGTTGAGAGGGCGGTGTTGAAATCCCCAAGAATTATCGTTTGGGGGTTGATTTCTCGCTTTAGATGTTGTAGGATTTTCTTAATGAATGTGGAAGGGCCCGTATTGGGTGCATATATGTTCAGTATTGTGAAGTCTTCCTGGTGAATTGTACCTGTGACTAAAATGTAGTATCTATCTGTGTCTCTTATGATTTTTTTTAGTTTGAAGTCCACTTTGTCCGAAAGCATAATTGCTACCCCTGCCTGTTTCCTGGTTTCATTAGCTTGCAGAATTTTGTACCAGTCTTTTATTTTTAGGATGTCCCTATCTTTTGTGGTGAGATGAGTTTCCTAAAGGCAGCAGATTGATAGGTTGTGGTTTTTAATCCAAGTTTGTAATCTGTGTCTCTTGATCGGTGAGTTAATACCAATGACATTTAATGTTATAATGGAGAAATTATTTTTAATTCTGGGCATTTTTTATGGTTAGTGAATTTTGTAAGCTTATTGTTTGACATTTATGTTTTGTTGGTATTATACTTCCCTTCTGTCTTCCTGGGTATGCTTGCTTTTTTTTCAAGTTTGCGTATCATTTCTAGCATTTTTTGAAGGCCTGGTTTGGTAAGCAGGTATCCCGTCAAGTTGTCTTTGTGCTGAAAATTTTTCTTTCTCCCTCGATCATGATGATAGTTTTGTCGGGTATATCAGTCTGGGTTGGCATTTTTGCTCATTTAATACTTGAAGTACGTCTCTCCAAGCTCTTCTTGCTTTTACTGTTTCCATTGAGAAGTCATTTGTTATTTTAATAGGTTTGCCTTTAAAAGTGACTTGCTTTTTTTCTCTCGAAGCTCTCAGCACCTTTTCTTTGTTTTGAATGTGGAGTATTTAGACTATTATTTGCCGTGGCGATTTTCTATTTTGGTCATATCTGTTTGGAGTGCCTATTGTATTTGGATGGGCCTCTCATTCTTCAGTTGAGGAAGTTTTCCTTTATGATAATTTGAAAAATTTCCTGAGGTGTGGTATTTTGGGATTCTTGCTCTGGTATTCCATAAATGCACATGTTAGACTTCTTCAGGGTGTCCCATATCTCTTGAATGTTCCTCTCAAGTATTTTTTTGGCTTTAATGATCTCTTCTATTGAGCTGGTTAATTCTCCAACCTTGTCTTCGTCTTCATGATCTGAAATTCTATTTTCTGCCTCATTTGTTCTGCTGATAAGACTCTCTGTTGAGTTTTGGGTTGAAGATAACTTGTCTTTTAGTTCAATTTTAAACTCTGCCTGAGACTGTTTTAACTGCTCTATGTCTATTTTTGTTTCTTGAACTGTTTTTCTCAACTCCTCCAAGTGCCTGTTGTGTTCCTGTTCAAAGTGGTTGATGCAGTTGTTTAACTCCTCTTGGATTTCCTCTTTTGTAGTATTAATCATGGTAATGATCATACTTTGAAAGTGGTTGTCTTGGGTCTGGCTCTCTTGGCTGTTTTCTGTGAATTTGTTCTGGTTGGAATTCATCATTAAGGGGTTAATTCTTTCAGTGGGAGATTGGTCTTCCTGGGTTTTGTTTCTCATGGATCTGCACTTTGACTTGGGCATTGTTGTTTTATCTTCTAGGGCTTTTCAGTTTCTGTGTGTTTTTGACTGAACTTATTTAATTGGTATTACTTGGGCAGTTATTACTAGTGCTTTCCTTGAAGTTTGGTATGTTTGTCTTTTGTTATTGTTATTTCCTAGTTGAGGCTATAAGGCTGTTAGATATCAGTTAAGTCAGGTTAAGTAGACCGGGTGTGAATATTAGTATGGTAGTGCACTTTTATGATTTAGTATCTTGGTGATATGTGAGAGTGAGTGGTGTACTCCCTGGATTTGTATATGTTTTTGGGGTGGCTGTATGGAAAAGTTAATCTACAGTGATTAATATTAGAAAGGAACAGTAATGTGAAAAAAGGTTTACTTATCTTTGGGCTGGATGTGAAGAATCTCTCCCATGTGATAGGATGCTTGTAGAGTTTTTCAGATATATGGCCTTTGACCCTTAGAACTTTGCTTGAGTTTCCTTTCTCTATTGAATTCTGAGTAGCAGTGTGTCTTCTGTATACCACCTGTGTGTGTCCCCGGTGGGCTAGAGAGGCAGAGGGGCTGATGTTGATGTCAGAATTCTTCACCTGGGACCTGGGACTTGGCTTAGTGGCCCACCCAAGCTCCAGGGATGGAGGAATGTGAACAAGTCCTGTCCAGTTGGGCGGAAAGGCTGGCGGGAGTAAGAAAGGGGCTGGGGCTCGGGGTGTGGCCCAGGCTAAAACCGGGGGCAGCCTGGGTGCCGCTTGGACGCGGGGCGACCTGGGGGGCTGGGCGGACTCCCCTGGGGCCAGCGGACTGGGAAGCGCAGTTGGGCAGCCAAGGCAGGCGGGAGGGAGAAAAGTCTTATATCATTCTTATTTAATGTTGGTAAAATAATTCTTGTAATATTGTTGTAAGGAGTAATGTATATGTTTCACTGAAGTAGCAAAGAGTAAGCCCAAGATAATACTGACTAAATATCATTCAATAAGTCAGCTTAATATGTAAATATAATAATACAGGAATTTATTATTTTATAATTTTATTCTAAATAGTTGCATATAAATTAGCAAATTGGTTATATACACTTATTTATAAAACTATCACCTAAAAATTAATACTATACATTAAGAATCAGATACAAGTTAATATTATGCACTAAGAAAAATATAATGAAGCATTTTTTGATTAAGGAAGATGATTGAATTTCATTAAAGATCATTTCTCATTTGTTGATTTCCCTAATAATCATGTGTCCAATAAACACCCTATAATATAAAGAATTCAAGAGTTAAGTCTAAGTTCTTTCTTATTTCCATTGAAGAGAAAAGTCTTCATACATTTAAAAATATATAACTTTTCCTGATAACTTATGAAAGCTGCCATCATGGGAAGCTTTAGAAATCTGAAAAATAGGGGCTGGAGAGGAGGCAACAGATTCCCTTCCCTTCCTCTCTACTATCTCTTCCCCTGAGGCAGTTTTAACCAAGTAGATTAACACAGACACAGAAAGAAATATATGATCTTTTAACTTAGTCATGTTTCAAAAATGTGTCTCACCAAATATTTGTTCAAAGTTTATTAAAATCAAAGCAACGAAAATATTAAAAGTTGACTCTGTTTCTAAATTAAAGTTTCAAACCATATGATAGTATGTAGAAGTTACTGTTTTGTGTATTCTCAATTGTTTCAAACATTTAAAGCAAAACTTCTCTTGGGGGTGGGAACACATGGTGTGGTGGCTGCGAATGAGTCTGGGAAGCTAGTGACTGTCAGCTGCTGGCTGCCAGCGTTTGGCTTCCTCTGGGCTCTGAGAATGATGGAGATCAGCTTGACTCAGTAGCAGGACCAAGCTGCTTCGACAGATGAGCACAGGGAGGGAAGGGCAGCAGTGTGCCATTCTCCCTTAACCTCTCTTTCTTCTGAAAAGTAGCAGGTATATTTCATATTAATTTCTTTGTCCCAGTAAGTCTACAAATCAATAAAACAACGCCATTTCAATTAGCAATGTGTGCTGCAAGAAATTAAAGAGAAATTTTAATACTTTTTTTCTTTGTGTCTCCGTGTATGTGTTGTTGTGGCCAAACACCTGAGAAGAAGCAATTTAAAGGAGAGGTCGATTTTGGCTCATGATTTCAGGAAACACAGTCCATCATGGTGGACAGGGAAGGTATGTCAGAGAGTGACTCCATGCTGGTGGGGAAGGAAACAATTTTTGTGCACATGTGTGAGTTGTTTGGGAAGTAAAACTAAAATGGGAAGTTCAGTGGCTGTAAATCTCAAGGCTCCACCATCAGAAACCACTTTCTTCCAGCCAGGCCCACCTCCCAGACGTTCAACAACCTCCCAAAACAGTGCCAGCCCCTAAGAACCAAGCATTTCAAACCCATGAGGCTGTGGGGGTCATTTTAAAGTGCAACCGTAGCCCCATAGCCGAGAAGCATTGGACCCAAATCAGGAATTAGAATATCTACCTGGGTCCATGAACAGGACAGCCATGGGGTTCCCAGTAGGGACTGATTGTGAGCAGACACCCTAACCTGCTCGTCTATCTCCCCAACTGTCATAATTAGATACAGGTATCATCGGCTTGACAGTTGAAGGCTTGCAGCTCTGAGCACATTAGCAAAGAATTGGCGATTGAATTAAGTGCAAGGAAACCTGCGGGAGATCGTCTAATTAATGGGAAGACCCAGCCCACAGTGGGTGTTGGTAGTTCCTGGGGTAGATTTCTAGAACTGGGTAAGGAAATGGGCAACTTCTGGATACATGCTAGTCTGGCAAGTGACAATTGTCCCTCTCAGCAGTCCTGTGGATATGGTGTGGTCAGTTTCCTTAGTCCCTGGTATTAGTGGGATCTCTTCTGCCAAGCTGAACAAAGAACTGTAACTGGACTCTCATAAGCCACAATAAACTCTTGTTCTCTTAAGCCGTTTTGCCCTGAATTTATCAGTAACAATGCAGAGTAACTCAACACTGACCCCCGTAACAACATTCCTGAACACGCAAGTCTTGTCATAGACATAGGTGTCAACTTGAGGGTTGGCACATTTGCAGAAGATTATAGTGGAGTCAAGCCCTGAGCGAGCCTGCAGGAGCTTGTCTAATTGGTGGGTGGTCCTACCCTGTTGTGGGCCCGGGAGCAAGTAAATGAGATGGAGGGAACTGGCCAGAGAAGTTGTCATCCTTTGGTATACTTGGTCAGACATACTAGTTTGGCAAGCAGGGATTATCCTTCTCTCAGTAGTCCTGTAAGTATATAGATATGTTCTGACCAGTGCCCTTAGCCTCTTGTGTTGGCATGGGTTATCCTGCCAAGCTGGACAAAGAAGTGTAACTGGACTGTTGCAAGTCAGAATAAATCCCCAATAACTCATTCCCAACTCTGCCCTAAGATGGACTCGTTCATGTACCCCGCTCCTCTCAGACCATTTGACTCTCACACACAAAATCATAAAACCCCTTGGAGAAACTGCTTACCAGTGTCTTAATAAATCCCCTGCTCCCTTCAGTTGTTTGGTGGTAGATTTATTGATGGCTATGTATGCTGACTGACACAGCTGCACTGGTCTCTGAGAGCTTGCTTGCGAGGATCCAATTGTGCAAACTTATTTGCAGAGCCCATGTGGGTAAATATGCTTTTCTTGAAAAAGTAGCAACAGTCATCCAGCTGACGGTTCACAGTGCTAGAGATGTGAGGAGATAGGATGGTCTAGAAATGAGCGTGGCTTTGGACCAAATGCCTGAGTAAAAACAATTAAAGGAGAAGTTTTTTTTGACTCATGGTTTCAGGAGATGCAATTATGAGGATTTTGTAGCTCCTGGTCTCTCCTGTCTCTTCTTCGAACAGAAGAAGCAAGGAGGTTTCTGTCGCCACAATAACTCATTCCCAACTCTGACCCAAGATGGACTCGTTCATTTACTCTGCTCCTCTCTGACCATTTGACTCTCACACACAAAATCATAAAACCCCTTGCAAAAACTGCTTACCAGTGTCTTACAACTGTGCCCAGGAATTATACTCCTTGTTATTTGTCAGTTCACACCAATCAAGAACCAAAAAATTCATATGTGTCTGAATGGATGAGTAGAAAACAATATATTAAAATGTTATTCACCAGGAATGTTCCAACCTCAGATAATAATTACCATCATGGAGGTAGAGAGAGCAAGGTACAGACTGCAGGAGCAGACCGAAGAGTAGATTAATAGCTGAAGTGGGGCAGGACCATCCAACTCAATCACCTCCTGTGATGTGCTGTACCAGTTACACTTTTCTATTGCTGTGAGGTAGCACTGAAACTCAAGCAGCTAAGGGAGAAAAGGAGATGCTTTGAAACCTTGGAGAATCTCCTCCTTCTTACATCTTTGAGGCCTTTAAAATTAGGACCATGGGGACTACTTTGCCAAGTTCTGCTGTAACCGCCAGATGGAGATTGGGCCCCTTGATTCAGACCCTGGTACTGCTGGGCAGAATCTCTCTGGGCAATTGCTTCAGAGGAGGAACAGAACGTAATCAAGTACGCTGGCAGTACATCACTTCATTTTCTCCCCTCAATGTACTTGCAAATCTAGTCTTTGTTCCCCTCTGGACCATCACAAGATGGGTTTCCACTGTATGCATCTGTAACATCATTAGTCCTTTCCAAGCTCTCACTAGAATGGCTTTTTCGGCCCTGTCTCCAAGATACAAAGGCTTACCCAGCACAAAGGCCAAAGTTCTCCAAATTTCTCACAAGTGTTTCCAAAGGCACACTAATCTCGGCTCAGCAACAATCACACTTTTTTACTTCTCAGTACCAACTTCAGTCAACTTCCCAACAACTTTCTGGCACTGGATTCAGTCTCACAGAAACACCTCACTTTTCTGGTACCAATTTGTGTTCCAGTTACTCTTTTCTGTTGCTGGGAGACAACACTGAGGCTCAAGCAACTTAGGGAGATTTATTCAGTTTCCAATTTGGGAGGGAAGATACAGTCCATTATGACAGGAAAGGCATGGCTGACTGGCAGATGCTGGAGGCATCCTAAGTTATGTCAGTCATGGATACTGAGAGCTACAAAAACTGCCAGCTGCAAGAGCAGAGCTCTTTTGGAAGTAGGGTGGAGCTAATCCAACTCAAGGCCCCCAAACAATAATTGCCTTCTTCCAGCAAGGTTCTACCTGTTAAGGGTGCCATGACCTTCACAAACAACTAAAGATTCAAATGATAAAAACTAAAGGATTCAAACATGAGCTGTGGGGGATGACTCACATTTCTAACCATGACGGGTGCATTCCTCCAGGAAGGCTCCATCTGGTAAAGATGCCACGTCCTTTCTAAATATTAACAGCAGGAGGCACATGAGCTCTCGGGAGAAGATTCACATTGAAACCATGACTCTTTGTTTCTGGCAAAGCTTCAGGCTGGATGCAGCAACACACATCAGCCACATCAGAGACAAACACAGAATTGCCTGGGTCTCATAGGAGCAGTTATCTGGCCTTTGCATATACTAGTACACACACCCACACCCACACCAAGACAATTATCATCTGAAGTCTGCATACACTAGTACTCATACACAGAGAGAAAGAGAGACTAATATTTAAAAAAAGGGAAAAAAAACATTTTTAAAAGTATTGGCATGCTTTATTGAAAAATGTCTTTGATACAAATGTGAAATCTGGGGAGTCCCTTGATCCCACTCTAAGTGCCTATAAACATGAACAGACTGGCAAGTTTTTGACTGAAGAAGTCCCATTACAGTGGCTCAATTACATCCCAGGCTTTGTTTTCCTGCTCAAGGGGCAGCAAAATCCTCTCTCAAGCCACACCAGAGGCAGCATGTTGCTGAGCCCAGGATTGTATAGCCTAATCCCTACACTGAGCAGGAAAGAACAGGAGCCTGCTCGTTTCTCACTTCGCCAAGTCTTCGCCAAGTCCAGGTGACGGTGAGCACTTCTACTGTTGGCCTTGCACTCATGCCTCTCCTCTCCTCTTCTTCACGGGATGATCTGCAGAGACTTCCAGTGTAGCATGATCCAGGGATGTGGCCATTGAGGTCTAAGGGCACCAGGTCACAGGTGGCTTGGCCCTCACCACCACGGTGAGATGAAGTATGTGTTCTTTTCATTTAACATGTTGCAGATTAAATTACTGCTTGATGGAGGGGGCTTGGGCTGTGGTGAGAAGGGCAGCAGATCTGTCACATTTCTGGTGGTCTTTGCTTCAGAAGATGAGCAGGGTTCAGGGACGCCAACATGTTCAGGGCTCAAAGGTAAAGCTGTTTCCTCCATGGACTAAGATCAGTCGGTGGCACAGAGATTCTGAAGCTCTCAGAGGAAGGTACAACCCTGTGGGCATAAGAGTGGTCTAGTGCTACAACCTTGGCCGCATCTACAAGGGTGGCACGTGCCCCAGAGGCTTGCTCTGGACCCCTCCTCAAAGGCACAGTCACCTGAGGTGCAGGCAAAGAAACAAAGTCAGGGAGGTTTGCCACATCGCCATCCAGGGACAGCAAGCAGGGGCCCGGGTGCATGGGGTTCTTGGGATCCAGCGGGGGCCCCAAGAATTGAATGTCAGGAGCACAGTGACATCCAGAAGGTTCAGCAGGAAAGGAGAACTCTGGGCTCCCTGGTGCATATGTGCCCACCTGAGTCCCATTCTCAGGCCAAAGCAGCTCCTCCTCACACAACGGCTTGCCCTGTATGCTCAGCACCGGGAGCCACTCCTCCTGACGCAGAGAGGCTGCCCCTTTCACCCGAGATTGGTACCCTGGACCACCATGGCCGGCTCGGCTGAGACTAACTCGCCCACGACCAGCTCGGCCACGACCAGCTCGGCCACGACCACCTCGGCCACGACCTGGCCTCCCAGCTGAGGGGCAGGGAACTGGGTGTAATAAATCCAAGGTGTCCATTGGAATCTGGCTGTTCTTCTGGGAGTCATACTTGCCTGCAGTCATATGTGGGCCAGCAGAACGATGAGATAAGGATGAGTATGTGAACTTAGAGTTCGGTGGATGAAGGCAGTGGCTGTTACCTGTTGACACAAGACACTTGAGAGGTTCTGGGCAGGAACGCTTCCGGCTGGATGTGGAAGTCCCTGGAGTCTGTGTGCGCATCCCAGGTATCGGCTCCTGCCAGGCAGGTGCAGTGGTCTCTACGTGGTCCACCACCGCCCGGTCCAGGCCCTGCTTCCACAGCTCATAGCGCTCAGGCTGGAGGATACGCACAAAGGGGTCCATGGAGAAGCTGACCGTCGCCTGCCCACAGCTACACTGAGAGGCCACTTTGCCATAGTCGATCCACCTCGGGGTGGCAAAGTTGATGGCCTCGGCACAGTTGAAGCCGTGGTTGAAGCCAGCGTGGTAGCCATAGGGAAAGGTCACCATGAACTCCCCAGCCTCCTGAGTCACACGGCCAAAGGGGATGCCCTTGTCCTTGAGCACGGTGGGCGAGATGAGCGCCACCTTGTGCCTCAGGAAGGCCTCGCAGCCCTGGGAGCAGGCTGGGAACAGCTCCTTGGCCAGGCGCTCCAGGCGCCTCCCATGCCCGGGGGGCACCGCATACCATGTCTTGGGCTCTCCGAAGTGCAAGTAGTTGATGCTATACAGGTCCATGTCCTCGGTGTGCCAGGGGAAGGTGGTTTTCCACATGCCGAAGTACAGGTAGGGCGTGTTGACGCCCTGGATGACGGTGCCGCTTTCTTGCTCCAGCAGGTCCAAGATACTCCCCAGGTGTGCCACGTTCCAGTGCCGCGTGTTCTCATCAAACAGGGAACCACAGACGTCCGCGCCATAAATCGGTGGCACATAGGAACGACTCTTCCAGTATTTTCTCTCCAGATCTTCCAAATCCAGGTGTGCTGGAGTCTGGTAGTTTTTACTGTTTGCCAGGTGGCGATACTGCCTCACAGTCATGGGTTTCTTCTTCTTATTGTACTGCTCGAAAACGCCGGCCCGCCCGTAGACCACCTGCTGCAGGGGTGTGGCTATCACCATGTCACCAATGTCCTCGTAGGTCTGCCGGGCTCTCCAGCCCTCGGGTGGAATCACCTTGGCCAGCCCGGCTCGGTGAGCGCCCTGGGACTCCATGTAAGCGATGTACCTGTTGAAGTCGCAAAACTCCTCCTTGCTTGGGCGGAATGTGGGGATGGTATAGCTGGGGTCCTGAGGAGCGGATCCTGCAGATTGCATGGTTGCAGCGGGTCAACAGCACGGCTGGGAGTTCAGGTGGGCTCCAGTTCCTGGTATCCTTGAAAATCAGGAAAGGACATGAAGTCACCCTGACATGAAGTCACGCTAAACACAGCTGCAATGCTGCAAGTCAATCTCACAAGGAAAAAGGAAAGAAACTAACAAATGGAATCCATGGACAAAAAACAGGTTTGGAAATAATGAAGGGATGCTGTCTCACGCCTACAACCCTAACATTCCAGGTAGGATGATTGAAAGTCAGGCTCTACAACATGGGAAGTTCAAGACTAGCCTGGATACAGGGAGCACTGCTTCTAAACTATCATTAAAAAGGGAGTAAAACTTTTAGTCACTCAACTCAAAGAAAGGAAAAGCTGAGCTATGCAATGAAGCAGGCTGGGCCAGTGGGTTGGATGAGTATGTAAATGTCCTCATTCCCAGACCCAGTGAGCAGAGAAGATCCCCAGAAACCATTTGCTCTGCTGGCAGAACCGATATCTGAAGATTGTCTGGTTACCCAAAGTCACCTGTGCCTGCCCCCTCTTTCTCACCAACAAATGGATAAAATATTAAAAGTAAAACTAAAATAAAGCAGAAAGCCCAAAACCCACTAGATATGATGACAGAAAAAGGAACAGATTTCTTTAAAGGACAATGAGAATTGAACAATCATGCCTATGTGAAGAGAGAGGGAGCCAATCAATACAAATACATTGTGGGAGGAAATGGATACATTGCTAGAAATTGACTTTTTTGTTTCAAACGATCATTGACTATTTAAATAACTTTCTAGTACTTTTCTCAAAAGAGCAAACTGTTCAAAGCTAGTCTGAGAAAGAACCAATGTGACTTACCTTCCACCAGCAGAATCCCCGCCAGACTTACTTCAGCTCCTTCTGCACCCAGGGAGAAGGTCTAACCTGTCAGAGTGACTCCCTCTAACTAAGTCTGGGGAGTCTGGGTCCTGCCTTTATACCTGAGCAGTTCTACTACCTCCTTCCCCACCCGCCCAAGGTAGAGGGATTTCCTGTCTTCAAATCTCACTGAAGCCACACCCAGTAATTTTTTTTCAAACCACACCCAGTAAATTTTTTGATCCAATCAAATCTGATCAAGAGGTCAAAAAAAAAAACATGAAGAAGTGGGAAAAGGCAAAACAGAAAGGTAAGCAAAGCAAGTTTTTAAAAAAAAAATTTATTATTATTATTATTTATTCAATTGTGCGTGTGTGCGTATGTACGTGCACGCGCATATGTGTATGTGTGTGTGTAGAACCACGGACGAATCGGGAACTACCATGGAAACCTCCACCTCCTTCTGCCCCGGGATTCACAGGCTCCGTCCTACCAGGACCAGAAATGCAGGCCGCCCCCGCTTCCACCTGGTGTCTATACATGGGATCTGGGATCCGAACTCAGGACCTTTTACCTGCAAGGCAGAGGCTTAACCCCTGAGCCACCACTCCAGCCCAGCAAAGCAAGTTTTAATAGAAAATGTCAATACCAAACATGCCTGTAGAATCAGAGGAAGACTGTTTTTAGCTACTCAAAAGCCACTAAAGCACATGACAACTTTTACTTTGTGTTAGCACCCATTTTCTAAGAAAGTGAGAGACAACAGACCGGAGAAAATTAACAATGCATCAAAGTTTAAACAAATACCTTTGGTTATATAATGAGACATTAAAAAGAGAAGATACAGAGAAAGAGAGAAATAGAGGAAGAGGGAGAAGGAAAGGGAGAAGGAGAGGCAGGGAGGAGGAGGAGAGGAAGAGGGGAGAGGATTCTTCAAGTCCTTCAGCCTCAGGGAGCTGTGTGAGGCAGGAGCTCTTTCTGATGGGCCCATGTCCCACCATGGTCTCGTGCTGGGCATTTGGGTCCACCCTGCAGAGGTATCAGCTCCAGGGCTCCCTGCAGGATAGGCTGAGGTCTTTCACTGGACCCCAGCTTAGCTTGTCTTTTAGCTCAGACCTGTTGCTACTACAAACAGACACCCTAAAGTCTTAGAGTCTCCACCAGAGACTATTCCTAGCAAGCCAGACAAAACACCTCACAGGGTAGTTCTGTGGGAAGGTGTTTAACGGAAATCTTTTGAACCCCAGCAACTAGTGAACAGGGTGTGACTTCACGTGCCTGTCATCTAAGCAATGGAGCAGTGGAAATTGGAAAATCGGGAATTAATGGTCATCCTTTGACTGTGTAGGGAAGTGAACCGCAGCTTGGGTTACAGAAGATCACGTCTGAAATAATTATGGTCATAATAATAGTACAAAGCAATCTCATGGTGTTCTCTAGAGTAACAACACCTAGCATGCATGCATTGCTGTAAGAGGCTGTGAATGATTTGCTTGCATGAATGGAGACCTGGCAATCCCTGCCTGGATGGTGTCTTTGAGCTTGAGAAGCCAGAGACCTTCAGCTGACATTCCAGGGAACTGGTGGAGGCCGGCATTGGAGGCACAAGACTGTAAACCAGCATGAGCTAGTCAGAGGATCTCTCTTGAATTTGGTACCAGCTTGTGCTCCAGAGCAATATTCTAGTCTCCAAAATTAAGAAAAAACAAACAAATAAATACTGTGTGCACGCTGAGAAATAGGGGTAAGCTGGGTGTGGTGGCAGCCCTTAGAATCCCAGCACGCGGGAGGAAGAGGTGGAGGATGAGGGTCCAAGGTCACCCTTCGCTACACAGCAAGTTTGGAGCCAGCCTGAGAAACACCTGATTGTTTCTGAGAAAAAAAGGAAAAGAACTACATGAGAATCCCCTACACATGTTCTCCGTTTACTGTGTGTTGTTACGGGTTTCCAATGGAAGTTGTGTTTGTGCGACTGGAGAGATGGCTCAGGAGTTAAGATTCTTCTTCAAAAGGAGAAGAACTTGAGTTAAGATATCAGGTCCTACATAAAAAAATGCCAGACAGAAACAGCAGTGGCCTACACTTCTAACCCTGGTGGTGGAGCCTGGGACATCCCAGAGCAAAGCAAGAAGGAGGTAGAAGCAATCCAGGATGATTCCCAAGGTCACTCTTAGTCCTCTACAGGGACACACAGTGCTCTCTGATTCACACACACACACACACACACACACACACACATAGACACAGGCACACAGACACAGACACACACACACACACACACACACACACACACACACACACACACGCAAGCACCAAATAAAGAATAAATCTCAAAATAGTAAAATTGTGTTTATCCTCTAGTATTCTCAGTTGATGAAGTTTTTACCCTGTCTGGCTCCTAGAGAATGCACAGCTCTCTGCTACAGATTCTGGTTTTCTTCTGGTGTTCTTGTTTCCTTTCTGGGCTTGCTGTAGAGCCCAGCAGAGTTTGACTTCAAACACATAATTGTCCTGCCTCAACCTTCTGTGTGCTGGGATTCCAGGAGTGACTGGTGAAATTAAAAATGAAATGGGATGTATTAACATCAAGGAAACACAAGGAAAGAAAATAAAGACCAAAGCAGAAGCAATTGTGCCACAATTCTGGATTGGGGTTCTGTGCCCCACTGCTTTGGTGAGGTACTCGGGTTCCCAAGAGCTTCTCAGTCATATATCCGTGATCCCACAAATACACCCAGGACAGATATTTTACCATCTAATTCACTTGTTCCCATTCTTTGATTCTCAATCTCTTACCTTTGATCTGATTGAGTTTCTTCAGGGTGGGTAGGGATTGGCTGTCTCTGTGATGGGATTGCAGTGCTGCCCATCAGACCCCACCCAGGGCCTCATTTGGAGTTAGACTCTCAGAGGAAACGGCTATTGCATTTTTGGCCGGGACTCCACTACGAAGTCACTCTGAGGTCAATGTCTTTTTCTGGGACAGATTTTCAGGTTATTGTTTGTGGAGAAAATTACTAGGACTAACTAAGTGGTTGGTAACTTTTAGATATCTAAGAAATGTAGCAAAATTCTAACCATGTCTTCCATTTAAGCGCAATGAGTGATTTTTGTGCTCTCTTCCTCTTTTTTTTTTTTAAATATTTTATTTCTTAGAGAAAGGGAGAGGGAGAGATAGAGACACAAAGAGAGAGAATGCCTACCATGTGTAGAGGTCAGACAGTAATGTTTGGAAGGTGGTTCTTTCGGGGCAGGTGGATGCAGAGGATGGAACTCAGGTCACCAGATCTGTAAGCCAGGACCCTTACCCACTGGGGCTGTCTCAGCCCTGCTTCCTTTTCTCTTTTCTAATTGCCTTTTCTTTTGATGTATTTATTTTTATATGTGTATGTATGCATGCGCGGGCATGTGTGTGTGTGTGTGTGTGTGTAAGAGGATACTGTGTGTCTCTGTGGAGGACCAAGGATGACTTTAGAAATCATCCTGGATTGCTTCTACCTCCTGCTTACTGTGCTGTGGGATTTCCCAAGATCCACCCACCAGTGTGGAAGTGCAGGCTGCCACAGTTTTTGCCTGGCGTTTTTTATGTGGGCCCTGGGTGCTGAACTCAGGACTTTCTGCTTGCCATCGCGCCAGCCCTTAGTTACCTTTTCTAAGAGTCGGTTATCATTCTTGGTCTCTTCCGTATAAAATGCTCCATTTTCTTTTTCATCCATTTCTGCAAATTTTTTCATTTTATTTTCCTTCACCCGTCTCTGATGTTACTACATCTGGTTTTGTTTTCAGGTGCTTACTTGTCCTTTGAGCTCAATGAGTTCCTTCTCTGTCTCTTCATTGGGCCAGCAATCTTCGTGCCACTAGCCGGCTTCCTCTTCAACTTAATTTCAAATATTCTGCATCACTGTTCACTTGTGTTTGCTGCTTGGACATCTCTGAGGAAACCTCTTATCAGCAGTTCCCCGGCTCAGCGTGTATGGAAGTCTGAGATTCAAAGAGGTCTCCAGCCCTCAACACTTTCCTGAGGTACATCCGGGTGGAGAGAGGCAGGGACTTGGTGAACCCTAGAGCCCAGGAAGACAGTATTTTCTTTAGATGAGTAACGCTGACCCGGGTAGTATGCCCCCAGTAAGCTAACAAGATTGGGAAAGACGTCAGTTTTCTTTAAAATTCAATGGTACGTCTGTCCATGATAATGAAACGATTTCTTTTCCCACAGAACAGGACATAGACTACAATTAGCGTTCTCATCGGAGCCGGCCTGAGCCCCCCGGCCGTGCTGTTGACGGGCAGAAGCCATGCAGTCTGTAGGATCTGCTCCCCTGACCCCAGTTAAGCCATCCCCACATTCCATCCAACAAGGAGGAGTTTTGGGACTTCAACAGGTACATCGCTTACATGGAGTCCCAGGGCGCTCACCGAGCCGGGCTGGGAGAGCCCGGCGGTCCTACAAGGGCATCGGCAACTTGGCGATAGGCGCGCCCCTGCAGCAGGCGGTCTGCGGATGGGGGGGGCGTGTACACGCAGTACAGGAAGAGGATGCACGCCATGACCCTGAGGCAGTATCGCCTCCTGGCAAACAGCAACGACCATCGGACTCCCGCACACCTGGATTTGGAATATCTGGAGAGAAAATACTGGGAGAGTTCCTATGTGTCACCGATTTATGGCGCGGACGTCAGTGGCTCCGTGTTTGATGAGAACACGCGGCACTGGAACGTGGCACACCTGGGGAGCATCTTGGACCTGCTGGAGCAAGAAAGCGGCACCGTCATCAAGGGGGTAAACACGTCCTCCCTATACTTTGGCATGTGGAAGACCACCTTCCCCTGGCAAACCGAGGACATGGACCTGTACGGCATCAACTAGCTGTACTTTGGGAAGCCCAAGATGTGGTACGCGGTGCCCCCCCCCCCAGCACGGGAGGCACCTGGAGCGCCTGGCCAAGGAGCTGTTCCCGGGCCGCTCCCAGGGCTGCGAGGCCTTCCTGAGGCACAAGGTGGCGCTCATCTCGCCCACGGTGCTCAAGGACAAGGGCATCCCCTTTGGCCGTGTGACTCAGGAGGCTGGGGAGTTCATGGTGACCTTTCCCTATGGCTACCATGCTGGCTTCGACCACGGCTTCAACTGTGCCGAGTCCACCAACTTTGCCACCCCGAGGTGGATCGACTATGGCAAATTGGCCTTTCAGTGCAGCTGTGGGAGGGCCAGGAGCGGCTTCTCCATGGACGCCTTTGTGCGCATCCTCCAGCCTGAGCGCTATGAGCTGTAGAATAGAGCCGTGACCAGGTGGTGGTGGACCAGGTAGAGACCACTGCACCTGCCACACAGGAGTCGAGTGCCCAGCAAGGAGTGGATCAGGTGGGGCCTGCGGTGTCAGCCTTGCAGGAGCGGCCCAGCAGGATGGATCTACAGGCTCATCTGAGACCTATGTTGGCCCTGAGCTTTGTGGTGACGCCCTCCCCTGGGCCTGGGGCGGAGGCTGCTGGGACCCATCTGGGTAGCCCTGTGCTCCGTTGGCTCGGAACCCCTGGGTTGTCTGAGGACTTGGTTCCACCCAGGCACCACTGGCACGGAGCGTTCTTCATGTCCCTTGCTTTCCCTACCTGCCACCTGGAGTCATCTGGGCCCAGTTTTCTCTATGTAACCCGTGGAGGAGGTACCGCCTCCCGCGTGGATGTGACCTGCCGCGCGGGTGCCGCTTCCGGCATGTAGTCCCCGTGGGCCTTTTCAGGAAGTTGAGGCTTGGCAGAGGCCCTCTGAACTCAGAGAAGGGTTGTCTCCTCTCATGCACGGCGCATACTACCCGCAGCCCGCAACTCAGCCCGGATCTCAGGCTGCAAGATGCTTGCCTGCTACTGAGCCCCAGGCCAGGACTGTGCCTGAGCTTCTGGACTGACGTCAAATCCCAGGACCCCCATCCAGACACTGTCAGGCATGCTGTCGTTGCTAACTACACTTAGGCCCGCGTCTCTTGCCTTGGAGACCTCTTAGATTCCAAAAACGCACCAATTTCCAAGTGAACCGCAGACTTCCTCCCGCTACAACAGTCTGGCTTTCCTGGGGCCAGATGGTAGCACTGTGGGGACCCTGGGACACCCCTGAACATGGCGTGTCTGTGGCCCCTACCATGGTCTGGGGACACGTCCGCCCATGGCCCCCGCAAACTCCGTCTGCAGACTCATTGTGGCACTGGCTGCTTAGGCAACATGGAACAAAGCGGGACAAGTCGGGACAACATGGGACAACTCGAGAAAACTTGGGACAATTTGGGACAACTCGGAAAAACAGGGGACAGACAACGCGGGACAACTCGGAGAACACCAGACAACTCGGGAAAACTGAGGACAAGTCGAGACAACACGGGAAAATTCAGAACGACTCGGCAAAACTCAGGAAAACACGGGAAAACTCCAGAGTAGAGGGAACCACGCGGGAGAACTCGGGACAAGAAGTGATAACTGGAGACAACTGGGGAAACCTGGGGAAAACAAGGGAAAACCCGGGAGTACAGGAAACAATGCGGGAAAACTCGGGCGGGACAAGGGTTAAGTTTCTGCCTTGCAGGTGGAAGGTCCTGAGTTCGGATCCTAGACCCCACGTGTAGACTCCGGGCAGAAGCGGGGGCGGCCTGTGTTTCTGGTCCTGGTAGGGCGGAGCCTGTGAATCCCGGGGCGGAATAAACAAGGAGGAGGTGGAGGTGGCATGGTGGTTCCCGAATTCACCCGTGGTTCTACACACACATACATTCATATATGCTCACACATGTATACATGCACAATTGAATAAATAATAAAAAATTTAAAAAATTTTGAAAAATACATTAAGAGTAGAAAACATATTTTTGAATTAACCTCCATGAGACATTGGTAAAGTCACAAGACAAATTCTTGAAAAAACCAAACCTGGACACATAATTTATCTTTTTTTTGTGTGATTCCCCCAAGTTTTGACATCTTCCTTATAGTTGCCCAGTAAAATTATCTGGACACTTCCAAGTTATTATGCTGTACTTATTTCCACTTTAATGGTTTGTTTAAAGCAACAAATTGTTTCAAATGCTATGCATAAACTCTGAGAGATTGAAATGTGGTAGTACTGAAAGTCACAGAAACAAGTAGGTTCAAATACCTGAAGTATAAGTCATAAATCAGGGCACTAGGACTTTCTAAAATGATGGAATTTTTAGCAACCTGAAGGAGTCATTTAAAATTTTTTCTGAGCCTTTTCTTTGTTTAATCTTGCAATTTTTAACAGAATCTGCAACTCTGTGATTCACTAAGGACTTAGGTATATGTGTCATGAAGTTAAACATGCAGTTAATGGAAGCAGATGGCCACAATAAACATTCTCAATCATTCCCTTGAGTCCAGAGGAACCAGCGCTGCGCAGATTTTGTTGCAAGATTTGCATGCAGTTTCTTTTCTTTTTCCCTCCTAGTTTTTGCTGGATAATCACAATAAACTATGTAAGTCATATCACTTTGATATTCTTTGAGAAAAACTCATACACATGTTAAAGTTCTACAAAGTGATTGAATAACTATAATTTGACCTTCAGATTCAGAGTCAAATCATCTTGGGCTGTCTTCGGTTCCTTTAGTATTCATTTATAGTTCACTTCTCTGTGTGGCCTAACACCCTTTCAACTATCAGGTAAAAATCAGTAACAAAAGTTCAAACACTCAACCTCTGAAATATAAGCTTTCATCAATCAAAAAACTAAGAATGTTACCTGGTAACTGGGGAAACCTGTAGCAGAAATTTCTGCCATTTTGCAGTACTCATTTACCTCATACTCCCGCCAATATCTTCACAGAACGTTCTGATTTATGACTTTTTTTGTTCTGCAATGATTAAAATCTTCACGAAACCTTTTCCTTGCTGGCACGTGTCATTTGGGGCAACCAAAATTTGTGTTCCTGGGCCGTGGTCACTTAGATTTTATTCAACAATATTGAACGTTTATCCTCATTGAGGTGAATCTGGGTTTTGCATTGATAGCTGTCCATTTACCTTCAGCGTGTGCAAAACATGATTTAGGTTTATTTTTAATGAACTATTTCTTTAAATGGTATGTCTTACATGGTGAAAATTTGTGACCTTATACATATGGCGATGCATATTCATTTCTTAGAGCTAAAGAACATTTTAGTTGACAGACATTTGAGATGCTTCAGACTGCTGGCAGCACCTCACCATGGTTACTCTTCCTTCCTCTCAGTTCTCCAGTGGTCAGCTAACTTTGAGGCTGACATGACGTTGACATCCTAATCTTTGTTCCAGTGCCTGTTCTCAGGCAATGTTTAGGAATTTTCTTCTCCACCAGCATCCTATCAATTTTATTTCTTTATGTAATTTATCCTTGATTCTCTTCATTTGTGGCTGGTATTTGAAAATGTTGCCTTACTTTCCTCACTCTGTAATTCCCAGAAATCAATTATGAGTACTTTAAAATGTCTTTTAACGTTTTGTCTTATTTTTCATTCTTAATCACTTCTGAGAGAAGATCTTGATCTAATTTTTCCAGGAAAGATACTTGTTATTCTATTATGTATAATTCGTTAAATATCATGACTATTATTTGAAGTTTTAATTGTCTTTGTTCTGCTTTGTGATATCAATATCTTTCTTTCCTAATTTAAAAGTTCTTTTTAATTTTGAGAATTTAGAAATTTTAGTATTGCTGTGTGTGAGTATAAGTGCATATATCACATCATGCAAGCTTAGGTCAGAGGGCTTCTCTGTGAAGTTGAATTTTCATTCACCTTTATTTGGGTTCTTGATCAAACACTTGTTGCCAATCTTTGGTGGTAAACATTTTTACTATATTACTGGCCTCATATTTTATGCAATATTTTTGTCCAACATTATTCATTACATACTATCTTTACTTATTTATTACTTTATCTTTGGAAGCTTGATTTTTTAAACATGTCTTAATGATATAAAATAGTTTAGCATTTCTTAAAGGAATAAGCACAATTACAAAGCAAGAGAAATTAAATAGAACAGATACATACATAAGATTTATTACTTTAGGGCATGAAATCATACCTATTTATTGGATACCCTATGATGTTTTTAATCTGATTAAATCTCATTTGTCTCTTTTTGCTCGTTCTATTTTTTCAGGGTATCATCCTAGAAAATTCTTGCCCGTTCCAGTTCCAATGTCCAGAAGCATTTTCCCTGTCTTCTTCCAGTAGTGTTAGAGTTTTAACTCGGTTTTTTTTTTTTTTGCTCTTATTTTTGCTCTTGTTTTACACTTTTTCAGAGTATCATCCTACAAATTCTTGCCCATTCCAATGTCCACAAACATTTCCCCTGTCTTCTTCCAGTAGTGTTGAGAGTTTTAAGTCTTGCATTTAGAGATGTTTGGTAACTGGATAGAGAGTGGTCTGCTTTATTTCTTTTCCAAACAACTTTTCTAGTATCACCTCTTGAAGAGATGGTCCTTTGCATAGCAGTTTCTCTGGAGAGCAGCTGGCTGTGATTGCTTGGATTAACTTCTAGGTTCTCTATTCTGCATTCATCATATGTCTATGTCTTTTCCTGCTGGTATTATACTATTTTATTTATGTAGCTTCATGCTCTATTTTGAAGTCAGATAGTGTAATGTCTCTTACTTTGTTTTTTTTTTTTTTAAGAATTCTTTTGCAGCTTGGGGTTTTGTGTTGTTTCACATAAATTTTGAGGTTTTTGCCATTATGTGAAGAGTATCTTTAATATTCAGAAAGAGATTACAGTGTTGGGTTTACAGAGAATACAGAGTTACTGGTTTACAGTGTTGGGCATGTGTTCTCTGTCATAAGGAAGGGAGGGGGCCTAGGGGTTAGTAAGGTTGATTATCTGGAGACTATCCTCACTTTTCTGTAGACAGGATCAGATGTCTCAATACTAACCACAAACACCTGAGAGTAAATTTCCATCTAAGTACCTCTCATTTTATCTTTAGATAAGAAAAGATACCCAAACAAGAAGCAGTCTAGTGAAATGGTTGAGCAGAGAAATAGCAGCAACCAACCAGAAATCTGCTGCTGAAATCAGACAGATCAAATCTCTTCCCATCCTAAAAACTTGGGGAATCTTGTGGGAGAGTGGGCATAAGATTAAAAGAGCATAAAGATGGGGTGATCAGCCATTGACCAAGAAATTCCACTCAAGGCAGGGCTGCTGTATCCAGAAACCTACTGCAATAAGAAGTATTCTTAACAGACCTGCACAATAGCCATTGTATCAACATCCCCCTCCATAGATTAGCAAAGATCTCAGGAAAAATAATTACATGCAATGGGAACCTTAGGAGCTAGGGTTAGAAAGGTAAAGGGGAGTACTATCATTAGGTCTGTAGATTCATTGAATCTATAGATTGTTTCAAATTGTGTGGATATTTTAATTTTATTGTCTCATAATTATGAAACATAGGGTCTCTTTTTTGCTTTCTCTCTGTTTCCTTTTCTCATCTTTCTATTTTTTTCCCAAAAGCAACATTAGATTTTATTATAGAGTCTTTAACCATTTTGTTGAAATTTAGTTAAATGCTTCTTAGGTATTTATTTCATTTTCTCTGACATTAATAAATGACTTTGCTTTTTTCACTTCTGTTTTCAAATAATTTGCTACTGTTGTATAGAAACGCTATTGGTTTTGTATGTTAATTTAATATTCTAGAATTTTCTGAGATTTTTTACTGGTTATAATATTCTATAGCCATTTAATAATATGTTCTGTCAATCTTTGTTAAGATTACTCAATCTAGGTTTCAATACAACGTATCACTGGGTTCATACTTCTATCTCAGTGCTCTATTCATTGCAAAAGTGTGGCCTGAAATTCTCTATTATTATAGTGGAGTCTCTTTCCTCATTAGGTCTTTTAATATTTATCTAATATATTTGGCTATTATATTATAAAATGAATATAAATGTTATTTCCTCTTGCTGCATGATCTTTTCATAATGACTTTAATTGACTTTTTATTGATTTTGACTTATACCATGTTTTACATGCATCCTATCACTGTTTTCTTTTGGACCCCATTTGCATATACTATCTTAATTGAATTCCCTTTTTTAATATTTTTTGTCTATACTGTCATCACAAGTGAAGTGAGTTTTTGGTAATCAGTATGCAGTTGGGTCTTAATTTTCATCCATTAATTTATTTTATGGTTTTGAATTTAAATTCACTTGCATTTAAGGTAATAGTAGCAAATTGCTCTACACTCTTGTATATTACCAAACACTTTGAATTTTAGATCCTACCTTTTAATATTATCTGTCACTTAAAATATTAATTGCAAGCCTTGTCATTTTTTAGTGATTTTATTTAGTCTTTATACTAAAGATAAAAACATTCATGCTACATATTTACAATGTTAGAACTTACTGAATTATGATTTTTACAAAGGGTTTAAATTTCTTATGTTTCTGCCTTGCTCATTGGTATCACATTCTTTCAGTTTGAAAAGTCCCTCTGACTTAATCTTGAAGAACACATGTGATGGTGTGAAGTTTTTTCAGGTCAGGTTTTGCCTAAGAATGCCTTTATTTCTCCCTCATTTCAAAAAGAGAGTTCCTTTGGCCTAGCATTCTTGGTTAGTGCTTTCCTTCAGAATGTCTTATTCTCATCTGTCTGCTCTGTTTAAGCTTCTGCTGAGAAAACGTTGGTTTAGTTAGATGTATCTTACATGCCACTGTTTCTTTTCTCATGTGTTATAGGGAATCCTTTTTGTTTTTAACCTTTGTAAACTAGTTTATAGTATTTTTATGTGGTTGATATAAATATGATTGAGTTGGGTCTCAACGTTGATGTTGGACATGTCTATAGCTAAACATTTGTCTCCCATTTCTTCTAATAAAATTTCTGTCCCTTTGACATCTTATAGCTCACTTTGAGCCCCAATAATCCAAATATTTTCTCTTTGGATGTTGTTCATGTGTACTTTCTTAATTTACATTTATTCTTCATTATGTTGCTCTACTCTGACTACATATTTTCTGATTTTTGTTTTTAAACCCACAGATATATTTTTCTTCCCATTTGAACTTCTGCTGTTGATGCTTTGTTTTTCATTTCCATACTGTTTGTCATAAACTGTTCTGTTCAAGGATTTCTGCTTGATTTTTAAAAAGTACTACAATCTCTGCTGTTTCTCTGATAATGCACTGAACTGTTTTTCTATGGTTTCTCGAAGCTCGTTGAAATTCTCTAAAATACTTATAAAAATTCTGAGAGTTCATCCACAGTGATTGTTGCATGGAATTTTATTGTGTCAGCTAGATGACATTATGGTTACCTGAAAGTTCTTGATGTTTGCTGTTACACAAAAACTGCCTGCTTCGTAGAGGCTTTGGTATTTGTTCCAATCTTTGATATCTTTCGAAAATACTAGATGAGATGTTTGCTTTTACTGAGTCTGCATTTCTTCTCACTACTTACAAACCAGATACCTCCTTAAGTCCACATTTCCTGGAAGTTTGCAGAAGTCATGTTGTCAATATTCTCACATGTACAGTTGATATGTTGCTCATGAACTGAGGGTAGTAATAACAATGGCAGTGCAGTCATGCACAGCTTGGACCTTTGAAGATCATGTACCTCGTCAACCGTCACTGGCTTGTGCTCAAGCAGCATGGAGTTCTGCCAGCACTGTCTCACTTACCTTAGACTCCTAAGCAATGAAGAGTGCCTACAACCCTCTTCTCTTAGAGAGAGAACTCTTTCCCTGTTGTGCTGTCTGGGATTGGGAAAGAAACGGAATGGAACATGACCACCAACATCACGATGTCACGTCCCAGTTCTAGCTCATGTTCCTCAGTGATCAGTGCTGCACAGAGGCAGCGCCAGAACCCGTGTTGTTGTGGTCTCCTTACTGCTGTGGTATATTCATGTCCTGAGATACTTACAGTTAGCTAAAGGTGATTCTGGCCAGAATATAAGTCTAAGGCCATCTAAGGCCACATGTCTTTGCAGTAAATCAAGCGGCTCCATCCGAATCTGGCTCCACCAGAATCATGGTGCTATTCTTGGTAATACATTTTCCCAAGCTCCAACTGTAAGATCTGGATTTAATTTTCTCTCTGTCTTCCAAGTGGGAGGCATCTCTTTCTGTGTTGCAATTCCTATTATTGGATTATACACAATTCTGTTTTTTTTTAATTATTACTGTAATTAGGCACTTTGGTCTCTTACCTGGTTTCCTTAGCTTTTCTGAAGGTAGTTTGATGTGTGAAAAGCTGTTTAAATTACATATGGAGGATGTTACTCTGCCAACTTCATGCTCCTTCCTGCCTGTTAATTTGTACTTGTGGCTCCCTAATGTCTGCTATTTTTACATGTAACAAATATGGTAAACTCAGTCATCCTTGCTTTATCATGACATTACGTCTCCAATGTCTGTCTCATAAAACTATTTTGATATAAAAATAATATTTTGACAAAGGCCTTTAGACCTAGCATTTTGGAGGTAGAGGCAGGAGGATCAGGCTTTTAAAGTCATCCTTGGGTATATAGTGATTTTTGAGGTAGATTTTGAGGTAGGTCTGGGCTACGGGAGATTCTAAAAATGAAAGAAAAAAAGAAAGAAAGAAAGAAAGAAGGAAAGAAAGAAAGAAAGAAAGAAAGAAAGAAAGAAAGAAAGAAAGAAAGAGAAAGGAAGGAAGAAAGAAAGGAAGGAAGAAAGGAAGGAAGAAAGAAAGAAAGAGAAAGAAGAAAGAAAAAAGAAGAAAGAAAGAAGAAAGAAGAAAGAAAGAAAAGAAGAGAAAAAGGAAAAAGGAAAAAGAGAAAGAAAAGAAGAGCTAGCTGGTATATAGACAAATCGTAACACTCTTTGTTGCAATATCATTATACTATGTAGTGCAAACTCCAATAGTAAATTTAAATTTAATTCCCTTTACCTTAATACCATAGGAAGAAATGTGTGTATTTCAAGTCTTTCAACTGGAAACTATTACCTGGATTAATGTACTGTTTTCACAAGTACAGAAAAATAACAGATTTTTGTTCTAGAAATAAAATGTTAACTCCATGTGCTTAAGGCCACAACCCAAACCTTCCTTTGCTAAACTTTCTGTTGGTGTAGGTTACGTTGATCTTAAGATTTAATGTTTCTACCCAGGCTACCAAAGGTCAAGCAGGTATGAAACCTGAGGTTGCATTTTGAGGTTTATGAAATGTTTACTTGCCTAGGTGTGAGACCAGCCACTTAACCTATTGAGTACAGTGCAAGATAAAGATGAGAAGCCTCTCTCTCAGCAAACAGAAACTGCAGTGCAGGCACTCGAATACTATACTATTCTCTTTCTTTGCTGATCTTGTTCTCTCTTGATTTGCCATGGTGCTTTTATTTCTTAAATTTACTGTTTAATCCCAATCTATATATAGAAAATACTTTGTTCTTACCGGAACAGAGAAAATGCTGCAAAGACATAGCTCTTGGCTTGATTTGACAGATGCTCGCTCTAGCAGTGCTCTCTCCCTTAGGCTTCCCAATTTTGAGTAAGGAAAGACTGAAAGGTAGAAGAACTGTAGGTAGGAGACAGCATAGAGACAAGAAATAAGAGTTTCTCTCATTTATGTCTCAGATCCCTGCTGAGGATTTGCTGCATTAGAAACACATTCTGGTTCTAAATAAAAACATGGCTTCTCCATCTGATGCTTGCCATTGTTTTTCGTGTTCACTCTTACCTTGTATCATGCTGTTTTTATCTCCTTTGGCTACTACAAAAAAATGCCCCAAACTGCATAGTTTATACACAGCAGATCTTCTGTTCCTCCCCCCCATTCCTGTGTGCATGCCTATGTTTACGTATTTGTGTTTCAATGTGTGCAGGTGCATGTGTGCAAGCATATGTGTGGAGGCCCAAGGTCAAAGGTGGGAATCATCCTTGATTACTCTTTCACCTTATTCTTCTGAGCAGCCTGTAAGCCTGCTCTGGCTGGCCAACTTGCTCTGGAAGTGCTTAGGCTCTGCTTGTAGGCTTGGATGGCAAGTGTACTGCCACACTCACCAGACGTTTCACATGAGATCCGGGGATAGAAACTTCTGTCCCTTTGCTGTGCAGCATGTGCTTTAACCGCTGAACCATATCCCCGGCCTCAGAGATTTACTTCTGATGGTTCTTTAATGTGGAAGTCACAAGGCTGAAGTGCCAACAGTATCTAGGAAGAATCAGTGGCCTGCTTCAAGGACTGTGCCTTTTCTGCATGTCCTCCTTTGGTAGAAGAGCCAAGGATGCTCTCTTGATACCTTTTAAAATGGTGGTTAGCCCATTAATGTGCCCTTTCACCTCATAACCTAATCATGCTTCTAAAAGTAGAAAAAGGTGCCGTTTATGTATAAATCGTATGCATACCCTAACTAAGCAACTTTATATCTACTTTAAAAGATAAGTAAGCAGAATAAATATGCAAAATTAATCCTACCTTCCTATATTAATACCATTGTGCAGATTAGATTTAAACATATTACATCTGAGGCACTCACAATCACTCAGACCACAACACTTACCTTGAGCCTGGATGAATGTCAATGCATACTAAATACACTAGATTTCTGTGCTCATGCAAAAGGTGTGTCCATTGTAATAGACAAACTCGAGGGCAACGGTGTGCATCTGCATTCAACTCTGCCTGTGACCGAGATCCATTCTTCCCTTGGACTTCATTTACAAAAAGACAACATCAAAGATAAAATTATCAACAATTTCAAGACTATCACAGTAGCACATTACACTTAGCACTAAGCCTGTTTGAGTTTGGAGCCCTTGAGACCATTAAAAATGATCATGTTTCTTGATATTCAGTATATTTCATAGTTTTAGGGAGTTATTAAAAGTATATTTTTGTTAATAACCAATTATTTGATGATGAAATTGTCTACATAGGAAACATGAATAATTATGTGCTTAAATTACATCTTTGGATTAATTTTGCATACTTATTCTGCTTATTTATCTTTTAAAGTAGATATAAAGTTGCTTAGGGCATGCATATGATTTATATATAAATGGCACATATGTATGATATCAGCTTTTTAAATTTTTTTATTTTTCTACTTTTAGAAGCATATGAGTACTCATTCCTTCTTCCCGCCATCTCCTCCCTCCCATTCTCTCCCTTCTCCTCACCAACCCCTCCATCTCCCTCCAATTCTCCTCCCTGTTTTGTTTCTATGAACCCCAGAGTTCCCTCTGGCTTATCTACTCTTGTGGGGGTTCAGGCCTCTGTGGCATACCATATTGTCTCTCCCCACTGATAGGGCATTTCCCTTCACTCATCCAGCTTTAGCTCTCAAGGTTTCCACTATGTCTTGTTATCTTTCTTGCATTCCTAGGTAGTCTGTGGGGGCATGTTGGTATGTCAGTCATTATGCAGGTCTGGTAAGGACAAATCTATAGTGAGCTCCTAGATTCAGCAGCTCTGCCTTGAGCAAAATGTCTCGTCCACTGCTGAACCTTCCCATTTTTAGGTTTTTACAATTTCACTGCCCCTTCTGCGAGGTTCCCAAAGCCTTAGGATGAGGAGAGATTAGGTTGGCTTGATTCTGGGTGAGCCTTGCTAAGTAGCTGGTACTCTGTATTGTAGCTGCCATTGTGGTCCACTTCATGGCTCTTCTGCTGCCCTAGGCTGCATCCTGGTTTTGAAGATGAATTTTATTCAGTCTTCTTTTCTTTTTATACATTGAATATATCTGCTTTTTGGTAGAGGAAGAGACCAGTAAATGCTCAGTAGTTATTACTTTGGTCTCTCATCCATCTCCTTCCACAATACTGGAAGGGTTAACTTATACTTATGTTTCTTTTCATCTGTAAATCCGTAGCTGATGTATTCCTTGGAGCACGGCCATATGGTCTGGAAGACCATGTTCTTGGAAAATAAAAAAAAAAAAGTCTGCATGGTTCAGGTTACTTTGACATCTCTGAGAACTAGCACACTACAGTCCATCGGACAGGAGGTGCAAGGGAAGAAGGAAGCAGAGACAGTATTGCAGGACACTTGGCCTTATTGAAAGCTCTACACAGATTAGCTGTGTCTTCAGAGTTGCAAGCTGGTTTCTAATACCTGAAGGATCCATATCAGAGTTTCTATACCCCAGAGAACTTGACTCTAAATGTAAACATCTATAAAGATTCTTCTTGATCTTTTCTTATTGTCTGTCACGAATGCTCCTAAAATCCCTACTTGAAAGTATATTCCGTGGCTTGGCTTGTCACTTGTATCATTGTTTAATTCCTGTGATCTGCTTATAATCTCCTAAAAGTTGTCTTGGTGAATGTAAACACATACTGCTCTAGGTTTGCTTACGGTACATATCATTTACTCATTGGAGTCTAACCCTACTTCAGCACCTTATTGCAACACAAGAGATGAAACAATGGGACTCTTCATAGGATGATGGCTAAAAGCAAAGACTTTGTGGTTCAGGTATTGGATTTCTATTGAGTGGCAACCAAGTCTCTTTGCCTGAAGGTTTTATCTGTAAGTTGGGATGACAGGACTTAATTCAAAGGCTTGTTATCAGTATAGTGATTCAAAGATATAGAACATAGGTACTTATCCAACATGGCATATTATCATTGACCTGTACAGTTTTTCAACCATCATGTATGTGGTCCTAGATTAACCCTGTGTTATAGATGAAACCATGGTTTAACTCTAAACTCACCATTTCATGCTCTGTAGCATATATGCAATCAGGTAAAAACAAGTTTTCCAGCCACCCGTTGAAGAAGAGAGCCTTGTTACAATCTTCAAGCTTCGTTTGTATTTGCTGTCTTGTACAGTTGTTAAATTCACTCTGTAAAGTAAGGAAAAATGATATTGTATTTCTTTATAGATAAGGGGTTTGGAATGGTGTGGGGACATTGTAAACGTTCTGGATCCAGAAACCAGGTCATCTGACTCTTCCTTGCTTTTGGGTTTTTACTGGCTCCCCTCCACTGTCACACGGTCACTTGCCAAATGCTCTCTGAGCTCAGCACTGTGGAAAAAGGGATGCTATGCCCTGTGTTAACAGTCCGGTTGGAGGTTTTAGAAGATGTGTTTCTTTTTTTTTTTTCACTTTTTAATTTGTTTTGTTTACTCACTTTGTTTTTAACATTTATTTATTTATTTAATTTATTTATTTTTCTACTTTTACAATCATTTTGAGTATTCATCCCAGCTTCTATCCCTTTCCCCTCCCCTCCATCCCTTCCCTTTGCTTTACTAAGATGTGTTTCTTGCACATGTTTTCATTGTGCAGGTGGCTTTCTGCAGTGCGGGGATGCCACTGAAGAGGTTCAGGACTGCTCTACCCCATGGGGGTGGTGCTCTCGCCTTTGCTTCACACAGTAGCTTTGCTCTAAGACTCACGCTGTTGACACATCGGCAGCAGAGCTGAGCATGCTGGCATTCAGCTGCTGCTTTCGCTTCCAGTTTGTTTTCATGGGTCTCACACTGTTTTCTCCTCGCTTCTTTGGGTGGTATTCGCTCAACTCTGCCTGAATCCTGGCTGGAGCTGTAAACCTTTTATGAGGAGAACTCGCTGATGTGTGGAAAGCCATGGGCAGCTGGCTGTGCCTGGCTATGAAATCTGGAACATTGCAATCCCAACCTTAACCATTTGGGTGATTTAATTTTCACTTGTATTGCCTCCTTTTAAAATGTGCAATCCACAATAACTGAGACAAAGACCATTTCCCTGATCAAACCCCTCCTACCACTTATTTTTATAGCAGAGACAATATATTTTATACTGAGAATATGAAAAAGCCTATAACGAAGGGCAGTTCTAATGATTACTTTTAAGAGAAAACCCCATGTCTAGCTTAAAGGATCACAAACGCAAGATTATGGTCTAGTCAGTGTCACTAATTACCAGTTGACCAGGACTCAGCAGAGAGTACATGTGGAGTTGGACTGCAGTCCAGATGCTGAGCTATGATGCAGAAGGGTGAGCATCAGTCCAGACTGTAAGGTGGTTACAAGGTGATCAAGAGGGAAGCAGCTGCTGTCATCTGCAGAAGGCGACCTGTGTTGATATCTGCCACTACTAAGTATTCACGGTGTTCTGTAATGTGAGCTAATAATTTAATTTATTCATGAAAAGTCATGAAGTAGAGCTTGTTTATATTCCATGTATTCCATGGCTCATTGTAATGCTCAGCTATATCCAACCTGAAGTTTAACATAGGACAAAAGGAAATACACGCAGACAAATGCAAAGACATATATACACAGAAATACACAGTGACACACAGAGGCACATGCACACATGGAAGCATACACAGACACAGACACACAGACGCACAGAGGCACACACACGCATAATGAGGTAGCATTCCTTTAGTACTCATTTACTTTTACTTATCTAATCAATATATACTGAGCAACTACCATCTCCAAGCACTGTAACAGCTATTCCAGATTTTTACAGAAAGTAGACCAACTACTAGTAATATTAGTTGAGTACTACGATCAAGAGTAGTACTGGGGCTGGAGAGGTGGCTCAGGGGTTAAGCCTCCGCCTTGCAGGCGGAAGGTCCTGAGTTCGGATCCCAGATCCCACGTATAGACGCCGGGCGGAAGCGGGGGCGGCCTGAGCTTCTGGTCCTGGTAGGGCGGAGCCTGTGAATCCCGGGGCAGAAGGAGGTGGAGGCGTCCATGGTGGTTCGCGAATTCTTCCGTGGTTCTACACACACACACACACACACACACACACACACACACAGACACATACGCGCACGCACATACACACGCATATGCACACAGTTGAATAATTAATAATAATAATAAAAAAAAATTAAAAAAGTAGTACTAATATAAGATAGAATGTGGGGAGTGACATAAAGAAAAAATAGGAAAAAAAATCACAAGTATAAAAGCTTTTCCTTGAATGATTTGTTTAGAATATCAACAACAATCCTTGGAACATAAAAAAGGTTTTATCTTATTAAAGTGCAAGTTATCTCAGTTGTTTCTTGCATTCAGCACCAGGAAGTAAGTATCTATCCCATTCCAAACTGCAAAAACGTCGTGTCGCTCTCTTTTTTTCAAAGAAAATCTTGAGTTTTTTTTGATTCTTGTCATGGGAAAAGATCTTACTGTTGTAGAGAATAGAACATTTATTTCCTATTTCACTATAAAAGAACAATTCCTAGACATAAGATATTTATTTATTTATTTAATTTTATTATTTTATTATTCAATTGTGCGTGTATGCATGTGCGCGCGTGTGTGTATGTATGTGTGTGTATGTATGTGTATGTGTGTAGAACCACGGACGAATTCGGGAACCACCATGAACGCCTCCACCTCCTCCTTGTTTACTCTGCCCAGGGATTCACAGGCTCCGCCCTACCAGGACTGGAAATGCAGGCCGCCCTGGCTTCCGCCCGGCGTCTATACGTGAGGTGTAGGATTCAAACTCAGGACCTTCCGCCTGCAATGCAGAGGCTTAACCCCTGAACCACCTCTCCAGCCCCCGACATAAGATATTTATAAGAACAACTTTGTTACTAGAGTGATTGTCTGACAATTAAGGCAGGTATAATGTAGGACAAAAGTCAGTAATTCGCTATCCATAGAGTCAATCCTCAGTCATACCACATTAGGGAAGTGTGCATGCTTTGGGTGTAGCTCATAGGAGAGTCCTTGCTGCAGACATTTTTATTCTCAGCAACCAAGAGTGAGTGCTGAGGATGGTCTTTAAAAATGAAATCTCTGTAGGGAATTTTATATTTCCAAGATTTGAGCTGTCAAATATAGAAAGCTATTAATTTGATACATTAGAATGTTTTACCTGAATCTAAGATCAGAACTATGTGAAAGAAATGGACATGTTAATATTTGCATTTGGCAATGGTTTGATTATCTTTTTTTTTAAAGTAAATACCTTCCTTCCTTTTCTTCCCCTTCCCCTTCCTCTTCACTTTCCCTTCCCTCCCTTCCTCCCTCCCTCCCTCCCTCTCTCCTACCTTCCCTCCCTCCCACCTTCCCTCCCTCCTTCCTTCCATCCTTTCATCCTTCCCTCCTTCCCTGCTTCTTTCCTGTCTTCCTTCCCTCTTTCCTTCCTTCCTTCTTTCCTTTCTTCCCTCTTTCCTTCCTTCCTTCCTTCCTTCCTTCCTTCCTTCCTTCCTTCCTTCCTTCCTTCCTTCCTTCCTTCCTCCTTCCGTTTCTCCCTTCCTCCCCTTCTCCCTTCCTCCCTCCTTCCTTCTTCCATTCCTTTCCTCCTTCCTTCTTTCCTTCCTTTAAATATTTACTTTACTTAAAATATTTGCTCTTGTTGCTTGTCTTCACCAATACACAACAGTGGAATTAAATGGGATACCAGGCAGTCCTAGTACAATCATAGAGCCCTTGCTCTTCCTTGTTTTATCATCACCTCTAGTTTCTCTTGCAGTTTGTTCTCCTATATCTCACCTGAACTACCTTGCAGAAAATGTGGAGTATTATTTTAATTGTTCTTTTCTAGCTCAAGATTAATCAACAAAAGGCTAGGGAATAGAACAATGTGATTGGAATCGTGTTTCTCAAAATTTGAAAAGCTTTCTTCTGTTGAAAAGTCCAGATAAAAGTAAGAGTTAATGTTTAGATGAAACTTTCAAAATTATAAACTCTCATAAATTATCTTGAAAACTCATGGCACTATAAAGCTAATTTCTCTGTGACTTAGTTCTTTTGACACTGATTATTCATGACTGTTTCCAAATGACCTTAGGTAACACCAGTAGGTAAGATCTAAGCAATATGACCTATTCAAAAGCTTCTCAGACAGGAGATTAAACCTTCCAATGCCATGATTAAACAATAGAAGCTGCCCGTAAGTACAGTCCCTTTATTTTAAGCAACAATATAAAATTTCTCAATGTGACCTCAATGCTACACCAAATCATTCTAATTAAAGAGCATTTGCTAATGATAATAAAATCCTGGAACAAATCTTTGGCTAAGCATATACTTTCCCAAGGAACTGAGTGACATTCAGCTTGTGCTGCCAAGTATTTCTGAGGTTGACTTGCTCTGGGGTCCTTGTCAATGGGCATTCAGTTTTCTTTTTTTTGAACTAATGGTTTCCTTTGTTGGATTTAGATTATCTTGGTGTTCGTTTGACATTCATAACAAAGGATACCTGATTTACGAATACTGTTTGCTAGAAAAATCCAACCGCAGATGAGTTATTCTATCTACTGACAACCTCTGATCTTCACTTTGCGTGTAATGTGCTTTATACAAGGGAACTTACCTCATCTTGTGTTGGACCCAATTTTCACTTGAAAAGTAAATGTTTCTATCTTTCTTCCCCAATCAGTTTCACTCTGCTCCTACTTCCTGCTAGTTTATTTCCCAGTCACCACCATCCATTCTTTCATTGGGACTTTTTTTTTTTTTTTATTTCCACTCATACAAACTTAACAGGTAGACCTGTCCCCCTCCCTCCAACCCACTATACTCCTGTGCCCTCCTCCTCATTAGGACTTTTAAATCAACATATAAGTAAGAAAAGTGAGTTTCATGATGAAAATTTTGGCCTCAGGTATTTGAATCCTTTAAAAGTAATGTTTGGGAACCTTTGGTAGGTGGAGCTTTGCTGGAAGAAGTTTTGTCAAGAGGGCAGATGCTGAAGTGTGAAAGCCTTGCCCTGCTTTCTCTCATTCTCTTTCTTGGCCCTCATGGTGACTTTTGTGATCTTTCATAGTTTGGCTGCATGTTAAAGATAAAATTATAACCAAAGAGCTTTGGAGAAACACGAGGCAAGGGATTTATTCTCTCTTATGATCCTCGATCACAGTTTTTAGTCCAGCTTGACTAAAGTGCTCTTACCAACACCAGAATCTGAGAGAATACCATATCCACAGGGATTTACTATCTTCAAAATCATCTCCTTCCATGTTACCATCTACCATGGAATGCCCCCACCCACTGTATGCTGGGTCTTCCCATATCAATTAGATATCTCCTGTGGGCTTGCTCAGATCTTGTTTAAACTACTAATTCATCACAAATATACCCATAGCTCAGTCTTCAATCTGTTTTGAAACCTGTATACCTAATTAGCCCAGGATCTGAATCTGTTTTTTTCTGCCCCCAACCGTGCCTTCTGTTATGACATTCCTGCCATAATTGACTGCATGTACCTTGGAACGGTAAGCCAAAAATGTCTTTTCTCCTTTAAGTTGGTTGTGTGTAATTATTGTCTCAAAGTAGCAGCAACAACAACAACAGCAAAAGTAACGGCATCACATCCATTTAAGTTGAACAGCTTTTGGCTTTTTTAAAATTTTCATTTAATTAATTAATTAATTTATTTTTCTGCTCATACAAACATAATAGGTACCCTGTCCCCTCCCTCCCTCCACCCCTCCCTGGACCTCCCTGCTCCCTCTCCCTTTTTCCCCTTCCTTGTCCCCCTCCCTCCTTTTCTCTCAGCGTCCCCTCCATCTCTGAAGCATCCTTTAATGTGAATATCAAACTTTCCTCTGGGTCCTCCTCTCTGATGAGGTGTAAGGACTCAATGGTATTTCCTAGAATGATTTCTTATGTTCCTCTTAAGTATAGGAACACTGTTGTGACTGTTAATCCCTTACTTCTAAGGATACTAGTGCCTTTAGTCCATGCTAGGCTTTGAGGGGTCAATGATATGTTGGTCATTGCGCAGATTATGCAGAATCCTATTATAATTGCTTCGGCCCTAACTTGTGTGGCGTATCTTGCATATCATGACTCCTCCCATTCTTGTGCTCTTACAATCTTACCACCCCCTATTCTGCAAATTTCCCTGAGCTTCAGAATGGGGAGAGATTAGGCAGGCCTGATTCTTGGTGGTTGATATAGAGTCTCTGATGTTCTGAATTATGGTTTGTTGATTTTTTTTTCCAGTTTTGCTGCTCCTGCAATGCCCTTGGCTCCATCCTGATGGGTATTGGATGTCACTCCCTGGCCAGAGATAAAAAGCTATTAAAATAGAGTCTTATTATAAGAGTAGATTCAAAGGTAGATGGAATAAGAGTAGGAGGCCATGGTGTGTGTCGGGGGGGTCAGTCTCCCATTTGCAAAATGGTTACCTTCTATCTGAGCTTTTGGCTTTTATTATTTAATTTTGCCAACTGTTTGTTTTCAATAACTATGTATCAACTACATAAGAATCATACCCATGCCATTTATTTTTTTAAATATTTACTTTTATTATTTCAAATATGGACAATATTCTCCTATCATGTCAATTACTGAAAGGTCAATTTTCAGCTGAATTAGTTAATCTGGGAGGCATGAGTAATAGAAATTTGTTAAGCATAGAGTCTTTTGGATTCAATAGGGAGAGACAGAGGCAAGGGGATCAGGAGTTCAAGGCCAGCTTGGGCTACATGAGAACCCATCTTAATAAAAAACAGTTTTAAGAAAAGACTTCTATGTAAGAAAATTCTTGAGGATAGGGAAGAACAGGAATAGGACACAGGAGATCACCAGGCAACCAACCATCTACTTCTTCACCGCTCCCACCAGACAAGGAAACACATACCCAGCACTGTGAAGCTACCTAAACAACAGTAGATGGAGAGAAAATGACAGTAGATAGAGTCAGATGTCTCAGTACTGGCTAGAAACACCCAAGAACAAATTTTCATCTAAATAGCTCTCATTTTATCCTTAGATAAGAAAAGATCTCAACACCGAAACAAGACATAGCCTAGTGCAATGGGTGAGCAGTGAAATAGACAGCAGCAACCAGAATGCAGATTACCGGGGACCCTGAAACACTCATCCAGAATCAAGTCAACCAGATCTTTTCCCATCCTGGGGCTTAGGAAATCTTGAGGAAGAGGAGGTGGTAACATCGTAAGAGCCTAAAGATGGGGAAGTCCACCACTGGCCAATACATTCCACTTGAAGCAGGGTTTCTGCATCCAGGAACTCACTACAATAAGAATTTTCCTCACCAGACATGCACTATCAACCCCCTCCCTCCCCTCACCGCCCCAAAGACTAGAGAAGATCTCAGGAGAAATAATTAAAGGCAATGGGAACCTCAGAGTTAGGGTTAGAAAGGTGAAGGGAATACTATTAGTGAATCTACCCAAGGAAGGGACACTTGATTTGCCACAGAAGCCTGGGGCTCTACTGGAGCAGATGATACCATGGGAACCTTGGGGCCTACTGAAGGAGGCAGATAGGAGGATGGGAGGGAATAATGGGATGGACTACAGAAGGAGGTAGTAGGATGAGAGGGAGGGGGGAAGGAAGAGAGAGGTATTGGAGGTGGAGCAGAAGCCATCACTCTCATAGTACTTGTAAAATTAGAAAAAATAAATTAATTAAAAATAATACTTTTTCAAATGACAAGGTATCTGAGAAACACAGTGCTGAGCTCAGTGCAACTGTGACAGAGGATCAACATGTGTAATTTGGATAAACTCTGCTGAAGCACTGCAGACACACAAGTTGGAGTCACTAACTCCACCATCCATCATGTCATGTATCGTCCATCAGCACAGATTGCTAGAAGAAATATCTCAGGGAAAAAGTATTTCAAAGCCTAGCCCACCAAGGAAGAAGAACTGAATAATGCTATAGTATTCCAATGTATTGTACTTTCACTTCATTTTGCCTTTCATTTTGAAAGAAATCTTTATGCTTATGTAAATTTTTCTTATTTGTCTTGCTTTAGTATCTATGTTACATGTCTGTTCAACCTTATGATTGTTCTATATGTGTTTTCATCCATTCTATTTTTCAGACTTCATCAGTTTTTTCTACACACATGGGTATACTTTCTCTCACATTTGTACAACTCCTTTGTCTCTCTCTTCCCCAGTACCCTCCATTTCCTACTTCTAACTATATCTTTCTGTCTGATTAATCTTTCTGCTCTATGGATCCTAACACTGTGCCAGTTTCCCATTGCATCTATTTTTCTGGTTTTTGTTATTTTCACAGTTTATCTAGTAGACAACATCATTCTTTTTTTTTTTTGCAGTCTTTTTATATGTTTTATTGTATTTTGTTAAATAAGGTATATTATTGAAATTATATTTACCATTGCATTTAACTTTTTTATTCTCATAGTATTGTATACACAAATACAGTGAATTTATGATATTTTCACATCTTAATCCAAAATCCCATTCCATTACAACCCTTTTTCTCCCCTATCAGACTCCTTCCTATTTTCAAATCATTTCAAATGTGTGGCCTACTGAGTTTTGTCTGGTTTTACTCTGATGATTTGTAATTGAGTACTTTCTAGAGCATCTTATCGGTCTCTTATGTAACTGTGGGTTGTCTTAAGATCTTTCCCATTTCATGGCAAAGTGTTGCTAGGACAATTCCTTTGCAGGTCTTGTGGAAATATACATAGCTGCAGTGAAATCATGGATACAAAAGCCCTGTTGAGTCCAGAAGATAGTGTGTGGCTGCACATCTGCCTGATTTTAGACACCTACTATCTTATTGTTCTCTCTTCAGTGATGTCCCCTGAGCCTTCAGGTGGGGGTGTCTTAGATGTCCTGTTTAGGGCAGAAAAGTCACAGACACTTATTTTCCACACTTTGGTCAGTTGTGTTTTTCTGTAATAAACATCTTCTATTAATGGAGGAGGATTCTAGATTGAATGCTAGGTGTCCTTCCAACCTCTGGGTATAATATGGTATAAGGTGTTTAAAAGTCAGTCTGATGTAGTGTCTTCTTTACAGCTAAACCTTCATAGCCTGTACTCCCACTGGAACCTATGTCCTCCCTTTTCACAAGTTCTTGTTCTAGTTTACAGTAACAGGCATGTTATTCCTGCTTAAAAAAAAAGTAGGCCTTAAAGCTGATCAAGAAGCTCTTGGTTGCTCCTTTGACATTCATGCCACTATTACACAGATGATCATCTTTCTTTACAGTGCTTGCAATTTGTAGCTTTCACAAATTGATGAGTCTGTTGATTGCTTTTCTTCCCCAGTAGCTTCCATAGAACTTTCTGGTACTATGTATACTATTGGGTAGGGAGGAAACTTCTAGACCAGTTTTAGCTAGCTGGCTATGTCCTGTAATCCACATGTATTACATCTTCAATAATAAGGTCTTATTGTCAGTTACTGAAGAGAAACCAAGAAAAATGGCAAAATCCTATGCTGTTTAGGGGATGTTTGAGACCTCTCTAACCAACAACTTATCAGGAAATATCAAATGCCTATTACTATTAGTATTGTTTAATTATCTCTGTTTTCTAGTTGGAGAATCACAGGACACTTTTTGTTTGTTTTGCCCTATCTTCCCATTCTCTGTACTTCCTTGTACAGGTAATGTCTTTTCATTCTTTTTTAAAACTAATAGGAGTTTTACATATTAATAAAATAAGAGATTTTTATCTGGTTGCATCTCACATTCTTAGTATTTTCTGTCTCCCTCAGACTCTCCTACATCCATCCCCTCCTACTCCCTCAAACTTTTTTCCCCATTATTCCCTCCTCGCCCTGCTGCCCATGGTATCCTCTATCTAATCCTTCAAGATCTTTGCCCTAAGCATTTCAACTTTCAAAAAACACAACTAGTAGATTAACATTACTATATTGATGTGGTAGCTCACTCCTTTATAAGACCATCTTTTGAGAGGCTGAGATAGGAAACTTGATATTCACTTGAGGGAATCCATAAGAAGATATTATCTCAGAAATCAAACCATAACAAATCGAAGTAGCACGCCAAAGTAAAAATAGCAAACAAACAATAACAACCAACAAAAGGTGAAAACTACTCACCACTTCTGTGTCCTTTATATCACTTTGCAGCAGGACAAAGCTGCTCTGGCCATGTGCCAACTGTACTTAAAGGCCTTGTTTCTTTTTTTTTATAATACATTTTTTATTATTATTTCAGCTCATACAAACTTAATAGGTACACCTAGTTCCCTCCCTCCCTCCTCCTCCCCCCGAACCCCCTGCTCCCCCTCCCCTCACCCCTCTCTCCCCATCCCCCAGTGCCTCCCGCCCCAATTCCCAGAGAGTCCTTTCTTGTGCATGTCTGACTTTCCTCTGAGCCCTCCTCTCTGGTGACGTACAAGGACCCAGTGGCATTTCCCTGAACCCTTTCCCGTGTTCCCCTTAAGCATAGGAACACTACTGTGGCTACCAATCCCTTGCCTCCAAGGATCTTGGTGCCTTTAGCAGATGCTAGACTTTGTGAGGTCAATAGTGTGTTGGACATTGTGCAGGGCATGCAAAGTCCAATTATGATTGCTTCGGCCCTAACTTGTGTGGCGTATCTTGCATATCATGACTCCTCCCATCCTTTTGCTCTTACACTCTTACCACCCCCTCTTCCGCAAATTTCCCTAATTTTCAGGATAGGGAGAGATTAGTCTGGCCTAGTTCTAGGTGGTTGGTATAGAGTCTCTGAAGTTCTGGATTGTGGTTTGTTGACTTTCTTTTGCAGTTTTGCTGCTCCTGCAATGCCCTTCACTCCATCCTGCTAGGCACTGTATGTCACCCCCTGGCCAGAGACAAAAAGCTGTTAAACTGGAGTCTTATTATAAAATGAGCACATTCAAGGGTAGATGTAATAAAAGTAGGAAACCTCAGTGAGGGAAGGGTCAATCACCCATTTGCAAAATGGTTACTTTTTATCTGCCACACTATGTGCCCTCCCCTTCTGGTGAGATCATACCCCCCTAGTTGTAAATGATCAGGAACAAACGTCTGTGAACTTAACCAGGTGTCACATTACTTACTTGCAGTCCTTGATGGAGGCCTATTTTCTCTACTGTAACATGGTCACTTCTCTCCTTGTTTCTGGTGTGGCCCTTCAACCCCATCCCTCCTGTTCATAATCCTTGCAATTACTGTAAGTAATACATAGATTTACCTATGAGTGTCTCAAGGTGGGCTGGGCACGGCCATGTTCATAGCAGCACTGTTTACAATAGCAAAGTCATGGAATCAACCCAAATGTTCAACAGTTGACAAGTGGATAAGGAAACTGTGGTATATCTATACAATGGAGTACTACTCAGCCATCCAAAATGATGAATTACTGGAATTTGCCGGGAAATGGACAACATCATTCTTACTCAGCCTCTTTCTTTTTATTTTTAATTTAGTAGTTATCATCTGTTCTGAGATGCAGGGTCTCATGTATCCCAGACTTTTCTCAAACTCTCTATATAACCGAGAATGACCTCTTGAATTTTGGATCCACCTGTTAACACCTCATAATGCTGACATTTCTGGGGTGCATCATCACGTTCAGTTTGTGCAGTGCTGGAGATCAAACCCAGGGCTGTGAGCAGGCCAGACAAGTACTTGCTCTACCACCTGAGCTTCATATTCAGCACTCCATAGTAACTATTACCTTAGTAAGTACCATACTTTTTGCAGCTCCTTTATCCCCCAATTGATACTGAAGTTAAAAAAGATAGGTGAATACCGTGGCTATGAAACAGACTCTATTATCACCTTTTCAAGGTATTATCATGTTACTAAATATCTTGTTAGTAGAGTAACCAGTTTTGCATTGGGAGGAGAAGACATTAAATCTAGAAATCCTGTGGAAATCCTTTCCTTTTTTTGTGGCGAGGTCATTCTATGAACCATTTGCACTAGAATCTGAGAACCATATGAAGAATGCCCAGGCATTCATATTTGTTGAAAGCTAAATAGATAATTTTAATGAGTAACAGTGGTTGAGAACCACTGCATAAAGACAGAACTGTTTTCTGCTGAGACGGAAAACAATTTAATTTCAATTTTCTGAAGAGGAAACCTTTATATACTAGCCATCACTTCTTCCAATGACCTTTCTTTTAATATAGCTGTTTCCCCATTTCTGCTTATTCAGATAATAACAATGCATTTATATGTTGCTTTACAATTAAAGAACTTGCATGTGTATTATTTTTCAATGAGACTTTTTTGCATGTAATTAGTATCTCACTATAAAGGAATAGAGATTCAGCATCTTCTCATTAAGATGCGACATCTGTTGCTTTACTGCTGGCCATTTTCAGTCTTCTATCTTGTGATGTCTTTGCATAACTCTGCTGCTCATGTACATCATGAAGCTTAACTCTTCACAGTTCTTAAGTTTGATTTCTCTTCAGTAATTTTTTACCTGGTCTTTTTATTGTGGCTTGGGGTCTCTCTCTATTCCCCAGTTTTCCTGGTGCTCTGGAAATGAATTGCAATCATTTTCTACTTCTGTGAATGTTGCAGATCAGAGAGCTATGGAGGACCCAGGGAGGCTGCTTCTTCATTGCTTTAACTTTCCTTCTTTTTCTGAGCTGGAGGGTGCAGCCTAGGCAAATGCCAATCAGACCCTTTCAAGTTTAGATGCTTGGTGAGGGTTACTGTACTCTAGGTCCTTGTTACCAATACTAGAAGTCCATGGGGGACTTTAGGGGGTCTCATGGAGTATTATTCTTCCTAATAGGTAACTCTCTGCAGACTGTAATTCTGTGTAGAGGTTCCCAGTGATATGCATTTCACTTTGGTGGGCTCTGCTTCTTTCTCTGCTTCCCTAATGAGTTCTGAACCTGGAGAAGTTTCAGAGAAGACAGGATGAACTACCCATGGATGTGGGAACTCAAAGGCTGACTCTTGGGACTGTTGCAAATGAAATCAACAACAAACTTTTATTGACTGCTGCAGCAGTAGGATGGAAATCCTAAAGGGTTGTCTCTCGACTTTGTGTAATTTCTTTTTTTTTTTTTTTAAAGGTTTTTTTTTAAATTTTTATTATTATTATTATTATTTATCCAGTTGTGTGTGTGCATATGTATGTGTGCGCGCATGCTTGTGTGTGTGTCTGTGTGTGTGTAGAACCACGGACGAACTCGGGAACCACCACGGACGCCTCCACCTCCTTCCGCCCCGGGATTCACAGGCTCCGCCCTACCAGGACCAGAAGCGCAGGCCGCCCCCGTTTCCGCCTGGCGTCTATACGTGGGATCTGGGATCCGAACTCAGGACCTTCCGCCTGCAAGGCAGAGGCTTAACCCCTGAGCCACCTCTCCAGCCCGACTTTGTGTAATTTCTGCAATCCCATAATTGTTTTCGGATTGCAAGTTATTTTGCACCTCTCTGTATCTGTCTCTACCTTCAGTGACTCTAGTCTCCAGGAGTTAGTGAATTTCTGACACTGGCAGAAAGGGAGCCTAAGGCAATCTGTGACTTTCTCTGAAGAGGCCGTAACTATGCACATGTCAATTGTATGTTAGATATGTGAAGATAAATGTGGTTTAGGGTATAACTAAATTCAGGAAAAGACATGCCAATACATATTAAATTAAACAAATACAAAAATAAGTGAAGTGAATATTCCTTTCTTAAAACCTACAGTTCTACCCACATACAACCTATGAAGTCCTGGTAGAAAAGTGCATTGTCTATGTTAAGGAGGTCCCCTGTTCTTCCTGTACCCATCCTACGTGACCTCTCAGGCATTAACACAGGGTTCTTTTCATTTTAGTCCCTTACATGTTCCTTGACAGGAGTCATGCCTTAAACTAATGCGCTTACTGAGACACATACACCAATGATGCCCGAATACCCATAGTTTCGAAATCTCCTTTGAGATTCGGGCTGAGAATTTTCTACAAGGTTCTGCCCACTTCTCAATCCCAGAATGTTCACAAGAGGGACACATATTTTTTAATTTGTCCTTCCCCTCTTCTGTACTATTGATCAAAACAAAACTTTAAGAATGCTTACATCTTCCTTAAGCTTGTTTTTCTCCTGATGGTCCAAAAAGGCACAGAATGCAAATGTCCTGACTCATGTGTCTTCTCTCCTCTATTGAATAATGTGACTTATGTATCGACCCTGATGAAACTCTGCTTTAAGAAAGCGAGGAAGTTGCAGACACTGCCAGTAGCGCAGGATCAGGAACAGAGAGAATCCATGCACAGTGCAACAATAGGCAAAGGGCAAATGGTCTATGGTAACTATAAAAAAAAAGACCTGTTGGTTCCTGAATTAGCAAAAGTCCAAGGCACAGTAAAAAAATACACTACTGACATAGTAGTCTGATTTTATATTTTCTTAAATTTTTATACATAATATAGTAATATCCTAGGATCCATCTAGATCATCTCTGTTGGGTGTTTGTTTGGCTGTCCTGGGTAGAGCTTATCTTCATCAATTCTTTGTACATGAATCTATACCAAGTTTGTGTTACTTTCAGTCCTATACTAACTGCACTCTGATCCCATAACTCAGCAAAACTTTATCAATGAGTCAATAATAACCTTTCTTCCCAAAATATGTACTTTCAATAAGCCATGCAACTTTTCTCTAAGCAACTGCTAAGGGAAACAGAAAGCAAATATGGAGAGAATTAAGATATCCAAAACCCAAATAGTACATTTCATAAGAGGTTTTTCTCCTTAATTGGAATTAAATTTTGTTTCTTTTATAGTAACACTGACTGTTCTCAAATATTATTCAAAGAAGTTGTCCCAAACTGCTTCAGTTGGAGACAGATGCCTTTGGAGTCTATTGATTTCTACATTCATTTCTTGGTTGCAGTTACCACAGATGGGGTGTTTGGTTTAGTTTGCCTGTTTTGTTCTCATTTAACCTAAATGAAAACTGTAAGCATAATTTCTGTCAGTGTTTCTACTTCTGGTCATTTATTTATTGTCACACTAACTGATGTTATTTTGAAACCTCAGTGAAATTTCTGATGCAACTATGTCAATGCCCCTGCTTTAGAGTCTATGCCATCTTCATTATTTTTTATAATTTCGGGAGAAGGTTTTTGCTTTTTTTCAATATATTTGTTATTATTCAGAGAAATTAAACTCCTTGTACTTTAAAAAAAAGCCTTGAGCTGATCTACTTAGAATCCAGGGACAAAATTATACTAAAGTAGCAAGAATGTGGTACTTCCTGATGAACTATCAGTCAGAGAGATCTTAAAGGACCCCAAGTAATATAGGCTTTTGCCATTGCTATTGGTTGCTCTCCAAAAACTGTCAGTAAGACTCTATTACTGAAGATGCAACACTTATGGATCACAGAAAGATGTATCAATTGGAACTAGTCTGAAGACTTTCTCCTTGCTGAATAGCTTACATGGTACCAAGGAATACTGTACATTCTGCTGGGAAAGAGAAACAACCACAAGCCCCATCAATAGCATGAGATCTGTAAGTTGCACTACAAATCATCATGGGAAAAGGTGACCACCAGTGTAATAGTGGCATGAGTATCAAGGAGACAACCAACAGCTTTCTAATTGAACTCAAAACCTGCTTGTCAGAATGGTACACATTCCTGTTATTGTAAACTAGAACAAGAACCTAAAAAAGGAAGGAAATAAATCAACAGGGAAATCAGCCTGAACCTATAGGTAGGAAGACAGTACATCAAACTTCTCTGTAGGTAGCTGTTACTTTACCCATAGGTTGGAAGAACATTTAACATTCAGCCTAGAAGTCTTCTACAACAGAGGTAGAGGAGCTCAATTCCCTGACAGTATGCAGCTTAAAGCAACAGAGGAGCAGTGAAGTAGAAAGCAATGGCCAACCATAATGCAGAGTATCAGTGACTTAGCGGTGCTCATCCAGGGTCAAGCAGAAAAATAATATTGTATTATTCTACTACAGTTGTGTATTTCATGTTTGAGTGGTAAACAGTGCAACAAGTTGTGTAGCTGCCTAGGCTTCTGCGTAAAATTTCTCTAAGAGACTCATTGCCAAGCAAAGTCTGTTTTCAGAAACTCAGGGACCACATACATGGTGATGAGGTAAATACTTGAAAAAGAACAAGCCATAACAAAATTGGAATTAGTTCTACCAAACTTTTCAGTTATTTCCTTAAAAATTTTTGTTTCTATAATATCAAGTGGACACAGAATATGTATGCTGATGCTCAGTGCTTCTGGAGACTTAGCTTTACATAGCAGTGAGTTGCCATAGTGGCATGATGCATAGCTGCTGCTTGTGTGACATAGCTCTGTAAGTGCAGTTGTACACCTGGCCAAGGGAGATATGGTGATTGCCCCAGTTATGGTAATACCCACCAATGATGCTGTAAAGCACCTTCGCACCAGATGGAGCTTTTATATACTTGAAATCACATTAGAACCAGAGCTCAAATAACTTGAACTGATATGAAAGCTGATACTTTTATTTTTTTTTTCATTTTCTCTTAAATACGTTTGTAGTCATTTTGCCTCAAGGAATCTCAATGGCAGAAGTTCTGTAAATGGCTGTTCCATGGATACGGCATGTGAACTGAGTCTGTGTTTCAAAAATCAAACAAATAAAAGCACAGAGTCCTATGCTCTGGAGTGTTGCTAATCCTTCCACATGGCTCTTCACAGATGGGTGCTCTCAAAAGAAAAGCCTCAGTATTCAGAAACATGCATCAGCTGTAAATGGAAGAACCTTAAAATCTGTTGTCTTTGAAGGTGGTGGAATGTGATATAACCATTCAATCATGATTAATTTTGATTCAATCCCAATCTGGATAGGCACTTTGTTGGGTTTTATATGTATTTTACAATTCATTCTTCATCAGATTGGGTAACAGTAACCTTATTTGTAAATAATTCTGAGACTTAGAACATTTAAATGACTTTCCAAAGCTTACAATTTAGTGAATGAATGTTAAGGCAATATTTTTGTTGTGTCCATACATTTTTTTTCATTCAAAAAAAGATTTTGGGGCTCGGTGATTAAAGTGGCTAAAGTGCTTGCCATGCAAGCAAAAGGAAAGAAGTCTAGATTCTCAGATCCTATGTAAAAATGTATCACAAATGTGGCACCCACCTGTAATTCCAGCCCTAAAAAGTAAAACTTAGGCATCCCAAAAGGAAACTGGTTGGTTAGAATACCATATAGAAAAGCTTTAGGTTTAATTAGAGAACCAATCTCAAAGAATAAAATGGAAAAATAATGAAGAATGACTCTTGATCTCAACCTAATGCCTTTACATGCGTGTGTACATGTTTGCACACATGCATACCTCATGCATGTACACCTACATACTACAAACATACACAATGCACTCATATAAATGAATAAATAGACTTGTAAAAACATTTTTTGGCAGGAATACTATTCTCATTGAGTTACGTTTCAGAGGCAATGAAAGACTTAGTCTGTCACCAAGGAAATAACCAAACATCATACAGTCACGGGGATATAATAGTCTACAATGAAAAATTAAACAGGATAAAGATATAGGGAGTGATGAGAAATTTTTTCTCCTCCAGTTCTTCTTCAGTCCTAGCTTCTGTCCTTTCCTTGTTCCCTTCTTTCTTATTACTTGGTATGAATGTATATTTTTATTTTTTTATTTTTCTGCTCATACAAACGTAATAGGTACCCCTGTCCCCTCCCTCCCTCCACTCCTCCCTGGACTTCCCTGCTCCCTCCCTCCATTTCCCCTTCCTTTGCCCCTCCATCTCTTTCTCCCAGTGCCCCCTCCCTCCATCTCTGAAGCATCCTTTAATGTGTATATCAAACTGGGTCCTCCTCTCTGATGAGGTATAAGGACTAAATAGCATTTCCTAGAACTCTTTCTTGTGTTCCCCTTAAGTATAGGAACACTGTTGTGACTGTTAATCCCTTGCTTCTAAGGATCCTAGTGGGGTTAATTCTTTCGGTGGGATATTTGTCTTCCTGGGTTTTGTGTCTCATGGATTTGTACTTTGACGTGGGCATTGTAGTTTTGTCCCTTAAGACCTTTCAGATTCTGTGTGTTTTTGACTGAACTGATTTAGTTGGTATTACTACTCTCAGGCAGTGCTTGCCTTTTAGTTGGGTTCGTTTGTTTGTTGTTAGTATTATTTCCTAGATGAGGTTATTTGGCTGTTAGTACATCAGTTAAGTGAGATTAAGTAGACAGGGGGTAAATATTAGTATGGTAGTGCACTTTTACGATTTAGTATCTTGTTGATATGTGAGGGTGAGTAGTATAATCCCTGGAGTTGTATATATTTTTGGGGTAGCTGTATGGAAAAGTTAATCTGCAGTGATTAATACTAAAAAGGAGCAGCATGGTAAAAAAAAAAAAAAGAGGTTTACTTATCTTTGGGCTGGATGTGAAGAATCTCTCCCATGTGATAGGATGATTTTAGAGGACTTCAGATGTATGGCCTTTGTCCCTTAGAGCTTTGCTTGGGTTTTCTTTGGATTCTGTTGAATTCTGAGTATCAATGTGTCCTCCGGGAACCACGAGTGAGAGTCCCCATGGGTCTGAGGGGCAGAGGGGCTGATGGTGATAACAGAACTCTTCACCTGGGACCTGGGACTTGGCTTAGTGGCCCACCCAGGCTGCAGGGATGGAGGACCACGAGCAAGTCCTGTCCTGGTCTGGCGGGCAGGTGGGCAGGAGGAAAAAAGGGGCTGGGGCAAACAGCTGGGTGTTGCCCCGGCTGGTGGGAAGAGCTGGGTCAAGGGGCGACCTGGGGCCTGGGTAACTCACCTGGGATGGAGGACCGACCAATGGTGAGTCCGTCTCGGGCGGGCAGGTGGGCGGGCTGTATCAATATACTTAACTACTTATTTCTCAAATTACCAGCGTAACTATTTGGTTTACTTTGACATTTTTGCCAAACATCAATGAATAGTGTTTGGTTTAAATCTGATGTTCAGAGCTTGAAAGAAAAAGCTTCTGCTCCCATAACAGTAAATAAACTGAAACTACATCAAAGTAATGATGTAATAGGACAAACCTCTGTACTGAAGTCTAAAGAGACAGGTAAATTGATTACAAGGAGCGCTGAGATTCTACAAGAAGAAACAGAATCCAATGTACGGTGATTGTGGAGTCTGGTTACAGACTTAATCGATCAATAAAACTTTGGTGTACTTAGTCTTGTGTGTATGTGAATGCAGTGTATATTTATCTTTTCATGAATTAACAACCTCCCATTGCCCCACCAGAATCTCTCTAAAAATGTCAGAGAACAAAATGTCTTCTGCTTCTAATGAATTAATGAAAATTAAACAATTTTAAATGCATTCAGAGTTCACTATAACCTTCTAATTTAAACTTTTTATCTTTACCTGAGACTAAAGTGATGTGAAGGGAAAACAGTTACACAACTCTAACCTTTTAGTCTGCCTCACCGAAAGAAAGGGACAAAAATAGTAAATGTTTCTAAAGGCTGCCATTCTGAAACTCGAGCTCACTGAAAGATGGAGTCATGCATTGTATAGTACTTCCTTCCTGGTAAATTATTAACACATTAACGTGACTCCAGTATAATATAGAGTCAGTGAGAGAAATGTAATACATAGATCCTACTTAAGAAGTTCTCAGACGGATCTAGTGGGATAGCTTATGGGGTGACCTGTGTTTTAATCCCTGGAAACCCACATGATGGAAGGAGATAACTGCTCTCTGAAGTTGTCTTCTGACTTCCACCAATATTTACTTTCTCACTCTCCCTTTCGCTTCACATGCATAAAACTATAACCAACACATCTCCTTTCTCTCCTTTTCTTCCTCTCTGTCTGTTTCTGTCTCTGAAAAAAAAGAAAAATATAATAGAAAAAGTCAGAGAAACCCACAAACAAGAGTAAAAGCAAGTAAAATGGCAAGGAAATTGCAGGAGACTAAAGACTGGTTTCTCTACCTATAGAGAATATTAAGCCCTGCTTGTTTCCTGCACAAGTTTAACCTAACACCCAATCCTAAGAGATTAAGTAACTCAGTTTCTATTCTTTGATACAGTTAAAATAATATATTCAGAATTAGGAGGAAAATTTGTAAGAAAAGGAAAGCTTTATAGAACAAATATCAGAACCAGATTAAAATATGATAGATATGTTAGGATTAGCAGGTGCAAGATTCAAATAACTGCAGTTAACATATTAAGCACCTATTTTTAAAAATGTATTATCATTATTATTTCCGCTCATACAAACTTAACAGGTACACTGGTCCCCTCCCTCCATCCACCTCCCCCTGCTCCTCCCTCCCCTCTCCCCTCTCTCCCCATTCCCCAGTGCCTCCCCCCCCCCAATCCCCGGAGCATCCTTTAATGTGCATGCCAAACTCTCCTCTGGGTCCTCCTCTCCGATGAGGTACAAGGACCCAGAGGCATTTCCCAGAACCCTTTCCTGTGTTCCCCTTAAGCTTAGGAACACTACTGTGACTGTCAGTTCATAGCCTCCAAGGATCCTAATGCCTTTAGTCCATGCTAGACTTTGTGGGGTCAATAATGTCTTGGACATAGCGCAGGTCATGCAAAGTCCTTTTATGATTGCTTTGGCCCTAATTTGTGTGGAGTATCATGCATATATCATTACTCCTCCCATCCTTGTGCTCTTAGAGTCTTACTGCCCCCTCTTCCACAAATTTCCCTGAGTTTTATGATGGGGAGAGATTAGGCTGGCCCAGTTCCAGAAGTTGATATAGAGTCTCTGATGTTCTGAATTATGATTTGTTAATTTTTTTTTCAGTTTTGCTGCTCCTGCAAGTTTTGATTTGCATTTCCCTGATGGTTACTTCACTCAATATAATTGTTTCTAATTCCATCCATTTCCCAGCAAATTGCATTAATTCATCATTTTTGATGGCTGAGTAGTATTCCATTGTATAAATGTACCACATTTTCTTTATCCACTCATTAACTGTTGGACATTTGGGCTGATTCCATGACTTTGCTATTTTAAACAGTGCTGCTATGAACATGGTTGTGCTTGTGCTATCGAGGTGAATTTTTGCTGTATGGGGGGTTATTCCCAAAAGTGGTATAGCAGGGTCATATGGCATTTCAATCTTTAACTTCATTAAGAATCACAAGACTGCTCACCAGAGTGGTCGTATTAGCCTGCATTCCCACCAGCAATGTAGGAGAGTTCTCCTCTCTCCACATCCTCTCCAGCACTTGGTATTGTTTATGTTGTGGATTTTTGCCATCCTGACTGAGGTGAGATGATATCTCAGGGAAGTTTTTATTTGCATTTCCCTGATGGTTAAGGATGTGGAGCATTTTTAAAGATATTTGTTAAACATTTTAATTTCATCCTTGGTGAAGTTTATTTTAAGTTCCCAGGCCCATTTTTTAAGTGGGCCATTTGTTTCCTTGGTGTTTACTTTTCTAAGTCTTTGTGCATTCTGAATAATAGAGCTCTATCAGATATGTGGTTAGTGAAGATTTTCTCCCATTCTGTGGGTTGCCTTTGTGCTCCAGTTACAATCTCTTTATCTGTACAGAAGCTCTTTAATTTCACAAGATCCCATCTATTGAGTGTTGGTCGTAGTGATTGTGCTATTGGATGTCCCTTTAGGAGCTGTTGGCCTAGCCCAACCAGCTCAAGGGAGTTCCCTATCCTTTCAACTATGGTTTTTATAGTCTTTGGCCTTATATTGAGGTCCTTGATCGATTTGGAATTAATTCTTGTACATGGTGTCAAGTACAGGTGCAGTTTTAACCTTCTGCATGTGGATATCCAGTTTTTCCAGCACCATTTGTTGAAGATGCTGTTTTTTTTTCCATTAGATTTTTTGGGCCCTTTTGTCAAAGATCAGATAGGTGTAGTTGTGTGGGCTTATATCTGGGTCTTCAACCCTTATCCATTGATTTGTGTGTCTATTTTGGAGCTAATACCAGGCTGTTTTTACAACTATAGATTTGTAGTATAGACTAAGGTTTGGTATGGTGATACCTCCAGCCATGTTTTTGTTACTCAAGATTGTTTATGCTATCCTGGATCTTTTGTGCCTCCATATGAATTTTCAGATTGTTTGATCAACTTCTTTGAAGAATTGCTTTGGGATTTTAATTGGCATGGCATTGAATCTGTATATTTCCTTTGGTAGGATGATCATTTTTATGATTTTGATTCTGCCAATCCAGGAACATGGCAGGTCTTTCCACCATCTGTTGTGTTCTGAAATTTCTTTCTTTAGGGTTTTAAAGTTTTCATTATAAAGTTCTCTTACTTCCTTTGTTAGGTTTACACCAAAGCATTTCATTTTTTTAGGGGCTAAAGTAAATGGGATTGTTTCTCTCAGGGCTTTTTCACTTCTTTCATTCTGGCCATATATGAAGGCCACTGATTTTTGTACATTTATTGTGTATCCTGCCACCCTGCTGAGCTTCTGTATTAATTCCAGGAGCTTCCTGGTGGAATTTTTGGGATCATTCAGGTATAAGATCATGTCATCTTCTAATAGAGATAACTTGACTTCTTCTTTGCTGAATTGAATCCCTTTTATATCCCTTTCTTGTCTTATGACTTCAGCTAAGACTTCAAGTACAATATTGAATAGAAGTGGTGAGAGTGGACAGTCTTGTCTAGTTCCTGATCGAAGTGGAAATGCTTCAAGTTTTTCCCCGTTGAGTATAATCCTTTCTGTGGGCTTGTTGTGTACAGTTTTTATTATATTGATAAAAGTTCCTTCCATTCCAACTGTCTTCTAGGGTTTTGATCATAAAGGGCTGTTGGATCTTGTCAAAAGCTTCCTCTGCATCTATCAAAAGTATCTCTGTGGTCTTGGATTTTAGACTGGTGTACATGGTGAATTACATTTATTGATTTGTGTATGTTGAACCAACCTAGTTAGAGGTATATCAATCTTATTGATTTTTTCAAAAAAACAGCTTTTTTACTGGTTGATTTTCTATTTTGTTTTCCTAATCTTGATTTCAGATATTTCTCTCCTTATTTTGCTAATCTCCTCTCTTCTACTGCTTTTGGGATCAGATTGCTCTAGTATCTCTAAAGCTTTAAGCTGCATTGTTAAGTTGTTTATTTCTAATGATTCCATTATTTTTGATGTAGGCATTAAGAGCTATGAACTCACCTCTTAGGACTTTCATTGTGTCCCAGAGACTTTGGTAAGTTGTATTTTCATTATCGTTCACTTTCAGGAAATCTTGAATTTCCTTTTTAATTTCTTCCTGAATCCAATTCTCATTCAGCCTCATAGTGTTAAATTTCCAGGAGTTAGTGTATTTTCTGTTGCTTGTTGTGTTGTGATGTCAAGCTTTAGGCCATGGTGGTCTGATAAGGTACAGGCTAGAATTTAAATTTTCCTGTACATGTGGAGATTCATTTTGTGGCCCAATATGTGATCTATTTTGGAGAAAGTTTCATGTGCTGCTGAGAAAAATGTGTATTCTTTGGTGCATGGATGAAAAGTTTGATAGAGATCTCTAAGGTTTATTTCTGTAAGGGTTTGATTAAGCTCCAAAGTGTCTCTGTTAAGTTTTTACCTGTTGATATCTACCCACGTTGAGAGGGTGGTGTTGAAATCCCCAAGACTTATCATTTAGTGGTTGATTTCTCGCTTTAGATGTTGTAGGGTTTGCTTAATGAATGTGGGAGGGCCCGTATTGGGTGCATATATGTTCAGTATTGTGAAGTCTTCCTGGTGAATTTTGTCCCTGTGACTAAAATGTAGTATCCATCTGTGTCTCTTATGATTTTTTTTTGGTTTGCAGTCCACTTTGTCTGATAGCATAATGGCTACCCCTGCCTGTTTTCTGCTTCCATTAGCTTGCAGAATTTTTGACCAGTCTTTTATTTTTAGGATGTGCCTATCTTTTGTGGTGAGATGGGTTTCCTGCAGGCAGGAGATTGATGGGTTGTGGTATTTAATCCAAGTTTGTAATCTGTGTCTCTTGATCGGTGAGTTAATTCCATTAATATTTAATGTTATAATGGAGAAACTATTTTTAATTACGGAGATTTATTATGTTTAGTGGCTTTTGTAAGTGTATTGTTTCGCTTTTAGGTTTTGGTGATATTATATTTCCCTTCTGTTCTCCTGGATTGCCTGTTTTTTTCTGCAAGCTTGAGTATCATTTCTAGCATTTTTTATTCAAATTTTTTTATTATTTCCGCTCATACAAACTTAATAGGTACACCAGTTCCCTCCCTCCCTCCTCATCCCCCATTGCCTCCCCCCCCCAATTCCCAGACAGTCCTTTTTTTTAAACATTTTTATTATTATTTCCACTCATACAAACTTAATAGGTACACTGGTTCCCTCCCTCCCTCCTCCTCCCCCCAAACCCCCTGCTCCCCCTCCCCTCACCCCTCTATCTCCATCCCCCAGTGCCTCCCACCCTAATTCCCAGAGAGTCCTTTAATGTGCATCCCTGACTCTCCTCTGGGCCCTCCTCTCCGATGACGTACAAGGACCCAGTGGCATTTCCCTAAACTCTTTCCCGTGTTCCCCTTAAGCATAGGAACACTACTGTGGCTGCCAATCCCTTACCTCCAAGGATCTTGGTGCCTTTAGCAGATCATTTCTAGCATTTTTTTGAAGGCCTGGTTTGGTGGACACTGTATCCCTTCAAGTTGTCTTTGTGCTGGAAACTTTTTCTTTCTCCTTTGATCATGACAGATAGTTTTGCGGTGTATGCCTGGGTTGACATTTTTGCTCATTCAGTACTTGAAGTACGTCTCTCCAAGCTCTTCTTGCTTTTACTGTTTCTATTGAGAAGTCATTTGTTGTTTTAATAGGTTTACCTTTAAAAATGACTTCTTTTTTTTTACCTTGAAGCTCTCAGCACCATTTCTTTATCTTGAATATGGAGTGTTTTAACTATTATTTGCCTGTGGCGAGTTTCTATTTTGGTCATATCTGTTTATGGTGCGGAATGCCTCTTGTATATGGATGGGCTTCTCTTTTTTTAGATGAGAAAAGTTTTCCTTGATGATAGTATGAAAAATTTCCTCAGGTGTGGTATTTTGGGATTCTTGCTCTGGTATTCCATGAGTATGCATGTTCGGCTTCTTCAGGGTGTCCCATAACTCTTGAATATTTCTTTTGAGTATCTTTTTGGTTTTAACAACCTCTTCCATTGAGTTGATTAATACTCCCACTTTGTCTTCAAGGTCTGAAATTCTATTTTCTGCTTCGTTAGTTCTGCTGATAAGACTCTCTGTTGAGTTCTGGTTTGAGGATAACTTGTCTCTTAGTTCAGTTTTAAACTCTGCTTTAGTCTTGTTTAACTGCTCTATGCCTGTTTTTGTTTCTTGAACTGTTTTTCTCAACTACTCCAAGTGTGTTGTGTTCCTCTTCAAAGTGATTGATGCAGTTATTTAATTCCTCCCGGATTTCCTCTTTCATAGTATTGAACATGGTAATTATCATGTTTTGAAAGTCGTTATCCTAGATCAGGCTTTCTTGGCTATTTTCCGTGGGTTTGTTCTGGTTGGAGTCTATCATTATGGGATTAATTCCTTCAGTGGGAGATTCGTTTTCTTGGATGTTGTTTCTCATGGATTTGCACTTTGACTTGGGCATTGTCGTTTTAACTCTTAAGACCTTCTTTCAATTTCTGTGCATTTTTCACTGAACTGAATTATTTGGCCTAGAGCAGCTCCTGCTCCAGCTGGCTCGTGGGAGGAGCTGGGACCAGTGGGCTGCCTGGGGTTTGGGGGTGGGCAGGAGGTGCTTACCTAGGTCGCCATGAGTCCCGGGCTGGACTGTGTGTGTCCTGGGCAGGTGGGGAAAGGGTTTTAAGCACCTATTGAAACAAATTTAGATGGAAGAATCCATAGATAAAATAAGCCAGGAGTGCTGACAACTCTTAAGACAAGAATTAAAGGAAGCAATAAACATTGTAACATAAATCAAAAAACATGTTGATAGGTTCATTGGAAGTTAAAGTATTTTAGCAGCATCTCTATGCATGCTAGAACTAACATGCAAATCTTTGTCTTTTTTTGTGAATCTTGCCAATGTTTACTATTGGGATCTGGAGTAGCTTCTACTCTGGGGTGCAATTTTTACTCCCAATGTATGAAGTTCTTTGTTTTTCACATAAAAATCTGTACTGAGAACAAAGTCTGTTATGATAATTGCCATTACCCCTATACTCTCTCATGAATGTGACATCTGACTTTTCTTATCCATAATTGTCACTTAATGGTAAATTTCGTTTTGACTCATTCTGTAGGTTTATGTCCCAGACTTTGGTCAAGGATGCATAGGATATGATTATCGACATACCTGAAATTCATTCCAATCCCTAATCAATTGTGTCTGATGTCCATTCATGAAGATTTCTGCAGTCTATGTAACCCCCAATTCGAAGGTCTGTCGCCTCCTCACCTAGCAGAAAATTGTGTTGTGTGGCTCATTTATCTCTGCTGTTTTTGGAAAACTATTTTCAAAGATGGGCACAGAAAAAGCACAGATCTTTATGATTTTGTTCAGTTTTAAAGTTGTTTATGGTAGGAAAGACTATGAGGACTATTGCAATACTAGATACTGCTACAATTAAAAGCCAAGCTTTTCATTGGTTATAACCTTTGGTTTGAATACATTTTGTGTTCAACTTAAATGTGAGATTCTTGCAAACAAGCTCTAGCTGTGTTATTTATTTATTTATTTTTTATTATTTATTCAGTTGTGTGTGTGCGTATGTATGTGAGCGCGGGTGTGTGTCTGTGTGTGTGTAGAACCACGGACGAATTCTGGAACCACCATGGACCGCCTCCACATCCTTCTTGTTTACTCTGCCCCGGGGTTCACAGGCTCCGCCCTACCAGGACCAGAAGCGCAGGCCGCCCCCGCTTCCGCCTGGCGTCTATACGTGGGATCTGGGATCTGAACTCAGGACCTTCCGCCTGCAAAGCAAAGGCTTAACCCCTGAGTCACCTCTCCAGCCCTCTAGCTGTGTTATTTTATGTATAACTCTAAGAACTTTAACACTTGGTTAACATGTGTGGCTCTTTGTTCATTCATTAAATTATTCCATAGCTTTTTGTTCAACATCTGTCGTGTGTTACCATAGTTATTTGCAGAGATAATTAGTACAGGACTTTGGCATGTATTATTAGCCCATAACCTAGTTGAAAGTACATTGCATTTAATGGAGTAGACATGTCAACAAATTCTTAAAAATTTAGTTTGTAGCTACAAAGTTTAATGAAGGAAAAATGGAGTAAGGCAGTTCTCTCTGAGGTACAGAGAAATCACTGTGATATTGGGTGACCAATTTAGTTGAATTGACGATATGAACAGAAATCCTAGGATTCTCAGTTAGTTGAATTGAATATGAACAGAAATCCTTGTCTTCAGAATAAAGGAGTATCAACATAAGTTTACTTAAGGATAAGGATATTCTTATGACAATGTTATATATTGCAAAGCAGTAATATTAATAATTTATCTGACACCAGTGGAGGAAAAGAATTCTTTTAGAAGAAAGCAGAGCCTCAGAGAGTCTCTGCTTTCAAATTTTCATTCTCTTTAGGCAGTGTGTGAAAGGTCTTGTTCCCACTGGTTTATTTTCTGTCACATTACACAATGTCTAACTATTAATTCTTTGTGTACTCAGCTTCTTCCATAGTCTTAGTAAATCACTAATTAATATTTTACTATGTCAGAAGCACTTGCTGTGTGATAAAATGTACAATGCTTCAAGTTGGCTTTGTACATACTTAGCCTTGTGCAAGTTATTGCTGCCCATGATGTATGATATAGAAACTGAAGGTACATGGCACAAAGAAAGGGAAAAGAGAAAGTAGGATGCAATTTCTGACTCTCCATGTTTCATTATTCAGGTTTCATGATGACATCATCACAGCTCCTCATCCAATCAAAGATTAGTCCATATTAAGTGCTTTTTTGTTGGACATATGTAATAAAAAGAGAAACAGACACATTTAATTATGAATGAAGAGTTACAAGGCTTACAATATTAATAGTATATGCATGAGACATCCCTGTTTTTGTTTTCTATTAAGTTGATTGAGAAAAACATTTTGGGAAGTGCTGCGCGGTTAAGAGAGAGAAATAAGGGACAGCCTTCATCCTGAAGATTCCTGCCATATGGAAGAAGAGATAATTATCTAAAAAGATGATTGACACAGAAAATGGAGTGAAATGGTTGCACAAGTAGCATATGAAATTTATCAGACATGAAATTCTATGTGTTAACTCTAATCTCTGATGTAAAGGGCACATTGTTACCCTGATTTGGAGCATGTAGGTATGGGAAACATTCTGACCAAGAGGACATACCTAGTTAGTGACACAGCTGGTATGTAATGTCTCACCAAGCCACCTGATTTCTGGCATCTGCATATAAAACTAGACTGCAATGCAGAGGAGGTAATCCTTCACCATTAGGTCTACTATGATGACCAGAGACTTGAAAAAAAGTCAGATTAAATTGATAAGGCATGACTCATCTATTGCAATATGGGGTATATCTGTCCTTAGAAAACATGCAGACTGCCTTCTTTTGTCAGAAGGACCCCAAATTATCATGACCTGATGAGGTTAGATATCTACAGAAAGGAGTTCATGCCTCCTATCTTTACCACCTACCTATTACCTCAAGAAAAGGTAAAGGATTATCGTGAGCTATCACCTGAGGCTATTTAAGTCCTTTAAGATTTATTTCCTCCAAACCTTATCATTATTTACTCAGCTCTGTAAATCCTTTAATCCACATTTTACCTCAAGAGCGTACACATTTCTCCAGTCAGCAGAAATACTTATTGCTCTTCATAAATTATTAAATTAACTTTATGGCTCAGAACTAAGTATCTCATGAATTTGTTATTGTGAATTAGTAATACTTTTGTATGTTTGTACAATGCTTTGCAATGGAAGACCACATGAATTATATTATTTCATTTTTATAACCATCTAGTATTTTAAAGAAAGCCAATATCAATATCACTTTAGCCATGAAATACTGATGTCATTTGACTCCCCCTCCCCATGCTTGTGTGCTTGAATTTTTAGCTAGTGTTGATATTTGGAAAGATCGTAGCACCTTTGAGAGGTGGAGCTTTGCTGGAGTCAGGATCGTTAGAGGACTTAGGCTTTGAGGATTGGCGACTCAGCCCTACTTTCTTTTCAGTTTATTCTTTCTTTCTCTGTCTTTGTGGTGGCTACAGTGACTCAAATTAGTCTCCTGTGTCTACCTTTGGTTGTGCTTTCTCTTCTGTGATTTCATCCATAATGGAGTATATTTCCTTTGAAACTATAAGCCAAATGAATCTCTTTTCTATTAAGTTATGAATGAGTAATGTCTCATAGCAATAAAAGAAAACTAAATACAACAGATTTTGAAGGAGAAAAGGCACAAAACTAGAAGGATACAAGAATTAAAACTTTATGTACTGAGGGACAGCAAGAGATGAGAGAGAGAGAGAGAGAGAGAGAGAGAGAGAGAGAGAGAGAGAGATCTGAGAAGGGAAGACGACATGATCAACTAGTCAGAAGTTGGGGTGATTAAATAGAATGGAGAAGAGATATTCAGATGAGAAGTGAGAGAACTGAATTACATTGTACTCTTGGAACAAGACCTGCCTTGTGTTCGAGGAGGGTTTGCTGGCCATCTATGGGCTTCTTGTACTACAGTGAGGAAGGTTTGCTGGGAGTCTCATGGTGGTTTCAACAGAGGGCTCCATTTATTGGGCTGATTTAAGAATGGGGAGGGGACATTTAAGTGACCAATTTAAGTTGTCATGACATAATGACTGTCTAGGTTCAGAGGATGAAGTACAGGAAAAATTTTGATGTTTTTCAGAGTTTCGGAGGAGATAAAGAGAACATTGGGCATAATAGCAACAAGAAAGTGTGTAAAAAAAGGGGGAGGCTAACTCGCAGTAAGTTTTTTCTTCACCTTGTTGGAGCGATACAATGTGACTCACAGGAGTTGTCAGGAGAACATTCATGGCCCACTGAATAAGAACTTGATTTTAGAGACTTGAAAGAACAAAGGCATTTATGCAATCTTGTTGGGTTCAACATCAAGGCACTATTCAGAGGAATGGAAGAAAAGAGACTTAGGAAAGATGTAGTTGCCTCATGGAGATGCTGCATGAAGAGATATATATGAGAAATGCTAAAAGCAGTGGTCAGAGCTACAGAAGGAGAGCGACAGGTCAGAGTCTCTGGGGAGGCTCTGGAAGTCTATATGGAGGGTTACAAAAAATAAAGTAGGGTCAGAAAGAATTTAGAAGAGACCTCAAAGAGGTATTGGACATGACAATGTAATCAAAGCGATCCTGTGGAAGGAATTTTAGATTTCCACCGCTGTAAATAGGCAGGTATATACGTGTGATTCTCCATGGGAGTATTTTTGTAGAACTCAGTAAAAGTTGCTCATATCAATATGCCATTAAGAAAAAGATTAAATTTTGAAATCGTTGGTCTCAATCTCCTAGACTCCAGCGATTCTCCTGCTACAGCCTCCAGAATTCCTAGGACTATTTACATAAAGCACCATGCCTAAAGAAAACTATACTCCTTTGGATGAAATTATAACTTGAAAAAAAGTGTAAAACATTCTTAGGAATGTCTTAAAAGTTCAGGAGGGTCTTGCAACCTCATGGGAGCTACTAGGTCCTAAGGGATAATCCAGGTCAAAGATCACATAAAAAAAAAAAACTATGGTTGATTCCAGTGGGAACACACACACATACACACACACAACCACCACAACCACCACCACCTCCTCCACCACCACTACTCCACCAACTCCAACAAGAACAAAAACCAGAAGGACCTGAATATGAGAGGAAAACTTGTAGAGGAGGGAGGTTGGCAGACATGGGGGGAGAGATAAGATAAGGTGGATGGTAAAAAAATCAGAATACATTATATACATGTATGAAAATGTCAAAAAGCAGAGTCCATCACTAAAGAAAAGTGAAAAAATAAGCATATTCTTAGCCAAAAATAAATCGAGGGGAGTTAAAATGTTTGCAAGGTATTGAAAGTACCCCCACACTGCAGTGGAACATAAAGGTTTGCAAAAGCAAAAATTTTCAGACAGCCCAAGTAAGCAGAGTGCTTTCAAACACCTGGTGCCGAGAAAGTTTTAGAAGCGGTATATTTAGTCACAGTTTTACCAACTCACCTTGCTTGTGCTAGTTTCTTAATTTTTACTTCATATATGGATATATTTGCATGAAAAAGAATACTTTTTAAAGTTTCATCTATTTTTTTCTTGTTTGTTCCTTTACCTGAAGTCATAATCATATTTCCAAAGGAATAAATGATGATTTCACAAATAAAGGATTATAGCTTGGGAGGATAATTAGATGCTAGAAAATGAAGTTCCAAGATGAAGGTCTTGTTTGTAATATCAAGTGTTTGTTAGAAATACAGTAAGGAGTGATGAAATTGCAATCAAATGTGATATATTATAGGGTGATTGGATGCATTTGGTCGAAGGCATTTCAGGTGTTGGAAACTTTTTTTTAATGTTATGTATTTAAAAGGGTATGTAGATTAGTCCTGTCCCAGAGCATTTACATGAGAAGGTAGTTTTTTTCTTGTTAAAATTGCTACTGTAATTTCATAAATCTGACATCATTGCTACTGAGAGTTCATTTGGATGGCCAAAATGCAATGCCAAACCACAGAGAGAAATGTCTACATGACACCAATCCCTGTAATGGTAAAAACTAAGTTCCATCCACGCTGACCTTTAATTAAGCATCTTGTGCGGGGTGTCCCAAGGAATTCTCTTTTCCTACTTTGGAAGTCTACTGGCCCCAATGCAAAGTTGGAGGCCTGAGTTTTGTTACTGTACAGATATTCTGTTAGGGGTCTTGACTCACAATTTGGTGAGAGTTGAAGAGAAACAAGTCAGAGGAAAGAGTCACCATATTCAATTTCTTTATTGAAAATGATATGACAAAACCTTTGCCATAGAAAGGGGTGATCAAAAGCTACACATTGTGAAATGTAGGGAAATAGGATTTAGATTCTTTCACTATGGTAATAAATGCACCTTGAAAAGAGCTGAATTTGCTCCTCCCATCCTTGTGCTCGTACACTCTTATCGCCCCCTCTTCCACAAATTTCCCTGAACTTCAGGATGGGGAGAGATTAGGCTGGCCTAGTTCTAGGTGGTTGATATAGAGTCTCTGAAGTTCTGGATTATGGTTTGTCGATTTTACAAGGTATGCAAGACACTCCACACAAGTTAGAGCTGAAGCAATCATAATTGGATTTTGCATGCCCTGCACAATGTCCAACACACTATTGACCCCACAAAGTCTAGCATTTGCTAAAAGCACCAAGATCCTTGGAAGCAAGGGATTGACAGCTGAAATAGTGTTCCTATGCTTAAGGGGAACAAAGGAAAGAGTTCAGGGAAATGCCGCTGGGTCCATGTACATCATCGGAGAGGAGGACCCGAGGAGAGTTTAGCATACACATTAAAGGATTCTCCAGGGATTGGGGGAGGGGAGGCACTGGGGGATGGGGAGGGAGGGGTGGAGGGAGGGTGAGCAGAGGGGTGGGGGGGGAGGAGGAGGGAGGGAGGGAACCGGTGTACCTATTAAGTTTGTATGAGCGGAGATAATAAAAAATGTTAAAAAAAAAGAGAAAAGAGCTGAATTTGGAGTGAAAGTCAAACTGTTATTCTTGACCTTTTTTTTCAGGAGTGGTAGGACCTTGAAGTGAACACTTCACCCCATCAAATTTCAGTGGCTCTGTCTCTCAAAAATGTTTTTTATCATGATGTTATTTCTTGCATATTTCATGTTCAAATAAGATAATCCATGTCAATGGGAACTGACATAAAATGTTCTGGTTCAAATTCTTACTAATATTTGTTGCTTCTAGGTAAGGAAAATATACTCAGCAATAGATCATAGAAATATTTTTCTACTTTATTCGATAAATATGGGCACTGGGAACACAGCTGGGAAAGACGTGGAGTGTCAGGTGGGATCAGAAGAAGAAATTGAAGGAATGGAGGTAGAGGACTCATGTTGTCTTATAGGTAAACAAAGAAAAATGTTACCTGACTTAACTTTGCTTATATCCTGTCCTAGTCTATCTAGAGTCTGACTAGGACTTGTCCCCTCTGAAACTGATGGTGGAGGAGTTTAATCTACATCGTGGAACCTTAAGCTGTTGTAGTCAATTGACTGTAGTACAGAGGTGGGGTCTTTAGGAGTGGATAGAATAAGATAGGATCATGTGCTTAGAATCTTGGGAGCTTTATGTAGGAGACATACTGTGCTCTCTCCTTCCTCAAAGGATGACTTACAAGGCTCCTGAAATGTGTAAGGCAGATAAGTAGTATTAGATATAGCTCTTCAGCATTGAGAACCATGAGTTTATATAAATATCTTTCTAGTAGAATTCATTCAATCTGTATGTAGAACTGTGTCTTTTGCAAGTGGAAATTATCTAATGCGCTTCTAACTTCATTAAGAATTAGTGAATTTTTACATTTTTCTGTAATAAGGCATATAGTCAGTAATTGCTATCCCTACAGAAATGCTCCACACAGCCATCTATATCAGATGCTGCCTAAAGGCAATTATCTTCTCGTCTGATGTTCAAACTACTTGCACAATTTTGGAAGAAACATTATTTGCATCAGACACAGGTTTGAATAGAATCAACTTCCTACTTACTTCCGGTTTTTAAAAACAGCAATTGAAGGTTAGGGAAAGGACTTAGTTGGTAAAATGTCTGCCATGCAAACATGAGGACCTGAATTCAAATCTCCAGTACTGCCATGAAAAGTCAGGCATGGTAACATTTTGCATCTGCAATGCAGCACTGGGGAATGGAGATGTCAGAGCTTATTGACCAGCCCATCTAGCCAAATCACTGAAATTCCTGTGACGTGACACACCCAACTCAAAAAAAAAAAAAAAACCTTTAAGGTGATCAAAGAAACAATCAACACTGACCTCTGGTTTCCACATGCACTTCCAACTTCACACACCTTTGTAAATACCCATTTGAATACATATGTACACACACACACACACACACACACACACACACACAGAGGCAGTACATAGTTGAGGTAAAGTTGAATACCGTCTCTGAGCTCTCTCCATTGACAAAATAATATCAGTCCAAATTTTCCAAAAGCATTATGAGAGTAAATAAGTTATAGATGTCAAAGGATTTTGTACATATAAAATTATACCAAATTAATTAGTGATATTAAGTGCTAAGAACTCCTAATGAGAATCCAGTTAAATACATTTTCTATGAGACTAAGAAGTAGAGAAATCAGCAGATGCAAAATCTGTTAATTTGGTAATTCCTAGGGTATTGGTTTGTTGCACATATACACACATGCAACGATATAATAAAAATAAACACAACATACTCCTTTCATTTAAACATGCCTTTTCTTTTCCAGATCACCTCCTAATGACAATCTGCCATCTCCTAATGCCATCTGAGAGGATCGTTCATAGCATATCATTAATCTTTTATAACATGCGCAAGCCTGTTGTTTTCATAATTGTGACTTTTAAAAAAAGAGGTTCTGAATATAGTTTACTGCTCTTCAGATTCTCAGGAATCTTGGCATGGATTCTGGACATAAACATCCCACAATCCACTGGTAAAAGCTTTCCTTGCAGACAAATATCAGTTAACCATGGTACACAATCAGCTGCCCACACTGGAAGAAACAAATCAGAAAACCGCTGTTCCATAATCACAGACTGAAAGAATGGTGATAAGTAAAATGACAGGCTATTAATTCAGGTTTGGAAGGCATAAATAGGGCTTCTGATGAAGCATAATTTCCCTTTGGCTCTTCAGAAATGGATAAATCATTTAAAATAAAAATAGATGCTGTGCAATAGAACACTTATTTCTCTCAATATTTATTATTTGGGGAAAAGTGTTTTTCTTTATAATGAGAAAAAATAACAATGAGGCCTTGGCATGAATGCCCTAAGATAGCACATGGTTTGTTCTCTGATGCTTTGCTGAATTCTAGATGTGAACATTATTTGTTATAATTTAAGTGAACTTCCAAGATATGAAGTTTTAATTGAAAAGATCTGACATTTCATTAACTGCTGTCACACATTAATATTGTTACCCAGTGAAGCTTGGAGTGCCTCTAAGACACAATTGTGTTGTTTAGATTAAGTCTCTCACCAGACAAAACACAGCATCCAAGATAAATATCAGCAACCGAGTGCTATGGCAAAACCCACTGCATCTCTATAGGCAGAGATATTATGAATGTTCATATATTTTCCTGCCAGTAATATAATTTACCTTTAGGTTTCTAATTTTACCGCCAATTTCATTATAAAAATTTACCGATGTCATCACCAATTTCTAAAAGTCTTATATCTGGGAAGATATTTATAGTTTTGTGAATTAACAGAATGCGGTAGCAGTCAGAAATAAAAAGAAGAGAAAGAGAAAGCATTTGGAAGTAATAGGCTCTGGGGTATATCTAAAATGTATAAATAAAGAAGTTCTGTATTTGCAAGAGCTTTTTCCCATTTGTGAGATAATGAGCTTTATTTCTTATTTTTCCTGGTCTTGGCAAATTCACCGTGAGGAAGGCATGCACTCTCCACCAGTGCATTTTAATTAGGACTCATTCTCACACATAATCACATCCAATCTGACTTATGCTCCCTGCAAAGCGTGTTAGGGCCAAGAAGCCAATAGAACAAGGACTCCCTGCCTTAATTACAGTAAAACTTATTGAAGTGGTCAGTGAGCACATTGGGTACAACTGGCAGCTTCAGGAATAACTGAACTCACTTCAGGAAAATGAAAACAAATCTGCTGTTTTCGTCTGTTTCTATTGAGCCTAGTTGTTTGCTTTGAGAAGACAGTTTTGATATAAGTCTATGATATCAGTTCACTTTCTCCACAAAATAAATAATTATCAAACAGGAAAAGATTTGAAAATATTTGTGTATTTTAAAATAAACAACAATAGGATCAGAGACTGGGCTCCCAGCAGTTGGGAGTCCCTAGAAAGGTGCAGTGACCTGCATATGATGAGGACAGAAGATGGAGTCCTCAGGAGAGCAATAGACAGTCTTAAATATTAGGAGAATGTGCTTACATTGTAGAGGTTAGGGCTTAAGGAGAGAGTTTTGTTCTTTGAAAGCACAAAGATCATATTACTCACAAAATTATATCTTGGTAGCTTATTCCTGTTTCTGCTTGTGTGTTTCTGAGACAACTACTGTTTGAACATGATATTATGTATTTTAAATAGTTTTGTTAGTAATCCATTTAGAATATTTTGAATCTACATTTATGAACAAGTCAGGCCTTATTTTCTTCTTTTTTGTTCTATTCGGTGATGCAGTATGAGGATCATGATAGCTCCCTAAAGAGGTGGATACTGTATCAACTTTCACTGTTCTTTTAAGAGTAGTAGTACTGGGCCATTTTTCTCTCACCTTTGGAAGAATCTACTGGGAAAGTTAATGAGTAGGGAGTTCATTTTGCTCAATGATGTATAGTTTCACCTGCTTGTTTATAGAAGGGAAAATAGAGCTAAGGAAATGAGAGAATGATTGATATATTTAGTAACTAACAAATCTAAGAGATTCTCTGCTTCACATTACCTATAATTTTCTTTTTTAAATACATTTTTAAAATTTTTTATTATTTATTCAATTGTGCATGTGTGCGTGTGTGTATATGTATGTGTATGTATGTGCGTGTGTGTAGAACCACGGACAAATTTGGGAAACATCATCGACCGCCTCCACCTCTTCCTTGTTTACTCTGCCCCGGGATTCACAGGCTCTGCCCCACCAGGACCGCCTGGCGTCTATACGTGGGGTCTAGGATCCGAACTCAGGACCTTCCGCTTGCAAGGCAGAGGCTTAACACCTGAGCCACCTCTCCAGCCCCCCATTACCTATAATTTTCAAGTCAATGTATTCACTAGTCAAAGAATATATGAAGTTATCTGTCTTTAGTTTTATAAATTATGATTTGTAAGAATTATCTCATCCAAAATTTTGTTTCTCATTGGCATTATTCTTTCAGTATTTCATTCTTTTTCTGCTGTTTCTTGTTTAACTTTTACTTTGCCTATTTGGACTTAGTTTTTTTGTCTTAATCTTGGTTATGCTTCATTAGAGGTTTATTAAGTTTGTTTATAGTGAAATCACAACTTTAACTTTGTTGGTCATATTTTTTTAGAACATAGAATGGTGAGTTTCACATCTGGTTAGAGAGGCAATATACAATGCATGTGTCAGTGAAATCATCAGGGCACAAGATACTAGAGAGTGTGGCAGGGGTGCCCCACAGAGCTGAGTGTAATAGACACCCTCTGAGCTTTAGAGATTCTGATTCAGCACAGAAATGGAGAGGTAATCTCAATAGGGACTTGTCCATTCCAGGAGAGAGCAAATCTGTAGATGGACTTATTTGGTATTATCAAAGTGTTCACAAAATAGGCTTTTCTCCAACATTTTATTAATTAATTTTTCAGAGAAAGAGCGAGAGAGAGACAGAGAAGCACATGCATGCCAGGGTGCATAGGTGAAGGTCAGAAAATAATTTTCCTGAGCCAGTTCTCCCCTTCTACCATTACTGGCTCCTGAGATTGAATTAGAGTCTCTAAGTTTGCAAACACATACTTTATTCACTGAACTAGTCTCACCGGGTCCCACAAAGTCAACATTTTTGTTTTGCATTCTAAGAATCAGTTTGGTGGCAATTTTTTTTTCATACCCTTGCTTTAATATTGTCAGCTTTGTTTGTGGCGATGATAAAGCTTTTACCAGAGGAGAGTTTAGTTCGAATGGAGCTTGAGGGGAGATCTCTCTTCCGTGTGCTCTAGACTCCATGAATCCATAGGACTAATACAACTACAAATCAGATTCACACATGATCATCTCTCTTGAGTTCATCAAATAGGCCATTGACATTGTTTTTGCTTTCCATATTTTTAATCAGATGCACTTCAAAGCCTACAATGGGTTATACTCCAAAGGTGTGTGCATGTGTGTATAATGGGATTTGATTATAATTTTTGATTAGTACAACTTCAGGTTTATATATCTCAAAGGAACACTATGGGTGTTTTGCAATTAATGTTTATAAATCACCTTGAGGTCCTTGAGGAAGAGAGATGTTACATAAATGAAAAATGTGGTAATGAAAATAGCAATACATTCACTTCTTTTCCCTAGCTGTTTGGCTGAATTAGATGTCGAGGTCGGAGGAAAGTTGTATAAAATGTAACTGCATAAAAATAAGAAAATATTGTCATAACCTTTTCATTAATAATAAAAGGTATCTGTGATATAAAGAATATAAACATGACCCAAGAAAGTGGCTTCTAATAAATTTGTAAGTCCATATATTATCTGTTATTGAAAGGAATAAATGACACATTATTTTGCATAGTTCTTAAATTAAGGACTAAACACTGTAATCACTTTTCTGGGATGATCCATTGAAACTAATTGGCAGTCATTTCAACATAATTGTCCAATGTTTTTTAATGATAAATTATGTTCTTATGATTAATTCAAGTCTTTTCAATTGTATAATGGCTATTTCCACAAATATTTTTAAAGTAATTCTTCAGACTACACATGTCAAGCAAAGCTCCAAAGCATAAAAGCAGTGACTTACTCAATGTGTTATCACTTTACATTTCCTCTAAATATTTAAGTTCAGAGAGCCATGCTTTGACAACATGCTTTCACACTAGCTTTGCAGAAAGTAGGGATTCTGTAAAGCACATTTTTAGTTGATACATGCCATTAAAACTTATCATGTTGTATTTCAAAACTGAAAGTTTTGAAAATGCTCAGACTTCAAAGAATAAGTAAACATGAACTGATTGCAGAATTACACAAAGTAAGCTAAGGCATTGGGCTTCTACTTGATAAAATCCTAATGGTAGAAAAAAATAAAGAAAAGCACACCATTATGTTAGGTAACAGCCACTCTAATTCTATAATTCTTCAACTTATTTATATCTTTCGTTATTAATCATATTATGAGAAACTCTAATTTTTATTTTTGTTTATTTGATTTTTTTAATTTTTATTTTTGCTTATTTGACATTTGAAATACGCTTCCACGGGAATACAAGGAATATAAGTACTTTGGAAGAATAGCTTTTCTCTTCATGTATTCCCAGTACTTTAAATATACTCATCATATTAAATATACTCATCACTAAGTGATATTTTTGACTAATCGAATAAGTGATAAAATGCTATCAATCCTTTATTCCACAATGAAATTATTGGGGAATATTAATATTATAAGAAATCATAACAATGATTATTGCTATAAGGCTTTACTTCTGCACACAGATTCCTTGAAGGAAATGCTGAAGACCTAAGTCTTCATTGTGTGACATCTGTGTAGTGGATACTGTCTTAGAAATATTTTCTGACCTCTTTTCCAACGACGTATTTAATGAAATTATGCTGTTAACTTTGAATAAGCTCTGGTGATGAAGGAGAAATGAAACAAATCCAAGATCCCATCCAAGGTCCTTCACTGTAGTAATGTTGTTCAACACGTGGCAGAACAGCACATATTGTAGTGGGAAAAATTAGACATTTGATTTCATAGTTGTTTAGTAACAGAAACTCTTGATTTAGAATATTATGATAACTGTTTTTCCTTTATGCAATGTCAGACAAAGTGTTTTCAAAATTGTCAAATTGAAAAATATAAAGAGTCATGAAATGTCTTTATGGTCTTCAAAGCATTCTCATATAGATGACATATTTTGCTTCAGATCCTGGAAGCATGTATCTCAATTCTAGCAGAGTAACACAATGAAAAGTTTGAACGAATGATAATAAATGTTATTGGTTGTTGAGAGTCCATGTTCTACTTCTACTTCTTTAATACTCATAAACTAAAATGAGTCATGTCATCTAAAACTGATGGAAGGTATAACTAATGAATAAGTAGTTAAAAATGTGTCTAGATTTGAGTGGTAGCATGGATCTAAAGCTAAGGTTAGAAACATCTACATAATTTATGGTCATGCTTAGCATTCATAGTGATCATAAATTCAGCCACAAATAATGTCTGGGACATAGACATGCCATTACTTAGGGGAAGAGAGATAATCAGAAAATTAGAAATCATAAATAATTTACACAGATGAGAATTTTGGATTCCTTGGGTACACAAAACAATGGAATGGTTGAGAGGGAAACATTAGCTATAAAATCTCTTGTGGGAAGGATGAGGAGGAGGATGGAGCCACAAAGAGCTGAGAATTAAGCCTCAAGAAAGCAGTTTTTATTGTGTATTGAGAGGGGAAGTTAAGCTAATAAAGTACAGTATAATAACAGATATACAACCAGAAAGATCCCAGGAAGCTGCAGACCTCTTTGAAGGACTGATAAGGACTAAGGTTGATGGAGATGAAAAAGAGAATGGTTTCCTCTATTGTATACCCACTGATCTGGGATGCTTGCTGAAACATGAATCAAAGACAGAGTAGATGAAACACAAGTGAAAATAGGAGGGAAATTGGCAAGGGGAGACGAAGGGTTGCAAGGGAAAAAGGATGGGTGATAAGATTTGGGACTAAGGCGTGAAAATAATGTAAATTCACTATATTCATGTATGCAGCATTAAAAAAATAAAAGAGAATGAAATAAAGAGTAGTCAGTGTACCAGGAAAATGGAAGTGTTGGTTTTAAAGGCTAACTTATCAAGTTCTTAATCAAAGGTTTTTATCATATTAGAAAACAGAAACCACAGAAAGAAAGCTTAAGAATAAGTTTAATAAAATCTTATTCAAGCCAACAATAGGAAACATAAAACATTACCTTAATTTAGCAACTCCAGGTGATTTGTTTTACTTAGCAAAAAGCAATGGACCATTTCTTCAGATAGAAAGTAGTGATTTTAAGTTAAGTAATATTTCAGTGTTAATTTTCAACATAGTATCTGCTTTGAATTATGTATGTTTCACTCCAAGAGAGTCAATATGAGACATCCCAAAACAGGAGTAAGATTTTTTTTCTCACAATCAAATAAACAGATACACAAGCAGATAGAAAGACAGATAGTTTTAAAGTTGTTCTGATGACCTCAAATTTCTGTTTCCATCAACGTTAAGAACTATGCAAAATAATGTGCTGTTTATTCCTTTCAATGACAGATAATATTGGCCTAGTGCTGGAATGAGCTCATATTACTAAACGAACGATAAACTTTCTACAGCTAGGCAGTTATCTCACAAAAGTACCTTCATAGATCTGTCTTTTTGTGTAATCCAATTGCAGATGTCTTTCTTCATGACATCTGTTGTTTTCCCACCCTCTCAATTGGTGCAGGTCTTGGAGATGTATCCGATTTAAAATGAGCATTGAGGAGAATGCACAAGCTTTCCAAACCTGCCTGGCAGGAGCATTGCCATTTGGACTGTAATTAAATTTCAGTGAACTGCTGCAGTGAGCGATTGTTTAAGCAAACATGGAAATAGCATTTAAATTCAAATGATGAAATTACATTCAAATTCATTAAAATACATAATCCTGAGATTAACCCCTAACTTTAAGATTAGTTTGCTCTTTGTACTTCAGCTCAGGGTATTACTTCACTTTCAAATCTAGATGAATTGAAAAAAAAAATTAAAAATGGCATCCCCTGAGTTCATTATTAAATCTTATCCTAATTCCATAATAGTAGTAATTAAACCATGGGGCTTTCTGTTCTTGGGACTGAAAATAAGTAATTGGAAGTTTTTATTTCTTAACAAAAGATTGACAAGTAGAGACTTACAAAACACAGGCAGATCTAACTTTTTTGAAAAATTGTGAGAGTTGGCTTTAAAGAAGTATTTTTAAAAAATTTTTATTATTATTTCCACTCATACAAACTTAATAGGTACACTGGTTCCCTCCCTCCCTCCTCCCCCCCCCATCCCCTTGCTCCCCCTCCCCTCACCCCTCCCTCCCGATTCCCTAGTGCCTCCCCCCCTCAATCCCCGGAGAATCTGCATGCCAGACTCTCCTCTGGGCCCTCCTCTCCGATGATGTACAAGGACTCAGTGGCATTTCCCTGAATCCTTTCCTGTGTTCCCCTTAAGCATAGGAACACTACTGTGGCTGTCAATCCCTTGCCTCCAAGGATCATGGTGCCTTTAGTCCATGCTAGACTTTGTGGGGTCAATAGTGTATTGGCATTGCAAGCACGACCATGTTCGTAGCAGCACTGTTTACAATAGCAAAGTAAAGAAGTGTTTTTTTTAAGTTTGAGAGAGGACGGGGACAGTGATCAGCATCAATAAAGTTCAACATATGGTAAGAATACACTCCAACTAGGCTTGCTTGGTTTTGATAGTGCTTCCAGTAAAAGTAGTTTTATTATTCTTGATTTGAAAACCCAATATACCCTCAGAAAATATGAAAATTTTATAAAGTTTATAAGGTATAAAATGAAAGTGTCCTTTCCTTATATCATTTTATTTTACCTGGTATATCACCTCTCTATTTTTCAATTAAGCAATACAAATATTTTAAATATTTCTATTTCTTGTTAAAGATTTTTGATGACTTTTTCATGTTTAATACAGATAATGGAGACATACTCATGATGTTATAAAATAAAGGATCGTTTTGAGTGTAAAATCATTCTTTGTCTATATCTTTCTCTCTGTCTCTGTCATTTGTACATGTGTGTGATGTTTTGGTAAGTTTTACTATTGGTCAACCATAACTAGGGGGTCAAACATACTTTACTGAGAAGTCATATTTTGACAAGGACCTGAAGGAGGTGGATGGGGCGTCTTATGCTTGTATTTTGGGTGAATGCCAACATCAACAGCACTAGTCAGATGTGGTTTGAGAATCAGAGTAGCAATTCAAACAATGTACCTACTTGAGTACTATTTTTCAGCATATGAAAAATTCATTGTGACACTTTTTATACAGCTATATGATGGATTTTGTTCACATCACTCTGCATGACCCACTTTCTGATTTCATGTCTTTTAGAGGGGAGGGTTCATATTCATTCCACATATTAGAGAAAATGTGTGGCACTTGTCTTACTAAGCATGGTTTATTTTGCTGAGCAAGATGATCTCCATTGCTCTCTATTTTCTTATAGACAATGTGATTTTACAATACTGTGAATAAAACTTCATTGTGCATAAAGAACAAAATTTATTCTCTTATCTCTTAGGCCAATTCTATGATTTGATTACCATGAATATGTTCATAATGAATATGTGTATTACCGCTATAATGCTGATTTAGATTTCTTTTCATAGATTCACATCTTCAAGGAGCTGTATTTTCACCAATGCATGGTTTTTGTTCTTTTGTTAATAATCACGTGATTATAGTTGTGTGTGTTTATTTCAGAGTGACCTATGTATCTGTCATAATTTGTCAACACCATGCTACTCTCTTATTCTAACCTTGTGCTATAACTTGAATCAGGGGTCATGATGGCTCTGACATTTCTCCTTCTGCTGTGTCTACTGTTTGGGATTCCTCATGAATTTTAGCATCCTTTCTTTTAGTTCTGTAAAGAATGTCACCAAAATTTTGAGGAGGATTGTGTTGAGTATGTAAAGAGCATCTTATATATGTAACCATGTGAAAACCATCAATTAAAAATGGGCTGGAGAGATGGCTCAGGGGTTAAGCCTCCGCCTTGCAGGCGGAAGGTCCTGAGTTCGGATCCCAGATCCCACGTATAGACGCCAGGCGGAAGCGGGGGCGGCCTGCGCTTCTGGTCCTGGTAGGGCGGAGCCTGTGAATCCCGGGCAGAAGGAGGTGGAGGCGTCCATGGTGGTTCGCGAATTCGTCCGTGGTTCTACACACACACAGACACACACAGACACACACGCGCGCGCACATACACACGCATATGCACACAGTTGAATAAATAATAATAATGAAAAAATTAAAAAAAAAGAGTTGATTGTATCAAAATTTAGGCGGGAGGGAGGGAACTGGTCTACCTATTAAGTTTGTATGAGCGGAAATAATAAAAAAAAAAATGGGAAGTCCTTACATTTACTGGCATTTTCACCGCGCCCAATTGTGAGAGCTGTATTTTTTTTTTCACAGTGTAACTTCTTCCAGTAGGGAAGACTCAAGGATATTTTCTGGCAAGTAAGGATTGTCCTTCTCTCAGCTGTTATGTGTATATGGGAGTGCCCAATTCCCTAGGCCTTTTGGTGATGGCGTGTGCTCTCCTGTCAAGTTGGACTAAGAACTGCAACTGGACAATCATAAGAGAATAAACCACTTGTTTTCTTAAGCGATTTTTGTCATGATTTTATCAGCAACATGCAGAATAATGGCCATAAAGACAATTCTGACATTAAACTAGATTGTTTTTGTTTTGTATGCTACTTTTTATTTTCCTGCTCTCCCCAAATTATTTTTCTTATTAATTTTATTAAGGAATAGTTCATATAATAATTATATTCATTTGTCATGCACAATCTGGGAGTGTTGCTAAGCTACGTGCACCTTGAAATCCACACCGTGGTCAAGAGCAGAATGTGTACATTGTCCTGGGTAGTGTACTCATTGTCTTCACAATTTTTTTCTCTGAACTTCTTCTTCCCTCAGGTAACCTCAGATTTGCTTAATGTCACTGTATACTAATCCTTGCTTGTCATAGCTAGAATCAGTGAGTATGCACTGTTTTTTTTTGCTTCTTTCACTTAGCAACATGTTTGTATAATTTACCTCAGTGTCTCTGAGTTCACTCATCAGTAGTTAATTCCTTTTATTGACAATGGTTTTCCATCTATATATACAATGTTTTGTTCGCTTACTTACATGTTGATGAGCATTTATGCTATTTTCAGACTGGAGAGATTTCAAATAATCCTGTCATTAACATTCATGAACCATTTTGCCCAGGACCACATCACTTTCACTCATTTATAGGATTAAATTACACAAATTAAGCTATGTGTTTAACATTGCAGAGCTATATAATTCCCCTGAAATTGCTGTGGGTTTGGAAATTGTTTTTTCCCTCTGATGTGGCAGGCAAAACTCTTCACTGGATGAAATGCACAATTTAAAATCATCTGGAAACAGGCATCATGAGATTGCACTTGTATAAATAATATCCAGATTAAATATATAACAGAAGTGATACTCAGAGCATACAGACTGTGTGAATTCTATAGGGAAATATGGAGACGCAAACATTAGGAAAGCTAGTAGGAAAGCTAGTAATCTGATAGGCATATTCTTTTTTTTTTTTAAAGTACTTTTTTTAAAAAATTTTTTATTATTATTATTTATTCAACTGTGTGCATGTGCGTGTGTATGTGCGCGCGCGTGTGTGTGTGTATCTGTGTGTGCGTGTGTCTGTGTATGTGTAGAACCACGGACGAATTCGCGAACCACCATGGACTCCTCCACCTCCTTCTGCTCTGGGATTCACAGGCTCCGCCCTACCAGGACCAGAAGCGCAGGCCGCCCACGCTTCCGCCTGGCGTCTATACGTGGGATCTGGGATCCGAACTCGGGACCTTCTGCCTGCAAGGCGGAGGCTTAACCCCTGAGCCACCTCTCCAGCCCTGATAGGCATATTCTTAAGCCATGCTCCTAAGAGCTATTGAGTGAAGATCGAAGCTAGGTTATAACTTATATTTAATCAAGTAGAAAAAAATCTCATAGCATACTAAATAATGAAATGAACTCAACTCAAATTGTCCCCTTGTGTTAGATGATTTCAATATGATAATATTGCCTCAAATGCAGCAAACGTTTAACATAGATTTGATGTAAGGTAGATACCAATGCAGGTTGTAGTGGAGTATTGACTTTCGTGATGTACACTAATGAAGTTTTTAACCCAGATATGATCTGTGATTCTTATAATAAAACAATAGAAAATTGACATAAGAACTCTTAGAACTTTCTTCAGTGTAAAACATAAAAATCAGTGATGTAGAGGAAATACAGGATAACTTCTTCTATGGTACTCCAGCAAGTGCTCAGACACATGTCATGAAGGGCAGCCCAGGTGAGACTAAGTGGTCCACACATGTGAAAAGACTTGCAAGTAGGAAGGACTTTGGCAATGGAGAAGGAGGGTTACAATGGGAAGAAGTTAGGGGTTGAGATTCATGACTGAAGTGGAAGAACATCATAAACTTACTATATCCATCTGTGAAATACTAAAAGAATAAAGAGAGGAGAGAAAAAAGCTTATGAGGAAAATGCGTAAGGTAAATAAAACAAGAAAACAAATACAGAGCAAGTCAAAGCGATCAGGAAGAAAAATCAAGTTAAGCAACAACAACAAAGAAAAAAACTACAAAAAATAAGAAAAGAAGAAATTAAAAGTTACAAAAAAGAAAACACCGCACACTGTGGTTCAAATAATACTGAGTTCTCTGTGATGTTCGCCCATCACATGGCTAGTGACGAGTCCACTGCTGCTTGTCTACCCCGTCATCCATAGTGGTAATGAGAATGTAATCCTCAGGCTTGCAGACGCTTGTTAGCTCGTTCTGTGTACTCCTTTAGGTTCAGCATCTGGAACAGTGCTGATTGATGGATGCATAGTGGATGCTCAGTGGATAATGATAATGATAATGGATAATGGAATAATGAACCCTATTCTGTTGTTTCACTTGGTGGCTGAATTCAGTGGTGCTCCAACCTGTCATTCAAGAATCTGCAGTGAGCGAATCAGAAGTGTTCCAAACTCATCCTCTCAAACAAACTCAACATGTTCCATAATGTCCATTAAAAGATAAGGCGACCTCCACACCTGTCTCAGCCATCTGCTCCACACCAGTGCATTCTCCCAACACAAGTGCCCTAAACTACTTATACTACCATTTATTCAAGATTGACTGTGTGCTCAGCCTTGGACAGAATGGTAGAGTCATTGTTATTCTCATCCCGTATATGAGAAAACCCTCGTTGTTTATTTTCTGACATATTTCTCTTCAACAAGAGGCAATAAATTCTCACTTACTTGATTTCATTCTGGGCAAAGACATTTTGTGGCAGTGAGGTGTATGGTAAATGTTCAGGGTATAAATGAATGGATGGATGGCTAGAAAAATTTGTAGGGGCAAGATGTTTGGACCATCAAGAAGTGACTATTTGCTCTGAGTGTGAAATAGTACATTGTAATTCTTCTTTGTCAGTAGAAGGACTTTGTAAATTGTGTCCACCATCAAGTAAAACCATGTGAAAGAGGAAACATTTGCCAGAAAGTATATGAAATACAGGAAATAGCTGTGAGTTCTCAAGGACACAAAGAAAGGCTAAAACCTGAAATCATTAAGAGAAAGAAGTAAACATATACATAAGAGAGAATTTTATTAAATTTAGAAGGTTTTAGAGTTAAGGAGGGAGACATTTAGAGCTTTTTAAATGTAAAAAATGCAGTTCTTGAAAAAAATAGGTGGGCTATGTATATGCTTGATTAAGGACTTGAAGATTTCATTCAGCTTATGATATGATTACAGAAAGAGATTCAGGGTGATTGGGTAGGTTTTGATACTCAGATCTGGAGACCCACAGCTCTCTACTACAGTCAACATGATACATGGTCTCAGTTGCTGAAATAGTCATTTTCTCCAGTAACCTTGTATAGTTCATTCTTATAATGAAGTACAATATAAATAAGAAAATAAGGGCTATAACATCAGTTTTATTTATTTTTGGTATAGAATCACTGTTTCTTAAGATAATTTGTTTCATCCAGAGATTTTTATGCATGAAATATGTATGAAATATGTGCTTTGACTACAGTCATCTCCCAGTTACACTCCTTCTCTTCCCTAACAATTTATCATCTACTTTTATGTCTCCCCTCTAGATTCCATACATGGCATTACTATCTTTTTTTAGAAAGGAAGTAGTAGATTTTTTTCATTTCACTTACATATTTTAGCAGAATTTGGTACAATAGTAGGACAGACATATAGTCCAATTTAGTGTGTAGACCTGCATAATTGATTAATTAGGATTATATTGGTTAGCTAATTAATTTGAGAAAGCATACATGCTATGGTTGGGCTATCCCTTGGGTATGGCATCTTGGACTGTATAAAATGGAGAAAGCAAGCTGAGTACTCACATACATTGACTGATCTCTGGATTGGGGATGCAATGCAAACAGCTCCATCAGGCTCCTGCTGCCTGATTTCCCTGCCATATTGCCTCTACCATGAACGATGAAGCACAATAAACCTTTTTCCTCAACTAGTTTTTGTCAAATATTTTTTGCACAGCAACAAGAAAAGCAACTGAGACAAATCCCTTGAAAATAGTTATTTGAAATTTTCATTTTTATAAACGAGTTAAGAATTATAAGCCAATATTACACTTACGAATAGCTTAGATATTTGTTATGATGATTTAAAATGTTTAAAATTAGAATTCTGAACTTTTAACTCTGAAAATTAACTTTGAATTCAAAATAGAATCCTTAATAATCTTTTGATAACACACATTTAATGACATTGATTTTTATCTGATAGTACTTCTTGTGATGTTACTGTTTAATTAGCATATTTGTTGCAACCTTCAAATGCTCACTCAAGGATGAATGGGTGAAATTTTCATGAATACCAGGAACAATAGCAATTATACTTATAGAAATTATACCTTAGTTCTGGGCCAAGTAAGAAAGACATTAAGGAAAAGCTGGTCAGTATGGGGAACATTTTCTGTGACACGGAACATGTCCTGGAAAGGCCCCAGGGGTTAATAGATTGCTGATGTGTTTTCTAATTTACAGGATTATGTTTGTCTAAGTTTAGGGGATTTATATTTTGTGCTATTACTTTCTTACCTTATCCTTCATAGTGAATCGTTGAAAGGTTGTTTTAAGTCATGAAGAAGATGGCAGTAATGGGAAAACACTGGCATTTCATTTGTGGCAAACCATGAGGCTCATGCCAAGCTCACTGAAGTGCAAATAGCTAATGATTGCTTTTTATGATATTTTCTACTCTGGATAATTTGATAACATAAAAACAAAACATTTAAGAACATATATTTACAACTAGAGTGATGCAGGGGATAAGAATGGAAGGGAAAGAGGGAGGGAAAAAGAGAGAGAGGGATATTTGAGAGAAGATAGAGGTTAGATGTTAGAGAGAGTTGAAAGGAAGGAAATAATTAAGTTAAATGGAAAGTTCTGGTAAGGAAACATGACCATGATAACAACAGCTAATGCATTTGGAAGTCAAAGCAGATATCTTTCTTTGCGAGATTGCAGTGAATAAGAAAATAGTATTCTCTGAAACAGCGAGTAGGAAAATCTTTTTTAAAAAATGAAGAAAGCCACAGTTTTCAGGGAATAAAAAAATGGTTCCTCCCACCACCCAGCAAGGAGAAACCGCTGAGCATTTACCTGAGGGCACCACTAGGGGCAGATGTCTCAGCACTGAGGGGCTGCGAGAACAGTGAACAGTTTCAGGTCCTGCTTCTATCTCAGGGCCCGGTACAATCCCTTTGAAAGCTGAGAACTTAGAAACATACTCAGCAGTGAGAATGGAAACTGACAGAGATTAACCGTTGTCTCCCAATATCTGTTCACCCTTCATCCTCATAAGCATGCATTAGCTCTCATTTGATAATCCGATGTTTGCAGTAATTCTGCCGTTCTCAGCCAGTGTGATTGAGAGACTCAACTCTGCAGACTATGTGTTCAGCAGCAGTGAAATAGAGATCATCTGATTCAAATCCTAATCCATGCCACATGGACTACTCAAATGACATCAGGGCATTTGGAATTCCTACATGAGGATGACAACACAGCAAAGGCAAAACTATCACATCTTCACAGCCTCTGTGAAATGCTACTAATTACCTGTATATGTGGCTCTGTCTCATTTAAATAGATGCTGAATTGGACCTTTGTTGCTGCCATTTCAGTCTTATTCTAGCTATGATACATGGGATTTGTTTGATGGGCCATCTGCTATTTCCCAAATTTCTTTAGTATTTGTGATATTTATACCCCTTTAACAAGGGTATTAAAATGGAAAGTAAACATAAAAGATAAAAATATAAAATATATTAAAAAGTGAGGTGTGGAAAAACTGAGCATTGTCATAGAAAAGATATTTCTATAGAGTACAGAAAGGGAAATGTCATTACTCATTACTCAGGATTTTGCAGGCAAGGTGAAGATGGCAACAGTAAAGATAATTGAGCCATGGAATTGAACCATGAGTGCTTTGGTTTTTAAATGGCATCCATAACATTACAGAGCTTGAGCTATAACAGGTTCAAGGAAATGATACAGTGGTATCATTACATTGTTTAACATTAAGTTGATCCCAGGTAAATAAAGAGACACAGAGTCTTTCAAATGTTTTTATTGAGGTTGTATATATGCTGCTAACATAGAACTCTGCAAGCATACTGAGGCTCAAATTCAGAATTTTCTTAATATAAAGTACTGATAGTTCAAATATCTTAGAAACTTTTATTGTGAGTTTCTGCAAAGAACAAGAAAGGTATTTATTGAAGCATGCCATATCTGGTATTTGGTCCTCCTACTGAAACTACCATCACTGTCCTAGTAAAATATGGAGTCTGGCAGATCAAAAGAGAAAAGGAAAACCTGGAGGAAATGTAAGATGTGAAGAGAGGAAAATGGAAAGAGGAGGGGAGGGGAGAGTAGAAAAATGTAAAAGAAAATGTGGTAGGAATCATTTTGTTAAGCCTCAGTGTCTGCAGGAATAAGTTCACATATATAAAGCTTTCACAAATAAGTGAACTCCATTGTGAATACAGTGGCATGCATCATGTCTCTAAGTGACTAAGTTATCTGGCCTATAAGAAAATACAAGCTGATATCAAGATAGGCTGAGATCTGGCTCTCTGAGCTAATTACTTCTTTCTTTGGGGTGCAACCTGCTCATGAAGTGTAGATGGGTTTCCTTTGGTCTTTTGATGTCTTAAAAGTATTCGATAAACATCCCTAGGAGGAAAAAAGTGGGCTATATCTATGATATTACTCTATTTGAGTTTGATCATTTTCTGTATAAGAGGATTTGATAGACTTTACATTAACTGTATTCAGGTAACCTTGATGTTGTTGATATAAAATAAAAAACCTTGATCCTTTGGAAAAATTTACCTGTGGTGTGTATTCAGAGATAATGCTAACTGTATTGGTTGTCTTGGAAACTGAATGTTAAAATAATGAAGAAGTGATTGCCAAAAGTCAACTTGCATGCAGTTGTTATGGCAACTATTCATTTTGATTTTTTTCCTTTTTTTCCAAATTAACTAGCTGAAATCACAAAATTGCTGCTATGATATAGCTGATATTAATGTTTATCCTATCAGGGACAGATTTGTTATCTTCAAAGCACCATATTTATGTGAAGAGATACATGACTCTCTTTCTGTGGGGGGTTGTTTTAGGTATTAGTTTGTACACAAGTATGCATATTATAACGAGTAAGTATTCCAAGTAAATGTTTTTGTAAACACTCTAAGTTGATAGAACACAAATAGTGAGCTAGACAGGTTATCGATAAAATGAAGCAGGCTGTTCTGTCAAATGGTGGTGATAAAAGAGAATGAATGAACGAATGTGAATGAATGAGAATGAGAACTAATCTCTATTAACAGGAAGTACTAGAAACAATAATTTCCCATTTGTTTTCTCATTTAAACATGACAATTGTTATTTTTTAAGACAAGGATGGGTTGTATAGTCATATGGCCTCATCTTGTGATCTGGTTGCCCAAACCTTGTAAGAATTCTGAAATGTAGATCACCATGCCTGGCCAAATCTTTATATTTGTATTTCAAAAATCATTCTGTTTGAAAGATAGTAGGTTGTAGGCCTGAGATACAATAGATACCAGATAAGCCTGGATGATCTTGTGGAGTCAAACCCAGCCCACCTAGAGACATTCAAAGATAAATCTCTGTAATACCTACAGTAATTGCAAGGATTATGAACAGGAGGGATGGGGTAGGAGGACCACACCAGAAACAAGGAGAGAGGGGACCATGTTACAGCAGAGAAAATAGGCCTCCATCAAGGACTGCAAGTAAGTAATGAGACATCTGGTTAAGTTCACAGACTTTCGTTCCTGATCATTTACAACTGAGAGGGTATGATCTCCCCAGAAGAGGAGGGCATATAGTCTGGCAGATAAAAAGTAACCATTTTGCAAATGGGTGATTGACCCCTCCCTCACTGTGGTTTCCTACTTTTATTACATCTACCTTTGATATACTCTTATAACAAGATTCTAGTTTAACAGCTTTTTATCTCTAGCCAGGGGGTGAAATACAATACCCATCAGGATGGAGTGAAGGGCATTACAGGAGCAGCAAAACTGCAAAAGAAAGTCAACGAACCATAATCCAGAACTTCAGAGACTCTATATCAACCACTTAGGACTAGGCCAGCCTAATCTCTCCCCATCCTGAAGATCAAGGAAATTTGCGGAAGAGGGGGCGGTAAGATTGTAAGAGCAAAAGGATACGAGGAGCAATGATATGTGAGATACTCCACACAAGTTAGGGCCGAAACAATCATAATTGGACTTTACATGCCCTGCGCATTGTCCAACACACTATTGACCCCACAAAGTCCAGCATCTGCTAAAGGCACCAAGATCCTTGGAGGCAAGGAATTGACAGTCATAGTAGTGTTCCTATGCTTAAGGGGAACACAGGAAAGGGTTCAGGGAAAAGCCACTGGGTCCTTGCACCTCATCAGAGAGGAGGGCCCAGAGGATAGTCTGGCATGCACATTAAAGGAGTCTCTGGGGATTGGGGGGGGAGGCACTGGGGGATGGGGAGGGAGGGGTGAGGGGAGAGAGAGCATGAGGGTAGGGGGGAGGAAGAGGAAGGGAGGGAACCAGTGTACATATTAAGTTGGTATGAGCAGAAATAATAATAAAAAATGAAAAAAAGATGGAAAACTTTCAAAATAGATGGGTACTTAAATAATGCATCTGCCTTGATATGCATCTGCATATCAGAGGGACTGAAGAACACATGAGACAAATGCATTATCAATGGTCAGTGCTCAAACAATCAGGAATTGAGTAAGTTTCTGACTTCAAGCAAAATGAATTTCACTGAGCTCATAACTCTATAAAATAAATTATCGAATAAGCAGGCCACACGGGGGAAATAGAATTCTGTAAGCACTACATGCAAAAGAATTGTGCAATTTACTATAAATATTCCCTCAAGAGGGTGAAACATAAAATTCCCTACTGTTTAAGAGTACATTGTGCACGGTAACTTCTTTCCAAAGAGTATTCTGTTGTCTTAGTTTATAACTTCATTGGTGCAATAAACACCTGGCTCAAGCAGTTTAAGAGAAGAAGGGAGTTTTATTTATGATCACAGCTTCATGTTGGAGCTTATTATGACAGGAGAGTGACCATCACAAGTCAAAGGAACTGGCCACACCATATTGATTGCAGTAGCAGAGACAAGGACCAATGTGTGTCAGCCTCTCGTCAGCTCTGCCAAACACTAGCCAGCTCTCTCCATCTTATCCGTCTGGCTGTGGAATTGTCCCACTTTCTCACACATCATCAATGCAAACAAGACAGCATTCTACAGGTTTTCCCACAGGCTTGAATTAAGCAATTCCATAGAGGTGTGCCCTGAGGTCACCTTTCATGTTTCTAAATGATAGTTAAAAATGACTGTCACATCAATATTATTGTAGAATGTGTGAAGGACTAACTTTATGAAGCAGAAATTAGAAGCATTCCTTCAACTAAGTCATTAAGATGACTACTGTGATAAATCAGTGTTTAGATATATTGATCATATGTAGCCTTGGTAAAGTGTGATTGACTTCTAGTTTTAATCCTCTAATGCCACATTATTGTCCAAATATCAGGCAATTTTCCGTAAAAGGAACTCCATAAAAAACACGATGAGAGCAAGATAGTAAATCTCATAGTTGGGCACAGGTGTCAACTTGACAGTTGAGGGTTTGAGCTCCGGGCACATTTGTGGTGAATTAGTAGTTGAATTAAGCCCAGAGTGAATCTGAAGGAGACTGTCTAGCTGATGGGGAAGGCCCAGCCTATGGTGGGTGGGATTAGGTCTTGGACTAAATCACAAAGAGCTAGTTGAGAAAGTCGGTATCCTTCTATACACTTGGCCAGACATGCTGGTCTGGCAAGTAAGGATTGTCCATCTCTCAGTTGTTATGTGGTGATGGTGTGGCCAGTTCCTTTGGCCCTGGTGTTGGTGCATGCTCTCCTGTCAAGCTGGACTGAGAAGTGTAACCGGACTGTCATAAGGAAATAAACCCCTTGTTCCCTTAAGCTGTTTGATGGTGATTTAATTAGCAGCAATGCAGGCTGACTACAACAGTAGGCAAAACCTAAAAAAATTTATAAGGTATGGATTTATGTAATTTTTATCTAATAATGGTTCATTAATTATGAAAAATGCACCAACATCTAATGCGAGATGTAAAAAATAAGATGTTAATAGAAGAAAACATTTTTTCTATATTTGCATATTTCTAATAATTTCAACGTATTCTCTGATAAAAGAAGATGTAAAATATTTGCTAAAAAAGTAGATATTCAAAAAGTAATGAAATAGTCCAAGGTCAAGAAACCATAACACAGGTATATTGTTTCTTTTGTAATTCATTTTCTTCCTCACAAGCATTTTTTCAGGATTGTACTTAGAGAATTATAATTATCAAATGGGTAATGTGATTTCTCATTGAAGTCCAGCCTAAGAATTAATAAAATGACCAGAAACTATTTCTCACACTCATCATCACTATTTGAATATAATTTTTATTTATAAGTAGATGAAGATTTTTTTTTGACTTTACAGATGTGTGCCATGGCTATTCTGAATAACTTATGTCAGATTACTATTATTTCTCAAAATGAATGCATGTATTGCCCTGGGCCATAAGTCTACACTTGTATGCTTGTTACTCCTGATAATAATTCCTTTAAATATACACATATGTGAAGTCTTAAAATGTCACATATAGTGACATTGAATATGCTCTTCTAATTCTTTACATCAATCAAAAAGTTGAATTTTAAAGACAAAAGATATCAGTATTTAAAAATATTCTATAAGTACAAAGCATCTCTCAGTGCTCTGCATATCTATTATTACTTACATGATTTTTTGGTAAACTAACATCAAGGTCAAGCCAATAATCTAGGGAACAAAATTGGGGAGAAGTATGTGTGATGTGAAATTCTAAGGGCTTCAGACAATAATCTAGGGAGCAATACTAGGATGAAGTATACATGGTGTGGAATTCTAGGGGTTTCCACAGGGTTTCAGGTTCCAGGGTTCAAGTTTCAAATGAAGTTTCTGTCAGTACCCTGAAACAGATGATGTATGGGAAGTGTCCAGGGTGTCATCCTAATTTTTACCTACATTTATTTATGCCTTTTTGAAAGTAAATTCCACGATTGTGAAACAGGTTAGCTTTACCCTAAGGATGATGTGTTGTTGCCGTGACAATCCTGCTTAATATAGATATTGGGATGCTGTAGATTCAGAGCCTAATTATCATTTGTCTGTGGTAATCGTTATACCCCCTTGATAGATACATCACTCCTTACTTTTCTGCTGTGTCTGCCTAACATCATGCAACTATCAGGTGAAAAGTTTTGAAATATATTAACTTAGCAGACCACTAGCCCCACCAACCAAAAGTCTAAGAATGTCTTCAGTTAACATATAAAGCCTGTAACAGAGATTTCCCTGTTTTGCTGCAATGTGCCTAGCTGATGTTTCCACTAATATATTTGAAAATGTCTTCATTTAAAGTTTTCTTTGTTCAGTGACTATAAAACCATTTCTGGTTGACACATGTTATTTGGGGCAACCTGAACCTGTGTTCCCTGGCCATGGTCATTCATATTTGGCTCCGGAATAAGCTACCTCTTATCTCTTTGAGGTACAAGTTACGATTTTTCCATTTACATCTTTGGGATATTTGTTTTATACTTCCTGAAGGTTCCTTACTCTTGCTCATGATTCTCCTTCACAAGTGTGTTCTATGTGACACAACAAAATTTACCTTTTAAGCCCAAAATGAGAAAATGGCATGCCTAATTTTTAAACTTAACTTCTGTCACCTGGTAAGTGGATTTCACCTTCCTTATGAAATTCATCAGGGCAAATAATACTTGGGCAGGCTTTGTTGAGTGAACAATTAAAATAACCGATGTCATATAAAGTGATTTTAACTATAAATGTCTATGAAAATTAAATAATTATTCCTGGTGTTGATCAAAGTAAATCAAACACAAATGATGCTAGTTGTTTCAGCTGCAGCATGCCTCACTAAAAATGCTGACAAGTTATGGCTGAGTATCATAAAGGGCACTGTCTCATCTTGCTGAATTAGTCCACCTTTTGCCGATGAAATGTGAAGTATGCTAATGCCTTCCGTGCACAATAATCACAATGAGAATTTGAGGGGCTACTGTTCCAGCTATGTTAATCAGCGCCTGTCCATGGAAGCTATTAAAAGAAACTCTGTGCTTGTTCCTATTATTGCAAGTAAAAGTTAGAGGTAGCCAAACCAGAGCTCCAGGAAGACACGAGGGGTTTACAGGATGTTGAGTAGCAACACAAAAGTAGCCCTCCATATATCCAGTTCTTCTAAGTTCTTCTAAGAAATTGTTTTCTTTTTCCTGACAAAGTTCTCAAGTCAACTCTCTGTTATTTCCATGGTTCCTGTGACTGAAATTCTCCTCTGAAGTAGCTGTTCGTGAGAAGAGGTGTTAGAATCAGAAAGGCTGATGATTCAGGGAAGTCTCTTTCTGAGATTCTAGGACTGCAGACCTCAGTGAAGATACAAAGTGGGGATGAAAGCATGTTCAGTCTTGGAGAAACTGAGTTGAAATGGGGAAAAGGAACCATTCTATGCCTGGAAAAATGTCTATTTACAAGCAGGAACAGGAGATAGAGATGAGCTTTATGGGAAAGAAAGAAGGAAGATTCTACCCTGGCAGACCCATCCCTTGGAGAATTACATGTCAGCCACAGCAGTTTGACTTTACTAGAATTCTCTTTCTACATTGCTTTTGAGTGGAGGTTTTTGAAGATTAAGATATTATTTAAAACTCAAAAACTCAATGGATTAGAACGTCTTCTATCCCTCAATTCTGATTCACACATCATTTCTTCTGTGAAATAAAAATGTATATTGGTTTCCCCACTACATTATGAAATCTAATTGAAATATCTTTTCATTTGAATGAATAATATGATGTTTATAGCTTTATTTCAAAATGCATTGTATTTGAAAAACTTACTGATGAAATATTGGGAAAACATGCTATTTTGAGAGAAGTGGAACTTTGGTAGTTATTAGTATCACTGCATGTCATGGTATTAACAAAAAAGAACAACTTAGGCTTTTGTGATCTGTTTTTAAAAGATCATTATTGTGGAATACAGCCTAATGTTCAAAAAGTGTTTCCTAGTTTGATAAATTTCAGTTTGATCTCTTTATGTCATTTACATGTTATCACAGACATCACAGTAAGTGAGCAGCTCTAATCTTGTTGGCAGGCATGTTTTTACCATTTTCTCTGTCAGCCTTGCAGAATTTCTCTTGATCTTTGGAAATTTTAAAGCAAATAATGAGAAATAGAAAATCTTGTCACAATATGAATGAATAAGAGAAGACTAGTAAGTATTGGGATGCATTTTTAAATTCAGGAGGTCTTGCCTTTTCTCAAAGTAAGAAAGAGGAATAGTTGTAATTGTTGTGGTGGAAATTTATCTTTATCCCACACTTCAGGTTCAATTTTATTATAGTATTTGCAATTTGCCAAAAATAGACTATTCACCACTGGAAGTAAAATTATTTAAAAAGTATAACAATGATAATAATATCTGAGCAATTTATGTTGCAAATTCAAAGCATGTTTGGCTTCACCTGGGAAGCATTTATAAGTTGGCCTTCAAGTTATGCCTAACATATCTTCACATCTCCATAGTGGTAATCCTCTCCATCCTTTAAAACATATGAAGTTAACTATTTTAGCATTTTAGCTGTCATAGTTGGTATAATTCATGCACCGGTCTTTTTGTGCAAGTTTTTAGATAGAGAAGCCATAGTGGATCTGGTTAACTTCCAAGAACGATTCCATGCTTCTCAATGCCATTTGGAAATAGACTTCAGTAATATGGATATCAAGTTGTCTATAACTAGACAAATATAACCCTTGAACAATGACTGATCATATTGACTATTTTTTACTTTTTGCTTCACGAAAGTCCTATTCTTAAAGACTATGTAGCTCCAAGATGTCTGCATCTGTGCTTTTTGGGCAGTCCCACATACCTGTGGTAGCTTTGAAATGACACTAAATGTGTTTTTAAATAATTCATGTTCTTCATAAGGAAATTTAAGAAAGATAAAAATTATGTTTTTAAACTCCTTTTGCATTTCTAGAATGTGGAACAGTGCCTGATAGCAGAAAATGATAAGTAAAAAAATTTTTTTATATGAATGGTAGACAGCAGTGTTTAATCTATAGGAGTGAGCTCATGGATAAATTGCTACCTTTTTTTAACTTAAGTGGGAAGTTTTATTTTTTAAACTTTTTATATGCTTATTCAATTTATTCATTGTAATTATGTGATTTGTGTAAGTATATATGTTTATATATATAATAAATATATAATATATAATAAATATATATTTATAATTATATGTTATATATAAACATATATAATAAATATAATGAAACACATTTAAGAATTTTTCCACATACAGACAAAATGGCTTTATGTCCATGCTTCTTTCTTCTCTTCTCCCCCCCTTCACTCTCCCCTCCCTTCACCAATCCAGCCTGCTCCCTCTAGTCCTCATATCCTTCTGCATGTGTGAACCTTACGATTCCCTGTTAGGATGCCTGTACTGGTAAAAGACCAGGTCTCAATGGTGGGGATATGTTTTAGCCCACCATTTTCTTTTTCCTTTGTTGCTCTTGCATCAGGCCTTGGAACAACCTGACAAACCAGTGCCCATATCTCTAACATCCACCAGCAGGTATCACTCCCCCCTTTGACCTTCCATCCCATTATTCTAGCCTTCTACCTCTTCTACATCCAGCATTCTTATGGAGAACTATGTTAACACCGACTTTTGGTTTTTTTTTTAACCAATAAAGCATATTAAAGTCTTTCAGATTCATGGAGTTTCTATAATCTCTCAGTAATACCACAGAGGTCTATGGCAAATGGCTTTAAAAAATAAATTATAAGGACACGGAATCAGTTCACCTTTTCTTGCTGTCTTACAGATACTTGTTCAAAAGAATTACTCCTAAACCATATACTGTGTAGATGAGAGGAAGGACAAGAATCATTTTATCAACTTGAGACTTAATTGTTTACAAAAAGATGATCTTGCAGGCTACTTGTGCATTTTAGGGTCAATGGATATTGGTGCTAGAGTATATAGGATTTTAAAACATGTTTGTATATATGTCTACATACATTATTTTTCCATTTTCTCTGAGAAATGGAAACGGAAAATATCACTTAGCATAAAGAGGAATCTTTTGATTCAGTAATAACATTTGGTATTTTGTGAAAGCTTAGAAATACTAAGTGCCAAATTAAGTTGGCTTTGGGTTTCACTCTGTACTGAGGCTTCTCTGAACTCAAATTATTGCATTTGGTGGTAATGACAAGAAGACAGGAATCCAAAAAGTGCTGACAAGCCACACCTCAGCTGCATTCATGAACAGTGATTATTTTTAAAAAGTAATTTAACATATCCTATTAATCCCATTATTGTCATTTCAGCATGTCATTGAAAGAAAAAAGATGAAATAGTTTGCATTCTTTGTTTTCTATTGTTTTTGCAATTTGATATTTGTTTTCCACTTTCAACTTATCTCAATCATATTCAACACATTATGATTACTCTATAGCTGACTATTATAATGGATCTCATGAGATTTTCAAGCACACATATGTAACATACTTTGATCAAACCAACCACATTATCATTCACCACTGCTTCCTTTCCCAAATTCCTTTCTCTTTCCTAATATTAACATTTGCACTTTAATCTTTTTCTTTCTGTTTTAAATTCTACATTTGTCAGGCTTTTTGTCATTATGATAAATAACCAAGAGGAAAAAAATAACTTAGAAGTAGAAAGATTTAGAGATTTATTTTGTCTCACATTTTCAGAGACTTCAGCTCATCATGGTGGGGAGGGTATAATGGGGTATGGCAACTCAGATGATAAGGGCCAGAAAAGCAGAAAGAGAAAGGGGGGGGGCGGGGAGAGACAGAGAGATAGATGGAAGGAGATTGCCTAAAATTCTGGGTTTTCTCCTTTTTCTCATTTCATGTGGAATGAATGAATCTGTGGAATGGTGGTTCCCACATTCAGTGGGAATCTCTTTCTTTTATTATTTCTGGAAACACTCTCATTAATAAACCCAGAATCTTGCTTATGATTTGCTATATATAATTTGCTAATTCTTAGGTGCCCCTCAATCAACTCAGTTTATCCTCAAGATTAACCATCACAACATATATGAGAAAAAACATATGAGACATTCTATTCACAGTCTGGTCCATTTTGATTGATAGCATGATCTCTAGTATTGATTTCCCTGAAAATAACAACAGCCTGTTATTTATGGCCAAATACATGCCACCGCATATAGATAATACATGTCAAGTATGTATGTCTACTTTATGAAAGATGGAAAATATGGATTATATTTTACATATGAAGTCATTTGTGTTGAAACCCTGAAGCCCAACTTCCAGAGGAAATGAAAACTAAAGCAAAACCATGACTTGAAAAAATGTCCAGGATCATATACATTCCAGATTATAGAACGCAGAGAAATCACTCTTTGGAATCACAACAGGAGGCTGCAGAATGCCAAAGAGTCTGCTAAGAAATACAACATATCCTTCCTTAGTCATTCAAAGGATACACACAAAATAGAAAAATGTGGTATCAGAATCAGAATGCTTTCAGTGAGAATCAATGGGAAAGAAAATGATTAAGAAGAATTAAAGATTTGCATAAGCAAAATTTAATTATTAGAATTCATTTATTAGAAAGCAAATAATAGATGGTTATGTGAGACTAAAGAAGTTCATAAGATGCATAATGTATGTGAAAGTTTAATCAAAAGTTGATGTTTATCTCTTGAATTTAAAAAATGCTAATTATTACCTAATTTATAAACTAAGATACCATGAATACTAAATCTTTTAAATGGGTTTAGGGACATTACTAGAAACTTCAAGATGTATTTAAGTTTAGAATGAGATGTGTTGGTAACTTTTGCTGCTAATTCAAGTGTTTTAATATTCCATACATAAAGCATATTCCTTGCTGCTTTTGTCAGAGAAAAAGTCACTGAGTCAGATGGAGCAAGGACCAGTTTTCAAAGGGTGTTTGTCATGTCAATATCACTTATGATTTATGAGATGTGTACAGTGCTGATGCCCAAGGGACTGAGAAATGGAAAATCTGAAAAGTCCTGCTCCCTTAGCTGGACCAGTGCTTATCTAGTACTCTGCCTATAGCTGGCTCCAGGGTGCCCAATTGATGGAATGGGATCAGAGGCAAATCTGTGCTAATTGAGTAGAATGTTCTGAATTTACAACATGGTGAACTTTAGAGGAAAAGGGAAATGCCTCCTTCACCTTTTTAGATAACAAAAACACTACCTCTGTTTACAAAGTACTAAAATGCCCAAATGAATGGATCTGTTGTAAAATAAAATGCAAGTGTGGTTTTTTGAGATTAGTATATATGGTTAAATTTTCTGGATGTCTGAACTTTTTTTAGGTACATGAAATTTAAAAACATGTTTTCACCCATTTATTTTGACCCTGCCTGCACACACCATGCTCTTTATATGCAGGTACTAATATCACAACTGCAGGCACATTTCCATATATATTGTTCACCCTGTGCTAGCAGTCAGTGTTCTCCACCCTTTCCAATATGTTACTGGTAAGACCTGCTGAGAATAAATTTGGGGATTTTGGGGTGCTCAGCACACTGAAGTGAGAAGAAATGAGCTCTTTCCTGTTTCTCTCACTTAATGACAAGCTGGGCTGAGAATGTAATCTTACTGTCAATCCAGAGGTCAGTCCTGGGTAATTTTGTATTCCAAAAGTACATAGTATGTATTAATATTTCCATGAAGTTATCAAGGATTTTCGAGAGCACCGAATCTGCCTAAATAATGGGGTTATTGCTTTGGGATTAAGTAGGTTGATAAAGTCACATACAAACCAAATTAAGAATCCAGTTTTTTATGACTAATCACAGTGATCCTATCTTGAGTCCTTTCCCCAAGGTGCGTTTTGCCCCAGTGCATGATGGTTTGAATTGAAGATAGTATACACAGGCATACTGTAAAGATGTCCAAGAGTGGGGGACCACCACTTAAGGTGGTCTAAGTCATTTATATCTTTAAAGAACACTGTTGTCCTTTTGTGAAGCCAATAAAAGTCAAGAAATCTGTGAGATAACAGCTTTCTTGGCTACTGTGGTACTTTGGCCTCTTGGGTCATGAACACCAGGTTGATCTGTCTTCAATAGTTTGTGTTTTCAATACCAACTCAATAATCTTGTTATTTTCGTTGGCTCATCAACACTAACAAAGGGCAGCACATGCCAAGTCTACAGAGAACTGACATCTATAAGTCAAGGTTTTTGATATTCTGATGTCAAGCTCATTTCCCCGCTACTAAGAATAAACTGAGAGCAGATGATAGCTACTTCATACTCTGGTAGCAAAGATAGTCCTAAATTTCAGTTTGGTTCAAGTGTTCAGTATAGCTTAGGCATAGCACTTAATGTGTGCCAAAGATCCAAAGAATCAAATTATTTATTGATTTCAATGCAGATTAGAGACTAGTAGAAAGAAGTTATCATTGTATTCAGCTAAAGGTGCCTTCAGTTTCTACTGTGTTTAGCCTATACTGTCCTGGACAGTATCTACCCAAACATTATCCCTAGAACTTTAGTGTGCAATGGAGGAATTTCCATTGACCCCTTGTTAATCATCTGAGTTCTAAAGGAGGTAGATGTAGAGGTATCACTAGCTAGATACTTAGAATCTAGAATCATTCTGCATATATTGAGCAAGATTATCTTTCATTTTTGTAGATTAATTACAAGCAAGATGGACTTATTCATTTGTTCTTTTTTTAATAATTTTTAAAATTTTTTTATTATTTATTCAATTGTGCATGTATGCGTGTCTGCATGTGTGTATGCATGTGTGTGTGTGTACATGTGTGTAGAACCACGGACGAATTCAGGAACCACCATGGACGCCTCCACCTCCTCCTTGTTTACTCTGCCCCGGGATTCACAGGCTCCGCCCTACCAGGACCAGAAATGTAAGCCGCCCACGTTTCCACCCGGCGTCTATATGTGGGGTCTAGGATCCGAACTCAGGACCTTCTGCCTGCAAGACAGAGGCTTAACCCCTGAGCCATCTCTCCAGCCATCATTTGTTCTTAATAAGAAGGTCCTTGGGATTTTTCCTGACATCATTCTGTGCCTATATTCCTTGAAGAATCCTAAGGACAGTGGAGAGAATTCGCAATATCTTGTTTCCATAATCCTTCCTCTACTGTTTTCAGAGGAAGAAAGGTTTAAAGACTTTGTACATCTTTAAAAAGCAATTATAATTAGCATCAATTTTCTAGAGTATTCTGCAAACACCATGGTCTTCCAGAATATACGTAATGGTGGCTCCTATCTTCATTTCTTAGTTTCTATAACTGATTCCCTCTTCTATGTGTCACTTATCTCTAGTTATATGTAGAAGATTCTTGTAAAACCTCCTGGGAATGAAGAAAAGTACTAAAGTTGAGAAAAGATACTTTATTGTCACTCCCTAAAAATATGCTGAAAAAATATACAATGGACAGATTCAATGCTTAATATCACAATCTTATTTAGGTGCTCTTAAGTATGAAACTCTCTGTAATATTCAGAGTGGATTTGTTCCTAGGTCTCAGTGTGATAAGAACAGTTTACTGTGTCCCACACTCCTCCATTTGAAACTGCCACCTGAGCACTGCGTCTATAGTTAGAGTCCACTGTCTTCCTACTTCTTAGGGAAGAGCCTGACAATACTGAGCTAATGCCTAGTGGGGATCTGATGCAGCCTATCCTTTGCAAATCAATATTCAATATTTTCCTAAACTATCTTTCAGTGACAGTCATATTCCTCTGCTTACCCTCTGATTTCCTTTATACTTTGAGAATTGCCTTGTATTTATTCTGGATTAACTGGCATTTCAGGACAAGGGATTCAGAGCCTAGCCAAGTCGCCCAGTTCACCCTCAGTTCATCTGCCTCCACACCTCAAATCTTTTCCTAGCATTCTACAGACATCTGTGTCAAGAGTGATCAGTTTTCATATTTCTGATTGTTCTGTGTCTTTTGCCTCTATTTCTCTTCGTTTCTTCCCCATTCTTTTCTATCTTCCTTCTCCTCCTCATTTTACTCTCTTTCTCTCCTTCTTCCTTCTCTTGACTCTTTCTCTCCCATCTATAAGTATTTTCAATGAAGTTCATCTGATCCTTAACCATAAAGCTACAACTTCAGATCCTTACCTCGCCCTTTTTTTCTCTTTGACTCCCATCTACTCATCTCCTCATGGAAGCATTCTGAAATCATTTTCCTTAGCTCTCTTTCACCTCCCAGTCCACTTCACCTTGACTTCCACATGCAACCCTCTACCTAAATGACTTGAGCAAACTTCAGCAATAGACCTGCAACTATCAAATTCAAGGAGGAGATGTATTTCTTCCATTTTTCTTTGAGTTTGTGAGTCTAAGCTTCTCCTCTCACCTGTTGCTAGTATTGCCTCCGACAGGGCTCCGTCTTTGTTTAGGATGACAGAATTGTGATTCCATGCAAATTCACAGTTCTGAACATGACAGAAATTAAGTTCACTACTAAATCATGTCTCCTGTCCAGATTAACACTTGACCACCTGAAGGACATTCCACCTGTAAAGACTCTAGGTTAAAAATGACTACACAGTTTATTTCACCAAAGAAGATTTTTTGGGGGAAGAAAAATATAGAAGGATCATATAAATGATTAAACTAGGACAATGGGCAAACATCAGCACAGTTCAGGTAAATGTGCCATGAATGATGGACAAATGCAAGTACCTCAAACTCGCTGTGTCTCACAGTGAGCCAGTCAAGTAAATTTTGCTTCAAACCCATATTTTTTCTTATTTTCTATGCCATCATTCATCTAGTGATTCAAATTGACAGAAAATAATCATGGACCATGGTCTTCTTTCATTGGAGATCCTGACTAACTTTGTGATGATGGTGGGGATGTCTCTCTTTCACTCAATTCCTGCTCTCACTACTGAAGTGCAGGCTCTCATCATTATATCTGATCCTGTATTGTTCTCCCTCCAAGCTCCATCTATTTAAATTCATCTTCAACAGGCTGTCAGAATGCAATCTGATCATATCTCATTTTTGAGAACTCTTCACTTGGATCAGATGCTCTTATGCTTTTTAAATTAAAAGCATTTCACAAAGAGATCATCATAGAATACAGTTTGAGTTCTTAGTGATAGATAGTTGTGTGACACAGGGCTATATATACTTTCCTAAGATACATTTTAATTAGATAATCAGTGCAACTTTTAAAATCCTAAAAGAAAATTGTCCATAGATGCAACATTACTTTTTAGCTTAATTTTATTATGAGTATGTACTTTCAGGTTATATTACTGTAACTCAGGACCCTTAGAAGAGCCTTAGCATAGTCTAAGGAGTGTTGGCTCTCACTGGCCTGACTGAGCAACTTTCTAAAATGTGGTGATCATTTATATGAGCACAACCCAGTTTTTACCACCTCACTTGATGTCTCTTAGGTAAGGAAATTGCAAACAAACAATTTGATGTGGATAAACACGGCTTTCTCCAATGGGGTTTTAAGGGAGTTGGCCTCTTTCTTTAGAAGCCTCTCTTTAAATCCCTGTTTATTTGAGAAGAACTTATTGCATGATTCTGATTCTTTCCACATAAGCCCTGTTGTCCTCTGGCATGTTCACATCTTGATAAGCTGACTTTCCACCATCTGGCTCCTGTCCCATCTTGTCCAGTTTTTCATTAATGTTCCTCCACTGTACATGGAAGCGAGTCTGGTCTAGTAGCACTGCATATTTCCTTGTGTCAATCATGTTCTTATTCTGCTTTATTGACTGTGCTTTTGCATTCCTATCCAATCCCATCTAGACAATCTTCTCATCTCAGTTCTACATTTTAAAATGTCATGTATTCTTCAAGAACCTACTGAAGTAACACTTCAGAAAGCCCACTTGAGAATTTAAGCCAAATTAATTCCTTTTCTTTCTGAACTCCCACAAATGTTTAGATAGCCAGGCGACTTGTTTAGCCATAAATGGAAAGAGCATGATCTTTGAGCCGAAGATTCCTGGTTCTGAATACTGTCTCTAACAGTTATTAGCAGTGGGCAGGTTATCCTATATTCGGATCCCTCGTGTGTAGAAAAATATAAAATAAAAGACTTGGTTTTATAATAAAAGTCTACTTTTTAAATTACTTGGCTGTCTCACTGATAAATTTTTGACTATAGGAGGCATTTCATGTATTCCAACTCTATGGTCAAAATCAGTGAGTCTCAGTGGTTGACATGTTGTTTGATATCCACTAAGGTACAACTTATACACAAAATCTCAGCTGCCCTGAGTTATTAATTGGTATTGTGGCATCTATGGCTAAATGAAATTTCTTCTTGTAAACTTGGATTCCTTGTAGTTTATAATTATTCAGAATCTTGCTTCTATGATACCCTTTCTCGGGCAGACCCACTGATGGGGCATTCATATTCACCTGTCTAGCCCTAACTACTAAGGTTCCTACTGCTTGAAATTATTTCTCCTGAGATCCTTGCTAGTCTATGGGGGCATGTTGATTTGTCAGCCATTGTGCAGGTCTGGTAAAGACCAGTCACATTATATGGAACTTTCTCCAAAATATGTCACATATTGGACCACAAAGCAAGACTCTGCATATACAGGAAATTGAAATTGTATCCTGTACTTTATCAGACCACCATGGATTAATGCTAGACACCAACAACAAGGCAAATGGTAGACAATACACAAATTCCTGGAAATTAAATACCATGATATTGAACAAGGAATAGGTTTAGGAAGAAATGAAATTAGAAATTCAATAGTTCTTAGAAGTGAATGATAATGAAAACACTACAAATCAAAATCTCTGGGACACAATGAAGGTTGTCCTAACAGGATATTTATAGCACTCGATGCCTATATGAAAATGATAGAAACATCAAAAGTAAATATCTTTACAGATAACTTAAAGGTTTAGACAAACAAGAATAATCCAATCTCAGAAGCATTAGATGATCAGAGATTAGTAAAATGGAGTTATGGAGAAATGTCCATAACTGAGATAGGTAAAATGATACAAAGAATCAACCAAACACAGAGCTGCTTTTTTGAAAAAGTCAACAAATTTTATAAGCTCTTAGCCAAATTAACTGACACCAAAAGAGAGAAAGCCAAAATTAATAAAATTAGAGATGGAAATGGCATTACGACAACTGATACAAGGGAAATTCAGAGGATCGTAACATCATATTTCAAAAATTTATATTCCTCAAAATTTGATAATCAGAAAGAAATAGGCAAATTTCTTAATATACACAACTTACCAAAATTGAATCAGTATGAACTGAATTATTCAAATATTTCAATATCAAGTGAAGAAGTTAAAGAAATGACTACAAATCTTTCTGCCAAAAACAAAACAAAACAAAACAAAACAAAACAAAACAAAACAAAACAAAACAAAACAAAACCCAGGACAGGATGGATTCAGTGCAGAAATCTACCAGAAATTTAAAGAACAACTTACACCACTACTCCTTAAATTATTCCATGATACAGCAAAGGAAGGAACACTTCCATTTTTTTTCTATGAAGCTGATATTACACTGATCTCAAAACCAAATGAACCGACAATAAGAAAAGAAAACTATAGGCAAATCTCATTAATCAACACTGATGAAAATATCATCAACAAAATTTTAGGAAACTGGATTCAGAATAATATCAAAAGCATTATTTGCCATGATCAAATCAGATTTATTCTGGCACACAAGGTTGGTTCAATGTACACAAATCAATAAATGTAATCTATCATATAAACAAATTCAAAGACCAGTACCACATGATTTTCTATATAAATACACAAATAGTTTTTGACAAGATCCAACATCCCTTTTTGATCAAAGTCCTGGCGGTATTGGAATGGAAGTAACTTACATCAATGTAATAATAAAGGTCATATATAACAAGCATATAGCAAGGATCATCTTAAATTGTGAAAAAGTTGAAGCATTCCTACTATGATCAGGAACTAGGCAAACCTTTGTACACTCATCACTTCTATTCAATATTGTACTGGAAGTCTTAGCTAGGGCCATAAGACAAGAAAGGGAGATAAAAGGGATACAAATTGGTAAAAGAAAAAGTCAAGATATCCCTATTTGCAGATGAAATAATTCTATATCTGAGAGACTCTAAAAACTTTACCAGAAAAATCCTGGAACTAATACATAAGTTCAGCAGAATGACAGGTTATAAAGTTGATGCTCAAAAATCAGTGGTTTTCAAGTATAAGGATGAAAATGTGAGAAAGTCCTAAAAGACACAATTCCATTTACATCATCCTCTCCAAAAAAACCAAACTACCCTGGTATAAATCTAAACAATGATGTGAGAGACCTTTACAATGAACATTTTAAAACCCTAAAGAAAGAAACTTTAGGATACGCCAGAGGGTGTAAAGACCTCCAATACTCCTGGATTGGTAGAATAAACATCATAAAAATGACCATCTTATCAAAAGCAATATTCAGATTCGATACAATGTCAACCAAAATTCCAAGGCAATTTTTTTACAGGAATTGATAAAACAATCTCAAAATTCATATGGAAGCACAAAAGGCCAAGGATAGCAAAAACAATCTTGAGTAATAAAAGTTCCACTGGAGATATCACCATAAAAGACCTTAATCTATATTATAAATCCATAATAATAAAGGCAACATGGTACTGGTTCCAAAATAGATACATCGATCAATGGATAAGGGTTGAAGACCCAGATAGAAGCACATATACCTACAGGTACCCTTTCTTCTATCTATAGATTTGTATCGATATTTCTAGCTTTCATATTTTTCTTTCTGTCTTTATATTCTCTGAAATGCTGTACTATGGACCCGGTTTCTTCTGGTATTTGAATTCTGTGTATCATGCAGAAACCATGAGAGGCACAGAAGCTAAAATCCAATTATAACTTTGCTGCATGTAAATTTTTCTAAATCAATTTGCATTTCACAATTTTTATTTAAGCCTTTGCTAGTGCAATTGCTATAGAGGAATTAGATAGTAGGAATGGGTTATATAAGTGATTTGAAGGTACTTAATTTTGTAACTAGTGGAAATTTAATCTTCACAAAGATTATATCACCCATCGCTATAGATATCCCATATAAAATGGATTATACAGGACTAATGCTTTTTGTTATATAGCTATAGTAAAAAAAAAGGGGTTTGAGTAGATGCTGTCGGTTGTGCATGCATTTGCATACATATTTATGTGTGTGCATTTGTATTATGTGTTAGTGTGCATATTCTGGATGTGTAAATATGTTTGTATGTGTGCATATATGTGTGTATGGCTGCATGTGTTTATGAGATATAGAATTATTATTTTGAAATAAAACCTGTTTTAGGAAAGAGTAAATTTTTTATTATTGAAAGAAAAAAAGACACAAGGAAATAAAGATCCATGTCAGAGAACACTCCAAAACTTGCTGTCACAAAAGTAATAATAACCAAAAATATCCCATATTCCCTGGTCTCATTTTTGTTATTTCTCCCACGAGAAGCAATTATTGTTTATATTGATTTCAATTTGCAAACTTTTCTCTTATGTGTCTATGGATAACCCTGAAAAATCAAATAATTACACATCATATAAAAACACTATGTTGTTTTTAATATATGATTCCTATCCCCAAAGCAAGTTAATCTTGCGATTATGTGCTCTGTTATCTGAAGTAAATGCCTCACAAAATGTAATAGAAAAAAATAAGACCTTTATGATTACCAGAGATCAATTGTGGACAAACCAGTCTGATTGCTGCTAAATGCTGAGGCAAGTTTCTGCTCCCACTTTTAGAAAACACACTGCAGAAAGAAGAGTTGGATTTAATTTTGTCTGCACTTTCACTCCCATAAGGAAGTTTAGTAATAGTGAAACAATTTTATCAAAGCAGTAAGATTAATCAGAAGTGATATTCCTTCTCCCAGTTATCTGTGACATTATCATTTGTTCCATTTTTCAGGTTTAAAATGTAAAACATTAATTTATTTTATAATTCTGAAAATTGTATTTGCATGAGTGTATGGAGTGTATATATGTGTGTATATGTTCAAGTGAGCAGGCACATATAAACATGCATTAAGGCATATATGTCCATGTAAGTAGAGGCCAGAAGTCATTGCTTGGTTTGTTCCTTGGTTGAATGTGGTGCATGTGTGTGTGTCTATGTGTGTGTGTCTGTGTGTATGTGTGTTGCATATGAATGTACATACAGTTACACACATGCTTGTGTGCATGTGTGGAGGCCAGAGGTTAATATAGAGTGTATTTTTTTTATCACTTTCCACCTTCACTTTTGACACAATAACTCACTGTCTGGATAGGCTGGCTGCTGAGGATCCAGAACGTATCTGTCCCAACCCCGCTCTCAAGACCTGGGTTACAAACACATATTACTATGCTGCTTCGGATTTTAACTCAGGAGCTTGTCAGCTGAACTCAGATCCTCATGTTTTCTTTCTTTTTTTTTTATTCATTCATTTGTGGATGTGTGTGTGTGTGTGTGTGTGTGTGTGTGTGTGTGTGTGTGTGCGCGTGCGTGTGCATGTATGTGTGTGTGTAGAACCAAGGACGAATTCGGGAACCACCATGGACGCCTCCACCTTCTTGTTTACTCTGCCCCGGGATTCACAGGCTCCGCCCTACCAGGACCAGAAACGCAGGCCGCCCCTGCTTCTGCCCGGCGTCTATACGTGGGGTCTAGGATCCGAACTCAGGACCTTCCACCTGCAAGGCAGAGGCTTAACCCCTGAGCCACCTCTCCAGCCCCGATCCTCATGTTTTCTAAGAGTCGTACTTTATATACTGAGCCATGTCCCCAAAAGTTTAACGCTCAAATTCTCTGTGCTCATTTTCCTATTTTGCCTTTGCACTGACTGTTGTAGTTTCTCTTTATGTTGCTGGTAAATTCAAGACCAAGCAACTTGGGGAAACAAGAGGTTTATTTTTGGCATACAATTCTTGGTTACACTTCATCAGCATGGTAGGAGAACTTATGTCAACATCATTCTACACAAAGATCTGAAAAAGGGGTAAACGTTTCAATTTGCCAAAATGCTTGTATAGTAAAAGTTTGCCAAACTGCTGAACCAGCTCTCTGGGAATGAGCTCAGGGAATGGTCCTGCTTAACTTTCACACTAATTAATCTCCCTCAGCCTTGCTTAGGACTTGTCTTAATTACCGATTCTTCACAGATGTTTCCAAAACTTTGAACTTTGGTTGTCAAGTTGCCACCTTTATCTATCATACTACCTAACGAAACAACTAACCAACTAACTAACTAACTATTACATTACATCTGGTACATTCACTGTTGTAGTTTCTGTAAGTAAGTAGCATATCTAAAATTTTTCAACCTGATCTGCCTAAGTGGATTTAGGTTCCTTTAATAGCTTGACAGATTTTGTGCTACTTCATGTTTATACCCAAGCTAAATATGTTCTTTTTTCTATAATCTAATCAATCCAAGAATGCTGACCTTGTAAAGATAGAAAAGTCCACAAGAGGACTGCAGAATTTGTATAGATACAATTTTTTTCACTTCCCTCTTTTTAAAAAAAAACTCATTAAACTATTACTGGTCTTTTGGTTTGTTGAAGAGTAACTCAGACAATACTCGCCACAACAATGCTTGCCAAAGTGGTGGCCATAGACACTCCAGCATCACATTCATCTGTAGGCATGCTCGATGAAGGTAGCTAATTTTGCCATTTTCACCACCTTATATTTCAGGACAGCCAATTTAAACTTTCTTCCTCTTGTGCTTGTTTTTCTTTGAACCACCTTTCCCTTTCCCTTCCCTTCCTTTCCTTTCCTTTTCCTTTTCCTTTTCCTTTCCCTTTTCCTTTCCTTTCCGTTTTCGTTTCACCACCGCAAAGTCTTAAGGCAGGATGAAGGGTGGACTCCTTTTGAATGCTGTACTCAGTACTTCCATCTTCCAGTTGCTTACCAGCAAAGAGCATTCTTTGCTGATCAGAAGGAATTCCTTCTTTATCTTGGGTCTTGGCCTTTACATTTTTAATAGTGTCTAAGGGTTTGACTTCAAGGATGATGGTCTTCCCCATAAGAGTTCTTTTTTATTAACATGAAAATCTGCATCTTGGCAGTGGTTCCGCCTCAGATAGAGGATCAGAAAGGGATAGATACGATTTTAAACTCCAAAAGTCACCATTCTAATGGACAGTGGATTATGAAAGGATGGGTGGGTCTCCTTACAGTTAGGAGAGTTATAAAATTACAGACAAACACAATATAAATAAAAAACTGAGCTTTATAAATGGCCCAGGTGTGTAATGATTTGGTTCGGGCATGGAAAATAGGATATATTACTATCATTTTTCCTTAATTTAGGGACTTTAATATGTAATGCCTTTAAGTGACAGTCAGACTGACAGGATTGTGAGAAATATCATCCTACATATTTCTCTCTACTCTCGTCTTTATAGGACATTATTCCCCTGTCACAGTCACTCTCTCTGCTGCTGTGAGATGACACTCAGAATCATGCAACTTAAGGGGAGAAAAGGAAATTTACTTGGCTTATAGTTCCAGAGGTAAGATATAGTTTATTTCATTATAGCATAAAAGGCATGCCTGGGTTAGGGGTTGAGGGAGAGAAGCTGGAGGCTGCTTAAGTCACAACCAACATGGTGGCAGAAAGAATAAGAAACAAACCTTATGGCCGACCACTAGCAGAGCTATTATACCTCCAAGCTCATCTCTTGTGACATGCCTTCCTCTAGTAAGACTCCAGGTCCTAAAGGTTTTGCTACTTTCCCAAATGTTAATAGCTAAGGAAACAAACACTTGACTCTGTGGGGGACAGCTCACATCTAAAATCATGACACTCTCAAAAAAGGTCCAGAAGATCTATTTCCTTTAATATCTGAACCACAGGATTTAGGATCAAATAAAGTATTTTAAATAAAATTGCAACCACAATATCAATGTTTGTGCAAAAAAAAAGAGTTTTTCTGCATGTAATATTTTAGTTAGTGGTAATATTTAAGAGGATATACTGTTTTCCAATTTAGAGTTAAACTTGTGATCCTAATTGAATAATTGCTTTAGACAGGTGATTAGTTAAAACTATATGTTATTTTAGGAAATTTAAACTAGCTTAAGAATAATTATATTTATAGTTCTAATTCTTCTAGTTTTATAAAAAATAGTAGGAAGATTTAATTTTAAGCTAGACAAAGTACTTAAGCAGGAAATGAACTGTATGAGATTTATGAATGCAATTTAAAACATTGAAAGTATTACTTTTATAAATAAAACTATTGATAAAATTTGCTGGGAATATAAATAGAATAGAAAATTTTATACTGTATGTCTGTTGCAGTTCACCTGCATGGTTGCTGATAAATGACCATCAAATGGCTTAAAGGAACAAGGGGCTTATTTTCTTATGATAGTCCAGTTATAGTCCATCCAGCTTGACAGGAGAGGATGCACCAACACTGGCGTAATGGTTAAGAGAGGGACGATCCTTACTTGCCAGGCCAGCATGTCTGGCCAAGTAGACACAAGATGCCAACTCTCTCAATCAGTTCTCTGTATTTTATTCAGGACCTAATCCACCTACCATGGGCTGGGCCTTCCCCACCAGCTAGCAATCTCCTGCAGGTTTACTCTAGGTTTAGTTCAACTATTAATTCTCTGCAAATGTACCCAGAACTCAAACACTCAATTGTTCAAGTTGATACCTGTACCTAACTATGACACTCTACCCCTTGTCAATTTGACACAAAACATAGCACTTTGAAATTGTAATCTTCAATCCTTGTCCTCACAGATGTTGAATTTATCTTAAAATATAAATACATTTAATAGACAAATTAAAATGTTCTCTCATTAAAATTTTAATTACAACATTTTAGAAGTTCAAAGTTTCTTAACCTTAAAAGTGTATTAAATTAGAATAAGTTAAACACTTTAAAACAAATAAAACATTAAAACAGAAGGATCTTGAATAATAAGAAAACATTAAAGAGATCAAAGTCCAGAAAATCAAATACCAGATCCTTTACTTCAATGTCTATCTTCTATTGCTCATTATGAAGTCACGATGGATCAAAGATTTTAGGTATTCCCCAGTCCCTGCTTGCAGCTAGAAGTTGTAAAAGCTGAGTTCCTCTGAACCAGGCTAAATCTCCACTCGAAGTCGTCCTCAGCATACATCCCATGGTCTGGCATCTCAAACAACACTATGGTTTCACGTCTGTAGCTATAATTTCATCTTCCCTTGAAGGAACTCTAAGCCTGCAACTTGGTGCCAAGCTTTTGCTTCTCTCCATGAGCCCCATAATTGTGCATCAAAACCAGTATTACCTGGGCGATGCTGCCAGATTCCAAAGCGAGGTTGAAATGTAGCTTGATCCGCTCAAGCTACAGCTGTACCAACTTTAGCACCCTGACTCTGGAAAAGCCTCTTTTCTAGACAGCTAAACTTCCAAAGGGCAAAAAACGACTTTAACTTGGGCCCCTGAAGGAATCTGGGTTTTCAAACCATGAAATCGCCACAATGTGGTATTCATGTTTTCCATCATCCCAACGCCAGGTTTTCCTTCATTGATGCTCATTTTTTCCAACAACGACAGCTGTTCTGCTGCCTGCCCTTTCCATATCCAGAGCTTCACAGCCACCAACACGGCTCTCCTCTGTCAAGCAAACCAGTCTATCGTCTTTAAATTCAACTTCACCAAAGTACTTGTTCCCCTCATCACAAACTGGGCCCAAATTAATAACTCTCAGCATCATTATTTTCCAAATGGTGCATTAAACTCTGCAGAATGGTATTTGTAATTCACAATGTCAAAATCTTCAAACATTTCAAACTTTGTTTAGCAAAACTGTTCCAAGTCAAAAAATCCATGTAGTCAGACAGACTATCAGCAACACCCCACTTCCTGGGTACCAAGTTCTGTAGCAGTTTGCCTATATGGTTGCTATAAACAAAGTGTTTATTTTCTTACTGATAGTCTGGTTATAGTTTGTTCAGCTTGATAGGAAAGCACACACCGACCTAGGGCTGAGGGAACTGTCCACACCATCACTACATGATGGCTGAGAGAGGGACGATCTTTACTTGCCAAACCAGCATGTTTGGCCAAGTAGACACAAAGATGCCAACTTTCTCAATCAGCTCTCTGTATTTTATTCCAGGGCCTAATCCATGGTCTGGGCCTTTCCCATCAGCTAGACAATCTCCTGCAGGTTTGCCCTAGGCTTAGTTTAACCCTTAATTCTCTACAAATGTGCCCAGAGCTCAAACCCTCAACTGTCAGATTGACACCTGTGCCTAACTGTGACAATGCCCACTGAATAACTTTTGGATGCCAAAAATACTATCAAGATATAATGTGTAGTGAAATGGAGGGTAGGAAAATTTTGTACTAATCTAATTTCTCAAGTTATAAAGTCTAGCAGAGCTAAAACAAGTGCCACTGTTAGGTAGGAAGTGCTAGCAGACATGGAAAAGTATACACCAGGAAGCAGAAGCACTGTTCCAGTCCTGGCTCTTGAACCCCAACTCTCTCAGAGAACCTCAATTAGACTGCAGACATGGAAGAAGTTTCCACATTGTCTACAAAAGATACATACACATATACATTCACTCACATGCACATTTACGCATATCACATATGAACATAAATGCATGCACTCACATATAAACTTGCACACTCTCCATAGATTTCATTCTCAAAGAAAATTGTTAGTGTTGATACTATTATCCTCATTTTAAAATTATTTTAAATCAAAAATTATTATTTAAATTGTCATTATTATTTCTCTAATTATATTACAGTGAATATATGTGTTTTTTAGATCACTAATTACCCCTACCTGTTCTCTCATCGAGTTGATTTCCCTCCCTTTTCCACAACATCCTGTGTGTGTTAAATTATTTAATTTAATTTATTTTAAATTATTCAAAATGATGAAGTGTTTTACCTGGGGTCTTAGAACCAGAAAATGACTAAAACAAAATTGAATTTGGACTTGTTTTTCCAAAATTTCTTGCTTTTGTTCTTGTTTCATTATCCCTGTTTGCAAATTTCTTAGTGCATTTATAGTTAAAGTAGTGCCTTAGTTTATTGTCCTGCCCTTGTGATAAAACACCCTGACGAGATCACACCCCCTCAGTTGTAAATGATCAGGAACGAAAAGTCTGTGAACTTAACCAGATGTCTCATTACTTACTTACAGTCCTTGATGAAGGCCTATTTTCTCTGCTGTAACATGGTCCCCTCTCTCCATGTTTCTGGTGTGGCCCTCCTACCCCATCCCTCCTGTTCATAATCCTTGCAATTACAGTATTATAGAGATTTATCGTCGAGTGTCTCTAGGTGGGCTGGGTGGGTTTGGTACTAGGAGCCACCTATTAGGGAGGGCATATAGTCTGGCAGATAATAAGTAACCATTTTGCAAAAGGGTGATTGACCCCTCCCTCGCTATGGTTTTCTACTTTTATTACATCTACCTTTGAATATACTCTTATAACAAGACTCTAGCTTAACAGCTTTTTATCTCTGGCCAGGGGGTGACATCCAATACCCATCAGGATGGAGTGAAGGGCATTGCAGGAGCCCCAAAACCGCAAAAGAAAATCAACAAACCGTAATCCAGAACTTCAGAGATTCTATATCAACCACCTAGAACTAGGCCAGCCTAATCTCTCCCCATCCTGAACTCAGGGAAATTTGCGAAAGAGGGGGCAGTAAGAGTGTAAGAGCACAAGGATGGGAGGAGCAATGATATGCAAGATACTCCACACAAGTTAAGGCCGAAGCAATCATAATAGGACTTTGCATGCCCTGCACAATGTCCAACACACTATTGACCCCACAAAGTCTAGCATTTGCTAAAAGCACCAAGATCCTTGGAGGCAAGGGATTGACAGCCAAAATAGTGTTCCTATGCCTAAGGGGAACAAAGGAAAGGGTTCAGGGAAATGCCACCGGGTCCTTGTACGTCATCGGAGAGGAGGACTCAGAGGAGAGTTTGGCATGCACATTAAAGGATTCTCTGGGGATTGGGGGAGGGGAGGCACTGGGGGGTGGGGAGGGAGGGGTGAGGGGAGGGTGAGCAGAGGGGTGGGGGGAGGAAGAGGGAGGGAGGGAACTGGTGTACCTATTAAGTTTGTATGAGCGGAGATAATAAAAAAATGTTAAAAAAAAACACCCTGGCAAAAACAGCAAGAGAGAAAGTGTTTGTTCCGCCTCATGGTTCAAGGGTGTCATTTTGTCATGGTGAGGAAGACAAGCCTGCAGGGCCTCGAAGCAATGGTCACATGGTGTCCACAGTCAGGAGGCAGAGGCTGATGAGCGCTGCACGTTTAGCTCACTTTTCACTTTTATGCAGTTCAATAGTCCAGTCCATGATTCATGCCACCTACATCTGGTGAATCGTCCCACTTCAATGCCCAGGTCCAGATAATCCTCTACAGATATTCTCAGAGGTTAACCTTGATTTGAATAATGGCGCTCAGTTGTGTCCAGAGACTGATCTCCTAGGTGATTCTACATCTTGTCAAGTTGACAATTCTACCTTAAGTAATTACAATGTTGATTGACTGGTTTTTTTTTTTTAGGTACATCTTCCTAGTAATTTTAACTATTTGTTAAACTATTTGTTTACTTATTTGTTTTTCAAAAATATCCAAATTACTTTAAAAAACTATTTATTTTGAATATTTGTGTGTCTGTGAGTGTTTGTGTAAGAGAACACTCCGTGTCCCTGTAGAGGACCAAGGATGACTTGGGGAATCATGCTGGATTGCTTCTACCTCCTTTTTGCTTCCCTCTGGGATTTCCTAAGCTCCACCCATGTCCAGGGCATGGAAGTGCAAGCCACTGCCCTTTTCAGCCCAGCATTTTTACTTGGGAACTCAGGACCTTCTGCATGTGAGACAAAGTCTTAACTCCTGAGCTGTCTCTCTAGCTCCCAAATTACTTCTTTTTCTGTTGATACATGTAATTACTTGCATTAATAAAATTTATATTTTAGTACATATAAATGGTGAAATTATCAAATTAAGCTGATTTAAATATGTAGTGTCTCACACATTTATCCTTTTTGTGATGAGAATACATTGATGTTTGTCAAGAATACAATATGCCATAATCAACTGCTATCACCATATTGCATGAGGAGCTTTCAAGTATATTTGGTCTTTTGGTATTCTTTGACCAACGTCTTCCTGGATAGCATCATCCTGAAGTATCAACTACTCATGACTCAGGTGATTGAATGGACCAACTTTTCTAGAGTTAAAGACTGAATATAATAAACATGACCTTTAGCTCTGTTCTGATTTTGAGCCAGGGTTTCACGTAGTCCCCGATAACCTCACTGTGTCGCTAAGGATGACCTTGTGCTCCTTCTCTTCCTGCCCTTGTGTCTGAAGTGCTGGGATTACAGGAATGTGCCAGCTTGCATGGCCCTGAACTCGTGTGTGGATGCTGGGTCTACATCACAGTTGTTGCTTTGGGGTCTGCTTTCAAAACCGAGAAACGTATCTGACAATGACATAGTCCTTGTTGAAAATTAACAATTTCAAAGTTCTCTAAGTCTCATGAAGTTGTACAAGAGGCTTTGAAACATATCGACACATAGTGTTTTATGGGTTTTGTGTTTGTATGTGTTTCAGTGTTCTGTGAAATCCACATGAAGTTCCTGAGGATAAGCATACGGTCCTTCGTTAGAGCAGAGAGTTGTTCACAGTTAGAGGTGGTCCTGGTGACAGGTCCTTGACCTGTTTCAGAGTCTGCGTGTGCCATGCATTCATGAGCTGCAGGAGGAGACTGGTTAACAACTCAGGATGTACTTGTATAAGTTGTGAATATCGGTACTGGTATGTTAAAGTAATACAATGACGGAATTCAAACTCAGTTCATCAGGGTTGGAGTTGCCAAGGCCCTGTCCATACAGAGCTAGGAAGACACTTGAAGAGTCAGGTGGCCAGAAAGTTTTCTGGTCACAGCAACTCAGGGTCATGAGGACAGAGTTGAGACATTAGTCAGAGTGGTCACCTTGAGTCTGTCTGGCCAATGCCACCGACACATTTGGTTCCTTTAGAATACTGAAGGACTACTTTATCTATTCTAGTTCTGTTACACTTTGTAACTCTATCTTAGTAGTAGACTGGGCATCCAGCTTGAAGAATGGCAGAGGTGACACCGGCTTTGAGGAAGGACAATCTGATCATCTGATTATGTTTGACCCAAATTTAAAATCCCTTTTTTCTCAAAACTAGGAAATAGTACAAGTTAGTGAATAAATACAGTGTCTGGGGCTACATTTCTTAAATTCTGATTGTGACTTAGTCATTTATAAACATTGTGGCTTTTTAAAAACAGAAGTACAGAATGCCTTTTAATTTAAAAAAATGAAAATATTTTATAGCTAGAGATATCACCTTCTAAAACCTGGGTCTGGTGCACACGCATGTAATCCCATCACTGAGGAAGTGAGAGAAGATGGTACATTGTGATTTCCCAGGTAGTTTAGGCTGTAGCACGAGACTGTGTGGATTTTCCAAAGCAGGTCCCCAGTGACACCAGCTTATTCCCTGAGATATTGGTGGCCAACTTTAGGATAATCTCACTCACATAATAATATACCTGATCCTTCTACAGTCTGAAGCAGTGGGTGCCGTGGGGCCTGCTCACCAGCAGCTGTAGATTCTCCCAATGTGTTCTGTGATCTTCTCAGACATCACGTGTCCCCTCTACAGTCAAAGGTCGCATTTTCCTGCTGCTCAGAATCCCCAGTCCTTGTGTCTCGGTAACCAGAAATGGGTCCCAAAGATTGTGACTTTTTAGGGTACTTTCACACATACTCAGGTACATATGTATAATTGTTTTCACTTCTGAAAAACTATAGGTGCAGGAAAGGGTACACTCAGGGTCAGAATTACTGCAAGTTTTATAAAACATTGCAGAAATGTGTAAGGGAAATCTTAATTTTATTTTGTGCTTATTATCTTTCTTTGTTAAAAATAATAAATTTCCTATCAAGTATGATTCCAAATTTTCATTCTTTGCAGGGTTGAAATCTACCTTATTGTTGATGTTAATGTTTTCAAAAGTATTGAAAATTAATGTAGTTGATGTGTTACTTGTGTGCTGTAATACAGACATCCATTTTATGTTTCAAACAAAATACAGAAGCATGCATTTTTTGTGTTCAACTTTTTAAATTTTATTTTTTATTTTTTATATTTATTTATTTTTCCCCAATCATACAAGCTTAATAGGTACCCTGGTCCTCTCCCTCCTTCCACCCCTCCCCAGTCCCCCTTGCGCCCTCACCCCCTTTTCCCCTTCCTTTTACCCCTCCCTTTCCCCTTTTCCCAGTGTCTCCCCCTTCTTCCCCTCCCATTCCCTGGAGCATCCTTTTGTGTAAATGCCAAACTTCCCTCTGAGTCCTCCACTCTAGTGAGGTGTAAGGACTCAGTGGCATTGCCCAGAGCCCTTTCTTGGGTTCCCCTTTGGTATGGGAACACTCTTATGACTGTTAATCCCTTGCCTTTAAGGATCCTAGTGCCTGTGATCCATGCTAGACTTTGGGGGGTCGTTGACATGTAGTCGCTTCGCAGGTCAAGCAAAGTCTGATTATGGCTACTGCGGCCCAAACTTGTGTGGAGTATCTTGCATATCATTGATCCTCTCCATCTTTAGGCTCTTACAATCTTGCCGCCTGTTCTTCTGCAAGTTTCCCTGAGCTTTAGGATGGGGAGAGATTTGGGTGGTCTAGTTCCAGGTGATTAATCTAGGGTCTCTGGTGTTCTGAATTATGGTTTGTTATTGTTTCTAGTTTTGCTGTTCCTGTACCACCCTTGGCTCCATCCTGATTGGTATTGGAGGTCACCTCCTAACCAAAGATAAAGACTGTTTAAATGAAATCTTAGTATAAGAGGAGATTCAAAGGTACATGGAATAGGAGTAAGAAATCAAAATGGGGGGGTCAGTCTCCCCTTTGCAGGATGGTTACCATCTATCTGTCAGTCACAATACCTTCCCTGATTGGTGAGATCAAACTCCCTGAGTAGCAAGTGACCAGGAAGCAAAGTGAGAGTGAGCTTCACCAGATGTCTTGCCACTTACTTGCAATACTTGATGGTGGCCTATTTTCTCTACTGAAGCATGACCCCTCTCTCATTATTTATGGGAGGGGCACTCCTTCCTTTCCTTCCTGTTTATACTCTTTGCAATTCCTGTAGGTATTACAGAGATTTATCTTTGAATATGTCATTAAGTGGGTTTGGTACTCAGATCCACCTATTAGGGGGTATATACAGTGTCAAATTTTCTGTATCTGGAATACTTCATTCAATGTAATGTTTTCTAATTCCATCCATTTCCTGGCAAATTTCATTAATTCATCATTTTGATGGCCGAGTACTATTCCATTGTATAAATGTATCACATTTTCCTTATCCACTCATCAACTGTTGGGCATTTGGGTTGATTCCATGACTTTGCTACTATAAATGGTGCTACTGTGAATATGGTTGTGCTTATGTCATTGAGGTGAATTTTTGCTTTATGGGGGATTATTCCCAGAAGTGGAATAGAAGGCTCATATGGCATTTCAATCTTATCTATTTTAAAAATTGCCAAACTGATTGCCAGAGTGGCTACATAAGCCTGCATTTCCACCAACAATGTAGGAGAGTTCCCTTCTCTCCACATCCTCTCTAGCATTTGATATTGTTTGTATTGTGGATTTTGCTATCCTGACTGGGGAGAGATGATATCTCAGGGAAGTTTTGATTTGCATTTCCCTGATGGCTAAAGATGTGGAACATTTTTTTGTTTATTATTATTTACGCATATCCAAACTTAATAGGTACACCTGTTTCCTCCCTCCCTCCTCCTCCCCCGACCCCTCTGCTCCCCCTCCCCTCACCCCTTCCTCCCATCCCCTAGTGCCTTTCCCCCAATCCCCAGAGAGTCCTTTAATGTGCATGCCAGACTCTCCTCTGGGCCCTCCTCTCCGATGACTTACAAGGACCCAGTTGCATTTCCCTTTACCCTTTCCTGTGTTCCCCTTAAGCATAGGAACATTACTGTGTCTGTCAATTCCTTGCCTCCAAGGATTTTGGTGCCTTTAGCGAATGCTAGACTTTGTGGGGTCAATAGTGTGTTGGACATTGCGCAGGGCATGCAAAGTATAATTATGATTGCTTCGGCCCTAATTTGTGTGGAATATATTGCATATCATTGCTCCTCCCATCCTTGTGCTCTTACAATCTTACCACCCCTCTTCCGCAAATTTCCCTGAGCTTCAGGATGGGGAGAGATTAAGCTGGCCCAGTTCTAGGTGGTTGATATAGGGTCTCTGAAGTTCTGGATTATGGTTTGTTGATTTCCTTTTGCAGTTTTGCTGCTCCTGCAATGCCCTTCACTCCATCGTGATGGGTATTGTATGTCATCCCCTGGCCAGAGATAAAAAGCTGTTAAACTAGAGTCTTGTTATAAGAGTATATTCAAAGGTAGATGTAATAAAAGTAGGAAACCACAGTGAGGGAGGGGTTAATCATCCATTTGCAAAGTGGTAACTTTTTATCTGCCAGATTATTTGCCCTCCCCTTCTGGTGAGGTCATACCCCCTCAATTGTAAATGATCAGGAACGAGTCTGTGAACTTAACCAGATGTCTCATTACTTAATTGCAGTCCTTGATGGAGGCCTATTTTCTCTACTGTAACATGGTCCCCCCTCTCCTTGTTTCTGGTGTGACCCTCCTACCCCATCCCTCCTGTTCATAATCCTTGCAATTACTGTAGGTATTACAGAGATTTATCCTTAAGTGTCTCTAGGTGGGCTGGGTGGGTTTGGTACTAGAAGCCACTTATTATGGAGTACATATGGCGCTTAATTTTCTGGGTCTGGGATACTTCACTTAATATAATTGTTTCTAATAACATCCATTTCCTGGCAAATTCCAGTAATTCATCATTTTTGATGGCTGAGTAGTACTCCATTGTATAGATGTACCACATTTTCCTCATCCAGATATGGAACATTTTTTAAGATATTTGTTAGACATTTCAATTTCATCCCTGGAAAAGTTTCTTTTGAGTTTCAAAGCCCATTTTTTAATTGGGCCGTTTATCTCCTTCATGTTTAGTTTTTTAAGTTCTTTGTGCACTCTGGATAATAGAGCTCTATCAGATATGTGGTTAGTGAAGATTTTTCTCCCATTCTGTGGGTTGCCTTTTTGCTCAGTTTACAGTCTCCTATCTGAACAGAAGCTCTTTAACTTCTAAGATCCCATTTGGTGAGTGTTGGTTGTAGCAACTGTGCTATTGGATTTCTGTTTAGGAACTGTTGGCCTAGTCCAATAAGCTCGAGGGAGATCCCTACTTTTTCACCTAGGGTTTTTATAGTCTCTGGCCTAATATTGAGGCCCTTGATGCATTTGGAACTGATTTGTGTGCATGATACAAGTACAGGTCCAGTTTTAATCTTCTGCATGTGGACATCCAGTTTTTGCCAGCACCATTTGTTGAAGATGCTGTTCTTTTTCCATTGAATTTTTTGGGCCACTTTGTCAAAGATCAAATGGCTGTAATTGTGTGGGCTTATATCTGTGTCTTCAACCCTTATCCATTGATCTGTGTGTCTATTTTGGAGTCAGTACCAGGCTGTTTTTATTTCTATGGATTTGTAGTATAGATTAAGGTTTGGTATCATGATATCTCCAGCAGTGTTTTTTTTTCTCAGGATTGTTTTTGCTATCCTGGTCCTTTTGTGCCTCCATATGAATTTTGAGATTGTTTGGTCAATTTATTTAAATTTTGCTTGGGGATTTTGATTGGTATAGCATTGACTCTGTATATTGCTCAGAAGTATGCATCTACAGATGGTTCGGAGGTTAAAGCCTATGTCTTGAAGGCAGAAGGTCCTGAGTTTGGATCCCTGATTCTGCATGAAAACACCAGGAAGAAGGACTGAACCTGTGCTTCTGGACTTAGAAGACAGAGTCTAGGAAACTCCAGAGCAAAACAAAGAGGACGTAGAGCAATCCAGGATGATTGCAGAAGTTACACTTGGGCCTCCACAGGTACACACGTGCCCTCTGATACACAGAGAAACACATAGAGAGACACAGACATGCATGTAAAAAATAAAATAAAGTAAAATAAAATATTTTAAAAATGAGGTAAACTGTTAATAGGGCTAGAGTGAGGAAAATACCAGAAAACAATAGAAAGTATCTTGGTGGCGCTTGCTTCAGCAGCACATATACTAAAATTGGAACAATACAGAGATTAGCATGGTCCCTGTGCGAGGATGACATGCAGATCTGTGAAGTATTTCATAAATTAAATATATATATATATATATATCTTGTAGGCACATATGAATGACAGCAAGTATACAAGAGTCTTTCTTGGGTCTGAAACCAGTTTATTATGTAAACTTACTGTAAATAAGCTGCAACATGTCCTTAAAGTATATGTCTCAAAGTCGAACAAATAGCACATGTCCAAATTGACCTCTTTCCTTGAGAGAAGGTTCCTCATTTAGATCCCATCTTCTCTTTAGAGCTGTTTGCCTATGCTACCCTCTGAGGACTCAAGCAGCCAAAGGTAACTGCAGCAGAGTGTGAAATGAACCTACTTAAAAGAAGTTCTACTGCTTAAATGGCATATAGGTCATTCTAGGTGCCTTTTTTTTTTTTGAATCATGGTTCCAACTTTGAGCCACTCTATGTGCACACAATTATTTACATATTTTCCTCTGAATTATCAGATTTTATATTTTGATTTATTTCTAAAGAGATGTGCTCATATCATTTTCTTCTGTAAATTTTGCACAGATTCTTACCAAAAAACTTTGATGTGTATCAGCAGACATAAGTAAGTTTAGTTTTAGATTGTCTGGCTTTTACTTCTGGTGTTCATAGCACTTCATGGAGCATCATGTGCCACATCGATTTTGACTTTGGAGATGGCATGTGGGTCCTTGTGCTTTACTTCTTTCCCCTGAAAAATGGACCAGACAATAGAAATAGTAATAGTAGTAGTAATAGTAATAGTAGTAGTAATAGTAACAGTAGTAGTATTAGTAATAGTAATTAGTAATAGTAGTAGTAGTAATAGTAATAGTAACAATAGTAGTAGTAATAGTAATTAGTAGTAGTAATAGTAATAGTAGTGCTTTCTTTATAAGATGGTAGTTGGGAAGAAACAAGTATCTGTAAAGTACTGGACATATAATAAGATTTTCACAAATGTTAGTAATGAATATATTTAGTAATAGAATATTCACATGAAGCATGTATTAGCTAGTTTTGTACAGTTTAAGTTCTTGTCAAAAGAATTAAATTTTTCCAACATCTTTATATTCTTAATTTTGAGCTATTTGAACTCTTATCAGGCATGCAGTAGACTCCAAACAAATGCTTGCCAAGTTTGCAAAATAACAGTATAAAAGAGTGAAAGTTATATTTTATTCCTTGCTTTTATGGTCTTTAGAATGTCCTACCTTCAATGAGTTTTGACGGGTTTACCTCTGATAGTGATGTCTGCAGTATGACACCAACTCATCGAGAACAAAAAGAAATTTTCGCTTTGTATTAAGCATTCATAAGAGCCAACTAGCCAGAGCACTGTGTTTCCAAGCATGTTGTCAGGTTGCTCAGAATGTTCCTAGTTCAATAATTTAAGCAGAACAAATTAAGTATTTTCAAATTAAATTGAAGGATTGTGTATTAACTACACCTGAATTAAAGATTGTAATTAAAGACACTGTTCTGAAGCATTTGAACCACTGCTTTCTGGTGAGGTATTATAAAGATCACTGACCAAAAATATGAGAATTTGAATTATTTGATCAATTTAAAAAATGTTGCAGTGCTGCAATTAACACCATGTTCTAGTTGATGGGCATTTTAACCATAAATTCAGGGAAAAATGGAAAAGAACTATTGTATAAATTGTTAGGTTTCCTTTCTTAGATAGGCTTTATGAGAACAACTGTTTCCAAGAAAATACAGAGACAAAAAAAAGGAAATCTCTATTTAGAATAATAGATGTGTAAATTCCTTATACTCTGAAAACACTATATCTAAACCATTCTAATTGTACAGTGATAGCTTCATTGAATATTAAGCTCTAATAGGTGGATGTAATTGCATCTGTAGGATTGATGGGAAAATTAGAAGACTATCATTTGCAAGATGAGGTGTGTGTATTTACCATAATCCTACTTCGAATAGAGGAGCAGATAGTGCTATCATTACTTTTGATGCTTCCCTCCCATCATTATATTCACTTGGCATTTATTCAAGTGTAATATGCATTTCACAATAGATTTTTTTAGATATTCCAGCAGACGCCTATGTGTTATCAATTGCCATGACAACAGTTTTATGATTCTGTAGTTACATTACAGTTTGCTAGTATCAAAAGCATCCATGAGAATATTCCTAATACAAAATGATAAAGTCTAAGTTATTATTTTTTCTTTGATCCTCTTTATCATATTTTCCCTCTGAAGAGATTTGTATTTTCTTTTTCTCTGAAGATTGAGTTATTCTTCCTCTTGTTATTTGAATTATTGGAATTTATATGGGAAGCAGCATGCCCCTTTCCAAAAACACAGGTTAACATTTCTTAGCAATATTCAAAGTCTTCATAAGATGTGCATATATTGTATATATAACTTTGAAAATGATATATGTGTAACTTTACTTTCTATATGGTCAGTGGAGGCACATGATTTTAAAGGTGTGAATCCTGTATATTATTGTGTAACTTTCTATACCCTTCAATATAGGTATTGTGTAACTTTCTATACCCTTCAATAGTTATCTCATTTTATTTTATCTTCTTATTTTTTCCTCTCATAGAGTACAAACAAACCTCAAGGCAATCTGACCACCATGCAAGAACATTTTCAGTAGAGGAATCACAAACTAGCTTTAATCTTAATTCAACCCAATATAGCAAGCATTTATTGAGCATACCCTTCATGCCATGTGCTGAGCTAGGAACTGGGAAAATGAAATAGCAATAGACCTTTTTGTTATACAAGAAATTAGCTTTACATTATAAGCATCAAAGTATGTTTTCAATGCAGTATACTCTGTAAATATGTTTAAGCATAATGGTTCAAAAATGGACTCGGATTCACATTCAAGCTCAACTCGACCTTTTTTCTTTGTAATTTTAAATAAGTAATCTAGGTTTTCTTTCCCTTGGGTTTCTTATATAATTATTATTTATCTTAATTATATTAACAATGGACTACCTAACCCCATCCTACCCTACCCCACATGTTCTTCCCTCGGGTTTCTCTGCCTTTCCCACGTACCTCCCGTGTGTGTTGTATGTACACTGGGTTCCATCTAGGATGTCCACATTAGCTAGTGCACAAGCATCCTCAAGGGTGTGAAAACTACAGCAGATCCATACAGTCTCTCAAAGTACCATCAGATCTTGTAGAATCTTCCACTCTCCATGGCAAAATGTCGGTGAGTCAGCTATTGTGGGAGTTGAATAGACATCATTGCATTGAGTTCTTGAGTACGGCACCCCTCTAGGGTTTTTAACTAGTAAAGTACTCGGACCACTGGACTAGTTCTGTTTCTGGTTGTTGGATCATGAGGCATTTCAAGAGGGCAACTTAAGAGCCAACATGGCTCACCAGAGGCTAAATCATGCAGGATGAAAAGACTTGTGCTGGGAAGTGCCCAGAAGCCCAAGACTTGAAAAACAATCCTCATATTCCCCCAATGTTCGGTCCTGTAGCTGTGGATACCAAAAAACATTTTAAAGTCCACCAATAAAAAGACACCACAATCACCAGCAACAGTCTCATTTCTGTAATTCCATCTCATGCTTTTCCCTCAATGTTTGTCTTTACAACCTTGCTATACAACTAAGGGCTATAAAAGCCCAATCTGTTTTTATTTGAGGCTGTACCTCAGTTCCTGGTTCCTGAAGTGCAGTTGCTGTTCAGCTTCAATAAATTCTCTGCATTTAATAAATTTTCTACGATCAATGTGGTGAAGTCCTGAAAGACCACAGACCTATAACAGTATCCAGATTGAGGGCAGAAACAAGACTTCCCTTATTTATGTTGTTCAGGCTCTATTTTCTTAAGTCTTCATTGCCTTCAATAGTGCCATTATTTCGGGACCAAGTAACACTTTGCATGAGATGTGGGGGACATTCCAGAGTTGAACCAAAATAAGTGTTCTGTCTCCCTGAAGAGAAATCAACAGACCCTGGAAAATTCTAAACCTATTTTCTCAAAGATGAGAATAGATTAAGATCACTGTATGAACTTTGATTCCCATTAATCTAGCTAATTATCAATAGAAAGCAATGAAATTTAGGCCATTATTAACCTTTACTAATTAGTGTAACCACGTCTGTATTATCGTTCCTTGTTTTCTTTAATTCTGACCAATAGGAGTTTCTTGGATTAATCTTCTTAGATTTCCTTCCTTAAAAGAAGCCTGGAATACTACAGGACACATGTTTGTCTGTCACCAAACTATAAGATGGAAATAAAGACAATAAAGCTGAAAGTTAGAGGAAAATGATTGCTTTCATTGGTAAATGAGTTGAAAGAACTTGTAGAATATCTAGCTAGAGAGAAAGAATGTTGACAGTTGTGACTATTACTTGAAAATGGAAGAATATAAAGTCATTACGTCAGGGATTTATTTACTGTGAATTTTATAAAAATTCTTCAATAACTAGATGAATTCCAATTTTATGGACACAAGTACTAAACGAAAGAGGTCATTACATATGCCTGAGACCACTTAGCTAATAGAATTGTGCTAACATTTGAATCCTGATTCTCTGATATCAACATTTGTACAGATTTGGTGATGCATACTCACTTTGGTACTTAGTAATTAGGGAAGATTGTCATCTTAGAGAATTTTTATGAAATACCTAAATCCAAATGCATTTAAAACTGTGGAATATATTTATACTGTTCCATTATCTTAATATTTGTTCATGATTAATGAATCCATGTCTTTCTGAAGTATGTGGCATAAAGGTTTACTTCATTCTCAGCAGAATTTAAAATTACCATCTCGAATGATTGTATATCATCAGAATGGATGTAAGTCTGTGGCACACCATTTTGAACATGTCCAATTTCAACCAAACAGACATAAGCACATAGATAGACCATGTTTGAATCTGTGATTCAGAAAAATTCACTAAGCTTCAAAGTCCTCACTGGAAGACAGAAATAATGTTTATCTCACTGGATAACTGTGAATGCACAATCAAAGACTTTTGCTGAGACTTTTGTATAGTGCTTCACAATAATTTTGAATCAAGGTTAAGATGAAATAATCGAGAGAAGCTCATTTAAGTATAGGTAATTTTGATAATGACTTGGGTCAAGAACTTTTTTGTAGGGAACTCGTGCTTGAGATTACAATAAAAATCAAAGCATAGGACTTGGCTAAAGAAAACTAAATCACAGGTTCATCAGGCTTATCTTTATAAAGGTAGAAATATATTTCACAGTTTCAAATGAATTTAACTGTAGGTATTTCATAAAAAATCTCCAAGAAGCATCAGATTAATACTGTATTACATCTATGTCAAGATTGAGTAATTCAAGTCAGTATGATGTGACATTAAAATGATGCTCTACAGAAAATCAAACCAAGCTTTATTCCTACATTTGATTCTGCCAGGTGATTATGAGATTTAGAGGTGTCTTGTCTCTGTTGAACCCAACCAGTGGTTGTTAGTTTCCCATCTCAATGAGCAGACTATGAGGTTTTAACAGGAATAGGGACCTACTGGGGTCCACATCTACTTGTGTAATTCATTGCTCATAACACCTAGGACATGTTGCAACTTCTTCAGACTCCATATCTGGACCTGTGAAAAGGAGTGCTTGGAATTGAGAACTGAAAGAAATGAGCAGCACTTTATAGTCTAAGAATTCTTGGTTTCATAGAGAATTGAAAAATGTTCTAAAAGGTAAAGAGTACATTTGGACAGGTTTTACTTTTGAAAACAATTCATCTATTACAAGATAAGCAAAAAAGTGAAGATTTGGTCAGAAGGAAATGAGCTGCTCATAATATTTTATGTAATAAGCTCAATATCACCTCTGACATCTCTAAATCAAACTAGAGTCTAGACATCTGTCTTCAACTGTCTACTGAAAGGTTCCTGACGATCCTAACAAACTCATATATTTATTGTACTCAACATTCTTAAAAACCCCTGATTCATTTTCTTGTCAAAGGCCTTTAGATCTACTAAAATAAGCCAAGCATTCTCAAAGATAATAGAATTTTCTTAAATCACTGGGACACACTAGTTTTACTTCAGCTTTAGCTGTAATTCCTATGGTATGCATCATAGCTATGTAAAAATGGCAAATATTGCACATTTCCCCCAAGAAGTCCACAGTGACTACAATTGATGTATTAGGTTTCAACTTGTTTTAAGGATTCACTACATAAGAAAATTAGCTTGGCCATTAGACACTAATAATTATACATGACTAACAGTGTTAGTTTTTTTACTCATTGTTCAGTAATATCGTTTGGGCCTACTTATTGTTTTAGGTACTGAGAATACACTGTGAATTGAGATAGCAGGTGTTCAATCTGACTCACACTCATGAAGAGAAAACTCAGAATTCTGACTGCTTCAGACTTCTTACCATTCCCAAATTGGGTCATTTTCACATTTGTATCTAAGCCCTTCCTCTCTTACAGAAATTTCTGGAATTACTCCAAGAAACGTCTAAGAACCACGAAGTAGGGCTGATGAGATGACTCTGCCTCGATAGCAGAGGACCTGAGTTAGGATCCTAAACCCCACATAAAAATGTCAGGCAGAAATGGAAATGGTCTGCATGTCCACTTCTGGAAGGTGGAGCCTGGAAAATCCCAGAGGGGAGCAAAAAGGAGGTAGAAGCAATCCAGGATGATTCCCCACAGGGACACACAGGGATGTGTCCTCCACAGGGACACACAGTGCCCTCTGATACACACACACATGCGCGCGCGCGCGCGCACACACACACACACACACACACACACACACACACACAGACACACACACACACACACACATACAGACATCCACACAGATTAAAGAACCACAAAATTAGGAGGTATTCTGAAAGCATAACAAGGATGTTTGAAATAAAAACTAACAAGCATCAAGTCAATTTTCCTGTTCTCTTATTTCAAAACAGCATGTGAAGAGACAAAGTAACAGCTACCCCACAAAACTATCCCTTACCATATATCATGTATTATGATGGCACTAGAAAAAAAAAACTTAAAAAACGTTTAAGTTTGTCTTTGATGTCACGTGGGTGACATGATCCATGCTCCAGCAAGTGTCATTGATCAGTGGGTATGCCACTGAAGAACATACCCTCCTTCTCTTCCCTATTAGTTCTCATGAGCCTCTCGCTGGTGTGGAGCTTCTTGAGATTTTTCCTATTTTCCTGGTGAGATGCTGATAGGACAGGTACCATGAAGTTCCTGTCATGTCTAGGAGACAGTATCTGGCCCAGCATTATCCCACTTACAGTTCTTGCAATCTTATCATCCCTTCCCCCCCTTCCTCCATGTTCTCTGAGCCTTAAGGTGGACATGATTTAGATGTCTTCGTTAAGGCCAAGCAGTCCACAGTTACTTGTTTTCTGCAATTTGTCCAGCTCTGATTTTCCATATTAAAACCCTTCTACTTCAGGTGGAGGCTTTGAGATTGAGTGCTGAATGCTTCTCCAATCTATGGTTATATTAACAGGTGTTTAGAAGGAAGTTTGGTGTAGTGTCTTAATAGCTAATCTCTTATAACCTGCTCTTCTGAGAGTAAGACCCTATTAGTGAACACATGTGTAAGTTCATCTCACAAGGAGAGACCTTCCAGATCAGTTCCAGCTAGTGATTTTTGTGCATGTCCTATGATCCACATGTGCTGCATTTTCAGTAATAGGGTCTTACTTTCAGTTTTTAGAGGACAACTAAGGGCAATATCAAACATCTGTATTGTTTGGAGGGCCTTTGAGACCTCTCTGACCAACAACTTATCAGAAAGTATCACATGCTCTGAAAGGTCCAGAGCATCAGGTGTGACCTCTGAGGGCGATGAAGGCAGAGTGTAAATGAACACTGTTCGAGGTGTAGTCACCTCAAGCCATCTGCACAGCACCCTTGTCTTTGCTTGCTGTAAAGCCAGATAGTAATTCTCTGCAGAGAGAATAATGTAGATTATCTCATAATTGAGGACAGGTCATAGCTGAGATACCAATTAAGAGCATGATGTTTCTGCATATTGAGGACCTCCCGCAACTTCATTCCTTAGACAAGACAGGTATCTCTGTTCCCTACAGAGAAAAAATTTGAAAATCTCGCCCCCCCAAAAAAATCAAATTAGTTCTGGGAGATAAGCTAATAAAATGGTAACTTGGGATACTGTAACAAATACCTTAGAGAAATCAAGTTATAAGGACAAAAGGTTTATTTTGTCTCATTTGTTTTGAGGTTTCAGCTCATAGTCACTTGGCCCCATCATATTTGGAACTCTGTGGAATTAGTATTTCTTAAGAAGATTATGGAACAGAGGAAATTACTCATTTGGCAGCTTCCAGAAACGAAGATAAAGAAAAGGGCTGCATTCCTATAACTCCATCAAGGGCCACCTCAATGACTAAACCTTAATGACCCATTAACTCTACCTCTTAAGTGTTGGCAGCTAAGTTTCATACATGGGCTTTGGAGAAAACACTTGTTCAAGACAATCCCTTTATAGCAGCAGCTCAGTGTGGGTGTACACACACACACACACACACACACACACACACACACACACACACACACACAGTTTCTGATTATCTTCACAGTCACTTTTAACTCTCATCACATACTTAAGGTTTCCCATATTCAAACTCTTTGAATAAGGCTTCCAATGTGACATGAAGAAAACAAATAAAACAGAAAATATACACAAGTTGTAGGAAAGGCAACTATGAAAACAGGAAGACAATAAATGACCAGGTTCATATCTGTGGTCATTAAGAGAAAATCCTGCTTGCGGTGGTTTTACCACAGTAAAGCATTGAATTTGGGATAACTTGAGTCTGTGTCCTAGGACCACGATTGCTCATGTTTTGTTTCAGAGATAACTACCTTTAATTTATCCTCCATTGAAGTGACAGTTATGATTTTGAGTCAATAAAGTACAAAGGAAAAAAAAAGCCAATAAAACTTATTGAATCACAAAGCAGTCTGCATTCTTTGAAACACTTGCGAATCACTAAACGAAAGCAAATATCTAAGGGTAACAGGAAAAAGAAATTGATAAAAAGGGAAATGCTCAGGTATAAGAAAGTTAAAGTTATAAAGAAAAGGTATTCTGGTAGCACATGTACCAAATATATTGGAAGAACAATTACCAGTGTAACTTCCCATGGCATGGGCATGCTTTCCAAAGACAAACCCTGGCTCTCTCTGAGAAAGATTTCTGAGGAAGTATACTTTTTTTGGTAATTTAAAACTATACAATTTTATTCATGTTTGACTCACTACTCAGTAATAATTTAGTCTTTTCTTTTTTTAAATTTATTATTATTATTATTTATTCAACTGTGTGCATATGCGTGTGTATGTGCCCGCGTGTGTGTGTATGTGTGCGTCTGTGTATGTGTAGAACCACGGACGAACTCGCGAACCACCATGGACGCCTCCACCTCCTGCTGCCCCGGGATTCACAGGCTCCGCCCTACCAGGACCAGAAGCGCAAGCCGCCCCCGCTTCCGCCTGGTGTCTATACGTGGGATCTGGGATCGGAACTCAGGACCTTCCGCCCGCAAGGCGGAGGCTTAACCCCTGAGCCACCTCTCCAGCCCTAGTCTTTTCTTTAAAAGAAAAGATATGGAGCTTTTAGCAAGTACTGTTTTGTTCTATCTGAAGTACGCAATATACCATGTGAATGTACTTGTGATCAATATGAGTTTCAGTGACTAATATTTTGTTAATGAAGAAGTAGTCCAATATTAACTTATTGCAAGGACAAGATTCTAAGCAATTGCTGATGTCATGTGAACATTGACCAGTTTGGAAAGATGTTGCCATTCAAAAGTGGACTTGCAGCTGAACACCAGCCAGGTATAAGGCTCATTCTGTTAGAAATGTATATTTATGCTTCTTTAAGAAGTGTATGCATGCTGCCAAGTAGTCTTTTCAGGCTATAGCAAACCTGTTGTACCTGGGAACTCACTGTTGCTTACTTCCACAAGACTTCCATAAGACTTGGCTTGCCAACATTTCATTAAGGAAATGAAAAGACCTCATAAGGCATTACCTGTTCTGGAGGGAACCAGTGGAGACTGTGCTTGCTGCGGGAAAGGATACTACTCTCTTCAGTGGTATACCCACTGACAGATCTTCCATGCTTCAGAACATGATAATGCAGGTAACCTTTATAAAACTCAGTGGGCCATAAACACAACAAGACCTGAAAGTACCAGGGAAACTGAATGAGCATATGGGAGATGGAATTGGGTCATAAAGGTAAAATGACTTAAATTCATTGTGTACATATATGAGTAAAAAACTGTCAAAGAAACAAGATAAAACTAAAAATCGACAAAAATTTAAAAATGTACATTCATAAATTCTGCGTGGTGCATTTGCCATTCTCTTTTTGAAACAGCAGCAGATGCTACATGCTTTTCTGAGTACATTGTAGTACTGTATTCATTGGCATTCTCCTGTGTCACCATCCCTTGAAAAAACTTAATGAGCTACACTGGGCCTTTAATAATTTGGAATAACAAAATACAGTACTGAAGCTGAAACTGTATATGCCTTGTGTTGTATATAAATGCAATTGGCTCATTTGTCATTGATTTTTTATTTCTCCCACAGAACCCATAAACACCTTCCATAGGTCTTTGTCAGCTAGCTTATTAATTTTTGTTTTAAGTTCCAGCACTATTTCCTCTGGTATTCAGAATGCTTGGCTTCATGCTGCATATTCCCCTGGGAGGAAGTATTATGAATTTTTTCCCCCAATAGTGTTTCTCTGGCATTATACTTAGGGGAAGTGATTTTTCCTATTGATTTCCTCTATGCTCATTCCTCACTTGTTTTCCTCACATACCCCTCCTGTGTTTGCATTTTTCCTTTTCAATTACACAGAGCTCCTTGATATCATGGAGCCCCGGGAAGCCTTTCCTTTGCTGCCTCGTTTTCAATTATTTTGATTTAATCTCAGAGTCAAACATAGTTTTCTCATCGAGGAAATTTCTCATTTTATTAGTTGCGCTGAGAACTTTCCCAGGCTTGTATGTATGCATTTCCATGCAGGTAATGTTGATGATGGCTATATGGCTCTCCCCATTCTTAATTCCTACAGTAATACATTACTCCAGGATTCTTAATTTTTTGGACTTAGGATGTGACTGGGGAATGTTTAAGCTTTTCCCCTCACAAAGGAGTAGTGGGGAAGAAAGCAGCCACAGAGACTCTGAAGGCAAGGCCCTGACCTGGGGAGGAGGAGGGCGGGAATGGGAAATGCAAGTTCCTTTCAATCCCTCCCAAAGAGAGGTTCTCACCCACAGTGACTCTGATCTCATGAGAAATGTTCTTCTGTGGCTACATGAGAGTCCAGTTTAGCTGGGCTGGTGTTTGCAAAGACTGTAGGAAAAGCCATAGGAAGACCTACAAACCATCACAGGGTCCTGAGAGATCAAACTAAGGCCGAGATACATTGCCTGCTACAGGTCCAATATATAACCCCATTCATTTTTGAAAGAGACAGTGTACATCAAGAGAAAAGGATTTCCTGTGTATTGTTTTTTGTTTTCAATGTCATGAAATTATTCAATGAATAATCAACCTAACTTGCACTACCGCCAGAAGAAGGATATTTTCACTGACACCAGGTTCATATTGTTGATATTGTCACCGAGTTTTTCAGCATTTCCATTTGATGAGAAAGTTGATGTAAACTAAAAAATAGAGGACATCTTAATTGTACCTTAAAGGTCATTTTGAGGACAGATAATTAGAAAATTAACCATTCTAGATTAGAAAATTATAAAGTATAATGTAGATGAAAGTATTCTTGAATCAGGCTGAGCCTGGTAAACCACAGAGCAAAGAGAAATGGGGTAGAATAGTACATAATGGTTCCCAAAGTCACCACTAAGTCTCCACAGGCACGCACAGTGCCCTCTGGTACACACACACACAGACACACACACACACACACACACACACACACACACACACACACACACATACACACACAGGTGTGCACCAACAGAACAAAACAACACAACAGACAAAATGGACAAATGAGATCTAAGTCCATCCACACAGCCATCCAGGAAGCCAGGATGGCTATGACATGTTGGCATGAGGCATTTGGTAGGAACTTGGTAAGTCACTCAAACACAAACTTAATTTAGCAGCAAATTCTTTCACTTAGAAACATTTAGATATTATTTTCATTCTCAAAAAGTGAAAATAAATGCATATCCCTTCTACTTCCTAATGAATTTTTGTGAGGTTTACTTAAAAAAAAGTTTTCATAGTACCATGCAAACTGTATACATATGCACAGCTAGGGTTATATTATTACTTAAGGGATCAGAGAGATTCAAATTGAAATCTTATCTATTTACTGACAATCTCTTGTATTCTAATTTACAGTGGATATTAAGCTATCTGTTATCTCAGGCCTGTTTCTGACTTTATTTCACATGTGAAATGGCTGTCCTCAAAGGAAAATGTCTCACGTTTCAAAGTGCTGTTTTGCATGCTTCTGGATCCCCTATTCCGCATAATATGGCAAAGCCTAGAAGCTCAGTGGCACGAGCAGGAATGATGATGTCAGTCTCCTGGAGTTAAACCTGTGCCTCTCTCTGTGGGCCATTGAGTATGGCGGTAACTTCTGTGAAGTCGAGCATTTTCATCTATGAAATGTTCATACACCTAGTTACTCCATCTGGTTGTTGTAAAGGTCTAACATTATGTATGTAAGGCAGCTATTAAAGTATTCACAGTGATAAAAAATTTTACTGTCTCTATTTTTAGGATGATTTCAACATCTCCTTTTTCAGTTTTGCCAAGGTGACATTTCCAGGTGTGAATACTGTGCAATGGAGTGGATCCTCTCTCCTTTAAAACAGCCTGAGACGAACATCACAGCCAACTTACTGCCTGCAAAACTGGTTGTCAAGATGTCGCCTTCTTAAACATTCCCAATTACCTAATACACGTAACAAGTAAATCAGCATTCTGAGTCTTATAGTCCAGAGGAAAAGTGAAAATACCATTCAAAGTGTGTCATTTAAACATGGTCTATTCTATCAAATAGAAGCTGACTTGTCATCTATGAGTCTCTATCACTTGTTGGCATCCTTTTAGGAGTTGAATTTGTATGTATGTGTGCTGTTTTGTGTATTGCACTGTATATGTCAGCTATCATTCCCTGACTCCTATCAGATAACTGCTCAAGGTTAAATTGAAGATCTGCCTATGCCCATAAGCTTTTCTGGTCACTTGCGTCCTCACTGAGTTTTGAGGCTCTGAATTCTTACTTTCTCTGCCAATCACCTTGTGGTTCTGCCACCCTTAATATTCAGAGAACAAGTCTATTTTTTACATACACTGTTTTTTCTAAAATGGTTTAAATTTCTGCCGTGGCATTCCATACATAGATCAGATACAAAATTCAGCTGAACGATCCCAAAGCACTGTAAATTTTATGCTGATAATTTGGAGTGTTTGCTCCAGTGCTCCGATTACATTATTTCAAAAAGAATAATTAATTGCACTTCAGGTACCTGCTCTTCATGTACCCAATTTAGCCGTGGGGAAGTCTTAAGTTGCTTTCTCTTGGCTGCTTCTGTTGTTGTCAGAAATCTGCCCTGGCAGGAATCTCCCTGCTGAGGAGAACACAGGAGCAGACATGGGTATTGTCTGAAGTTACACAAACATCCTCACTAGCCATGCAATATTTATTTTGTTTTTCAACATGCATATCCTTCTTTCCCAAGGCTGTAACTTTAACCTCTTTTTCTGAAAACAAAATGCAACTTAAACAGTAAGAAAAAAAACTGGAAAAAAATTGCCGTCGCGAAGTGGGAAGAGTGGCAGGTACATGGAATTTCCAGCCTTAGTAAGAAGAGCCAAGCACATTCTAGAAGCTGAATCAGTGTAATAGGTAAAGAACATAGTCTCATACTGGGAAATTACTGCCTTCTGAGTACTTATTTCCAATATCAATCTCTTCCTAAATATACAAAATTATAAAGCAGATGGTTTTATTGGGGTAGATTATTTCCCCCAGGAAGAGAAAAGATAACCAGCAGCAACAACAACAACAAAACACCCATTCACTTCCATGTCATCAGTTTTCCTCACAGGCAGGGGATCCTTAGCTCTCTATAAGAACAAGGTTAGATAAAGGGAGGGGAGGGTGAGAGAGGAAGGAAGTGGGGGGGGGGAATCAAGGCAAAGTCACAAATCCATTTTGTTTGTAATTAATTAACTAATTAATAAAAAGCAAGAAAAAACAATGAGAACTGAGCACAAGCAAGTGTCCATGCATTGGTCCTTGCTCTCTCCTTGAGTTTGAATTGGACACGACAACTTCCCTTAGTTCCTGCTCCACGTCCCCTGTGATGATCACCTATAACAGCTTAGTATTTTAAACTGAAGAAAATATTTTTCTACCCTAGGTTGCTTGAGTCAGGTATTTTGTTGCAGCAATTGTAATGAAATGAACACAAAAGCCTTTCCACAAAAACTGCCCTGTCAACCTAAGGCAGTGGATGATGGCTTAGCTTTCCTTGCTTTATGAGCATCGGTTAACTGCACATAAAACTCATGGAAGGAGGATTTCAAGGCTTTCCTTTCATTTCCCATAGTCCTTGTCAAGAGGAATGGGTCATGAATGAAAAGCAGCTGGCTGCAAGAGGACATGGCGGCCAGCTGTCTTTAATATAAAAGCCGCGCAGTTTCCAACTGCCTGAATTTTAACTCTCAAATCCTTGAAATGCGAGACCAGAGGAAGTCTCCATTCACGTTTACCAGTTTTACTTCCAGTGACTATAAGCACATTATGTGGAATGGGTGCTAGTCATTTTTTTTTCAAAAGCTGTAAAATGTGACATTTTAAATTAATATTGATTACACATGTCCCCCAGATAAACAAAGACTTTGATGGACAATTTCTTTAGCTAGACAAAATTGGAGAGACCGTGAGGCAAGATGGTTTAAACAGTTGATAGGCAAAGCACATACATGGAAACTGCATTTCTGGAAATTAGGTCAGTATTATCTCATCTGGGTAATGCACAAAGATGATGACTATGCAGCATAGAAGAACCCTAGAAAATGCTATATTAAAATGCGAAATGAGAAATAAAGAAGACGAAAGATGCATGAAGGGATGGGGTAAAAGAAGTTCCACAATGGACTGGAATTAATATGTGGTAGAAGGGCTCATGTAAAATCTCAGTTGAAATGAGGGACAAAGTTTGTGGCCACAGACATAAACCCACATCTTTCCCATCTTATAGTAATTAATACATGGTCATGATAACTATTGACTCCCCATTATTCCTGCTACTTCTACACTCTTCCAAGGCAAGAATTTATGACTTCTTTCCTCTGGAATCAAGAAAGCAATTAATTATTCTACCTAAAATGTTATTCTGGTGATAGTCTTGGAACCTTTGTGTAACAGTGTGGACTATGTGTGTTGTCTAAGCTTTATGCCAGCTCACTAGCAAAGAAAGGTCCTGAGTTCAGGTGTTATTTCCATCAAGTAGATAAATGAAACCTTTACAGATTTTTATTGTAAGCTGAAAGTTGTAAATTGGAAGTTGAAATTGAGACTTGGAAGACAATGAGAATTAAACGGAAGAAATGGTATAAATAAACACACCTGAGCATTCCATGAGTCTTTCCTAATTCCTGTCAAAGGCATCCACTAGTTTTCATACCATTAAGCGTTTTTAATTTTAATTTCATAAGTCCATAGATACTTAAATATGCACTTAGGGTAAACTTAGCTAAAAATTTCTGGTGTTGTTCACCACATGCCACGACTGAGCCCAGAAGAGCAAAGGTGCTCAGAGACATTCCCCAAAATGAAATGATACTCCATAGTGTTTCCATTATGCTTACAAAATAGGCACAGTCCCAGAATTAGATTTGTAGAAAGTAAATGGTATCCATAAAAACAAAGGGAGAACATATACACATCTTCCTCCCAAAAGTGGAAGAAATAATGCCAATGCCTGACTAACCACTGTCATCATCGGAAATTGCAGAGTTATTGAGAGTTTACAAAAGATAATGTGAATGTCCTCAAGACTTCCTAGCGAGGTTCCACTGTGACCTCTGTACCCCACTAGCCACTCTGCCCTTCTGCCCTGGACCTGGACCAGGGCGTACTCCCCGCTCCTCAGAAGGTGACTTTCAATACCAATCATGATGCAGCCAGGGTCATGAAGGAATAGCAAAACTGAAAACAACAAACAATAATTCAGAACACCAAAGACGATACATTAATCACCTGAAGCTAGACCAGCCAAATTGCTCCCCATCCTAAAGCTCAGGAAAAGTTACAGAAGAGGGGGCAGCAAGGTTGTAAAAGCCTAAAGATGGGGAGAACCAATGACATGCAAGATACCCCAAACAAGTTAGGGCTGCAGTAGCCATAATCGGACTTTGCATGACCTGCATGGTGACTGACTTGTCAACGACCGCCCAGGGTCTAGCATGGATCACAGGCAGTGGGATCCTTACAGACAAGGTATTAATAGTCATGGTGGTGTTCCCATGCTGGCGGGGAGCCCAGAAAAGGACTCTGGGTCTTGCCACTGAGTCCTTACAGCTCACTAGGGTGGAGAACTCAGAGGGAGGTTTGGCAGAGGGGGGAAGCACTGGGAGAGGGGAGGGGAGGAGGGGGGAGAATGCAGGAGGGACTGGGGTGGTGGAGGAAGGGGGAGGACTGGGGTACCTATTGAGCTTGTGTGATTGAGGGAAAAAATAAAATTAAAAAAACTTCATAGAAAGGAAGCTGTGAAAAGCAAAGATAGGTTTCAGAAAAAAAAAAAACCTCATTATTCCAATACTTTCATAAATGTTTCAGATAAAGTTCTGTGATTTGAGAAAAGAACAAGAAGAGGGAAAATTTATAGGAGGCCCTAACTTGACTGTTGAGGGTTTGTGCTGTGGGCACATTTGTGGAGAATTAATGGTTGAGTTAAGCCCAGAGCAAACTTGCAAGAGATTGTCTAGCTGATGGGAAAGGTCCAGTCCATGGTGGGTGGGACTAGACTCTGAACAAGTGAATAAAATACTGAGAGCTGGTTGAAGAAGTTGGCATCCTTCTGTTCACCTGGCCAGACATGCTGGTCTGGCAAATAAGGATTGTCCATCTCTCAGCCATTATGCAGTGATGGTGTGGCAAGTTCCCTTGGCCCTGGTGTTGGTGCATGCTCTCCCATCAAGCTGTACTGAGAACTGTAACTAGTAATCATAAGAGAATAAATCCCTTGTTCCCTTAAGCCATTTGATAGTAATTTATCAGCAATTATGCAGTCGAACTGCAACAGAATTCCGTACCCAGAAAGTGGGATGTTGCTGATAAATCTGACTAAGTGGATTTTGTGGCTTTTAAACGGTTTTGCTGGACAAAGTTGGAAATGTTTGAAAATTTTTCATTTTATGGGTTACAAACACCGTTCTTCAGAGTTTAGTGGGCCAGTTGGATAATGTCAGTGCTTGAGAGAGTTGTGGATTGTTTGGAGCCAATTTGTGATGAGGGGAACAAGGACTTTGGTGGAGTTGAATTTGGAGATGGTGGACTGGTTTGCTTGATGGAGGAGAGCTGTGTTGATGGCTATGAAGCTCTGAATGTGGAAAAAGCAGGCAGTAGAAGAGCTGCCATTTTTGGAGAAATGAGTGTTATCAATGAAGGAACACCCTAGTGCCTTATACTGGGACGGTGGAAAACATGAATATCATGTATAGCAAATTTGTGGTTTGAAAACCCGAATTCTTTCAGGGGCCGAAAGCCCAAGTTGAAGTTATTTCTTGCTCTTTGGAAGTTTCAGCTCCATAGAAAGAGGCTATTCCAGAGTGGCCACACTAAAGTTGGTATAGCTGTAGCTCAAGTGGACCAATGGTATTGATTTTGGTGTATGATTACAGGGTTCTTGGAGAGCAACAAAAGCTTGGCACCAAATATCAGGGTGTAGAGTTCCTGCAAAGAAAGGTGAAGCTTATAGCTGCAGAGGTGAACCCAAAGTACTGTTGGAGATGCCAGAACCATGGGATGGCTGCAAGTGGAGATTCAGCCTGGTTCAGAGGAACTCTGCTTCTATAACTTTGAGCTGCAAACAGGGTCTGGAATTGCCTAGAATCTTTGAGCCACCATGACAACATGATGAGCCACAGAAGATGGACAGTGAAATATAGGATGCCGTCATTGATTTGCTGAACTTGATTTTAATGCAATGTTTTCTTATTGTGTTATGATACTTGTATTTTGATGTTTTATCTTGTTGAAGTATTTAACATTTTGATTTGATAGGCTCTTATAGTTAAAAGATTTGAGACTTTTTTAGGACTTTCAGTTCCAACATTCAATAATTGAACTTTTAATGACAACATTTTAAATTTTGTCTGAGATCTTTTAGAGATTTAGTATTAATAAAATTAAATGTATTTACATATTTTTTATTTATTATTTTCCAAATCATACAAACTTAATAGGTACCTCAGTCCCCACCCTCCCTCTAAGCCTCCCTGATCCCCCTTGCTCCCTCCCCCTCTTTTTCCCTTCCTTTCACCCCCCTCCCTCCCTTTCGCCCACTGCCCCCCTTCTTCCCCCCAATCCCTAGAGCATCCTTTGGTGTAAATGTCAAACTTCAACACCTATGGGGACAAGGATTGACAAGGATTGAAGGTTACAGTTTAAAAGTGCTATTATTTTTGTGTCAAGTTGACAAGGGGTGGAGTGTCATAGTTAAGCACAGTTGTCAACTTGACTGCTGAGGGTTTGAGCTGTGGGCACATTTGTGGAGAATTAATGGTTGAGTTAAGCCCAGAGCAAACTTGCAAGAGATTGTCTAGCTGATGGGGAAGGTTCAGTCCATGGTGGGTGGGACTAGTCCCTGCACAGGTGAATAAAATATTGAGAGCTGGTTGAGGAAGTTAGCATTCCTCTCTCAGCTGTTATGTGGTGATGGTGTGGCCAGTTCCCTTGGCCCTGGTGTTGGTGCATGCTCTCCCATCAAGTTGGACTGAGAACTGTAACCAGTAATGGTAAAAGAATAAATCCCTTGTTCGCTTAAGGTGTTTGATGGTCATTTATCAGCAACTATGCAGAGGAACTCAACAGGCCTCCATTCTCTTCCAAATCCCTCCTTCACATTTTGCAAGCCGAGAGACCAGGTGCCATCAGAGACTCTTTCAGTAGAAACACAGGAGTTTGCTCATTAAAAACATGACTACAAACTGGTATTTTATTTATTATCTACTCTCATCTTTTGTATTTTGTTTGGTTTTCATTTTTTTTTTTTAAACTGGGTCTCGTCCTGTAGTCCAGGCTAGGATGGAATTCAGGTCTGACTGGTCTCAAACCTGTACTTGTTTCCCAGTTAATCATCAGAAGTCTTTAAAAATTTTTTGTTTATGATCAAATTTACTATCTTGCTCTCTAATTTATTAGAGACATGATGTCAAATACATTCATTTACATGTTAATTATGAAAGTTGGAAATTTTCACTGAGAATTCCATTTAGAAATCATCTAATTTAAATAAGAAAAAAATTAAACCTCAGGCTCAGTTTCTCCTTATGGAAAATGAGAACTGGGAAGATATGATGAGAGAGTAAGAGACCACAAACATTTTGAATATGTGACAAATATCTAGGAACTGTTATCTCTCCAAATCATCAATGTTTAGGTAAGTGATTTTCTTGACAGCTTTAAAGGTGCATCCTCCAATATTCACTGTGGTCTTTCAAAGATGTGAGGCAAAACGTCATCAAAGGAATTTTCAGAGGACTAAATTACCCATCCTGCCATTCTAAATTCTCCTTCAAAATAGTTTGTTGCTGAGTTTTGTGCACCATGGTATGCAGATTTATGTTTCAGGAAGCTCACATAGCTGCTCACTCTCCTTGTGCCAGTAATGTCAAAAGCACTGAAGGAGACAAACTAAAGCATTCCAGGTAAATGTGCAAAGATCCCATTTCCCTAGGGGAAAAACACTGTTCATAATAGAAGTTTTCACATATTACAGCAATTTTATAGAGCGTAAAAGAAAGATACATCTCAGTTAACAAGTACTTACTAAATAGCTTCTATACAAAAGGCCATTAGAAGTTAGATTGGCCGAGGTGCATATTCTAGAGACCTGAGCTCCTCTCCCACGCACCTATCAACTCTGTAAACTGCTTGCACTCAACACATGGTCGGTTGATGAGCCATGAATGAATTCTGTCTGTTTGAAGAAGTCATAGAGTACACAGCTCTAAGACTCTCTGGAACTTCAGCAGAAGGGAATCGTGTGGTACACACTAGCAGATTATGTGTCCAAAATCCAGAAGGAAGAAATGAGGAAGGAAAGTGTCCTTCCAGAGGAAGTACAGGCTTGAGGAGTAAGTGCAGTGGATGGAACCATTCTCAGCACAGGTGGATTAGATGGAAGGAGAACTGTTTAGCAGATTGTCAAGCTGGGGAACACCATTAGTCTTAGCCCTCTGCTACTGTTGTGGGTTTGGTGTGACCAGTTGTCTTGGTTCCTGATGCGGGTATCATTCTCCTGCAATGATTAACTATAAGGTAGAATACTGAGCACAAATAAATCCCTTGTTTTCCTAAGTTGTTTGTGTCAGTTATTTATTTTGACAGTTGAATATGAAGCTAAGACACTGAATTCCTTCTCTAAAAGCAGCACAGCCTTCATACCTATATGCATAAAAATAATCTTAATGGATGGGAGTCTGACAAAATCTACTGATTTTTCTCAAGGTTGGAAAACTGGATCTCTCCTAGAACGTTGGCATGTGTGTAAATTAATATAACCATTTTAGAAAATTGTTTCATAATGTTCACTCCACGACTCACTAATTCTACCCATGGGCCTAATGATTTGGACTTTTAATAACATGTATGATAATGTTTATAGAAGCTCTGCTTGTGATATCATATATGACTACATACATTAGAATACATAGCAATCATGTACAAATTAGTACTTTCTCCATACCTTCCAAAGGGTCAAATCAAATATTAGGACTAATGCTTTATGTTTCAAACAGCTATGAATTTAAGGTCATGAGAAGAGTCTACCCACAAATTTAAAATATCAAAAAAGCATTAAGTTAACTCTGCGCTTGTAAATATTTTGTTAGAAAGCATAATAGAATTGATATTTCTGTTCAACCAGGAAATTATGAATGTTGGTTATTATTACAAGATGCAGCTATCTTCAAACATCAAAGGTGACCACCAAAGAGAAGCAATACATAAAAAAAATATTTTGAATGGGGAATTATTATTAAAGTAGTTTGAAAACGAGTGAAAATTCAAAGCAAATTGAAAGACTTTTAGGGACTTGTTACAGCTCTGGGGATACAGTGAATAGATAACAATGTTTTTGTTGCTTTTTTGTGATGTTCATATTTTTAAAATTTGATGAAGTAGTACTTTAATATCAGTATTTTTATCAAAACTTGTAAGTGCACATACTTATTAGTCAACATAGAGTTCCATGAGGGGATCAATGGGAATTAAATCAGGCCAGGGCTGGAGGGATCTCAGCGAGACTGAGACTAAGATAAGTTTATTCTAAACCACTCAGGTATCATATAAGATAGTTGGGCAACCATCCAAAGTCCTTCCTAATAACAAAAACAGCAAGAATAACATAATCTTATAAAAACGAGAAGTAAGGAATGAAAAAACAGAAGGAGATTCTATGGGAAACGAAATTATTATAACTAGTTTAGTACTAGAACAGTCAGCAGGTTCAAGGTAGACATTCTTTTGCCACAACTCTGGGAACATTTGGTCTGTTCCCAATTAATATATAACAAGGAGAGAATGCAGTGAGCCGATCACTTCCCATCTGAGGCTGGTCACAGTGTAAACAAAATCTCCTAAAGGGACAAAACACTGGAACAAAGTTCTCACTGCTAATTTTGTTACTCAGATTGGTCAGTCCTCAAAGGGCCCTGGAAAGGCCTGAATCATCCCCCACAGAAACTAAATGTATATAAATATAACAATTAAATTTTGTGTTTTACATATGTATGCACACTTAAATCACATATTTTGTATATTCTTTATATGGTTTATGATGTTTTGAGATAGTTTTAGAATATTTTTAGTTTCTAGATATTTACCAAGGACCACATAGCTACTTTATAATGGAAGTAATTAGTTAAATATAATTACCTCAGTAGATATTTACTTGGTTGACTACATTCCAGGATTGATTTATTTTGCTCATTTTATTTATGGAAAATAATTGAAGTTTATAAGCTAATGTCACTTCTGCACCTCAGATAAGAGGGAAGAGGAAATTGGTTTAAAATTAGTGTGAAACTTGCCTGTGTGGAATAGAGACTGTCTTCTCCATCTTCAATCACAAAGACCACAGTGGAAACCAGGAGCCATAACTATGCTAATCCCCATTTTATGTTGCCTGAGAGTTTTTAGTGACATGCCAAGTAACAGCATCAGCAAGGAACGGGTCAAGTAGCAACCAAAATGAGTGTTATTGCTGTATCCTCTAAGGAGGTCAGAGCTTGGTTTTTAATTAGCAGAGCATCTCCGGGACTTTTGCAATGCCTCAGTATAATTTGAAATAAAAAATCCTTTTTCTGGGGCCAGTGAGATGGTTCAGCTGGCATAGACATCCCTCTAGCCTTCACGTGTGTACCAAGCATGTATGCACCTGGACTTGCTTGCAAACAAACAAACCACCAACAAATAAATAAAATATATTAAAATCATGTTTGCTAACGAGCAGCAAAGTTTTTGTTCATGTTACTGGGAGAAGTGGCATTAAGTTTAAAAGGCTTTAACAATGTTGCATTTTATTTCACTGATCACTTAACCATTTTTAGCTAAACCCTTCAGTTTAGTACCTGTAATTACAATGCAGATTAAAACCAGCCAAGCTTTTAAGTATACACTCAGATGTGTAGTGCCACTCTAATATATCACTCAATCATTTTCCATTATACCATGCAACATTAGCTACCATTATTACAGTATGCAATCTTAATAAACACTCAATGCTAAAAGAGAAAATGTCATGAATATTGCCTGACTTTTTTTTTTCCTCTCTGCATCTTTATTACACTTCTCAAGTGGTTTTCCTTGCTTCAATTCACCTGGTTTCATTTGTTAAATTTGCACAAATTCTTAACACAAAAGTATCCCCAAATGTGTATGCTGCAATTAGGTTGTAATTCTGAGCAGAGTTTTCAGTGACATTTAAGACCAACCTGAGAGCCAGTGGGATCCTCCTGACCTTGGGGGATTTAGAAAGAGAATGCAAGAATTTTTCTAGGCAATTCTGGGAGTTGATCATACACAGCGACCCCTACAGGCATTTCCTTTGTTGTCCTGTTTTTTCATTTCAATCGTACTATCACAGGTGTTAAAATTTGAGTGTGTTAGTGTTGCATTATTTAAGTAAATTCATAAGCAGCAGTTTGGACGGCTGGGGGATGGTTCGTTCGGTAATGCACGTGTCCTGAGAACATAAGATCTGAGTTCGACTTCCCGGCAGCCCTGTGTAAAGCCAGGTGAACACCAGAAGATAGCTGGGTCTCACTCCCCAGCCAGACTAGTCAATTGAGAGAGCTGCAGGTTCAGTGAGAGATTCTGTCTCAAAACATAAGCTGCATAAGATGCTGGATGTCAACCTGTGGCCTCTAAAAACACGCACATGTCTATCTGATACACATGAACACACACATACAAATAGTGCCACAAACACAAAAGAAAAGAGCAATTTGCTTTGTTCAAAATCTGCACTTGCATCTTAGATTCTGGACAATTACATCTGGAATGGGGTCCAAACCTTTACAGCTCTGAACAACTCCAGAGTGGGGTAATGTTGTGTCCCCTGAACTATCCTGTAAGCTTCCTGTTGCCAGCTTATTGATTCTTGAGTATCTATGACAAAAACAACCTAAGGGAGACAGAATTTACCCCTGTTCATAATTAAAGGTTATAATCCACAGTGCAGAGAACCTAAGATAACAGGGTTTTGAAGCAGATAGTCACATTATATCTACATTCAGGAAGCAGAGAGAATGAACGCTTGGAGCCAATGCTCAGATTGCTTTAATCACTCCAGTAACTTAAGCTCAGGGAACTGTACACCCACTTTTAAGCTGACTCTTCACCCATCAATTAATGTAATCAAGATAATCCAAAATTTATTGCTATGAATGGAAATTAACAAACCCAATCATAATCTAAAGAATCCCTAACAGGTGTATATGGAAGTCCATCTCCTAGGTATCAAGCTCATAACTATGAGAATTGTGGTCTATGTGAATGCCAGTCTGAGATTCAGACGCATTAAAGGACAGTCCCTGTAGAGAAAAACACTAGAGAGTTGAATACAGGACAAAACAAATAATCCTGTGGCTGCTCATCTTGAACCCAGAGACAATTAAACAGTACTAGAAAAACAGTTATCTTTGATTTTTGGCTGCCAAGTTTGTTTCAGGCACTCTTTTCTCAATTTCCAACATTTTATTGCTCTTGCATTCTATCCCTTCTTGCTGAGTCTATGGTGTTTTAGAAAAGTGTTTAGTGTTGTTTTAATGGAATTATGAAAGAGAAGCAAAAGTAACTTCATGCATTTAGCCAAACGCATTGCACAGGACACATTCAAAATTGCTACATGGAAAATACCAACAATTTTTTTTTTATATCCATAGTATGTCCATACTAAGAAGTTCATATTATTACAGCACTATAAACAAAAACTTTTATTTGTATCTCACCAGACTTTAATGCTTATTCAGGACTCATTACAGTAACAAAATTTGAGTAAAATAATGTTTAATATAGAGTTTGAGAGTAAAAAATGTGGATTGTCATATACATGATAATATGGACTAGATTATAACATATATGAAAACTTATGCATATTTTCTCCTCTAAGAAATTAGATTGGTCCAGTGACTAACACATGTAAGTATTGCTTCTCTGTCAACATACTTGACATAACATGGTTGCTTTTTGGTAATTACTTGGAATAGCATATACCTGGGGAATGCTGTTATTGAACTATTACATGAGATAGCATGTTAGGTAAGGAAAAGTCAAGAGATATCTTGCCATTTGTGGTTTACTTTAACTGGAGTTCTTTACTGAAAAACAACAAATGACAAAAACAAAATCTGCATTCTTTTTAGGACTTATTTTTTATTTTATGTTGCATACATGATTGTAGTAAATTTAAAATATGTTCAAGCTTTAGTCCCAAATTGCATCCACCCTTCTTTTTTTCATTTAAATTTTAACTCATTTTTATTTTTTTTTCCATGCTTGGGATTAAGTCTAGGATCTCTCACACATTATGTAAGGCATACCTCATAGCCATACTCCTGCCCTCCTGTCCAGTGTAGGTGTGTGCATACGTGTGTGTGTGTGTGTGTGTGAGAGAGAGAGAGAGAGAGAGAGAGAGAGAGAGAGAGAGAGACTACACTAGGTTTCATGCCACCACCCTCTTTATTTTCTTTTTTAGTAATGATGTCTTTTTTTTCTTTTTTTCTTCCACTCATACAAAGTTGATAAGTATCCCATTCCCCTTCCTTCCCTCCACTCCTCCCTGGATGTCCTTGCTCCCTCCTCCCTTTTTCCTTTCCTTCCCCCCCCATTACATTTCTCGTTGTGCTCCTTCCCCCCCCCATTCCTGGAGCATCCTTTACTGTGCATGTCAAACTTCCCTCTGGGTCCTCCTCTCTGATGAGGTGTAAGGACACAGTGGCATTGCCTAGAGCTATTTTTTGTGTTCCCCTTTAGTACAGGAACACTATTGTGGCTGTTAATCCCTTGCCTCTAAGGATCTTAGTGCCTGTGATCGATCCATACTAGACTTTGGGGGTTCAATGATATGTTGGTAATTGTGCAGGTCATGCAAAGTTCTATTATGATTACTTCCACCCTAATTTGTATGGAGTATCTTGCATATCATTGGTCCTCCCCATCTTTAGGCTCTTACAATCTTACCGCCCCTCCTCCGCAAATTTCCCTGACTTTAGGATGGGGAGAGATTAGGCTGGCCTGGTTCCAGGTGGTTGATGAAGTCTCTGATTTTCCGAATGATGGTTTGTTGATTTTTTTTCAGTTTTGCTGCTCCTGCACTTCCTTTGGCTCCATCCTGATGGGTATTGGATATCACAGCCTGGCGAGAGATAAAATGCTGTTTATAAAGAGTCTTATTATAAGAGTAGATTCAAAGGTAGATGGAATAAAAGTAAGAGACCGCTGTGAGTGTGGGGGGAGTCAGTCTACCATTTTCAGGATGGTTACCTTCTATCTGCCAGATTCTATGCCCTCCCTTACTGGTGAGATCATATCCTATCAGATGCAAGTGACCAGTAAAGAGAGGCTGCGAGTCCAACCAGATGTATCATTACTTACTTGCAGTCCTTGATGGTGGCCTATTTTCAATGCTATAGCATGATCCCCCCTCTCCTTGTTTCTGGCGGGGCCCTCCTTCCCCTTACCTCCCAGCTTATAATCTTTGCAATTACTATAGGTGTTACACAGATTTATCTTTGAGTGTGTCACTAAATGGGTTTGGTACTAGAATCCACCGATTAGGGAGCATATATGGTGCTTAATTTTCTGTTTCTGGGGTATTTCACTCAATATAATTTTTTCTAATTGCATCCATTTCCTGGCAAATTTCATTAATTCATCATATTTGATGGCTGAGTAGTATTCCATTATGTAAATGTACCACATTTTCCTCATCCACTTGTCAACTGTTGGGCATTTGGGTTGATTCCATGACTATGCTCTTGTAAACAGCGCTGCTATGAACATGGTTGTGCTTGTGCTGTCGAGTTGAATTTTTGCTGTAGGGGATTATTCCCAATAGTGGAATAGCAGGGTCATATGGCATTTCAATCTTTAAATTTTTTAAGAATCGCCAGATGGCGCGCCAGAAGTGGTTGTATAAGCCTGCATTCCCATCAGCAATGTAGGAGAGTTCCTTTCTCGCGACATCCCCTCCAGCATTTGGTGTTGTTTTATTGTGGATTTTTGCCATCCTGACTAGGGTCAGATGATATCTCAGGGAGGTTTTGATTTGCATTTCCCTGATGGCTAAGGATGCGGAGCATTTTTAAAGATACTTGTTAGACATTTCAATTTCTTTCCTGGTAAAGTTTCTTTGAAGTTCCCAGGCCCATTTTTTAAGTGGGCTATTTGTTTCCTTGGTGTTTACTTTTCTAAGTCTTTGTGCATTCTGAATAATAGAGCTCTATCAGCTCTATCAGATATGTAGTTAGTGAAGATTTTCTCCCATTCTATGGTTGCCTTTCTCCTCAGTTTACAATCTCTTTATCTGAACAGAAGCTCTTTAATTTCATAAGATCCCATCTATTAAGTGTTGGTTGTAGTGACTGTGCTATTGGATTTCCGATTAGAAACTCTTGGCCTAGTCCAATCATCTCGAGGGAATTCCCTACCCTTCCAACTATGGTTTTTATAGTCTATGGCCTTATAATTAGGTCCTTGATCCATTTGGAATGAAGTCTTATACATGGGGACAAATACAGGTTGAGCTTTAATCTTCTGCATGTGGACATCAGTTTTGCCAGCACAATTTGTTGAAGATGCTGTACTTTTTCCATTGGATTTTTGGGCCACTTTGTCAAAGATCAAATGGCTATAATTGTGTGGGCTTATATATGGGTCTTCAACCCTTATCCATTGATCTGTGTGTCTATTTTGGAGCCAGTTCACACAAGCTGTTTACATATCTATGGATTTGTAGTAGAGACTAATGTTGGTATGGTAATACCTCCAGCAGTGTTTTTCTTACTCAGGATTGCTTTTGCTATCCTGGGTCTTTTGTGCCTCCATATGAATTTTGAGATTATTTGATCAACCTCTTTAAAGAATTGCTTTGGGATTTTGATCGGTATAGCATTGAATCTGTATATTGCCTTTGGTAGGATGGTCATTTTTATGATATTGATTCTGCCAATGCAGGAACAAGGGAGGTCTTTCCACCTTCTGGTGTCTTCTATAATTTCTTTCTTTAGGGTTTTAAAGTTTTCATTGTAAAGGTCTCTTACTTCCTTGGTTAGGTTTATACCAAGGTATTTCATTTTTTAGGGTCTATAATAAATGGGATTGTTTCCCTCAGGGCTTTTTCACTTCTTTCATTCTGGGCATATAGGAAGGCCACTGATTTTTGTACATTGATTTTGTATCCTGCCACCCTGCTGAACTCCTGTATTAGTTCCAGAAGCTTCCTGGTGGAGTTTTTAGGATCATTCCGGTATATGATCATGTCATCTGCAAATAGAGATAACTTGACTTCTTCCTTGCTGAATTGAATCCCTTTTATCTCCCTTTCTTGTCTATGGCTTCAGCTAAGACTTTCAAGTACAGTACTGAATAGAAGTGGTGAGAGTGGGCAGCCTTGTCTAGTTCCTAATTGAATTGGGAGTGCTTCAAATTTTCCCCCATTGACTATAATCCTTGCTGTTGGCTTGTTGTATACAGCTTTTATTATATTGACAAAGGTTCCATCCATTCCAACCTTCTCTAGGGTTTTGAACATAAAGAGTTGTTGGATCTTGTCAAAAGCTTTTTCTGCATCTATTGAGAGTATCATGTGGTCTTGAATTTTGGACTGGTTTATATGGTGAATTACATTTACTGATTTGTGTATATTGAACCAACCTTGTGTGCCGGGGATAAAGCCTACTTGATCCCCATGAGTGATCTTTTTCATATGTTTTTGAATTTGATTTGCTAAGACTTTTGTGAGAATCTTTGCATTTGTCTTTATCAGAGAGAATGGCATATAGTTTTCTTTTTGAAGTGTATCTTTATTAGGTTTTGGATTAAGACGATTTTAGCTTCATAGAAAGAATCTGGTAGTGTTCCTTCCTTTGCTATTTGATGGAACAGTTTAAGGAGTATTGGGTTATTAACTCCTTAAATGTCTGGTAGAACTCTGTGCTGAATCCATCTGGTCTAGCACATTTTTTTTTGTGGGAAGATTCAAGGTTACTTCTTTGATTTCCTCATATGTTATAATACTATTTAAATAATTCACAACTTCTTGATTCAATTTTGGTAAGTTGTGCTGACTTAGGAATTTCATTTTGTTGTCAAATTTCACAGAGTACAAGTTTTTGAAATATGACCAAATACTCTGAATTTCTTGGGTATCAGTAATGATAACTCAATTTTCCTTTCTAATTTTGTTAATTTGTGTTTTCTCTCTCTTGCTTTTGGTTAATTTAGCTACAGGTGTATCAATCTTATTGATTTTTTCAAATAACCAGCTTTTTGACTGGTTGATTCACTGTATTGTTTTCCTAATCTGAATTTCGGATATTTCTGCCCTTATTTTGCTAATCTCCTCTCTTCTACTCCTTTTGGGATCAGATTGCTCTCATGTCTCTAAAGCTTTAAGCTGCATTATTAAGTTATTTATTTTTGATGTTTCCATTTTTTTATGTAGGCAGTAAGAGCTATGAACTTATCTCTTAGGACAGCTTTCATTGTGTCCCAGAGATTTTGGTAACTTGTTTTTCATTACTGTTCATTTTCAGGAAATCTTGAATTTCCTTTTTAGTTTCTTCCTGAATCCAATTCTCATTCATCATCATAGTGTCAATTTTCCAGGAATTAATGAATTTTCTGTTGTTTCTTGTGTTGCAGATGTCAAGCTTTAGAACATGATGGTCTGATAGGCTAGAATTTCAACTTTCCTGTATATGTGGAGATTTGTTTTGTGGCCCAATATGTGATCTATTTTGGAGAAAGTTCCGTGTGCTACTGAGAAAAATGTGTATTCTTTGGTGTGTGGATGAAAAGTTTGATAGAGATTTGTTAGGTCCATTTCTTTAAGGGTTTGATTAAGTTCTGAAGTGTCTCTGTCAAGCTTTTGACCTGTTGATCTATCCTATGTTGAGAGGGCAGTGTTGAAATTCTCAAGAATTCTCGTTTTGGGGTTGATTTTTCGCTTTAGTCACTGTAGGGTTTGCTTAATGAATGTGAAGGGGCCCTTATTAGGTGCATATATATTCAATATTGTGAAGTCTTCCTGGTGAATTGTACCTGTGACTAAAATGTAGTACCCATCTGTATTTCTTATGATTTTTTTTTTTTTTGGTTTGAAGTCCACTTTGTCTGACAGCATAATGGCTACCCCTGCCTGTTTCCTGGTTCCATTAGCTTGCAGAATTTTGGATCCAGCCTTTTATTGTTAGGATGTGCCTATCTTTTCTGGTGAGATGAGTTTCCTGAAGGCAGCAGATTGATGGGTTGTGGTTTTCAATCCAAGTTTTTAATCTGTGTCTCTTGAACTCCATTGAAATTTAATGTTGTAATGGAGAAATTATTTTTAACTCCAGACATTTTTTATGTTTATTAGCTTTTGTAAGTGTATTGTTTGGCTTTTAGGTTTTGGTGGTATTACACTTCCCTTCTGTCCTCCTGGATACACTTGCCTTTTTCTTCAAGCTTGACTACTATTTCTAGCATTTTTTGAAGGCCTGGTTTGTTAGACATGTAAGCCTTTATGTTGTCTTTGTGCTGGAAAACTTTTCTTTCTCCCTCGATCATGACAGATAGTTTTGCCAGGTATATCAGCCAGGGTTGACATTTTTGCTCATTTAATACTTGAAGTACATCTCTCCAAGCTCTTCTTGCTTTTACTGTTTCCATTGAGAAGTCATTTGTTATTTTAATAGGTTGACCTTTAAAAGTGACTTTTTTTTTCCCTTGAAGCTCTCAGCACCTTTTCTTTTTCTTGAATGTGGAGTGTTTTGACTATTATTTGACATGCTGAATTTCTATTTTGGTCATATCTGTTTGGGGTGTGGAATGCCTCTTGTATATGGATGAGCCTCTCATTTGTTAGATGAGGAAAATTTTCATTTATGATAATTTGAAAAATTTCCTCAGGTGTGGTATTTTGGGATTCTTGCTTTGGTATTCCATGAGTGTGCATGTTAGACTTCTTCAAAGTGTCCCATATCTCTTAAATATTTCTCTCAAGTATCTTTTTGATTTTAACAACCTCTTCCATCTAGCTGGTTAATACTCCACTTTGTCTTCAAGGTCTGAAATTCTATTTTCTTCTTCATTTATTCTGCTGATAAGACTCTCTGTTTAGTTCTGGATTGTGGATAAGTTGTCTTTTAGTTCAGTTTTAAACTCTGCTTGAGTCTGCTTTAACTGCTTTATGCCTATTTTTGTTTCTTGAACTGTTTTTCTCAAGTCCTTGAAGTGTCTGTTGTGTTACTGTTCAAATTGTTTGATGCAGTTATTTAACTCCTCCCAGATTTCCTCTTTCATAGTATTGATCATGTTAAAGATCAATACTTTTAAAGTTGTTATCTTGGGTCAGGCTTTCTTGCTATTTTCTGTGGATTTATTCTGGTTGGAGTCTATCATTATGGAGTTAATTCTTTCAGTGGGAGATTTGTTTTCTTGGGTTTTGTTTCTCATGTATTTGCGTTTGACTTGGGCATTGTCATTTTATCTCTTAAGACCTTCTTTTAATTTCTGCATGTTTTTGACTGAACTGAATTAGTTGTTATCACTACTCTGCAACAGTTATTACTAGTGTTTGCCTTGGTGTTGGTTACGCTTGTTATTATTATTAATTCCTAGACAAGGCTATTAGACAGTACAGGGGGTGGACGGGCGAATATTAGTATGGTAGTGCACTTTTATGATTTAGTACTTTTTATATATTTTGGTGGTGGCTGTATAGAAAAGTTACTCTACAGTAACTAATAATTGAAAGGAACAGGATGGTAAAAATGGGGGTTTACTTATCTTTGGGCTAGATGTGGAGAATCTCTCCCATGTGATAAGATGAATTTAGAGGATTTCAGATGTGTGGTCTTTGTCCCCTTGAGCTTTGCTTGGGTCTTCTTTGGATTCTGTTCAATTCTGGTGAGCAGTGTGTCCTCCCTGGACTGGGGCGCAGTGTGTCCTCGCTGCACTCGGTGAGCCTCCTGGGCGGGGAAAGGACAGAGGTGTTGGAGGCACGCACAATTAACTAGGGACCTGGGGTGTGGCCCAGGGGTCCTCCCCTGCCAGGAGCTTGCGGAGGAGCTGGGACAAGTGGGTTACCTACCTGGGGCTTGGGGATGAGCAGGGGGTGTTTACCTGGGGGGCAGTGTGTTCTAGCTAGACTGCGTTCATGTCCCGGGCAAGCGGGGAAAGGGCACAGGTGCTGGCGGTGGGCAGAAATAACCTGGGGACCAGAGGTGTGGCCCAGGGGTCTTCCCCGGCTTGTAGCAGCACCTGCTCAGGATGGCTGGTGGGGGGAGCTGGGAAGAGTGGCGACCTGGGTGCTGGTGGCACTTTCCTGGGATGGAGGACCTGGTGGGCGGGTGGGACAGAGGCGCTAGGACCTGGGGCGTGGCTCAGGCAAACAGGAGGCAGCCTGGGTGTTGGTCAGGCGCCTCCTCCTTCTTAATCCTTACAACCCTTCATCTCCTCTGACAGAGTTTCTCCTATTTTCAAATCTTTTTATTTTTTCAACTCACTGTGTTTTATTTTGTCTGTCTGTGGTGACTTATGCATGACCTGATTCATGATCCAGAAAGATTCCTAGATCACTGGATACACCATTGGAAAGCATCCTCCTTCACTTCTCCATCAGCATTAGTCCTCATCAGTCTCTCAGAGACAACTCCACATTCTGAATGTAAGGAGGACACTTGTGAATTCTGTGAATTAATTCAGCCAGAGTAAGTTTGAGAGAGTACAAAGCAGTATTTAGTTAAAAAGTTGGGGAGGGGTTCAGTAGAAAGTGTAAAAGTGAAATATCAGAGAGTACATTTTCCTTACCACCCCAAACTAATATTCTTCCAAAGGATCATTACCAACCTCAGTAGATTATCACTGATGTTTCATTAATATGAACTGGATATACTTCATAGTCTTCACACTGTTTTTAATGTTTTTTATTACTCTGTGTGTGTGTGTGTTGTGTCTGTGTGTGTATCATAGGGCACTGTTTGTCCCTATGGAGGACCAAGAGTAACTATAGGAATCATCCTGGATTACTTCTATCTCCTTCTTGTTTCACTCTGGGATTTCCCAGGCTCTGCCCACCAGGGCTAGAAGTGCAGGCTGCCGCTATTTCTACCTAGAGCTTTTACATAGGACCTTGGATTTGAACTCAGGACCTTCTGCCTTCAAGGCAGAGTCTTAACCCCTGAGCCATCTCTCCAGCACTCTTCACACTATTTTGAAAAACAGTTATGTCTGCAATCCTGTCTCTAGACATAACTATGTAAATGCAAAGGTCTTAGAAAGTGCTTTCAGGAATAGGTTGAACTATAGCCAATAGATTAGCAGGAACCTTTAGAGATTCATCTTATATGACACCTCATTTAGACTGAGATCCAAAAAATGTACTCTTCAGCATCAAAAAACTGATATTGGAAAAGAAACCACTCAACCAGATAATTTGTCAATTTATACCATTCTTATAAAGAAACAGCCCTTGCTACATTCATCTAAGTTGAATACCCAGGAAGAAAATTGTTAGCAGGGTTTCTTTATATTCTTTTCTTTTCTTTTTTCTTTTCTCATATTCTTTCATGTGAACCAACTAATAGGATATTCTTAACACAGTGAATAATAATTAGTTGGTATTCTATTTTCTGGCATGAATAAACTAAAACTGAGTACATTTTTGTTTAAGGAACAAGAGACAAAGACAATACATTTGTTCTGCTTAATAATTCCATCACAATTAGGAGGACAAAAGAAATCATAGCTATAGAAGATCATTAAAATTAAATTTGATACCAATTATCCTTTCAAAAATGAATATAATTGGATTGAAGTCAGTAAGCTTTGACTTTATTATTTGTATCTAAAACTAAATTTTAACTAATCTGTTAAAGACTGAATGTAAATAATATAGTTCAACTTGGAGGACTTCATGTGGAAATACTTGCTTTTGAGATTGTGTGAAAAAGTTTACATTCTCTTTTGTGCCTTTGTTTTCATTTTCCTTAGATGGCAAATTTCTCATTATAAGGGACCTAACTGACACATTGTCAGTTTTTGTTTTTGTTTATGTTATTCTAAATATGTATTATTAACATCCAAGAACTATCCCAGTTAGGGATATAAAGACATAAATCTTCCTTTGAATTGGGACATAACAACCATAATCAATGGGATCTGGACATTCAGGAGTGAGAACCTGCCTGTTGCAGTTCACTTGCATGTTTGCTGGCAAATGACCATTAAATGGCTTAAGGGAACAAGGGGCTTAATTGTCTCTTACCATTATCTGGTTACAGTTCTCAGTCCAGCTTGACAGGAGAGTTCACACCAACACCACGGCTGAGGGAACTGGCCATACCATCTCTGCGTAATGGCTGAGAGAGGGATGATCCTTACTTGCCAGACCAGCATGTCTGGCCAAGTGTACAAAAGGATGCCAACTCTCTTAACTAGCTTTCTGTATTTTATTCCAGGGCCTAATCACACCCATGCTGGGCTGGGCATTCCCCATCAGCTAGACAATCTCATGCAGGTTTGCTCTAGGCCTAACTCAACAAACCACTAATTCTCTACAAATGTGCCCAGAATGCAAATCCTCAACAGTCAAGTTGACACCTGTGCCTGACTATGAAACTGCCCCTCTAAGAGGATTCGTCTTCATTATCCCGATTTATAATTCTTATTCTTATAATTCTTATAAAGAAACAGCCCTTGCTACATTCATCTAAGTTGAATACCCAGGAAGAAAATTGTGACTTATGCATGACCTGATTCATGATCCAGAAAGATTCCTAGAACAAATTGTGTTTCCAATAACATGGTTATATACATCTGAATTTTAAACACGAAGTGATCACATAATTCTAAAAGATAGTTTCATGTGCTTAAGGCCAACTAGGAATGGTATTTGACATGAAACTGTAAACTCAAATAAAACACGATTAGAGTCATGCAGCCTTTCTGCAATCTTTGTCATCCTATGGTTCTCTAGCATGAACTTTGTTTACAGCACATCATGTGCCAAGGTCAAAAGGATAGACATGTCTGGATCTGTTTGGCTGGTACTTGCTACCTGTTCATCAACTGAATAAAAGAAATAAATGACATTATTCACTATTATACTGTGTGTAAACTTGGAGACCATTAATATAGTATGTATCTTTACTTTAAAAAAAGCTTTATTAATTTAATGTTTTTCCCTCTCTCTATCTCCCCCTCCTCCTCCTGTTTCTCCTCTTGATTCATGTGTGCATTTGTGTGTGTGTGTGTGTGTGTGTGTGTGTGTGTGTGTGTGTGTGCACACACATGCTGCATGGTGTATATTTGGAGTTTAGAGGAAAACTATGAAGTTGGTCCTCTTGTCTTTCCATCTTTATGTGTACTCCAGCGGATCTCACGCATGTCATCAGACGTGCACAGCAGGACCACCTCAGCAGCCCTATATACTTGAACTTTGATTGATGTATAAAAACAAAGAAAGACATCTTATCCACTTACAGAAATGTTTTACTGTCAATATTATTACAGAATATCAAATAATAAAGATTTCCAAACTCCCTTGATTAAACTATCAAATATTTGACAATACACTCTCACACATAGTCTGTGTGTGTGCATGTGATTATGTTTTGTTTTCTGTTCAATAAGATATATTATCCAAAACCAATTTTCTTAGACAAACATAGATTCCAAGTTACCAAGGGATGCTGCTGCTAATCAATTACTGTTCTTATGAGTTAGCTCTCCTTCCCACCAGAGTCTTACTGCAACCCACTGGTGTTTTCCAATATGCAATAGAGAAACAGACCAGCTATGGAAATTTTAACAGTAGAAAAGAGATTTCATTGTTCATACAAGCAATGTCACTGGAGGCTGCAAGACTATGAAAGGTTTCTAAAGGCGTGTTCCTCCTCATTTTGCAGAGAACAGCACCTGAACGCTTTGGGGAGAGCAACAGAGGACATGGGAAACATGAGCAGTGATGTATATGTTTTGCCCCTAGCATCCTAGACATGATTTCTACCTGACACAAGGAACAAAGGACCACAAAGAAGCACCAAATACAAGTAAATTGCTGATAGAGAATTTGAAGATTTGTTCAGACTTCAAGTTAATTCTTGCATAAATGATAACATGTATATGTGTGTGTATATATTTGTAATTTTTGTATATCGTGGATCTCTGACTGTAAAACCCCAAAAGGTGAACAAATAGATTTGAAGGTGAGTGCTTAACATTTACGTCAAGATCTTATGTTTTCCGATGTTTTTTGTCACTTCTGGAATAAGTATATTCCCTGTGGGATACTGGTGTTTTGAAGCAAATTTAAGGGTTTTCATCCATGTATGACCACTTGCTTTCAGAGGGAAAAGATTAGCCACAGCCAAGCTAAATTAAGAAAAACATTTACAAGAGCAGATACAAAGAAAAAGTCACCACCAAAAAGGAAATTTTCATTTATGCCCTGCAGCACACATACATAATGTGTGAATTTATACAAAACCTATTATTTGTCATTTTAATGAGAATCCTTAATTGACTAAGAAACTGGGATAATTTGTAACAATTTTCCTTAATACTCTAAGCAATAATTAATTCTGAGATAGTAACAAGATATAAATACAATAAGGTGGAAATTCATAAAATAGATTTTTTAGAATCTAAACAGATTAATTCAAGCAGTCCATACCATCACCTAACACACTGAGTCCCCGACACGATATTAGATACTAGAGAGTTCTTCTATTTTCTCATTTAAAAATGTTCTTTACCTTCAAGATTAGCTCAAATATCGTATATTGCTAACTTACTGGTGTAATAATGAGAAGTAATAACTTCATTTCTTTACCTCTGATATATTAGAATATGTCTTTTGTTAATATTAACACATTAATCTTAACATTATTTTTCATCTTAGGTTGGAGAGCAATTGAATAATTCAATTCATTTGGTGCACATCATATTTTAGAGAATTATTAAGCTATGCCTTTTCCTTTAACTGATCTTGTAATAAAAGAAATTATTTTTATTGATATGATATAAAAGTTGGGAATTAAGTGTATACACAAAAGGTTCTCTTCTATAAACTGCTGCTTCATGGAATACTTTATAGACTAGAATGTGGGAATCATATTTATCTAAATATCACAAAAATTTCTGTCAATGCTAGCAATTATTATTATCAATGAGAAAGATTTAGTGTAAACTTCTGTATTTATGAAGATTTTTCAGTCACACTACAGGAAAAATATTCTTCAAAGTTTTTCAAACCATATAAAGATTAATAATTAACCAGATATAAAAGAATTAATTTTCTAGATCAAATTATATATCCATCTAGAAGAATTCTCTATTGATGTGATTTTAGTGTTCTAGGAGAGAAAGGAAAGTTACACACAGCTTTCATCTATTTCATGAATCACAAAAGTCCATTAATCAATCAATTAACTAATTCATGTATTTAAGCATCTATTTGTTTTCACCATTTTGGGGACTGAAGTTAGAACGTGGTACTTGGTAGGCAAGTCCTCTCTTGAACTGCAACTCCCAATCCTCATCAGTCAGTTTAAATGAAGAACCGACAGTATTTTGAACTGCTGAATTCAGGAATCCCAAACTATTCTATCCTGAAACCTCATCCATTCCTAATCAGATGTGCTGCCTTAGGTCAGAATTCAGTCTCAGAAATACCTTAACTTTGCTGTCACTTGTGAAATTCCACCAGTGCTATGGGGAGACAGTGATCATATTTATCAAGATTAAAACATAAACACTCAACAACAGGGAATGTTCCCTCTCAACAGGGAATGTGAGCACTTCTTATCAATTTTAATGTAAGGTTCCTCTTCATTATTAATGTGCTTTGTTTTATACAGATAAAGGTCCTTGACTCTTACTGCTCAACAAGTTTCTGGCTCAGGAAAAAAGAAATGTCTGAAATGGCAGTTGCTATTTTGATGTGTAAAACTGTTTTTGAGAAGGTGGATAGAGTTTGAGATTTCAAATAAAACATATCTACAGTCTGAAATACAAGAATGTGTCCCAAACTATTTTCTTTTATTACTGAATAATTTGGAATTTATATGTGAATGCTTTCTTCCACTGCGATAAAAAGTTGCAATCTGGTGCTCCAATACCACAGATGTAATGAGCTTCCATTCTTTAGTCACCCTAAATCACTTTGCTTCAAGTGCTTCTTTATGTATATTATGCTTTCTGAAACAACTACTTTTCTCTTGCTTCTGTTACACAGCTTCTCTGAATACTGATATTTGGGTCATTCGTGCAGGTTAAAGTAACTGAAACACCATTAGCATTGGATGAGAAGGACATGAATTTTACTTTTCATTTTTCTTTGTATTACCTTTGTTACCATTGAAAATTACCAAATCTTTCTGAGCTTCGTTTCTTCAAGTGCAAAATGAGGACAGTACTACCTAATTCCCAGATTTGCTAAGGGGATAAAAGGAAATAGAAATGTTAAGCAGCTATTACACGGCCTGGTAAAGAATGGGCTTTAGGTCAATGCGAGTGATCTCAATTTTCTTGTTATTTACCATCTTACCAAGAGTTTCACTCTGATGAGGAGATTTTTTTTTTCTGCTAGATGAGTCCATTTCTACTACTGAATTCACTTGAACGCTCATCATTCACTTTTTTTCTCATTTGGCTGCACATCTTTCTCTCAATGTGTACATCTTTTCTGTAGAATACTTTTTGATTTAAAAAATGCTTTAACCACTGCTCCTTGCAGTCTATTTCCTGTTATATGTGTTCTCCCTTAGCCTGCAAAACTATAAATCTTTATTTAACCTGTTGCACAAATTCAAAGACTAGTACATTTCCCAAATAATTATTGGATATCTTTAGTAAATGTAGAGACTCCCTTTGATCTTTAGCATCTTGTTTTGAATCATAGCAATTCTAATGTATTTGAAGAACCTTATATGCTTTTTTTTTCTTTTGAAGCAATCGCCTTTTATTTTTTTTAATTTTTTTAACATTTTTTATTATTATTTCTGCTTATACAAACTTAATAGGTAGACCAGTTCCGTCCCCCCTCCTCCTCCTCCTGAACCCCCTGCTCCCTTTCCCTCCCTCCCCGTCTCCAAGTGCCCCCCCCCAATTCCCAGAGAGTCCTTTATTGTATATGCCTAACTCTCCTCTTGGTCCTCCTCTCCGATGATGTACAAGGACCCAGTGGCATTTCCCTGAACCCTTTCTCATGTTCCCCTTAAGCATAGGAACACTACTGTGGCTGTCAATCCCTTGCCTCCAAGGATCTTGGTGCCTTTAGCCGATTCTAGACTTTGTGAGGTCTATAGTGTGTTGGACATTGCGCAGGGCATGCAAAGTCCTATTATGATTGCTTCAGCCCTAACTAGTGTGGAGAATCTTCAGATCATTGCTCCTCCCATCCTTTTGCTCTTACAATCTTACCGCCCCCTCTTCCGCAAATGTCCCTGAGCTTCAGGATGGGGAGAGATTAAGCTGGCCTAGTTCTATGTGGTTGATATAGAGTCTCTGAAGTTCTGGATTGTGGTTTGTTGATTTTCTTTTGCAGTTTTGCTGCTCCTGCAATGCCCTTCACTCCATCGTGATGGGCACTGTATGTCACCCCCTGGTCAGAGACAAAAAACTGTTAAACTGGAGTCTTGTTATAATAGCACATTCAAGGGTAGATGTAATAAAAGCAGGAAACCTCGGTGAGGGAGGGGTCAGTCACCCATTTGCAAAATGATCACCTTTCATCTGCCAGACTATATGCCCTTGCCCTCTGGTGAGATCATACCCCCTCAGTTGTACATGATCAGGAACGAACGTCTGTGAACTTAACCAGGTGTCACATTACTTACCTGCATTCCTTGTAGGTTGATTTTCTCTGCTGTAACATGGTCCCTTCTCTCCTTGTGTCTGGTGTGGCCCTCCAACCCCATCCCTCCTGTTCACAATCCTTGCAATTACTGTATTACATAGGTTTACCTTTGAGTGTCTCAATATGGGCTGGGTGAGTTTGGTACTAGGAGCCACCTATTAGGGAGTACATACAGCGCTTAACTTTCTGGGTTTGGGATACTTCACTTAATATAATTGTTTCTAATGACATCCATTTCCCAGCAAATTCCAGTAATTCATCATTTTTGATGGCTGAGTAGTACTCCATTGTATAGATGCTTTTAAAACTGACAATGTATTTTTCTGATGTGTATTTAAAAAAATTCAATTTGACAATATTCTTGGACTTCATATGTAATACATTTTATGGCTACTTGTAAATTTTTGTGACATCATGTTTTAGACTGACTGCAAAGAAGTGACCTTCCTTTGTCTTCAAGCAAAGGACCTTTGATAAATTGCAAAGGCATGACATCAGGTGATGTGATAGGAACTTCTGAGGTATAATCAGTGATGCAAAGCATACCTCTCACATGTTTGGTGGCATTGTACCTTCCTCATGTATGAAAATAACACTACTGCTCTACTACATTTGGAACAACATCTATTCACTTTCCAATAGTCATTTTAGAATTATAAATTTCAGCAGGAAGAAACTCAAAGACTTTAAAGTTGGCATAGTCCAGCTAGCTCATGAATATCTAGAAGCTGTGACTTGTTCAAGGTCATTAATAAGAGATCCATCTGCAAAACTCAGATCTTTAACTTTCAATCTGGCACCATTCCTACTTTACCTTAAATTTGGTTTGATCCATGCTCTTTCTCACTGTCTCTGCAGGATTAATGACACACGTTTTTGAGATGGATGACCCAAGCTATTGTCATTTTTCTAAAGAGATGTCCATCTGCCCTCTTCAGCCAACGGACCCATGCAAACTTTTCTTTTGATGTCTCCTTTATTTCTGTCAAGTCTGAAAAAATGAGAAAAAAAGCCAGTACCAGACATTGCATTGATCCCGCTGGAAAGGCCTTTCATCATAAATAACAAATAGTTGCTGAGCACTCGTCGCGTTTATGGTCCAGTCTATCATTCGCTTTTTCTCATTCTGCTGCGTGTCTGCTCAATCTGTACATCTTTTCTGTGGAATACTCCTTGTTTAAAATTACTTTCTGTTTTCTTGGTCTCAGAGAGATCACTCATGTGAAGCTTCCTTGACATTCAGGTGTTTGCTTATGGGGATCAGCACGCTTCCCATGCAGATTAATCTACAGATGGTCCACTGTTCCATAGAAGCAAGATAATCAATGTGATTTCTCTCAGATGTGTCTTACTCAATATAGATCAAATATTCTCTCATAACTCTGTGTGTGTGTGTGTGTGTGTGTGTGTGTGTGTGTGTGTGTGTGTGTATGTGTGTGCGTGTGTGGGACTAAGCACTTTGTATGGGAATGTGCATGCTTGTATATATATGCATGGAGGCCAGAAGTTGATATTGTGTGTGTTCCTTTTTTACATTTTACCTTATTTTTTTCTTTCTTTTTTTTGGGTATGTGTTAATATGTGTGTGTGGTATGCACCCATGTACGTATGTGTGCTGGCATGCATGTGGATGTACATATTAGCAAATGCAGGTGGACCAGAAACAGATAACTCTCTCTCTTATGTATTGAGGGACTGTCTCTCCCTACAACAAAGAACATCTTGATTTGGACAAACTATTCAGCTTGCATTGAGGATCTCCTATCCCTACTTTTCAAGCACTTAGATTACAGGTTGGCTGCTACACCTATCCAGCATTTACATGGGTGCTTGGGATCTGAACTCCAGGCCTCTGCTTATATGGGAAGTGTTTTACCTACTGAGCTGGGTCTTTATCCTTTACTTCATTTGTGAGACAGGGTATGCCAATGAATCCTGATTTTGATGATTAGCTAGAGTAGCTGGTCAGTAAAATCTCCTGGATCCTCCTGTTTCTGTCTCCAATAATGATATCACAGACATCTGTTGCCAAGTCCAGGTCTGTATTGCTATTTATTTATTTATATATATATTTATTTATTTGTTTATTATATGTGTATATGTGTACTTGTACAAGAGGGTACTTGGATGCATGAGACTGTGTATACTAAAGGGCAACTTTGGTAATCAACTTGTATTGCTCTTTCTTCTTATTGCTTTGCTTTGGGGTTTCTCAGGCTCCATTTTCCAGGACTGAAATTGCAGACCACCTCCATTTCCACCCAGCATTTTTACATGTGATCTGGGGAACCATTCTCAAGACCTTCTGCTTGTGAGGCAAAAACTTTAGCCCCTAAGCATTCCCCTAGTCCCTGCATAACTTTTTAAGCAGATAAGTCATTTTTTTAAAAAAAAGTTATTCAGTTCCTGTAGCTATCTTATATGAGTTAAAAAGGAGACAAAGAAAGATGAGCTCTGGACTCAGTTTGGGTAGGAATTCATGATGGCTGTCAAAGGCCGGGGTCTTGTAGATGATGGGATATGTGCTTATTTGGAGAAATGAGGCAAAATAAACAGTTGCTGGTAGATTGGGTTTGGGATGTGAGAGAAAAACCATAAATACTGTGCTTCCTTCAGTTTTTAGCAAATTGTATGGTTTAGTGTTGTTTATTAAGGTAGAGGTTTTAGGGACATAGGTCATTAGAATTCAGAGATTCTCATCAAATGTTTAAGTCTAGTAATCTGAGCATCCCTTGGGTCCACTGCATTAATTTTACTAGAAAGACAGGAACCGTAACTACCCTTATAGGTTATAGCAAAGGTCAGGTAGGAAAAGTGTGGGAATGGAGAAGATGACTAGATCGGTATTGTCATCAGATGGTGGGCGAGATAAGAGACTAGTGGAACCGAAATGAGAAGGTTTTACTACAGGTAGGAAACAGCCAGCTGTGTCAGTTGTTGCTGAGAGAGTCTGACAAAGCAGAGGCAGAAAAATGCCCTCTGGGTCAGGCAACTTGAAGCTCATTGGTGATCTTTCGAAGGGATTTACTAGGAAGAGGGTGTGAAGTGACGGTTAGTACAAATGAAGGTGAAAAAAGGATGAATCTTTTGATTTGAGTCCTGTGAATAATAACTTTTGAGTGTTCCTTTTCTTGGGTCTGCCAGGGTCCAGAAAAAGCTGCAATGGATGAGCACAAGCATCCCTAGCACAGCAGAGGCCTCTGCATTTGTGATTTAGAAAAGAGACGAGTTCTCTTACTTATTGACTCCTAGATCCAAACCAAAGCTTATTTCAACTCTGTCTAAGCATTGTAATGTGGTCATTCAGAGAGTATTTGCTATATGTGTCCTTAATGTGAAGATGCATACATGTGATCATAGCCCGTGGGTATTTCTCAGAGCATGTGTTAGTTTAAAAAGAAACTGTTTCACATGATCTGATCTTCCTTGAGAGGTTAGACTAATATGCAAATAAATGATAATGTCACTTCTCTGTTCCTGTTTGTATTCTCGTGTTTTTGAATTACTTCATTCAAGCTCAAAGAAGAATGCTTACGTGTTTATAGACTTAAAGTATGTGGCCTGCTTTCTTTATCTCTCACCTCGTTTCAGCCATACTCATTCCTTCATCACTTCTCTTGGGTGCCAGGCGCCCACTCACAGTGGTGCAGTCACACTAGAGAGTCTTCATCTCTGCTGGACTGCAATGATGGCCCCCCTGCCTCCTGAAATTCCTCCTTCTGATATCTCGATATCATTTTTTTCCCAGATAGCTTCAGTTCATACTCCGTTTGACTCCACTCTCCTTCCACTACCTATCAGTTGACATGGTCTATCCCCTCTGCAAGGGTCCTAAACACCTAGATTGCCTTTCCTACTTGAATCAAATTGGCGATGGGGATCAGACCAAGATGGTTAACCTAGTTGTCACTTTGACTGGGTCAAGAATCAAGGAAACTGCTGGGCACACCTATGAAGGGTTTTCTGCTTAGGTTGATTGAAGTGGGAAGATTCATACTAAATTCATCCAGTGGCATCTCAGAAGGGAGGAGGTTCCAGAGAAGGGCTTTTAGTTTTTGTCTCTTTCCCTTCACATTTTGTTAAGTTCATTAACTTGGTGCATGAGTTCATCTACCCTGTCCATGAGCTCATCTACCCTGTCCATGAGCTCTCCTACCCTGTCCATGAGCCATCCAATCCTATTGCTGCCACAGCCACTGCTGACTTTACTGCTCCCATCACTTGCTGACATCAGAATCCAGCTGCTTCCAGCTTCCAGGATATCCTGAACTTCAGGGGCTCTCTGGAAATTCTCCAGTCCTTTAGTGCCAGATTGGGACTGCTTACTGTGGTTGGCAGGGACCAGTTCTCAGCCTCTCCATTATGAAGACAGTCTTCGTGTGATTACCCAGACCATATTGCACATGCTACTCAAACTATTGTTTTATGTAGTCAGTTGTTTAAATCTGGAGAAAACTGATAGTCGGCATGTGCTAGTTTCTTATTGTTCTTTTCATCCACTTCTCTTCATTCGTAGCAGGATATAGACCGAAAGATGTAAGTTCACATGAGATCCATTTTGAGTTGATTATTATGTCTTATGCCAAACATTCTTAATTTGTAAATTGCCTTGGTCTAAAAGATTTGTTAGGACATTGCTTTTGCCTCAGAATTAAGATTTCCATTACATTTCTTCCAAGGTGCATTTATGTTCTTAATATGTAAACTGCCTTCATTCTTTACTTACTGATTTCATTTTGAGATAGACTATCTTATAAACATATTTTGAATTCTAAAGATATCATTACCCACAGTTTATGGGGTAATATTTGCTCATTTGCAGAAATGGGACATATTTGGAATTGATAGGCAAATTTTTAATTAGATCTATCTTATCTTCTTTTCCAGTGAAACATTTTCATGGTTGCAGATTTTTTTTGTGTTCCAAAATTTTCCCAGTTAAGAGTAATTATCAAATTATTTATGTCTATGATAATATAACTTCAAACCTCTTGCTGATTATAATTTAAATACATAAATGAATGAAAAAAGGCTAATTTTTGAACTGGCTAACAAAATACGGAAGAATAACTAGGCCAAGATGTGAGAAAATGTGGAATTCAGAGCTAAGAGCCAAGAATTTAGAGATTGCTAATCCAAAAGAGAATCTGGAGGTGTCTGTGAGAGTTTCAGAACTTCAGGGCGAAACCAAAGTCTACAGTTTCTCAAAAATGAAATTCTAGATGAGCTTCCTGAATTTAAATTTCAATTCTAGTCAAGGGCTAGAGAGATGACTCAGAGGTTGAAACCTTCATATCATGAGCAAAAGGTCCTGAGTTCAGATCCTCACATCCCATATGAAAATGTTCAGTGGATATGGTGGTGGCCTACACTTCTGGACCTGGAAGCTGGAGCCAGGAATATCCAAAGCAAAACGGTAAGGAGGTAGAGTAATCCAGGATGATTCCCAAAGTCACCCTTCAGCTTCCACGGTCACACACACTCAAGTGCCCATTTCTATACACACACACAGACACAAACACACACACACATACACACACACACACACACACACACACACACACACACACACACAATTTATATAAAAGTTACTAATGATTGAGCTAGAATTAAATAAGCACCTGATTTAAAGGTATTCTGGTTAGCTAGGATAGTAAGTTGTAACTGTTTAAGGCCATGAAAGAAAGAAAGAAGAAAGAAAGAAAAGAAAGAAAGAAAGAAGAAAAAAAAAGAAAGAAAGAAAGAAAGAAAGAAAGAAAGAAGAGAGAGAAAGAGATAGAAGAGAGCGAGAAAAGAGATAGCAAGAAAGATAGATAAGAGAGAGAAAGAAAAGAGAGACAAATGTGGAAGTGAGAGGGGAGGGAGGAAGGAAGGAAGGAAGGAAGGAAGGAAGGAAGGAAGGAAGGAAGGAAGGAAGGAAGGAAGGAAGGAAGGAAGGTGGGTGTTGCAGTCAGCCTACATGGTTGCTGATAAATGATCATCACATGGCTTAAAGGAACAAGGGGTTTATTTTCTCTTACAATTACTGGTTACAGTTCTTTGTTAGGAGAACATGCACCAATATCAGGGCTGAGGGAACTGGCCATACCATCACCACATAATGGGTGAGAGACAGACTATCCTTGCTTGCCAAACCAGCATGTCTGGCCAAGTATACAGAAGGATGCCAACTTCCTCAACCAGCTCTCTATATTTTAGTCACCTGTTCAGGGCCTAGTCTCACCCACCATGGGCTGGGTCTGCCCCTTAAGTAGACAATCTCCTTCAGGTTCACTCTGGGCCTAACTCAACTACTAATTGCCTGCAAATGTACCCAGAGCTCAAACCCTCTACCATCAAATTGACACCTGTGTCTAACTATGACCAAAGGAAAATATATCCATGCTGCAGCAAGTGCTCAGGAATATGACAATATAGGTATCCCAGATAAAACTGAGTAGGCCACATATGCAAAAAGATATGAAAATAGAAGAGAAGGTTGGATAGAAAAAGCTTTAAATTAAGAAAAGGAAGGTGAAGTTGATTGGGTAGTAAGGAATGAAAATGACATAAATTCATTGTATTCATGTATGAAACTGTCAAAGAATAACAATAATATTAACAATTAGTTAATAAATAAGCAAATAAAATTATTGTGGCTAGTTGAGAAGAATATTTGAAATCATTGAACTATATAAGGTTCCTTTAAAAGTTTTTTATTAAGTGGGTGGGGATATGTTTCAGTGGTTAATGCCTTTGCTTCCAAAGCTAAGGGACTTGAGTTTGGATTCCAAGAACCCACATGAAAATGCTCAGCAATTGTGATATCTCATCTGTAATCTTTGTCAGGGAAGGCAGGGCCTAGAATATCCAGAGCAAGCTAACTGGCCTAATCGTGTGCTCTGGTTTTAATTGGGGATCCAGTCTCACAACAGTAAGGTGCAAGAGCAATCGAGGGTGACTTCTGCTTATCATCCTTGGGTCTCCACAGGTACAAACAGTTAAGTGCATGAACATACACCCTCCATACACACACGTGCAACCGCTCACATACAAAATATACATATTCATTCATGAACCTCATACATATATACAAGAAAACTATGAAAATTATTTCATTAAAATATTTTGTTCATTTGTTTCTTCCTTTTTGATATATGTATGTGTATGGTTTCCACACATGTGTGCATGTGCTCATATGTGTGTGCATATGTGTGCATATATATATGCACATGCATGCGGAGGTCTAAGGTTGATATTAGGAATCTTCCTCAATCACTCTTGCACTTTTTTCTTTTTGTCAGGATCTCACTGATAAAACTGGTCTTGCTAGTCAAGTCACTTTTGTCTCCACCTTCTGTGACTTGAATTATAGGTGTACTACTACAGCCACCTGGCTTTTACGTAGGTTCTGGGATTCTGAATACTGGTTCTTTTGTTGACATAGTAAGTTCTTCAACTTCTGAGTCATTGCTCTAGCCCCTCCTTTATTCATTTCTAAGTGTGATTATGTAAATCACAATAGATGTAAATCTTTTATATCAATATTCTACTGAACCAATAAACTCTTAATACTAGTTATGGTTTATCTATCATGTTTGGAAGTACATCTGCAAATTTTAAATACTTATTTATTTTGCGTGTGTGTGTGTGTGTGTGTGTGTGTGTGTGTGTGTGTGTGTGTGTTTCAGAAGGCACTGTATGTCCCTGTGGAGGACCAAGGGTGACTTCGGAAATCATCCTGGATTGCGTCTACCTCCTTCTTGCTTGACTCTGGGGTTTCCCAGGCTGTGTCTACCAGGGCCAGAAGTGAAGGCTGCTTCCACTTTTCTGCCAGGTGTTTTTATGTGGGAGCAGGTCTTTCTGCTTGCGAGACAGTCGTAACCCTTGAGCCATCTCTCTAGCCATCTGTAATTTTTCAAAAGTGACTAGCCACTTAAATTCTTTGCATGTTGTACTTCTCTGATGTATTATTTCTATGAATCTGTTTCAACAATGAAAGAAAACTTGTCCTATCTATATGCACATTATCAGAGACTGAAAATTAGTGTTATAAAATTTTTATTGATGGTAAAATCACCATTGACTTATGATTATAAGCCTTATATGAAGAATTTATATGAATTTTAATGTGACGTTACACCAAGGAAAACAATCATCCAATCTCTGGGCCCTTTGCCCATTTTACTTTTTCCCCTTAGGTGGACATATGGACAGGCTAAATAATGTAAGAGACCTGAGACCATCCTTCAAACAACCGTGCATATACCATCTAAGTTTTAATTAAGACTGACTGAGGTTGGCATCCGCAAACCCTGCCATATGTTGGCAGAGAGTATGTAAATGACAAGATTCCCCAAATTCCAATTATTGCCTCTGACTTTGAGGAACCCTCTGTGATAAAATTCCTGTCTGGCCCTGAAATGAAACTTCCAATTACAGAGCTAAGTGGTCCTGGAGCTGCCGAGTCCTGAAGGTAACCTCCCAAATTTCCCACTAGAGTCTTGACTGGGGGGTCACTTCATGAAAGGAGACAAAGAACTTTTGGCTGATTTTCATGAAATAACAACGTGTCTGGCACCAGCTCATAATCTACTTCAGATTGATCTTAATAAGACCTAGTGATTGAAAGTCAGGAAGAACTCACAGCAGGACTCTGGAGACAAACTGGGGAGTTGCCAGGACAGAAGACTACAGCCAAACCCCATCTTATTTCATAATCGGAGATGAAACGTTTAGATATAGTGTATAGGGAACAGATGAGGCAAAAGGCAGTTCCTTTTATTTTAAAAAAAAGTTATCATTCAGTGAGAATGACTTCTATTACTATCATCAGCAAGGGTTAATGTGCTTGTTTTTTAAAAGAAGAGACCAGGAATTATGACAAAGAAGGGAAGACAGGGCAGGATCAAATCAGTGAAAATAACAAAGTGAAAACATGTGAAGTAGTGTACTGAATGCTAGATCTATGCTGACAATTCCATATGCTTCTCCTGGAAACTGTAGTGCAGAAAGAAAACTGAGGTGATGGTAAAGTTAGGAGAAATTAGAAGTCTACCTAAAAAAAAAAAAAAAAAAAAAAAAAAAAAAAAACGGAAAAGACTCCCTCCCATTCTCCCTTATTTCTTTTTTCTTCCTTTCTCTCTTTCCTTCCTTCCTTTGACTTCTTTGTTTCATTTTCCTTCCCTCTTCTGCCTTTCTTCCCTCCTTCTCTCCCTCCTTCCTCTTTTCCCTCCTTCCTTCCTTCCTTCCTTCTTTCCTCCCTCCTTCCCTCCCTCTTTCCATCTTTCCTTCTTTCCTTCTTTCCTTCCTTCCTTCCTTCCTTCCTTCCTTCCTTCCTTCCTTCCTTCCTTCCTTCCTTCCTTCCTTCCTTCCTTCCTTCCTTCCTTCCTCCCTCCCTCCCTCCCTGCCTCCTTCCTTTCTTCCTTCCTTCCTCCCTCCCTCCCTCCTTCTCTGCCTCTTTCCTTCCTCCCTCCCTCCCTCCCTCCCTCCCTCCCTCCCTCCCTCCCTCCCTCCCTTCCTTCCTTCCTTCCTTCCTTCCTTCCTTTCTTCCTTCCTTCCCTCTTTTCAATTACCTCTACGCACCATTCTTAAATTCCAGTGAGAATTCCAGCTCTCACTGAGAAAAAAAGATGTCTTCTTATGTCTCTTAGAATTTTTAGGGGTTTCCCTGTGTAAATTTCTTTTTTTTTTATTTTATTCAATTGTGCATGTGTGTGCGCGTGCGCACGCACACGTGTGTGTGTGTGTGTGTGTGTGTGTGTGTGTGTGTGCAATCACAGACGAATTCCAGAACCACCATGGAGGCCTCCACCTCCTCCTTGTTTACTCTGCCCCTGGATTCACAGGCTCTGCCCTGCCAGGACCAGAAATGCAGGCCACTCGGGAAGAGAAGGAGGGAAGGAAAATGAAACAAAGAAGTCAAAGGAAGGAAGAAAAGAGAGAAAGGAAGAAAAAAAAAGAGAGAATGGGAGGGAGCCTTTTCTGTGTTTTTCTTTTTTTTTAGGTAGACTTCTAATTTCTCCTAACTTTACCATCACCTCAGTTTTCTTTCTGCACTACAGTTTCCAGGAGAAGCATATGGAATTGTCCCGGCATCTATACGTGGGGTCTAGGATCGGAACTCAGGACCTTCTGCTTGCAAGGCAGAGGCTTAACCCCTGAGCCACCTCTCCAGCTCCTCCCTGTGTAAATTTCTTATATTTCTTACAAGCATTTCTTTTTTTTGTTTTAATTTGTAATTTTCTTTCTTTTTTTAATACATTTTTTATTATTATTTCAGCTCATACAAACTTAATAGGTACACCAGTTCCCTCCCTCTCCTCCTCCTTCCCCCGAACCCCCTGCTCCCCCTCCCCTTACCCCTCCTGCCCCGTCCCCCCGTGCCTCCCGCCCCAATTCCCAGAGTCCTTTCTTGTGCATGCCTGACTCTCCTCTGGGCCCTCCTCTCTGATGACATACAAGGACCCAGTGGCATTTCCCTGAACCCTTTCCTGTGTTCCCCTTAAGCATAGGAATACTACTGTGGCTGTCAATCCCTTGCCTCCAAGGATCTTGGTGCCTTTAGCAGATGCTAGACTTTGTGAGGTCAATAGTGTGTAGGTCAATAGCATGCAATGTCCAATTATGATTGCTTCGGCCCTAACTTGTGTGGAGTATCTTGCAAATCATTGCTCCTCCCATCCTTTTGCTCTTACACTCTTACCGTCCCCTCTTCCACAAATTTCCCTGAGCTTCAGGATGGGGAGAGATTAAGCTGGCCTAATTCTAGGTGGTTGATATAGAGTCTCTGAAGTTCTGGATAGTGGTTTGTTGATTTTCTTTTGCAGTTTTGTTGCTCCTGCAATGCCCTTCACTCCCTTACAAGCATTTCATATTAAAGTTTTTTTTAAAAAATCTATAGACCTGTGCAAAATTCCTCTAAACTAACAAAATTACTTAGAGTTGAGTGTTCTTGTAGACTTACAAAAAGTTAACAAAAACCAGTACCATCACCCCTCAGGTATATGAAAATAGAAGGCTCCTTTAGGTATGCATCCTATGTTCCAGAAGAGCCCTGGTCTTCGTATCGTTCTGCTTTCTTAGAGAATGATGCTATACATGTTAGCTGTGACTGACAGTTTGCTGCAAGGTGCAGTGGTCACATCTGCTGTCAACTGACTTGCCATCAAAGTTCAGGATAATATGGGGAATTCCCTGGCAAGAGATGGGGAATTTTTGGCTGGATAGTTTATTTGCTTCCATCATTCAGTATTCTGCCATGACTCCTCCTTTACGTTCTTTACTGGGATATCTCACTATATCAGAAACGGGCTGGCATGGCGCTCTTCACATAAAAGTGATCCTGCACAGAAATACCTTAACCAGGCTCGAAACTGAACAGGCCATCATGCGTACCTTGTGGCAAGTACAGTAACATGTATGCTAAGAATGTACTCTGCTTATGTTTGACTAGCTACCTAACCCTGTTTGACTCCTATAGGCTTCATGCCTTACCACAATAGTTGAAATGAGTTCCACTCTTTTACTAACAGACAATGGATTTCAACTTCAGCATGAATTTTCAGAGAGCACAAGTCACACTCGAAGTGTGTTATAGTTATTAAAAAATCTTTTGGGTGCACCAGATCTCTGCCACCTAAGATCCATTAAATGGCACTGAACTTGTAAAGGAGGAGTGATGGAGGTATACTTAATGATGGTAGTACATAAAATATCCACCAAAATTTTCAAATTTCAAATTTCCAAGCTGAGGGAGAAATGAGAAGCTTTTGGGCATTTCTAACAAAGCCTCTAACCAAGGAAATAACTCAAGGGGCATTTGGCAGGTTCAGATACAAATATCAAAAACTCAGAATCACACACACATACAGATAATGCCATTAATCAATTTTTCCTGGATGATAGTGCATGCATGCTCACATCTACTTATCTTCCAAAACATTCTTAACCAATGACACAGTCTCTGATATGTAACACACCGTTATCAAATGATATCAATACTCTGCCAATAAACTCCAGGGAAATATGATCAGTAAAACACATTTAAAAAAGTCCTTTAATTGCCTCCAATCAAATGCAGGATTGAATTCAAATGAATGATTACAATTCTAAACATACAGCCAAAGGGGGGAGGAGAAGGTGAGTTCCTCCTCTAGGTATTTTTCACTGATTAATTAACTAGTCTGTTGTCAATATGCTTTGTTGCCATTAAAATCAAAGAAAAGTCCATTTTAAATTAATGAGTAAGTAACTTGCTATCAGTTAGTTGCCTTTTGTGTTATTCTGATATATTTCCAGTTACTATACTGTCTAGCTTCCAATATTCTATCCATTGTGGTACATGGAAAGCTAACAACTCACTCCGTCTCACGGAAAAAGGAAACTCTGCCATCTGGAGCCATGTTTAGATTCTTGGGAGAATACAAGTAATTATTCTAGGAATAGATGTTTCTTGAAATAGATGTATTAAACATAACATTCAAATCATTCTGATCATGTAACCTCTAAATGGTAAAAGCCAACTGCTTCTAAAAATCAGGAAAATATTTAAATAAATAATTTTAAATACATAAGTCTAATAAAAAAAGCTTGCTGTAAATAAATGATTTAGACTTCAGAGACGAACAAAAGAGGGTGTGATTATCAACTTGACAAGATTAGAATAACGTACAAGACAAGCCTCCAGACACACTTGTTGGGGAATTATCTACATTAAATTCGCCTCTGGACTTGCTTGTCAGGGATTTTCTTGATTAGGTCTTTTGGTGGCCCAGATATGAGGACATTTGAGGGAAAATCTTTTGCTTTTTGCCTGCTTGCTCTGGCCTCTGCTGGTGAGCTTGTCTCCCTAATGTTAACACTGCTGCTGTTGCCATCTTTTGTTGACATGAGAACCTAGCTTTCAACATGAACTAAGTAAGGCCCACCGACCCTCCAGGAATCCTTTAAGCCTTCTGGGAGAATCCAGGGTCAGACCAGGACCATTGACGCACCCAGTCTTGTGGGACCTGTAGTTTTCTGGTTCTGTACCTAGGGTGCGAAGACAGCCATTGGTGAATTACCCAAATAGCATGGTATAAGCTATTTTATTTTTTTTTAATTCAATTGTGCAGTGTGTGTGTGTGTGTGTGTGTGTGTGTGTGTGTGTGTGTGCGCGTGTGTGTGTGTAGAACCACGGACGAATTCGGGAACCACCATGGACCGCCTCCACCTCCTCCTTGTTTACTCTGCCCCGGGATTCACAGGCTCCACCCTACCAGGACCAGAAACGCAGGCCGCCCACACTTCCGCCTGGCGTCTATACGTGGGATCTAGGATCCGAACTAAGGACCTTTCTCCTGCAAGGCAGAAGCTTAACCCCTGAGCCACATCTCCAGCCCCCAGTATAAACTATTTTAATAAATTACCTTCATTAGATATTATACATACATACATATATATATATATATATATATATATATATATATATATATAATTTTGGTTCTGTTGACTAATAGAAGGGACTTACTTCAAAAAAAAATAAGAAAATTGATAGAATGATCCTAAGAATAGATTTACACATTTCTTAGCTATGATCTACATTTCTCTTGGTTGACAGTTCCTCCTGAAGAAAGTCCTCTGGTATAATATCTGTGTTCCACCCCATGCCCCTTTACTGCAGTAGTCTATGTAGGATTTTGTACCTCCCGCTGGGAAGCTGATCTTTCATTCACCAGGAAGACCTCTTACCCAAGGATAGGGAAGTAGAAGTCACTAGTTGTCCTAATAGATTGTAAGAAGCATTCCAGTTCTTATTAACTGGCAAATTCTTTCACAGAAGGAAGTAAAACCTCAGAAGCAGTTAGGACAAAGCATGAGGACCAAATTCCAAGGTCCAAGGAATAACCTCTGCCTCTCCATCTTCTTCATGTGTTCACTTTCCCATGTCTTAAGCAGCAGTCAAACAGAACTTTAATACTGTTAGCATGCACACAGAGATCCCATGGACTTGAGTTTTATTTGCTTACATTGTCTTATGCTGGGATGTACTTCCCTTCCACTCATACTGGCTCATGTATATTTTCTTTATCATCTAAAATCAGGTCTACTGCCATCTCTTGCACGAATCACTTCATTACTTATGTAAATACAGTATGCATATTTTTCACCTTATTGGTTGTCCTTTAAGTGCTCAGAAGTATTTATGTAATGTTAATGTTACTAATAAAAATAACTAATATATTTTATGGGAACATCAACATTTAAAAAATTCTATAAGAGAGAGAGAGACTTAGAAAATACACTTATTCAGTCTGGATGTTCCTAAAAAAGTTTCAAAAATTCCTGAAAATGATTTAAAAAAATCAAAGTATCATATGACCCAGCTATGCCACTCCTGGCACTATTCTCAAAGAGTGTTACATCTTACTACAAAGACACATGTACATTCATATTCATTACAACTCTAAATCACAACAGCAAATAAATGGAATCAATGTAGCTTTCCAACAGTAGACAAATGGATACTGAAAACGTGGTACATATATACCATGGAATACTATTCAGCTGTTAAGAGAAATTAATTAATGAAATTTGCTGCTAAGTGGGCAGAATTGGAAGAAATTATGCTGAGTGAATTATATGAGACACAGAAAGACAGATGTCACAAGTTCTTCCTTATAAGTGGATCCTAGCTGTGAACTTTCAGCATGATGTATTCAAATGGAAACTTCCTTAATGCCCACAAACTAAAAAGGAATGTAAGTCAGGGAGGATGGAGGAAAATCACACAGAAGTAGAGACATAAGAACAGATAAGGAAAGCTCTCAGCACTCAACAAGATACACCCCATTGCAATGAGTATAACGTATTGGCAACCCTAGTGTGCACGGCCCTAATGAGGCCATCAAAATCTCTCCCCATCTCAAGGTTCAGGGATAAGGGGACAGTAAGAGTGTAAGACCCTAAAGGTAGGGGAGTGTACTTCTGCCACGACACTCCAGTCAGAATAAGGCTGCTGCATTCAGGAGCTCACTACTTCCACTATGGCTGACATTCAGCAAACCATCCAGGAACCAGTGAGGACCTCAGAAGAAACAAACAGGAGAGATTCTCTAGTGCAGGTTCTGGACAAAAGAAGGGGAGCTTCCCCACCTGTTGTATACCCGCTGGTGGACCACATAAACTACCACAGAGACCTGGTCCCTTGTGGGCATGAGTACCCTAAAGAAAGTCCAGTGATCCACACATGCAAAGGGGTATGAGGTCAGGAGGGACCTGACTGGATTGGGGAAGGGGAGGAGTGGAAGAAGACGGGGACCAGAAGAAGGAAGAGGGGAGGGGAAAGGGTATAGACATAAAAAAGTAAAAAAAATTCTCTCTAAATAAGAAAAAGAAAATAGGCTAATGTAATGGCGTGCCCGTGGGGTTTAGAGGACAGCATTCAAAAGCCAGCTTTTTCTATACACCATGTGGGTTCCTGGGATCCAACTGAGGTCACCAAGCTCACGTTCAGGTATCTTTACCTGCTAAACAATCTTGTCGTCTTGACCATAAGATTTCTAAGTAAGAATGAGCTTGCTATTCAGAACTTCTCAAATCTTTTACACAGCTACCTCTCCCACTTTTCTATCTTATGAGGTATGATATAGATAAATCAACACATCCTTTTTCCTCACTTCATTAAATTACTCAACAAATATTTGTTGAGTTTGTTCTGTGAGGATTTGTGACATGACAGAACTTTAACGTGGTAGGGAACACATTTGAGAACAAAATTAAGACAAGTAGAATGTATAATATGCTTAAATATATGGGTATCACAGAGAAAAGTGAAGCAGGAGAGAAGCAAACCAAGATGGGGTTGTTTACTTTGGTGACACAGTAGTCAAAGAAATCAAAGTTGAATCTGTGGTATTTGAGTAGAAGATGAGATAAGAGAGTGAGTGCTGCCCTTACTGACACACTTAAAGATAAATCTCTAGTAGTTGCAAAGATTATACACAGGAGGGAAGAGGAAGGAGGGCCCCTCCAGCAACAAGGAGAGGGGATCATGCTACAGCAGAGAAAATAGGCCACCATCAAGGTCTGCAAGTAAGTAATGAGACATCTGGTTAAGCTCACAGACTTTCCTTCCTGGTCACTTGCAACTGATGAGGCGTGATCTCACTAGAAAGGGAGGTCATAAAATAGAAAGTAACCATTTTGCAAATGGGAGACTGACCCCCCTCACCATAGTCTCCTACTCTTATTCCATCTACCTTTGAATATACTCTTATAATAAGACTCTATTTTTACAGCCTTTTATCTCTGGCCAGGGGGTGACATCCAATACCCATCAGGACAGAGCTAAGGGTGGTGCAGGAGCAGCAAAACTGAAAAAAAAAAATCAAAATCAAGAAACCATAATTCAGAACATCAGAGACTCTGCATCAACCACCTGGAACCAGGCCAGCCTAATCTCTCTCCATCCCAAAGCTCAGGGAAATTTATGGAAGAGGAGGCAGTAAGATTATAAGAGCTAAAGATGGGGAGGAGCAATGATATGCAAGATACTCCACACAAGTTAGGGCTGAAGTAATCATAATAGGACTTTGCATGACCTGCGCAATGACCAGCATGTCATTGACCCCCCAAAGTCTAGCATGGATCACAGGCACTAGGATTCTTAGAGGCAAGGGATTAACAGCCACAATAGTGTTCCCATACTAAAGGGGAACACAAGAAAGAGCTCCAAGCAATGGTACTGAGTCGCTATACCTCATCAGAGAGGAGGACCCAGAGGGAAGTTTTGACATGCACACTAAAGGATGCTCCAGGAATGGAGGAGGGGGACTGCGAGAAAGGGAGGGGGGAAGGAAGGGGACAAGGGAGAAGGGAGCAAGGGGATCCAAGGAGGGGTGGAGGGAGGGGAATGGGGTAGTTATCAACTTTGTATGAGTGGAAGAAATAAAAAAAAGAGAGTGAGTGCTGCCCTTATAAAGACAAAGGACATTCCAGATGCAAAGAGCATGTCCAAGGGCTCTAATATATCATCTTGTCTGCTGGGTTTAAGGCATGAGCGTTGGAGTGAACTGAGCAAGGGGAACTCCATGATGCTTTGCAGACCGCTAGAGGACCTTGAGCTTTCATTGCGAGTGAGATAGGAATCCATTGCAGAAATCTGAGCTCAGGCATGGAACAGTCTGTCTTTCATCTTAGCAATCTGTGTTTTTCATGGTCCAATTCTTTATACTCAAGTATAAAGGACAATGCCTGCATTGCAGAAGTAGCAATCCATGTGTAGATCCAGACTCTAGTGGTGAAGCTGCCTTTACTCCTTAATTACAGTACAGTAAGGAGCAATATTTGTAGGAGTATCTGACTTTCAATTTCCTGTCACCAGGGTCACTGTTCCTAAAACAAATCACAGAGAGCTGAGTGCACAGGGCTGTGAAGTATTGACCATTTCAATCTCCTTATTTTACCTTTGCCACTAAGTTCACTGATTTTCTCTGCGTTTGCATTTAATGGGATTTGACTTTTTTTTTTAAAGGGAGCATGGCTGGGTTTTTAAATGTCTTTTCTGATGTTGACGATTCACCAAGGACTTTCTAATTATATTATATTCCCTTGAAATTGAACTTCATTTCACACTCCTGCTCTGCACAGGGACACACTTGAAGCTTAACCATCTGCTATACTGACAATGTCTAATTAGATGGAGATCCAAAAATTTCCATTTCTGTTTGCTTATTAATAAAAGTTTCAGTATTCGTTCCCATTGCCCTTTTATCAAATGTTCATTTTCTATTAGCCTATGATGAAACACAAATTAAAATGTCCTCAGTGCATATTTTGCCTCTTGAAATGCCTTGGAGTACAAATGATTTCATTGATTTCAAATTTCTGAAATTGCCTATTGGTGAATACCAGTGGTAAAAATTATTAAAATAAGAATCCAACCAATTTACATTCAAATTGCTTAGACTACATTGCCCTGAGGATACTTGCATCTAATTTGGGAAAATAAAACTAGTCCAATTTCATATCATACTTAGAAAGACTACCTTAGGTAATTTAGACCTCATAGTCTCCTTGTGGATCTTTTATGCTGCCAATACCAATCATTTAGAATTAAAATTCTTCTAATTATCCGAATTGAATTTTAATTGGACAATTGTTTATGATGGTGGTATTGACATTTAAAATGAGTAATTTTTTTCAGAAAACATAACAGTAAGAACCCCAAGACTAAAAACTAAAAAGAATTCAAGTAACAATTACAGATGGCAGGGCATAATACGGACTAGAAGACTAAGCACATTTTCTATATCTATAACACTTAGATAGTTCATAAAGTCAGGAAGTGAATGACACAGACATTGCATTTACATCTTTTCCTGCTTAAAAAAATAACACTCTATAAGAGTTATGTAAAATTTATTCTCAAAATAGGACATCTGAATTAATCAAAATCAGTAGATATCATATAATAGTTTTTGGACACTTGTGCTTCTTCTAGAACTTTACATAGAGGTTCCCTTCACAGATAAGAAGACTGAGATTCCCATGGAAATGATTTGTGTATGGCATTTTGCTACCAAGAGGGAGAGCCAGGCTTCAAATCCATGTACTGTGCCCTGTGCCTGGTTTGTTGACTGTGCTCTGTATTTCTTCAATATAGAAAAATCAGCTCTCAAAATATTTTGATATGTCCATCTTAACCTTTACTTCTCTCATTAGTATGAAGAAATCAATCCTGCAGTGATAATAACGTTTCAACTCTAACATTTTGTTGAATTGATAAATAACATCAGCGCTGGCACGATGGTTCAGTGGGCCAGTCACCTGCTCACAAACCTAAAAATCTGAGCTTTATCCTGGAAGCACACAGTGGAATGAGGGAACCAACTTCCACCAGCTATCCTCTGACCTCCACCCGTGTTCCATGCATGTAGCCTTCTCTCTCTCTCTCTCTCTCTCTCTCTCTCTTAATCCCCTCTCTGATAAGTAAATTAAATATTGAAAAAGACCCAAGATGTGTGTATGCATGTATGTACAGATATTCATATTCTCCTGGGAAGTTGGCAAAGTGGACATGATTTTAAAACTTTAAAAGGGTAAAATTAAAGCAAACAGCTAGGGAATCACAAATGGAATTCAGATTTTTATATTGATGCATATAGAAGGTATGTATAGTTTAAGGAAGGTTTGCTACCAATATTTTTCAGTAAAAAGTGATTTCAAGGAAATTAGTCTCATGTTTTCATCAGGGTTATTTTTTCAAATATCTTTTTTATGATCAGTTGGAATTGATCATATATTATCTGTAAAATGTGGGTTTGATATTCTACTTTTTTCTAAAACATCATTAAGTAAATGTGTTTGATATTCTTTCATTTAAATTAGTCTGTACTACGCAAAATCATCTTCTGTGTTGCTAATGGCATGGATACCACATCATGAGTTGTACAACCTTCGTTTTAATTCTTATGATGACAACCTAACTGTCCTTTCTGTTCTTTCAATAAAGGTCATGAAAACAAACAAGCAAAAGAAAAGCCTTGTTGCAGAAGAATCTTTAAATGATCTACTCCTGGAGGAGGTGAGTGTCCCTTAATGTAATGAGCAGGGACAGGGATCACAGGGGCCATAGACACAAGTGTCCACATTCACAGCCATAGTTTCTAGAAGAAAAAGTTCTGAAGACTTGCCAGCAGTATAAATGAAAATCTGGAAGTGAATTTGTTAGTCATAAAATTGTTTTGGGCTAGCAATATGACACAAAACATGTAGGAGACATTGTCCAACTTCTATGCATCCCTTGCACAGCAAATGAGAGGAAAGGGCACTGGAATTTGGGGATAGGAGGATGATCTTATGGGATAATTTGGCATTCGTTTTACATGCCACAGCTGTTATCACATGGAAGAGAGAAAATACCAGCTCTATGTTACTCCCATGGACAAGAGTGGACAGAGTAGACTTTTGAATCACTAAGAGGAGTGACTTGAAATGAAGTTGGAAATATTCCAAGAAATTAGAATTTGAATACTTCTCTTCAACAATCAAGACAGAGATTGAGCTTGATGATAGGTTAATTCCAATTTTTAAGATTCTAATAGTGTTTATCAAAGTATAGTGTACCATTCATTTACAAGGACAAACCTTTAAGAGTTTCCTAATGCTGAGTAAAGAGGGTCATAATGATTTCCTAATAAATCTCCCAATTTCACTCAACTTTTTCCTGAATTTCATGTCCATCTTCACGGACAAGGACCCTCGACTCTCAATTTCTGGTCTGTGGAGATTTTTATTCTTATAACTAAGCATGCTGAGCTCCAAGCAATTTGTCAGACTTAGGGAGTACTTCTTTGGGATGGTAAATGTAACAAAGCTTTTAACCTTTGAAAATGTGACTGTGAGCAGAAGGAAAATGTCCAATGTGCAGGCTATTGTCTTAGTATTTGGTTCCAATATTGCCTAGTAGATGTAAGAGTGTACATTTTAAAAATTGACTTTGAAATTGTATGTGTATTATCTCTATACTCAATGGAGTGTAGCTCATTAACACTTTGCTTTAAGCTGTGGAGGAGGATTGGCAAAATCAGAAGGCAAAGTAGAAGTTAACAGATGAGCAATATGTGGGAAATGGGGTACTGACAGTAACCTCTTAAGTCCCAGGCAACAGTTATCAACAGGCCTTTAGGTGTAGCTATTGCTGATTATTGTGCCAGGAATATTCATGATCTGTAGAATAGTCTCATCTTTCTTAATTGATTTGTGAGAACTTCAGGATATACTTTTGGAAAATAGTATTGAATCTCTGGGTAAGGAACTTCATAGGGCTATTACCTATATTATTTATAAATCCTATGATTCTGTCGAGTGTATTGCTGGGTCATAAGGGCAGAGAGAAACCCTATATATTCTTGAAATAGACTTGAAATGATAACTTTATTTCAAGCAAATTCAAAGCCAGTTGCTCTAAATACAGAAAAATGAGTGAGAAAATCTGGAAGCATCCATATGTGAGCAAGTGCCATAGTAACTGCATTCAGGTTGATTCTCAGTGAAATGGGGGTTGATAAATAAGGGAGATAATGCAATTTTTTGACCCAGCATGCGCATAAGATAAGGGAGTCCTCTGGTTTCAAGCTCACCCTGGGAAAGAATTCTCTTTTATGCAAACACTTTTATAGGGGGCATGAGAGGAGATTTTCATGGCAATTTTGGATATATGGTGCCACGGACCTTCTTTCTCAAATATTCCCTCTATATGTAAAGTTTAATGATGACAATTTGTTATAGACTTGATTTTTGCTTTATCTGATAAGCTTCTATGTTTCATTTGTCTAAGCTCTTTGAGGGGATAACAATTACAATATTTATTTATTTATTTTTAATTTTTTTTATTATTTATTCAATTGTGCGCGCATCCATGCACACGAGCGTGTGTGTGTGTGTAGAAGCACGGGTGAATTCGGGAACCACCATGGACGCCTCCACCTCCTCCTGGTTTACTCTGCCCCGGGATTCACAGGCTCCGCCCTACCAAGACCAGAAGCGCAGGCCACCCCCACTTCCGCCGGCGTCTATACGTGGGATCTGGGATCCGAACTCAGGACCTTCTGCCTGCAAGGCAGAGGCTTAATCCCTGAGCCACCTCTCCAGGCCCCAATTACAATATTTATTATGCCCCAGTTCCTCCAAATGCTATGATTCACATGTTACATACATGCATATATATATTTATTCTCAAACATACTGAACTGAAGTTGGCATGCAATTACTGCTGCTTTTCCACCTTGAATATCACCAAATAGAAAAATTTTAGACACTAAAGGCTGCATGGTGTCCTCCCACATTGTAGCCTCTAACTTTGCTTACTACATATAATATGTTCATATGAAGAAATGACAACAGAACAGGACAGGAAGATGCTGTTCACTCTATTGACTTTTCTAGCAGTGGTAACAACGTATCAAGTGTGGATCGATAACGGAATATCATAACCGTGATCATTATCAAGAAGACCTTTATAAACACACAGAACAGAATGAGGTGCAGGGCTGCCTAAGCTAAGCAGAACAATGGGAAGAAGCTAACAGGAACAATCAGGTCACAAAACGTGATGGTATCAGTAAGAATGCACAGTGGTTGGTGGGTGAAGAGGAACTGGAAAAGAAAGCACAAGAACTGATTCTATGTGGAAACACCGAGAGCAAACAACTTGATGTCATTCCAAGGTTCTTAGCAACTCTAGGAAAGCACTTGCCTCTTCCTCTAAAGTGGATTCATTTTGCTGATCAGCCTTGATGCTAGATAGACCGGCAGTAATTAAAATTGTTCAGTTCTGTAGAGTAAGCGTTTTTCACTCCTCATGTGTCATGTGACTCAGAGTCCTTGCACCATTTGACTTTCAGCAGCCCCCATGTAGTAAGTTCACCACCCTGACTCTGCAGAGTCAACTTGATTGAATCAAATTAATTCTGTACACGTTTAGTGAAGACTGTTTGGAGTATTGTTCTAAACACTTCATATTAATTCAGTCTGTGATTGAACTCTTTTATTTTAAATTAAACTCTGATTTCTAGCATGGAACTTAGTGTCATTTAACCTTCTCTTGGAGAATACGATGCTTTATGTGTCAAAATCAGTCATGTTTCATTAAGACAAATGGGAAGCACTATTTTTTTCCATGGTAATTTTCCAGTTATTGGGATCAAATGTAAAGCTGGCATCTGCCTACTTCTCTCTGCCAAAAAAAGTAGTTAATATTTGGAGAGATTCCGCGTTTGACACCACAAATGAAATGGTTGACAGTTTGTTAATGAAGATTTTTGGAACCAGTCAATGACTTTGCCTATAACACATAATTTTCAGGTAAATGCTAAGATGAATGGGTTAGGTATAGACAGTGAATAATTCAACAGAATTATTCCTGTCATGCTAATTTTGTTTTCTGCACCAGGCAGATGCATGATGCACACTGTCCAGATAATAAAAACAGGATGCTCCAAATTAATCAAGAACTCATTGTCATCACTTCTCAATTAATAAAAGCTGTATAACTTAATAGTGCCTAACTTGGTCCCTCCCCTAACTTCCTTCATATTCTAGTTGCCAGGGTGTGACTGTTCATTTCTAGGTATCTGACAGTTCATTAGCACTGTCAACAAAAAGGTGGGATGGAGAAGACGAGGCGATAGAAGAGCTGGGGCAGTGAAGACACTGGTGGAGGAAACGTTCATACAAATTGCTAAAATATATGCTAGCATTCCGGTAGCTTGGTATGTTGCACAACAATTTCGTTTATACGTGACAATGTAATGTAACAATCTCTATTTGATCATGTGACACACTTGCTATCCCAGTAAAATCTTATGAAATATTACAAAACATTCCCACTTTTTGTATATTTGAAAAAATCCCCATTTTTCCATTTTCTGTTATTTTGGTTAAAATTAAAATGAGCTTTATTCATGTTGTGACTTTTAACAACCTTGCTGCTTCCTAGAAGTTTGTGGGGATGTATCTTCTTAGACCTCATGGCCTGGGTGTTTTCTGTCCCCCACCAGATAGCATTAATCTAACTGCTCCAATTTTGTTCCCTCAGTTAGCACTGGCCAAAGTAGACTAAACCTGTTCCCCCTCCCATGACAACACGAAAAAGGTGAATTAATTTTGTAACCCTTCCTCCAGAGTGTTCTGGTCCAGGTGTTCTAATCCCATATCTCTTCGGACAACATTGATCACAGGTGTTTTGATCCTGTACCCTCCTGCCCAAGACAGTAGTGGTCGAAGTGTTCCTTCTGTTTTGATTAGCTCACATCTTTCTCCATCCATGTTTCTCTCATAAATGGAAACTTCCTGATCCCTTCTTGACTGTACTTTCCCTTAAAATTCAAGAATACATTAATTTTCAGGATCCCTAAGAATTTTTCATGTTATGTCCAAAAGTTTCAAGTAGCTTACAAAGAATGATAAGATAAAAAACAGGGTGTAGAGATGTGGACAGCATAGATGAGTATCCACTCAAAGCTGGGTGCTGCTTTTCTTGTAGGAAAACTCAGGGAAGGAATAGAATCCATGAATGTGTACTTTCATGGAGAATTGTCCCCGTGAGGAGAGATCATGTAGAGGCAGATGACAGATGGCCACCACAATCTTTAAAATGTGATTACAGGATCAGTCTTGGGTAGCAGGAAGCCATTCTACTTCTCCATAGATCAGCTTTATTGTTGCATATTTGACTCGCTAATATAGATAAGAATTCCAAGCACAGATCTTGGATAAAATGGTCAGGTAATGCAAAAACTACAGACTACCAGTTGTTTTAAATCGAAGGCAAGATTTGCTGTCTCACTTCACTTTCTGTGGCTTTAGTTTACTAACTGCTCATGTCCAAAGTCAATGTCAAGGGGAGTCTTGATGAAATGGTGACGGTGCTAATTTATTAGTCTTCAGCTTATTCTTTTAGCATATTTGGTCTGATTCCGTAGCATATTTATTGCTTAAATATTGTCGTCAGAGGCTGGAGAGATTGTTCCAGGTTCCAGGGTGAAAATTCTATGCTGAAAAGGCAGCCTGAAATTCTGACCTTGGAAGGCAGAACCTGGGAAACTTCTGAGCAAAGCAAAGAGGAGGTAGGACAATGTAGATTGATTCCCAAAGTCACCCTTGGGCCTCCACAGGCACACTCTGAATCACACACAGACACACAGACACAGACACAGACACAGACACACACACACATTATATATTCAAGCTCTTTAAGTGGAATTCCCCTTTCCTTCACATTTTTAATTCTTAAAGCAATTCATGGTTTAAAAAATAATTGGAAATTGGAAATTTCAGATCATTCTCATGGTTCTCAGCATAGAATGTCTGCCACTAATGACATTTGATACTCAAGAAATAAATTTGCTTTGATTGAAAAGTTTAAATTGCTAATATCATCACAAATCTTTACAGGTTACATTAGGCTTCATTCTTCTTGTTATAGATTCTAAGTATTGGAAGTTGTATTATAACAGACAAGTATAACATTGCTTAAAATGGCTTTCCTTTATGAGCGCTGCATAGTTGAATTGCAAGAATGTTTATAATTGGTGACTACCATTTTTACTAGAATTATACCACAGGAATATGTTTCTGACTCTTTCAACTTATCAATAAAAAACTATTTCCAGACATGGTGTTAACATGTCTATATTTCTAACATTTAGAGGACTGGGAATAAAATATTGAAAATCTGATGTCTTGAAGACAGAGCGAGGCCTCCACTAAAATAAAGATTAACATAAAAATGAATAAAAAATAAATTAAAATGAAAATTTAAAGATTAATATAATAGGCCAGTCTTTAAAATTTTTAATTTTATTATCATTAACACATTGTATGTTTGTGGAGATAACATCTTTGTAGTCTGATTTTTGCTATACTATAATAAAATATAACATGTTTGGAGAAAGATGGGTGACTGAAGGATAAATGCTCCAAATTAAATCCTGTTAAATTCTAAAGATAAGTAGGAAAAATGGCAAATCCTATGTGTTATTTTAGAGAATAAGTATAGAATAAACAGCAATTATTAAAACACTTTTTATTATTTTTACATTAACAGATGGCATTCAATATATAAACATGAATTAATTTTCTTTCTCTATGTGTTTATGAAAATCTTTGGAAATTTGATATGGCACATCTAAAAATAAATTTTACCCAGTTCCTGCTTTCTTAATAGCACAGTAAACATATATCTTTGAAATATAGTTGGTAATATTACTTTGAATCTGCTATTTTTGTGGAAAAAAAGAGAATAAAGTTTTTCTTGTATGTTTGTTTGGTAATCAGTCACTAGTAAAAATGAAAACGGAGAAGCAGTCATGTATGCAACTGTGAGCTAATCCATGAATGGAGATCTTATGGAGATCACACACTTGGCTTGTATGAGACAGATTTTCACTGCAGGAGGACTTATGAAGAAAAGAGTTAATCTTGTTTCTTTGTAATCTTAGTGTTTTTGAGTCTAGGCATGGTCCCTTCCACTCATCTCTAGCAAGAGCTTTTATGACTGTGTCGCATCATGGAGAACTGCAGTGGTGGAAGATGGGAGCAGGTGATCCCACTACAGTACAGGAAGCCACACAGCTGGATGCTCTTTTCATGAATACAAATTCAGTCAGACTATTCACTTCAGACAGGGATCACACAACAGACCAAAGGAACGATTAAACCAAAGTCTAACTTGCAGAAACAATAAGTTCACTGAGGTTACTTATAGGAATAGGGGTGAGCGTTACAGAAACAGGGATGACTTATTCGGTTACAGCATCAAAATGCCCACCCTAACCTGGGTCACATCCATTAACCGTGAACCTGTGGAACTCTGTACAAATTGCTGCAAGTTCAGGTTATCAAAGAACATCCTCTGGACAGTTTGACTATCAGAAAGACTCATTCAGACGGCTCATCAGGGCTGGCCATAAGGATTTTTTCCCTGAGCACTTGCTTCCAGAGTTCCTAACCTTGGGGATGGGTTCATATGAATTCAGTGAGTTTCAGAAACTTCCTGAAACTTACGTGGTACTCACTTTCTGAGTGTCTCGAACTTTTCTTGAGATAGAATATTCCAGAGTAATACATAATCACGGTGGTTGGTTCTAAAATGGGATAATGCTAGCCAGAGAGGGAAAAATGCTATACATGATCTTGGAGTTCATGTGTTTGGGATCTATGTGACTCTACTTCAAGAAAATAAAGATGATTGAAAAATGTTCAGATTAAATTTTAAATTATTTACTTATTTGACTTAATATTAAAGTTGCAAAAAGATTAAAAGGGGTACTTGGAAGAGAAGTAACATGTTAGGGAAGGAAAGACGAGGAAAAGGGCACATACGCTATTATCAAATTAGTAAATTCAGGGGCTAGCAAGCTCCGTCCAGTAGCAAAGGTGCTTCCTATCCATGCCTGACAAACAGAGTTGAGTCCCTGGTTCCCACATAGGGATGGAAAAAGAAAATTGATTCAGCAATGCAGTTGTTCTCTGACATCCACCCACATGCTATCACATGCACACAGACACACCAACATAAATCACACATATGCGTGCACACACACATATTATAATAAAGTAAATAAAATTACATTCAAATACAGCAAATCTGATATGAGGCCCAACACTTAAATGTACCAACTAATGTGAGGTTAATATGCTAAAATGTTAAAATAATGTTCTTTTTAAATAGTTTGCATTTGATGGTAGTGGTTCCTATTTGTTTAAAATGAAACAGGCACCTGCATAGTTACTGAGATTTGATATTGATAAATGAACAAAGACATAAGTGTGTGCTTTAGGCAGTATATTACTAACAAATTCATGCATATAGGGATTAAATTATATTTAATGAACTGAATGAATGCACAGTATAAACAAAATTAATAACATTCATGAGTATCGTTTATTTTGACCAGAACAAATTAACACTAGGAAAAATGTAAACTGTGCTTGCTGAAGCAGCCTTTCAATCAGCTTTAATTGGACACAGGGTAGATTTTCAGAGATCTGCTTTAAGCTTTGAATTGAGGAATAAGAAGTAATTGCTTGACCATATATAGAACACTGGTAAGGAATGAAACGGGGGTGTCCTTGCTTCAGTCAGAGAGAAATGATATTTTAAAATATTTTAAAGATAATCTATTTCTTTCACATTGAACTTTTAACAAATTTGTCATGTCACTTTTGTACTTTTTTCTGGTTGTGTGTAGGTATGTGTGTGTGTATGTGTGTGTGTGTGTGTGTGTGTGTGTGTGTGTACACAGAAAAGGGATACTGTGTGTGATTATGGTGGGTCAAGGGTAACAATCAAAAATCATCCTTCACATTGCTTTCCTTTATGATTTTCCAGACTCTGTCTTCCAAGCCTGGAAGTGCAAGCTGGTGTTTTAACATGGAATTTACAATCTTTTTTAAAAATTTTTTTATTATTATTTATTCAATTGTGTGCATGTATGTGTGTGTGTGCGTGTATGCATGTATGTGTGTGTATAATTTACAACCTTTACTCAGGTCCTTCTCAAGTCAAAGGTTTAACCTTGAGCCATGTGTCCAGTCCCATATTTTGTACTTTATAAAATTTGACATTATTAAATGCAGCTAATTCACAGTTTGACTTAAAAGAAAGGAGGTATCATCATAAACATCTTTTTTTTTTTGGCTTGTGAAGGGTTTTGTTTGTTTAATACATCTGAAAAGAACACATATACAAAGAATTGAGATATGAAAGAGCACAGGTTCAATAATAAGGAATCTACAAGAATTAGGATTTGGGGAAGGTGGAGAAGATTACCTAAATATTTTTAAAAGTTGGAGACTGAAAACAATCTGATAAAATCCCTATTAACACTTATTAAGAGTCATAAGACTCTTGCCATGATTTTTAAACAAGAGCGCTTCACTCAGTTGCTCAAAGGTTCCTCATATGTATGACAGAAAAAAAAAAGAGGTTACCTCTGACTGGCCCCCATGTTGGTACGAATTCCCCCACGCTCCACATGCCACTAGTTTCTTAATGAAACAAGCCCACAACTTTGTGGCCTGAAGGATGATGGCTGCATGTCTTTCAGCACCACTCCTAAAAGGAACTCTACGAGCTGGGCCTTCAGCAAGGTTCTAGGAACACACACACTGAGCTGAAATCTACATTAAGCATGTAGAAATTGACAAGGCCATAAAGAAAAAAAGAAAGAAAAAAATTGTTTTAATTAAGAATTCAATCCACTTGGTGCATTTCAAAAGGTGCAATACTTTTTTTCATTTATCAATGGAAGACATTAGAAATTACTCCCCACCTCAAAAAAAAAAAGTCAGCAAAAGGCAAACAAGTAGCCCTGAAAGTCACAGTCACATACAGAGCGCATCCTAGAAAAGAGGAGCAGGACGGCTTCCACCCACAGGTTTTCGTGAGTTTCAAAGACTGGATCTACTCACGGGTGGAGAGAAAAGGCAACTTTCAAAAAGGAGTATGTTATTAATGAGGCATTTCTATACTCCTTCCTAAGAGCACCAGGTAGGGAACACATGTTCTAAAGATCTAGGAAGTGGAATGTGGAATTAATCCGTCCTTCTCCCCCTAAGGGCTGCCCACTGGTTAACAGATTAAAAAATAAAGACTGAAAAAACAAACCCCACATACACTCTCCCCTGAAAAAAAGCAGAGAAGGGGGTAAAGGGGAAAAAAAAACCCTAAGATGTTCTAGACTACTGTCTGAAATGGAACCAGGGAGCAGCTTCGACGATTCCAATTAGTCTGTTACAGAATCAACACAGGCATGCCTTACTTTTAAACATATTTTTTTCTGCTTTGAAACAAGAAAAAACTAGTACTCACTTTTCAGACAATACACAATTATTCAAAATTAACTAGTACTGGAAGGGCGAGGGGGGATCATAAACATCTTGAGAAAGATTCTAAGGTGTCTTCTTGATGTGATTGGAGGTTAATGCAGAAACTTATAACCGGAAAAAAAATGCTGCGAAGTGACTGTAGAGTGCTTGGCTCTAAAGGGGTCAAATGTATGTTCTTCAAGACCCAGGGAACATGGCAGAAGAGAAGGTGAAAAGAATGTAAGAACCAGAGGACAAGGAAGAGTGTTATCAAACAATGTATTCTAGCCATGACCTGGTCATTTTACTCCTGCAGCCACGGTTACCTGCACATGACCTGTTTGAGGCAGTCTGTCACCATTGTATTTTGCATGGGGTAGAGGCCCCTGTGACCCCACCCTTCTCTGAAGGACTATGAATAGTTAGTAGTCTCTGAATGTGGCACCTCATTTTCTTCCAAGGTGTAACTCTTGATGAGATGTTTACTTCTCCTTGTGGTAAAAGATCCCATTTATTTTCATGCAAGTCACTACTTAAAGCTTAGTGGAGGAGGGGAGAAAGATATAGAGACAGAGATAGATAGATAGATAGATAGATAGATAGATAGATAGATAGATAGATAGATAGATAGAGAAAGAGAGAGGAGAGAGAAAAGAGAGAGAGAGAGGAGAGAGAGATTAATGTAGAAGAAGGGATTGCAGAAAATGTTTTCAGCAGGAGAGAATGTGAGTTAAGAGAGTATAATGTGGAGGTGAAAATGACCAAAATTCATCATATACATGTTTGAAATTGCCAAATAATAGAAAAAATTTCTAAGTCAGACCTTGATGATGCTAAGAATAAGATCATCTTAGTTCCATATTACTATTTCTGCAATAAACACATGACTGGAACAAAATAGAACAAGGGTTTTTTTTTTTTTTCCTTTGACATGGATTTTCACATTTGTAATCCTTTAAAACACAAAAGCTATACCAGTATTAGGAACTGAGGGAACGTGTCTATCAAGTCCACAGTAAAGAACTGGGAGAGGTGAAAAGACCAATGCTGTTTTCTGGTTTTCCAGACTCAAACTAGCTCACTATATTTATCCACTAGTGGAGGGAATCGCCCCATGTTAAGATAAGTCCATATGATTTATATAGTTAAGATAACCTACTAGAGGCATCTAGAACTCTGCCTTAACTCAATCATTCCTCATAGGTGTGCCTACATGTCCACATCTCAAGTGTCAAGGCGAAAGCTCAAGCATTGGCATAAGAACCTGCAGCAGTAATGTGGGCTTGGCTTACAATTGAAAAGGCAGAAGTAAACACTTGTTGAAAAAGTGCTAATATGCGACTTTAAAGTATGAAAAACGATGAGCTTAACTACAGCAAAATTAATCCAACTGCTTACGGCATAAGTCGTTATTGAAACTGTGGCTGTTATATTCCTATAAAGGTTTTTTTTTCAAGCTGCTAATAACATGCCCATCAGAATAATGGAAAGCATAATTATCCTTACTGTGCTTGGTGACATTGAAACCTCTATTATTCTGAGATTGGAGCTGTGTAATGATACATAATTGCTGCTACTGTATTGTCTATTCAAATATAGCTCCTTAGAAATACTTTATTTTAATTAAACATATTTAGAGTTTTAAAGTTTGGTTTGCTATCATCATCAAACAAATTCTTTTAAATGCCATGATGGTATATTTTTCTGGAACTTTTGTCAATTTTTTTCATCTCATCAGCTGTCTGACTCTAGACAAACCAGCTGTACTCTGTTTAAAAAGAAATCATGCAGCATTAAAAAACACATACTATAAAAATAAGTGGTTGATATATTATTTTTGATGATCTCGTTCTAAAGCAAACTTAGAAATGTTTTCAATATTATTTGTAATATTAGCTTTTAGTACTTAGAGATGATAGTTTGGTTGCTAAATAAAGTGCTTAGAGGCTTAGTAAAAGTAAAATGCTGGAACCATCTACAATAATTTGCTTTAGAGGGAAGAAACATTAATGGGAAGAACTATAAAACTCCTTTATCAAAGTTGTCTATCTTGGAAAGTACATTGCGTAGAAATCAGGCACTTAAGCTGCACAGAGAAGTGCTGGACTTTCTCAGCTCCTTTCACGCTCTTGCCTTTATATAAGCATCCTTCCACAGCCCACGGAGCAGGCATCCCTTAAACCCTTCTCTTTTGGAAATAAGTACAGTATTCACAAAATCCTTCTCCTAGAGAAGGCACTAATGTGCTTCCTGCCTTATAGTACAGTTCATTTGTCTGTCTAGCTTTAAAGAAGCATTTCACTGTGCTGAACTGACTAGTGTTCCTCATACCCTATTGCGACACGATGCCGTGGCTTTCATGCTTAGAACCAACCAGGTGAATTACACACTGAGGACTGTTGCTTTTCATAGTCTCCTGAAAAACCCAAGTGCACAGTCTCAGGTGAAAACCATGGTATGTGAACTTGGAAATTTAATTTACTCCAAAATAATCCATCCGGAGCAACCTAAGGATCAACTATGCTAGACAGTGTTGCGTAGCAGACATGGATGCTCATGTAGCTCACGAGCAGTGAGACCCAGTGGGGGGGGTGGGAGCAAGGGCAAAACCTGGGTACAGTGGAGTGTAAAGCCAACACAGGTCTCAGGGTGTTTTAATTCCAAAACCTGTGCTTCTCCCTTTAGCAAATAAAATTAGTCTTTATATTCAGTTTAAAAAAAAGTTGTTGCTTGAAACTAACCAAAAGGTAGGAATTTCCAATCTTTTGAGAAGACACAAAAAAATGCCTACTTTTTTTTGTTGGTGAACATTTGCCATTTATGTATTGTGTTAATTGTAAAATTCAATATTTAAAAGAAATTTTAAGGGAAACCTGAAGCATTGTTTGTATTTCGTGAACACCACATTGAGTAGAATAATTCATACCTTCTTTTAATGAGAATTTAAATAGCTTAACTAAATATTACTTTGGGCATGAAATCTGTTAGATTTCAATTATATAGCATCTAAAATACATAAGAATGGTGAAGGAAAAATTCTAAGGAAATTTTTTTTCATTAGAATCTAGTCATTTACTCCAATGATAAGAGGAGTTTCATAGGAATGAATGTAGTTTTCAGATTTTCTAGAGCACATGAAAAGAACAGAATCTTGCTATCTCCACTGTTCATATCCTATTTCTAGGGAGAGAAGTGAGCATGTGGCAGGAGAATGGCTGCTGTCCAAATTATGCTTTATTGCAAAGACAGAAGGAGAGAAAAATGAGAAAAAATATTAGAAATATTATAATGAGAAATATGCTTATCAAGAAAGAAAAGTAAGAAGAAAATTGGATTTTTGGCTATGACTTTGTAACTCTAATGTGTACAAGATACATTATTTAACGATATAAATTCAGAAAATACATTTAATAGTGTTGCCAGTAGTGGTTGTCGCTTGGGTTTATTAAAACTCTCACATTCTCCCTAGTTCCTTACACCACACCATGTGTATACAGATGTTTTTAGTCAAACAGAGATTTCATAACTTAGGATTCTGTCATTGACATCCAAGGTTCTTTCTTGTCAATCCTTTCAATGTTTTGTAACATCTTCAGTGTAATTATCCTCTTTTGGGAGTCTGTCATTTCACAGTGAACAGTGTAGAGGTCATGTCAATGATAAAATTTGAGCTTGCAAATAAAAATGGAAAGTTTGGGCTTATAGTTTATGTAAGGGGCCGTGAATGATTGTGAAGCATACACAGCGTCTTGAGAAGCAACAGCTCAAGAGTCCCTTGTGTTGTGTATTCTTTCTGCTGCTTCTTCGTCATGACTGCTCCCTCCTGGCAAGTGGGGCCTGAATAAGCAAAGGGATTTTATTCAGTACTGATTTTAACTTGCTCTGACATAAACCTTTGCTCTGTCTCCTTTTCTCTGACTGGTGCTGGCCATTCTGGACAACTCCACACAACAGTCCTCTCCATACTCAGTCTCTTGGAGTGCTTTGTTGTTTTTTGGTTGAAAAATCAGGAGCAACAGCATAAAGAGCCAAGACTCACTCGGGTCACACCTTCTTCTCCTCGTGATTAGGCAGTAATGTGGCTGAATATATGGGTCAGTACTCCACTACCAGACTCAATATCAGTAACCCAACTTCCAAGAAAAAAAAATTAGTCGTAGTGAGTTCATTTTTTGAGAAGCAATTTTGTCATTAAAGAATAACAACTTCCCTCCTACGTTCGTGTATTTTTGCATGTGTGACCCACTGAGTTTCACCAGAGTTGCATTTGAAGGCATATCCCTGAACACGCCAGCACTGAATCACATATCACTGTGTATATATTGAGGAACATGACTTCCCTCTCCCCTCCCATTTAGCTGAAATAGGAGGGAGACTGATAGGGAAGAACAATGGCTGTAATGGGAAAAGGATGGGAGATGGATTGGGGATTATGTTGGGAAAATATAAATTCACTGATTCTGACTGAGCGTGGCTGGGTCACTGGTATTCTGTATTACGGCTGGTCGCTGTTGTCCACTTCACTGCTCTTCTACTGGCCTAGGTTCTATCACTGTATATATGTATAAAAAAAGAATAAAAATAAAATGAAATATAAAAAGAAATAAAAGCATCACTTTGCTAAATAAACACTGCAAATTTATTTGCCATTTATTTTTACATATCTACCTTGAATCCTTTTCTTCATTCTCTCAAGGTTGAGAGCTTTTCTTCATAGCCTCTGAAAGAGTGGAAATCAAAATGACAAATAAAATCATCAAAAATTCCCTATTTTCGCAAAATATATACATTTTTCTACCATGTTGCTGAAGATATTAGCCATTGGCCCCTCAATTTCTATCACTCCAATGGTAGGTGAGGAGCATGATATTTGTGTCTCAGTCCAACTAGCATAGTTTCCTGCCCCAGAACTGCCTGTAACTGAGACAAATAGTGTTGGATGACATAGGGACTGGAAGATTCACTAGGGGATGGGACTTCAATGGTCTAGCTTTCATGAGCTCTTCTATGCTGAGGTGGGAATTGTCAGCTAGACAACTGCTTCTGAGTCCAGCACGAACCCATAATTGACCCAATAATTCATTAACTTGCCAAGTTAGAATAATTTCTTTGGGCTGTTGGTATCCTAACTAGGCTGAGCAGATGTTCCTTTACTTTTCCCAAGGAAGAGTAACACAACAAAAGATCTCCACATCTATTATGGTTAACAGCCACTAGAAGTTGAGTCAACCATGGAGGTTGGAAGAAGGTTAGGTAAGGAGTAAAATACCAAATGGAATGAGTTTGCAAATAAAAAAGCAAGACCATAGAAAAAAATAAGAAAAGTATAGAACAAATGTAGGGCAGGATGGTAGGGTTGAAGAGATGGGTCAGGGTTAAACTTTTGTCTTGCAAGCAAAAGGGCAAATGGATTTTAGATCTGAGCTCATGTAGATCTCATGAGCATGTAAAATACTGTCCATGTAAAACTGCTAGATAGATTTGAGTATAGTGATGGCCTACAAGTATAACCTTGACAGACACAGCCTACGAAATCCCAGAGTAATGAAACAAGGTGGTAGAACAATCCAAGATTATTCCCAAAGGCACTCTCTGGACTATACACATGCACATATTCAAACACCCTTTAGTATACACACACACACACACACACACACACACACTCACACACACACACAAAGGAATCTTTGCATATCGTTGCTCCTCTCCATCTTTAGGCGCTTACAATCTTACGGCCCCCTCTTCTGCAAATTTCCCTGAGCTTTAGGATGGAGAGAGATTAGGCTGCCCTGGTTCCAGGTGATTAATGTAGGGTCTCTGATGTTTTGAATTATGACTTTTTTTCAAGTTTTGCTGTTCCTGCACCACCCTTGGCTGCATACTGATGGGTATTGAGTGTCACCTGTTAGCCAGAGACAAAAGGCTGTTAAAATAGAGTCTTACTATAAAAGTAGATTCAAAGGTAGATGGAATAAAAGTAGGAGATCACGGTGAGGGGGGTCAAACTCCCATTTGCAGGATGGTTACCATCTATCTACCAGGCTCTATGCCCTCCCTCTCTGTTGAGATCAAACCCCATCAGTTGCAAGTGACCAGGAAGGAAAGTCTGTGAGCTTAACCAGATGTCTCAGTACTTATCTGCAGCACTTGATGGTGGCCTATTTTCTTTGCTGTAGCATGATCCACTCTCTCCTTGTTTCTGGCAGGGCCCTCCTTCCCCTTCTCTGTTGTTTATAATCTTTGCAATTGCTGTAGGTACTACAGAGATTTATCTTTGAGTGTGTCACAATTACTGTAGGTACTACAGAGATTTATCTTTGAGTGTGTCATTAAGTGGATTTGGTACTAGGATCCACCAATCAAGGAGTACATACAGCACTTAATTTCTGTGTCTGGGATACTTCACTTAATATATTTTTTTCCTAATTCCATCCATTTCCCAGCAAAATTCATTAATTCATCTTTTTTGATGGCTGAGTAGTATTCCATATCCACTCATCAATTGTTGGGCATTTGGGTTGATTCCATGACTTTGCTATTGTAAACAGTGATGCTATGAACATGGTTGTTCTTGTGCTATTGAGGTGAATTTTTGCTGTATAGATTATTCCCAGAAGTGGAATAGCTAGGTCATATGGCATTTCAATCTTTAAATTCTTTAAGAATCACCAGATGGCTCGGCAGAGTGGTTGTATGAGCCTGCATTCACCAGCAATGTAGGAGAGTTCCCCTCTCTCCACATCCTCTCTAGCATTTGGTGCTATTTGTATTATGTATTTTTGCCATCCTGACCTGGGTGAGATGATATCTCAGGGAGGTTTTGATTTGCATTTCCCTGATGGCTAAGGATGTGGAACTTTTTTTAAAGATATTTGATAGACATTTCAGTTTTGTCCTTGGTAAAATTTAAGTTCCAAGGACCAATTTTTAATTGGGCCATTTGTTTACTTGGTGTTTAGTTTCAGTTCTTTGTGCACTGTGGATAATAGACTTCTATCAGATACGTGGTTAGCGAAGATTTTCTCCCATTCTGTGGGTTGCCTTTGTGCTGGAGTTACAATCTCTTTATCTGAACAGAAGCTCTTTGATTTCATAAGATCCCATCTGTGAAGTGTTGGTTGTAGTGACTGTGCTATTGGATGTCCGTTTATGAACTTTTGGCTTAATCCAATCAGCTTGAGGAGTTTGCTACACTTTCTACTAAGTTTTTTATAGTTTCTGGCCTGATATCGAGGTCCTTGATCCATTCAGAATTAATTCTTATACATGGTGTTAAGTACGGGTCCAGTTTTAATCTTCTGCATGTGGACATCCAGTGTTGCCAGTACCATTTGTTGAAGATGCTGTTCTTTTTTAATTTTTTATTTATTTCTTCCACTCATACAAATTTGATAAGTACCCCATTTTCCTCCCTCCCTCCAACCCTCCTTGGATTCCTTGCTCCCCCCCTTTTCCATTTCCTTTCCCCCCGCTCTTTCTCCCAGTGCTCCCCCCATTCCTGGAGCATCCTTTAGTGTGCATGACAGACTCCCCTCTAGGTTCTCCTCTCTGATAAGGTATAAGGACTCAGTGGCATTGCCTAGAGCTCTTTTCTGTGTTCCCCTTTAGTATAGGAACACTATTGTGGCTTTTAATCCCTTGCCTCTAAGGAAACTAGTACCCGTGATCCCTGCTAGACTTTGGGGGTTCAATGATAAGTTGGTAATTGTGCAGGTCATGCAAAGTCTTATTATGATAACTTGTATGGAGTATCTTGCATATTGTTGCTCCTCCCCATGTTTAGGCTCTTATAATCTTACTGCCCCTTCCTCCGTAAATTCCCTGAGCTTTAGGATGGGGAGAGATTAGGTAGGCCTGGTTCCAGATGGTTGATGTAGAGCGTCTGATTTTCTGAATTATGGTTTGTTGATTTTTTTTCAGTTTTTCTACTTCTGCACCACCCTTGGCTCCATCTTGTTGGATATTGCATATTATCCCCTGGCCAGAGATAAAATGCTGTTAAAATAGAGTCTTATGATAAGAGTAAATTCAGAGGTAGATAGAATAAAAGTAGGAGACCTCTGTGTGTGTGGGGGGTCAGTCTCCCATTTGCAGAATAGTTACCTTCTACTTGCCAGACTCTATTCCCTCCCTTTCTGGTGAGATCATACCCCATCAGACGCAAGTGACCAGTAAGGAGAGTCTGGGAGCCCAACCAGACGTCTCATTACTTACTTGCAGTCCTTGATGGTGGCCTGTTTTCTACACTGTAGCATGATCCCCTCTCTCCTTGTTCCTGGTGAGCCCCTCCTTCTCCTTCCCTCCCTGTTTATAATCTTTGCAATTACTGTAGGTATTATAGAGATTTATCTTTGAGTATGTCACCATTTATTGAAGATGCTATTCTTTTTCCATTGCATTTTTAGGCCCCTTTGTCAAAGATCAAATTGCTGTAATTGTGTGGGCTTATATCTGGGTATTCAACCCTTATCCATTGATCTGTATGTCTATTTTGGAGCCAGTACCAGGCTGTTTTTATAACTGTAGATTTGTAGTAGAGACTAAGGTTTGGTATGGTGATACCTCCAGTTGTGTTTTTGTTACTCAGGATTTTTCTTGTAATCCTGGGTCTTTTGTGACTCTATATGAATTTTGAGATTGTTTGGTCCACTTCTTTAAAAAATTCCTTTTTGATTTTGATTGGTATAGCATTGAATCTGTATATTGCCTTTGGTAGGATGGTCTTTTTTATGATGTTGATTCTGCCAATCCAGGAACATGGCAGGTCTTTCCACCTTCTGGTGTCTTCTGCAATTTCTTTCTTTAGGGTTTTAAAGTTTTCATTGTAAAGGTCTCTTATCTCCTTGGTTTTTACCAAGGTATCTCATTTTTTTAGGGGCTATAGTACATGGGATTTTTTTCTCGTAGGGCTTTTTTACGTCTTTCATCCTGGGCATAGAGGTAGGGCTTTGACTTTTGTATGTTTATTTTGTATCCTGCCACCCTGCTGAACTTCTGTATTAGTTCCAGGAGTTTCCTGGTGGACTTTTTGGGATTACTCAGGTATATGATCATGTCATCTGCAAATAGAGATAACTTGACTTCTTCCTTGCCGATTTGAATCCATTTTATCTCCCTTTCTTGTCTTATGGGTACAGCTAAGACTTCAAGTACAATATTGAATAGAATTGGTGAGAGCTGGACAGCCTTGTCTAGTTCCTTTTTGAAGTTGGAATGCTTTAAGTTATTCCCCATTGAGTGTTATCCTTGCTTTGTCATGTTGTATACAACTTTTAATTTATTGATAAAGGTTCCTTCCATACCTACTGTCTCTAGGGTTTTAATCATAAAAGGTTATTGAATCTTGTCAAAAGCTTTTTCTGCATCTTTCAAGAGTAACATGTGGTCTTGGATTTTGGACTGGTTTATATGGTGAATTACATTTAATGATTTGTATATGTTGAACCATCCTTGTGTGCCTGGGATAAAGGCTACTTGATCCCCATGAATGCTCTTTTTGATATGCTTTTGAGTACAATTCGTCAAGACTTTGTTGACAATCTTTGCATCTATGTTCATCAAAGTGATTGGCCTATGGTTTTCATTTTTAAGTACATCTTTATTAGGTTTTGGGATTAAGATTCTTTAGCTTCATAGAAAGAATTTGGTATTGTTCCTTCCTTTGCTATTTGATGGAACAGTTTAAGAAGAATTGGTGTTATTTGTTCCCTAAATGTCTGGTAGAACTTTATGTCTTATCCATCTGGTCCAGGACATTTTTTGATGGGAAGTTTCGAGATTACTTCAACTATTTCCTCATATGTTACACGACTATTTAAATAATTCCAAACCTCCTGATTCAATTTAGGTAAGTTGTGCTTACTTAGGAATTCATCCATTTCTTTTGTGTTGTCAAATTTCACAGAGTATATGTTTTTGAGATATGACATTATAATTCTTTGAATTTCTTGGATATCAGTAGTGATAACTCCATTTTCATTTCTAATTTTGTTAATTTGGATTTTCTCTCTGTTGCTTTTCATTAATTTAGCTAAGTGTGTATCAATCTTATGGATATTTTCAAAGAACCAGCTTTTTGACTGGTTTATTCTCTGTATCCTTTTCCTTACCTTAATTTCAGATATTTCTTCCCTGATTTTGCTAATCTCTCTTCTACTGCTTTTGGGATCAGATTGCTGTAGTGCCTCTAAATCTTTAAGCTGCATTGTTATTTATTTGTTATGTTTCTATATTTTTTTGTTGTTGTAGGCATTAAGAGCTATGGACTTACCCCTTAGGACAGCTTTCATTGTGTCCAAAAGATTTTAATAAGTTGTATTTTCATTATTACTCGCTTCCAGGAAATCTTGAATTTCCTTTATGATTTCTTCCTGAATCCAATTCCCATTCAGCATCACAGTGCTTACCTTTCAGGAGTTAGTGTATTTTCTGTTGCTTATTGTGTTATGGATGTCAAGCTTTAGACCATGCTGGTCTGATAAGTTGCAGGCTAGAATTTCAACTTTCTGTATATGTGGAGATTTGTTTTGTGGCCCAATATGTGGTCTATTTTGGAGGAAGTTCCATGTGCTGCTAAGAAAAATGTGTATTCTTTAGTGGATGGATGAAAAGTTCAATAAAGATCTGTAAGGTCCATTTCAGTAAGAGTTCCAATGTGTCTCTGTTCAGTTTTTGACCTGTTGATCCATCTTATGTTGAGAAGGCAGTATTGAAATCCCCAAGAATTATCATTTGGGAGTTGATTTCTTGCTTTAGACACTGTAAGGTTTGCTTAATGAGTGTGAAAGAGCCCCTATTAGGTGCATGCATGTTCAGAATAGTGATGTCTTCCTGGTGAATTGTACCTATGACTAAAATGTAGTATTCATCTGTGTCTCTTATAATTTTCTTTGGTTTGAAGTCCACTTTGTCTGATAGCATAATAGCTATCCCTACCTGTTTCCTGGTTCTATTAGCTTGCAGAATTTTGGATCAGCCAAATTCTGAAAGTAGCAGACTGATGGGTTGTGGTTTTTAATTCAAGATTGTAATCTGTGTCTCTTTATTGGTGAGTTAATTCCATTGACATTTAATGTTATAATGGAGAAATTATTTTTACTTCTGGACATTTTTTATGTTTAGTGGCTTTCGTAAGTGTATTATTTGGCTCTTAGATTTTGGTGGTATTATACTTCCCTTCTGTCCTTCTGGATACGCTTGTTTTTTTCTTCCAGCTTGAGTATCATTTCTAGCATTTTTTGAAGGCCTAGTTTGGTAGACATATAAGCTGTCAACTTGTGTTGGAAAACTTTTCTTTCTCACCTGATCATGATGGATAGTTTTGCTGGATATATCAGCCTGGGTTGACATTTTTGCTCATTCAATCCTTGAAGTATGTCTCTCCAAGCTCTTGTAGCTTTTACTGTTTCCATTGAGAAGTCATTTGCTATTTTAATAGGTTTACCTTTAAAAGTGACTTTTTTTTTTCCCTTGAAGCTCTCGGCACCTTTTCTTTTTGTTGAATGTGGTGTGTTTTACCTATTATTTGCCATGGCGAGTTTCTATTTTGATCATATCCATTTGGGGTGCAGAATGCCTCTCTTATTTGGATGGGCCTCTCATTCTTTACATGAGGGAAGTTTTCCTTTATGATAATTTGAAAAATATCCTCAGATGTGGTGTTTTGGGATTCTTGCAATGGTATTCGATGAATGTTCTTGTTAGGCTTATTTATGGTGTCCCATATCTCTTTTTTTTAAATTATTATTATTATTATTTATTCAACTGTGTGCATATGCGTGTGTATGTGTGTGTGTGTGTGTGTGTGTGTGTGTGTGTGTGTGTCTGTGTATGTGTAGAACCACGGATGAATTCGCGAACCACCATGGATGCCTTCACCTCCTTCTGCTCCGGAATTCACAGGCTCCGCCCTACCAGGACCAGAAGCGCAGGCCACCCCCGCTCTGCCTGGCGTCTATACGTGGGATCTGGGACCCGAACTCAGGACCTTCCGCCTGCAAGATGGAGGCTTAACCCCTGAGCCACCTCTCCAGCCCCACGGTGTCCCATATCTCTTGAATATTCCTCTCAAGTATCTTTTTGACTTTAAGAACCTCTTCCATTGAGCTGGTTAATTCTTTCACTTTTTCATCAAGATCTGAAATTCTATTTTCTGCTTTGTTTATTCTGCAAATGAGACTCTGTTGAGTTCTGGGTTGAAGCTAACTTGTCTTTTAGTTCATTTTAAACTCTGCTTGAGACTGTTTTAACTGCTCTATGCCATTTTTGTTTCTTGAACTGTTTTTCTCAACTCCTCCAAGTGTCTGTTGTGTTCCTGTTTAAAGTGGTTGATGTGGTTATTTAACTCCTCCTGGATTTCCTCTTTCATAGTATTGATCATAGTGATGACCATGTTTTGAAAGTTGTTATCTTAGGTCTGGCTTTCTTGGCTATTATCTGTGAATTTGTTCTGGTTGAAATCTATCATTATGGACTTAATTCTTTCAGTGGGAGATTTGTTTGCTTGGGTTTTGTTTCTCATGGATTTTCACTTTGACTTGGGCATTGTTGTTTTCTTTCTTAAGACCTTCTTTCCATGTGATCTCATGATTTTAGAAGACTTAAGTTGCATGGCCTTTGTTCCCTAGATCTTTGCTTGGGTTTTCTTTGGACTCTGTTGAATTCTGAGAAGCAGTGTGTCCTCCCTGCCCCAAAAGAGTAGAAAGAGGAGAGTTGGTAGATGTCTGTGCACTTCACCTGGGACCTGGGTGTGGCCTAGTGGCCCTCCGTATCTCTCAGCAGGCTGTGTGCTACTTGGGATGGCCGGTGGGAGGAGCTGGGATGAGCAGGTGACAGGGAATTTACCTGAAAATCAGTGTGTCTTCCCTGGACTGTGAGTGTCTGAGGCAGAAAGGGCTTACAGGCTTTCTTCTACAAGTCTATCTAAGTAAACTATTGAAATACATATTACCTGATAAACTAAAAGAAGTAATCTTCAAATTCTCTAATTCAAATCTTCGGATCACATGTTACATGATGATAGTTAAAATCTTTTTAAAACACCTACACATCATTTCAACCTTAGGAAATAATGCAAAGTACTAACTGTTTTCTTCAAACATATTTGAAATCTCTTTGTTGACTTGTTGACATCATTTATTACTTATTCAATAAATTTAATAAATTGCCTGTAATGTAGTATCAGCTACTGCTAGTAATTTCTCCCCTTGAATGTTCAATAATTTTTTTTCTCTTTGGAACCATTTTCCTTGGCAAGATTTCTGGAGATGTTCAAAGGACCTGATATAAATTTGAAAAATAAAATATGAAATTTGCTTTTCTGTCTAGATACAGCTGCTGATTATTCCATATTCTTAAAGACACATAAAAATGAAATTCATTTGCCTGTGGTTCAGTAGAAGAACAGCTAGCTCAGAATAGGATGGAACAAGCAAAGCTGAGAGAAAAGGAATTTAACCAGACAAGTCAGGAATCTCTTTCCTGACTAACACCAGTACTGAAGCTTCTGTTTATTATCCATTGTAAGCTGAGACAAAACAATCCAGTTTCCAATCCACTTGAAGGGGATGTGTTTGCCACTCCCACATCTCTAGCACCTAGGATAGTGCTTATCACTCATTTAATATATGCATTCAAAGTTTATGTATACACTGTACAAGATACTTTCTCTTTTTTTCAACTCAATATAAAATTTTTAAAAAATCGATTCACTTAAAATTCTCATAAATGTAGACATACATTAGTTTCCTTAAATTATCTTGGATTTCTACGGAAATATTTGCGTGTGGTATGTGTGTGTGTGTATTCAGCTACTCTAATCAAAATCTTGACTAAACGCTAGAAATTCGGAGGTGAATAGGTTATGATCTTTAGCTTTCCATAGAGAACAATGATATGAGCCAATAATTGCAAGAAAAAGTTGAAAATTTTCCTCAGTCATTATAAAAAGAACAATTCAACAAGCAAGTGAGAGAAAATTGACTAGTAGCTTTGGGAGTCTGTGGACTTCAAGGAGCATGCATGGTTTACAGGGATCTTGTAAGGTGAACAGAACTGTGAAAACTCATGGTTAAAATGAATCTTTCACGTACATTCTCCATATAACCTTGATAAATAGAAAATTCTCCATCTGGTTTCTTTATCAGAGTAACATCAAAAAACAAGATACTGAAAAAAAAATAGCTCAATTTCCAAGGTACAATGAGGCTACTAAGAAACAAGTCAAAGGAAATCCTTTGCTATTTTGAAGCATGGTGAGAATTTATTGTGACAAAATGTTGCTGGATCACTAATTAAGCATGTCTCTAAAAAATTTCATAGCCGTACAAGATTATGAAAAGTATTAACCTGCAGGATGGTTTTCAGAATGGAGTTTCCATTGTGGTCACCGCACATTTCCATTTTCCTGACACTTACTTCTTTTGCAGTGAGAATACTGTGGAGTATTTACCTGACTTCTTGGAAAACAGTTTCCTCTTAACAAATTAAATACTGAATGGCTTTTCAGATTCATAGTTAACATCTGCTACCCATAATTAATTTCCATCATTAATAAAACAAGCTCACTCTTAGCACAACGTGAGTCAGTGTAGCCGTCTGCAGAAAAGCTGGGCAGGAAGAAGTGTTTTCATTTTGCAGTTCTCAAGAGGAAATCCGGCAAAAGACTGTTGAAAGAGCTTCTCCCGCACCAAGTGTGAGTTTTACCTGGTATCCATAGGTCATTCACTCCCCTAGTTGGCTGTCTTTGAAAGGAACAGGTAATAGAGGTGCCTTCTGTGGCTTCAATGGGACTCTCTTCCTTTGCACTGAGTTCTTTCACAGTATACTCACTTAACATTTGTACTTTTACAGAAGGTACTTAAAAACTAGAAATAAGAGAACTCTTTAAAAACTGGAGTTATATAACTACAGTTCATCTTTCTTCAGATCTTTTACCTTTCTGTCACAGTCTGCATGTTGTTAACAGCATCCAGAAATATGACATCTTTTATTTTTTCAGATTGGTAAGACCAATGATGAAAGGAAGATTGGAGAGAAGTTAGAGATGTGAAGAGAAAGATTCTAATATTAGATGCTATTAGATAGCAAAGCTAAGTGCATTGCTCAAAATCACAGATAGCATTCACATGACAAAATTGTTTTCTTTGGATTGAGGAATAGTTAGAGGCAATTTGTAAAATTTCATGGCATTTATTTTTAAAAGAAATAAAAATTATATCCAACCATGATACTGTGATATGAAGTTTTCAAAATAAGCCTCCAGTATGGTTAACCGAAGCTGGTGAAACTGAGTGGGCTTTTAGAAGGACTGAGGTACAACGACAGAAGCCATTGACAGGCAGGGGAGTGTAGAAGCAACTTCATCAGGAAAACATCATTGAGACACTTGAGACAAAGGAAACTGAGGCTATGAAGATGTCTCAGTTGGTAAGGCACCTGCTCACAAATCTCAAAAAAACCTGACTTTCAAAAGTTGATTTTTGATGTCCACCAATGCACCATGACATATGTGCATCATATCTCTTCTCTCTCTGTGTGTCTCTCTGAAATAAGTTGTATATTTAATTAAAAGAAAAAGAATGCATGCCCCACCTCATAAAATGGATACTAAAATATACAACTTTGCAAACACTATTAGCTGCTAGAGCTAATAGTGAAGAAGCTAGAGTAGGCTGGGTGAACTGTAAGACCACAATCTGAATTTGATGATGAGGGAGATATAAATCAATTCCAGAGGCATCAGCCTAAAGTCTCAATGTCCAGTGGTTTAAGGTCATACTTGGTTACAAAGGGTGTTAGAGAGCAACCTGGGTAACATGAAAGTGTCTCGTATTTACAATGGATGATGATGGATGATTGATTGATAGATGATAGACAGGTAGATAATAGAGAGATACACAGTCTCAAAACTGACCCCAGGTAGGAGATGAAAGGGCACATGGGTGGTTGAAGCACTTCTGTCTGAATCATGTCTCTGTGTGTCGTGGCAAGGTCCAGATTCATGCATCAGAGGACAGCAATAAACCTGCCTTCCTATCCCTTGGTTATCAATGACCTGGCCAATGCTCTTTGGATACGTTCTGATGAATAATAACATGTGATGTGAAAATCTTTATACTTGGTAACGACATTGGTCAATTCACCTGTCCCAAACCCAAAGGATTTGTCTTTGATCTGTCATTTTACTTTTGTGAACCTTACCAGGCATCTGGACCAAAGGACAAGCCCAGAAATTTCTATATGGGATTCGCTTTTTCTTTTGTATCCTGCTTCCTAGCAGATATATTGAATAATGCTGTACTTATGCCAGGGCTCCAAATGAGCTCTGTAAAGCCACATTATAATAGTCAGCTGTAATGGTGAGCTCCAGGATGAGATGGAATGCAGAATGCGGGTCTTTTAGTACTCACAATATTTTGATTATACCTCTTGGCCTGATGTGTAGTCACTTAACAAAGAGATCCCTTTGTTTGTTATACAGTAAGTTATAGAGTATATAGCAATTGTTATAGAGTAAGTTTGCCCTGGTGTTACACAGTCACTCATCTTGAGAACCTGGCACTTCTTTAGAGTTAGTTTATATGTGGGATTGAATGAGTTATCATGGTTTTCACATAGTGTGACCACGTTCATTTCTTCTCTTTGTGATCCTCTCCTTTTCTCCTCCTCTACTTTCTTTTTCCTCCACCTCTTTTTCCTGATCTCTGTCACATGTGTTAAATATCCTGTTAATACACACTTATTTTGCCATTAACTGCACAAAAACTTGTAAATCTTTCAGGTCTTCATGCTAATTAAGAACTCTTAGATTTTTGGGAATCAAACCTTACCATCCGATCTGGATTATTTCAACAGTCTGTGGTCACCATGAATGTTAATGGGGCTAAACCTTTGGTCTCAAATCCTGTTTTATGACCAATCCTAGTCTTGCAGTAGTGAACTACCATGAAACTTCTTAACAACGGTGGTTTCCTGTCACCAATGCAATCTTGGGGGTTTTGAGGGATGCACTGTGCCTCATGGCCTTTTGAGGAACATAATCTTCTGTTGGGTACTTTTCACTAGTTGAATTTACCCATTCCAGCATGGACAGGTCTCTAAGACTTTATTCCTTCATTTATGTATCCTTATGACAAGTGACCTTTTTGTACTCCACTGAACTTCATTCTCCTTGGGCCCTGTGTCCTGAACAACTGTCCTCGAGATAATGAATTCTTGCTTATCTAGTCTTGTATTCTGGTGTTGAAATTTGGCATGTTGAAGTCCTTCCCAAAATTATTCATGTAGGTTTGCAGTGAGGGTGACCACTCTTTTTGATTTTTAAAAATCTAATGGCTTCTCATCCACCATGACCTCTGCTGTTCTGCCATTCTTGCAGATTTCTAACAATGCTTTGCTCAGGATTTAATCTGAGTTGTTTGCTGGGAAACTGGACTAGAATATACAGGTATGGAGGCTCCTGTTGTGTTTTCTAGTACAGGGGAAATGAGGGTTTCTGTTGAATATAGGAGGCCCTGAAAATCAAGAGTTAGGACTGATTTCAGAGGAAGATTTTCTAAAAGACCCTATTAGATACTGGGAACCTCGGATTTTTCCCATCATACCTTGACCTTTGCTAACAAATATAACCTGGTTCAGAAATGAAATGGGGGATCTGAAAAACAAACAATTACTTTTCAAAGGTGTTTTCTCTTCTTACCTAAGAATATATTTAGAGATTGCAATAGAAACTCTCTGGCTTTCATATTCATAGCACCATTAGGTGCTAGTTAATAGCCTTTACACTCATTATTTATCTGTACAGCATCCATACATGTTTACAGTTACTAATTTTCTCTTCATAGATGTTTTCCCATAATATTTAAATGTATGCAACTTTGCATACAGTAGAGAATATTCCAATAAAATACCATCAGTGAAATTTTTAGCAATTATTATGCTATTTTGTGTTTGGAGCTATCTTTATCACAATTAACTAATAAAAGGAAATGATCATTTGCTAGACAGAAAGTAAATAAGTCCTAAATTCTCATTTCACCAGCTGTACCCTTTGACTATTCTTGGTTCTCCTCCTGTAAAGACCAGATCTCTTGAGCAGTAGATACAAATATGTGATTAAAATGCAAATTTTATGGATGAGGCTGTGGCTCAGTGGTAGAGCACTTGCCTAAATTGCTGGAAGCCCTTAGGTTCATACCTATTGCTGCTAACAAAAAAAGAAAAACAAGTATCCTAGCGTGAAAAATCATTACAGAAAACTAGACAGAGAGACAGAAATGGCTGCAAGAGTTTTCTGACTATAAGGCAAAGCCAAGCAAGTATAGATGAGAAGAAAGGAAGGGTAGACATAAATTTCATAGTCACTGCTTCAGTCTACTAAAGATTCCTCACACTCTTCAGAGAGTTTTGGAGTTAAAAAAATATGCTTGCCATTCTCTTACCTGCCTTAGTGACTCTAATGTGATCACTGTTGGTTGGGAGAAGCTTCCAGAGCAAAATGGCAGATTTTAGAGAACCAGCTCTGCATGTACCTGGTAGGTTTTGAGTACTTTGAATAGAAATCTGTGACATATTCGCATTGCCTCTGAGGTTCACACATGCAAAAATAAGAACAAGAGTTAATGCTGTTTGATTGTGAGAGAAACCACAACAGAGTAAATTGGCTTCTCAAAAATTCTATCTATATCTTTTATAGTCAACAGATTTTTTGTTTAGCTCCAGAAATTCTTTTATTTAATATTAAAAATTAGTCACCTAACATAGAGTGTCTAAGCATGATAGGGCATATCAGTAATCCTAACACTCAGGGAGTATAGACAGGAAGGTCAAAAGTTCAATGGTGCATACTGAATTTGAATAATTCAGACAAATCAATAGTATTTGTAACAGTTGTAATGGTATGGCATGTAAATATTGATGAGATTTAGACTTAGTTTTTGTTTATTTTGAGAAAGGTTCTCAGTAAGATTCACAATTTTATCATGAGCTTGTGGTTTTCTCTTCTGAGGTTTCTGCTTTGTAGAATTACAGATATATGTTGCTGCTCTCTGTACTAGATACTTTTACCAGTTGTTGTAAGAGAACACCCAAAGTCAAGCAACTTAAGGGAGAAGGGAGATTTATTTAGATTACAGTTCTAGAGGGAAGAAACAATCTTTTCATGCTGGAAAAGGCATGGCAGCAGCTGGCAGAAGCTGGAGACAGGCTATGTCACATCCATCCTTGAGGCTGAGAGCTGCAAGACTGCTTGCTACAAGAGCAAGGTAGGGTGGGATTAACCCACCTCAAGACCCACCCCTTGTGACCACCACCCTTGGCAAGCAAAGGTGTTATGACTTTCTTGAACACATGAGATTGTGGATGACACATTTCAAACCATGACACTATCCCTGGATGTACACAGCCAAGTATTTGTTCTTCCAAAGCAGGTGCTTCAAAATTAGCAAAATGAGAAATACAGGGACACAAAGTTCTTTCCTGAGGGTTACATGAACATGCATATGGTTAAAGATAAGTTGTGAGCTAGCCAGCACCATATTCTTATTTTTCCTCTTCAGTTCTTTTCAAGTATTTTCTTCATAAGTATCTGTATGATAAACTTTGACACTGATGTCAATGAGCAAATCAACCTCGAATTGTGCATCTCTACCAAATGTAATTTTTCAACATGGCATGAAGCAAGTTATCTGATTATTCTTTTCAGGCATGAAGTATGCATGGACAATCTAATCTTGACCAATAGGAATTTAAATCCTGGAATGTATGAGACAGAAAGACTTTACAAAGAAGTGCTTTTCAGTATTTGTCTTTTAACATGTTTGCAATAAATGAAAAACAGTGTATTTTTTGTAGATAGAAAATATTTACTAACAGATCAGCCTGTCCTTATTATTTTTTGGAATCACACTATCTTTGAAATGATTTATTAGTAGATGAACCGCACCATGTAAGTGGATGCTATCTTCATCTGCAAACACATCAGATAAGGGGAACCGCTACATTATATCAAGGCAGTTGGAAGGAATAGAAGAGGAAAATTACAAAAGGCACTGTTAGATTTGGTTCACATGTATAAATTTCATTATGCCTACTTGTTATAATGATAATCACTGCTATACATGTTATTAATCATAATAATGTTGATATTCAGCAATGGCTCACTGCCTGATCTACAGAGAAGTCAATATGTTGGCCTTGGTTTTCCAAAAGGTAAAGTAGATCTAAGTACAGAAACAAAAGCCCAACTTTAAAACTGTGATAAGTTGTTGGAGGAATTGCCAGGAAGGGAGAGAAGATAGTAAGATGGTAAGATGGAAAAGATTTTTATTTTTTGGTGGACATGCAAATCATAATCATGCTTTTCCTGAATTTGGTGCTTCTTTTGAGGACTTGAAGAAGAGATTTTTTTTTAATCCAGAGGATTTTGAGTTTTTGAAGTAAAACATCAATGACTAGGCATGATGGCTTCTTCTGTGCATGGTCACTTTTGAAAAGCTAGTTTCAGCCTGTCCTTGAGTGGATTCTGAAGGACTTTCCTAAAAAACAACTTAATCACTTTGTTCTTTAATGATTTTATGTCCCAGTGTGTTAGGGAGTTTCAAATCACTATCAAGAGAAGATATATATGCCACTGGTACATGATTCAAGTCCTTCTACCATGACACATATATTTGCTGTTCTGTGTGGAAGAAGTGCTTTGTGGTGCATAGGTAAGAAAAATGTTTTGTATATACAAGCTTAGAAAAGTCACAATGATGCTATAAGCTGTGGGAATTAGAATATTTCTTTTTGGAATCTTTCCAAAAAAGAAACTTTGAAAAAGTTAATGTTCTGCAAAAACCAAACTCCCCAAGCAATTTAAATGAAGGTTCAACATTAAAAGGAAGATTCCTGAAACTGAATATTACATTGTCCATCTTCCCCCCAGTTGACCAAAGATCTAGGAACATTTTATAATGAAGATATCAAAGCCAACTAGGAATATAAGTGGCTTACTCAAATCTGTTTAAAAATATTAATTTCAAATGTCTATAATAAGTTGAGGTGCATAGTAAACTTTTTAAACAGTATTTTTAATGGAAATTTTACAAACACCTTTTTTCGAAACAATTGAAAATTTACCAAACACTTAATGATAAAGAGCATCTGTGCATCTCTTATTCACATTCATCTGTATTTGACATTTTATTTTATCTTTTTAGAACTTAACTGATATTTTCTTTAATTCTTTACATTTCTCCAGTATTGCAGTTATTTTAAAAACAATAAAATTAAGTCTAAGAAAACTAGTCTTGTCTAAATATTTTACATGCCAACACAAGTTCAACTCTGTTCATGAATATTGTCTCCTACCTAGAATTTTCTTTTTTTTATTTATAGTGCATTTTTTCCACTTACACACACTTGATAGGTACCACATTCCTCTCCCTCTCTACACCCCTCCCTGGATCCCCTTTCCTCACCTTCCTCTCTTTCTCCCAGTGGCCCCCTGCCCAATTCCTGGAGGATCCTTTACAGTGCATGTCAAACTGCCCTCTGGGTCTTCCTCTCTGATGAAGTGTAAGGATTCAGTAACATGGCCTAGAGCTCTTTCTTGTGTTTGCTTTTAGTATAGGAACACTATTGTGGCTGTTAATCCCTTGTCCCTAAGGATCATAGTGCCTGTGATCCATGCTAGACTTTGGAGGGTCAGTGATATGTTGTTCATTGCACAGGTCATGCAAAGTCCTATTATGATTACTTCAACCCTAACTTGTGTGGAGTATCTTCCATATTGTTGGTCCTCCCCATCTTTAGGCTCTTATAATCTTACTTCCCCTTCTTTCGCAAATTTCCTGAGCTTTAGGATGGGGAGAGATTAGGCTGGCCTGGTTCCTAATGATTAATGTAGATGATTAATGATGTTCTGAAATATGTTTTTTTTTTCCAATTTTGCTGTTCCTGCATTGCCCGTGGCTCCATCCTGATGGGTATTGGATGTTACCTCTGAGCCAAAGATAAAGTCTTATTATAAGAGTAGATTCAGAGGTAGATGGAATAAGAGTAGGGACTGCAGTGAGGAGGGGGATCAGTCTCCCATTTGCACGATGGTTACCTTCTATCTCTCAGACTCTATGCTCTCCTATCTGGTGAGATCAAACCCCATCAGTTCCAAGAGACCAGGAAGGAAAGTCTGTGAGCTTAATCAGATGTCTTATTACTTACTTGCAGTAATTCATGGTGGCCTATTTTCTCTGCTGTAGTATGATTCCTTCTCTCCTTGCTTCTAGTGGGGCCCTCCTTCCCCTTCCCTGCTGTTATAATCTTTGCAATTGCTGTAGGTACTACAGAGATGTATCTTTCAGTGTGTCACTAAGTGGGTTTGGTACTAGGATCCACCGATCAGGGAAGTACATACAGCAGTTAATTTTCTGTGTCTGGGATACTTCACTCAATATATTTTTTTCTAATTTCATCAATTTCCCAGCAAAATTCATTAATTCATCTTTTTTGATGGCTGAGTAGTATTCCATTGTATAAATGTAACACATTTTCCATATCCACTGATCAATTGTTGGGCATTTGGGTTTATTCCATGCACTTTGCTATTGTAAACGTTACTACTATGAACATGGTCATGCTTGTGCCATTGAGGTGAAGTTTTGCTCTTTGGGGGATTATTCCCAAAAGTGGAATAGCAGCGACATATGGCATTTCAATCTTTAATTTTTTAGGAATTTTCAGATAGCTTGCCAGAGTGGTTGTATAAGCCTGCATTCCCACGAGCAATGTAGAAGAGTTCCCTTCTCTCCACATCTTCTCCAGCATTTGGTGGTGTTTGTATTGTGGATTTTTGCCATCCTGACAGGCAGGGAGGTTTTGATTTGCATTTCCCTGATGGCTAAGGATTCAGAGCATTTTTTAAGATAATCGTTAGACATTTCAATTTCATGCCTGGTAAAGTTTCTAAGTTCCAAGGCCCATTTTTTAATTGGCCCATTTGTTTCCTTGGTTTTTAGTTTCTAGATTCTTTGTGTACTCTGGATAATAGAGCTCTATCAGATATGTGGTTAGTGAAGATTTTCTCTCATTCTGTGGGTTGCCTTTGTGCTCCAGTTACAATCTCTTTATCTGAACAGAAGCTCTTTAATTTCATAAGATCCCATCTGTTGAGTGTTGGTTGTTCTGACTGTGCTATTGGATTTCTGTTTAGGAAGTGTTGGCCTAGTTCACTCAGCTGAAGAGAGTTCCCCACCCTATTAACTAAGGCTTTTGTAGTGCCTCTGGCCTTATATTGAGGTCCTTGATCCATTTTGAATTAATTCTAATAAATGGTGTCAAGTAAGGGTCCAGTTTTAATCTTCTGTATGTGGAGATCCAGTTTTTCCAGCACCATTTGTTGAAGATGCTGTTCTTTTTCCTTTGGGTTTTTGGGCTCCTTTGTCAAAGATCAAATTGCTGTAATTGTGTGGGCTCATATCTCGGTCTTCATCCCTTATCCATTGCTCTGTGTGTCTATTTTGGAGCCAGTATCAGGCTGTTTTTATAACCATGGATTTGTAGTATAGACTAAGGTTTGGTATGGTGATACCTCCAGTTGTGTTTTTGTTACTTAGGATTGTTTTTGCTATCCAGTCTTCTGTGCCTCCATATGAACTTTGAGATTGTTTGGTGAACTTCTTTAAAGAACTGCTTTGGGATTTTAATTCGTATAGCATTGAATCTGTATATTGCCTTTGCCACGCTGGTCATTTTTATGATATTGATTCTACCAATCCAGGAACATGGGAGGTCTTTCCACCTTCCGGTGTCTTCTGCAATTTCTTCCTTTAGGACTTTAAAGTTTTCATTGTAAAGTTCTTTTAGGTCCTTGGTTAGAAGTGTACCAAGGTATTTCATTTTTTTAAGGCCTAATAGTAAATGGGATTGTTTCTCTTAGGGCTTTTTCACTTCTTTCATTCTGGGCATAGAGGAAGGTCACTGATTTTTGTATGATTATTTTGTATCCTGCCACCCTGCTGAACTTCTGTATTAGTTCCAGGAACTTCTTGGTGGAGTTTTTGGGATTATTCAGGTATATGATCATGTCATCTGCAAATAGAGATAACTTGACTTCTTCCTTGCCGATTTGAATCCATTTTATGTCCCTTTCTTGTCTTATGACTTCAGCTGAGACTTCAAGTACAATATTGAATAGAAGTGGTAAGAGTGGACAGCCTTGACTAGTTCCTCATCAAAGCGGGAATGCTTCAAGTTTTTCCCCATTGAGTATAATCCTTGCTGTTGGCTTGTTGTGTACAGCTTTTATTATATTGATAAAGGTTCCTTCCATTCCAACTGTCTCTAGGGTTTGGATCATAAAAGGCTGTTGGATCTTGTCAAAAGCTTTTTCTATCGAGAGTATCATGTGGTCTTGAATTTTGGACTGTTTTATGTGATGAATTACATTTATTGATTTGCGTATATTGAACCAAACTTGTGTGCCTGGGATAAAGCCTACTTGATCCGTGTGAATGATCTTTTTGATATTTTTTTATTCAATGATGCGCGCGCGCGCGTGTGTGTGTGTGTGTGTGTGTGTGTGTGTAGAACCACGGGCGAATTCGGGGACCACCATGGACCGCCTCCACCTCCTCCTTGTTTATTCTGCCCCGGGATTCACAGGCTCCGCCCTACTAGGACCAGAAACGCAGGTCGCCCCTGCTTCTGCCCAGCGTCTATACGTGGAGTCTAGGATCCGAACTCAGGACCTTCCTGCCTGCAAGGCAGAGGCTTAACCCCTGAGCCACCTCTCCAGCCCCTTTAATATGTTTTTGAATCTGATTTGCTAGGACTTTGTTGAGAATCTTTGCATCTGTGTTCATTAAAGAATTTTTCAAATGTATCTTTATTAGGTTTTGAGATTAAGATGATATTAGCTTCACAGAAAGTATTTAGTAGTGTTCCTTCCTTTGCTATTTAATGGAACAGTTTGAGGAATATTGGTGTTATTTGTTCCCTAAATGTCTGGTAGAACTCTGTGCTGAATCCATCTAGTTTAGGACATATTTTGGTGAGAAGAATCGAGATTACTTTATCTATTTCCTCATATGTTATAGGACTAGTTATATAATTCAAAATTTCCTGATTCAATTTGGGTAAATTGTGCTTACTTAGGAATTCATCCATTTCTTTCGTGTTGTCAGATTTCACAGAGTATATGTTTCTGAAATATGACATAATTCTCTGAATTTCTCCTGTATCAGTAGTGATAACTCCATTTTCATTTCTAATTTTGTTAATTTGGGTTTTCTTTCTGTTGGTTTTCATTACTTTAGCTAGCGGTGTATCAATCTGATTAATTTTTTCAAAGAACCAGCTTTTTGACTGGTTGATTTTCTGAATCATTTTCTTTATCTAAATTTTGGATATTTCTCCCTTGATTTTGCTAATCTCCTCTCTTCTATTGCTTTTGGGATTAGATTGCTCTAGTGTTTCTAAAGCTTTAAGCTGCATTGTTAGGTTATTTATTTGTGTTTCTATTTTTTTGCTGTAGGCATAAAGAGCTATGAACTTACCTCTTAGGAACAGCTTTCATTGTGTCCAAAAGATTTTAATAAGTTGTATTTTCATTATTGTTCACTTCCAGGAAATCTTGAATTTCCTTTATGTTTTCTTCCTGAACCCAATTCCCGTTCAGCATCATAGTGTTTACTTTTCAGGAGTTAGTGTATTTTCTGTTGCTTATTGTGTTGTGGATGTCAAGCTTTAGACCATGGTGGTCTGATAAGTTGCAGGCTAGAATTTCAACTTTCCTGTATATGTGGAGATTTGTTTTGTGGCCCAATATGTGGTCTATTTTGGAGAAAGTTCTGTATGCTGCTGAGAAAAATGTGTATTCTTTGGCGGATGGATGAAAAGTTCAATAAAGATCTGTAAGGTCCATTTCAGTAAGAGTTTGATTAAGTTCCAATGTGTCGCTGTTCAGTTTTTGACCTGTTGATCTATCTCATGTAGGCAGTATTGAAATCCCCACAAATTATTGTTTTGGGGGTGGTGCATATATGTTCACCATAGTAAAGTCTTCCTGGTGAATTTTACCTGTGACTAAAATGTAGTATCCATCTGTGTCTCTCATGATTTTTTTTGGTTTGAAGTCCACTTTGTCTGATAGCATAATCGATACCCCTGTCTGTTTCCTAGTTCCATTACTTTGCAGAATATTGGACCAGCCTTTTATTTTTAGGATGTACCTATCTTTTGTGGTGAGATGAGTTTCCTAAGGCAGTAGACTGATGAGTTGTGATTTTTAATCCAAGTTTGTAATCTGTGTGTCTTGATCGGTGAGTTAATACTATTGACATTTAATGTTATAATGGAGAAATTATTTTTAATTCTGGACATTTTTTATGTTTAGTGGCTTTCGTAAGTGTATTATTTGGCTCTTAGGTTTTGGTGGTATTATACTTCCCTTCTGTCCTCTTGGATACACTTTTTTTTTCTTCAAGCTTGAGCATCATTTCTAGCATTTTTTGAAGGCCTGGTTTGGTGGACACGTATCCCTTCAAGTTGTCTTTGTGCTGGAAAATTTTTCTTTCTACCTCGATCATGATGGATAATTTTGCAGGGTACATCAGCCTGGGTTGACATTTTTACTCATTCAATCCTTGAAGTATGTCTCTCCAAGCACTTCTTGCTTTTACTGTTTTCATTGAGAAGTCATTTGTTATTTTAATAAGTTGACCTTTAAAAGTGACTTGTTTTTTTTTTCCCTTGAGGCTCTCAGCACCTTTTCTTTGTCTTGAATGTGGAGTGTTTTGACTATTATTTGACATGCTGAATTTCTATTTTGATCATATCTGTTTGGAGTGTGGAATGCCTCTTGTATTTGGATGAGCCTCTCATTCTTTAGTTGAGGGAAATTTTCCTTTATGATAATTTGAAAAATTTCTTCAGGTGTCATATTTTGGGATTCTTGCTCTGGTATTCCATGAATGTGCATGTTAGGCTTCTTCAGGGTGTCCCATAGCTCCTGAATATTTCTCTGAAGTATCTTTTTGGATTTAACAACCTCTTCATTGAGCTGGTTAATTATTCTACATTGTCATCAAGATCTGAAATTCTATTTTCTGCTTCCTTAGTTCTGCTGATAAGACTCTGTGTTGAGTTCTGGGTTGAAGATAACTTGTCTTTTAGTACAATTTTAAACTCTGCTTGAGACTGTTTTAACTGCTCTGTGCTTATTTTTGTTTCTTGAACTGCTTTTCTCAACTCTTCCAAGTGTCTGTTGTTTTCCTTTTCAAAGTGTTTAATGTAGTTAATTAACTACTCCCAGATTTCCTCTTTCATAGTATTAATCATGGTAATAATATCTTGGGCCTGTCTTTCTTGGTTACTTTCTGTGAATTTGTTCTGGTTGGAATCTATCATTACGGGGTTAATTCTTTTGGTGTTTTGTTTTCTTGGGTTTTGTAGATTTGTTTTCTTGGGTTTTGTTTCTCTTGGATCTGCCCTTTGACTTGGGCATTGTTTTTGTCTCTTTACATCTTTCAGTTTCTGTGTGTTTTTGACTGAACTTATTTAGTTGGTATTACTACTTTTGGGCAATTATTACTAATGTTTGCTTTGGAGTTTGGTATGTTTGTCTTTTGTTATTGTTATTTCCTAGATGAGGCTATTAAACTTTTTTTTACATCAATTAAGTCAGGTTTAATGGACAGGGGGTGAATATTAGTATGGTAGTGCACTTTTAGGATTTAGTACCTTGGTGATATTTGTGAGTGAGTGGTATAGTCCCTGGACTTGTATATGTTTTGGTGGTGGCTATATGGAAATGTTAATCTACAGTGATTAATAATTGAATGGAGCAGGATGGTGAAAGGTGTTTATTTATCTTTGGGCTGGATGTGAAGACACTCTTCCATGTGATAGGATGACTTTTGAGGACTTCAGATGTGTGTGGCCTTTGTCCCCTAGAGCTTTGCTTCTGTTTTCTTTGGACTCTTTTGAATTCTGAGAAGCAAAGTGATCTCCCTGGACTGGTAGTGTCCTGGACAGAGGGGCTGGTGGGTATGGTAGCATGCTTCACTTGGGACCTGGGGTGTGGCCTAGTGTTAGTCAACCTTTTATTATCTGGTTTTATGATGTGCTTTTCCTTCTTTCTCTCTGTAAAAAATGGAATTTTAAATTAAAAATTTGATCTCACAGGAATAGAAGCACTTACCAGAAGCTTGGGAGATGTTAGTCAAAGGATATAAAATTCCACTTAGTAGGAATGTACTTGAGGGATCTATTGTACAATAGGTTGACTATGGATAATATTTCAGATTTTTGAAATGCTGAGTGAATGTTAAATATTCTTATGACAAAATTGGTAACTGTGTGAGGTAATGCATGCTACTTATCTAGATTTAATAATACCACAATCTACATGCACTTCAAAAAATCATGTTATGAACAATGAATATACTTGTTTTTGTCTATCAATTTAAAAAAGTAAAACAAATCAAGCAAAATGTAATAGATTAATATATTTAAAATTACATCTATGCCTCTTTGTTTCTCCCACCTGCCTGTGCGCCCAAGACGGGACTCGCTCTCCATTGGACCTCCATCCCAGGTGAGTTACCCAGCCCCCAGGTTGCCACCTATCCCAGCTCCTCTCACCAGCCAGCCCAGGTAACACCCAGGCTGCCTCCAGTTTTCTTGGCCCACACCCGGGGTCCCAGCCCTTTTGTTACACCCCTGGTGTGCCTGCCCTACCAGGACAGAACTCGCTAGGGGTCCTCCATCCCAGGTGAGTTACCCAACCCCCAGGTTGCTCCTTGACCCAGCTCCTCCCACCAGCCAGCCCCAGCAACACCCAGGCTGCCTCTGGTTTGTCCCAGCCTCTTTTTTCCTCCCGCCCGCCTGCCCGCCTGCCTGGGACAGGACTTTCTCGTGGTCCTCCATCCCTGGAGCCTGGGTGGGCCACTAAGTCAAGTACCAGGGCCCAGGTGAAGAGTTCTGCTATCACCATCAGCCCTTCTGCCCCTCCGAACCACCGGGTCTTCGCTCGTGGTCCACACTGCTACTCAGAATTCAACACGATCAAAGAAAACCCAAGCAAAGCTCTAATGGGACAAAGGCCATACATCTGAAGTCCTCTAAAATCATCCTATCACATGGGAGAGATTCTTCATTATCCAGCCCAAAGATAAATAAATCTCTCTCTCTTTTTTTTTTTTTTACCATACTGCTCCTTTTTAGTATTAATCACAATAGATTAACTTTTCTGTACAGCCACCCCCAAAATATTTACAACTCCAGGGATTATACCACTCACCCCCACATATCACCAAGATACTAAATAAAAAAAGTACACTACCATACTAATATTCACCCCCTGTGTACTTAATCTGACTTAAATGATGTACTAACAGCCTAATAGCCTAATCTAGGAAATAATACTAACAACACACAAATGAACCTAACTACAAGGCAAGCACTAGTAATAACTGCCTGAGAGTAGTAATACCAACTAAATCAGTTCAGCCAAAAACACACAGAAACTGAAAGATCTTAAGAGACAAACAGACAATGCCCAAGTCAAAGTGCAGATTCATGAGAAAGAAAACCCAAGAAGACCAATCTCCCACCGAAAGAATTAACCCCATAGTGATGGATTCCAACCAGAACAAATTCACAGATAACAGCCAAGAAAGCCAGACCCAAGATAATGACTTTCAAAGTATGATCATTACCATGATTAATACTATGAAAGAGGAAATCCAGGAGGAATTAAACAACTGCATCAACCACTTTGGACAGGAACACAACAGACACTTGAAGGAGTTGAGAAAAACAGTTCAAGAAACAAAATTAGACATAGAGCAGTTAAAACAATCTCAGGCAGAGTTTAAAATTGAACTAAAAGACAAGTTATCTTCAACCCAAAACTCAACAGAGAGTCTTATCATCAGAACTAAGGAAGCAAGGCAACCCACAGAATGCGAGAAAATCTTCACTAACCACATATATGACAGAGCTCTACTGTCCAGAGTGCACAAAGAACTTAGAAAACTAAACTCCAAGGAAAACACTGGCCCAATTAAAAAATGGGCCCTGGAACTTCAAAGAAACTTTACCAGGGATGAAATTAAAATGTCTAACAATTATTTTAAAAAATGCTCCACTTTCTTCGCCATCAGGGAAATACAAATCAAAACCTCCCTGAGATATCATCTCACCCCGGTCAGGATGGCAAAAATCCACAATACAAACAACGACAAATGCTGGAGAGGATGTGGAGAGAGGGGAACTCTCCTACATTGTTGGTGGGAATGCAGGCTCATACAGCCACTCTGGCGAGCCGTCTGGAGATTCTTAAAGAAATTAAAGATTGAAATGCCATATGACCCTGCTATCCCATTTTTGGGAATAACCCCCCATGCAGCAGAGGTTCGCCTTGATAGCACAAGCTCGACCATGTTCATAGCAGCACTGTTTACAATAGCAAAGTCAGGAATCAACCCAAATGTCCAACAGTTGATGAGTGGATAAGGAAAAGGTGGTACATCTATACAATGGAGTACTACTTAGCCATCAAAAATGATGAATTACTGGAATTTGCTGGGAAATGGATGTCATTAGAAAGAATTATATTAAGCGAAGTATCCCAAACCCAGAAAATTAAGCGCCGTATGTACTCCCTAATAGGTGGCTCCTAGTACCAAACTCACTCAGCCCACATTGAGACACTCAAAAGTAAACCTATGTAACACAGTAATTGCAAGGATTATGAACAAGAGATATGGGGTAGGAGGGCCACACCAGAAACAAGGAGAGAGGGGACCATGTTACAGCAGAGAAAATAGGCCTCCATCAAGGTCTGCAAGTAAGTAATGAGAAAACTGGTTAAGTTCACAGACGTTCTTTCCTGATCTCACCAGAAGGGGGGAGGATATAGTCTAGCAGATAAAAAGTAATCATTTTGCAAATGGGTGATGGACTCCTCCCTCACTGAGGTTTCCTACTCTTATTACATCTACCCTTGAATGTGCTATTATAACAAGACTCCAGTTTAACAGCTTTTTGTCTCTGGCCAGGGGGTGACATACAGTGCCCAGCAGAATGGAGTGAAGGGCATTGCAGGAGCAACAAAACTGCAAAAGAAAATCAACAAACCACAATCCAGAACTTCAGAGACTATATCAATCACATAGAACTAGGACAGCCTAATCTCTCCCCATCCTGGAGCTCAGGGACATTTGCGGAAGAGGGGGCAGTAAGATTGTAAGAGCAAAAGGATGGGAGGAGCAATGATTTGCAAGATTCTCAACAATAGTTGGGGCCAAAGCAATCATAATGGGACTTTGCATGCCCTGCGCAATGTCCAGCGCACTGTTGCCCTCATAAAGTCTAGCATCTGTTAAGGCACCGAGACCCCTGGAGGCAAGGGATTGACAGCCATAGTAGTGATCTTATGCTTAAGGGGAACAAGAGAAAGGGCTTATGGAAAATGCCACTGGGTCCTTATATGTCATCGGAGAGGAGGACCCAGTGGAGAGTTAGGCGTACACAATAAAGGACTCTCTGGGAATTGGGGGGGAGGCACTGGGGAATGGGGAGGAGGAGGAGGGGGTTCGGGGGGAGGAGGGGGGAGGGAGGGAAGTGGTAAAAAAATTTTAAAATGTATAATTAAATTTTTAATAAGAAAAAGAAAAAAGAAAAAAAAGAAGGAGTACAGATTGATGGAAAACATTAAAAATTTGTACTTGTGCCTGTTAGAGGCAATTAAATCTGATGAACACCAGAAAAAAAAAAAAAAAGAACTAAGGAAGCAGAAAATAGAATTCCAGATCTTGAAGACAAAGTTGGGGAATTAACAAACTAAATGGAAGAGGTGCTTAGCACCAAAAAGATACTTGAAAGGAGTATTCAAGAGATATGGGACACCCTGAAGAAGCCTAACATGCACATTCATGGAATACCAGAGCACGAATCCCAAAATACCACACCTGAGGAAATTTTTCAAATTATCATAAATAAAAACTTCCATCAACTAAAAACTGAGAGGCCCATCCTAATACAAGAGGCATTTTGCATCCCAAACTGATATGACCAAAATAGAAAATCGCCACGCCAAATAATAATCAAAACACTCCATGTTCAAGACAAAGAAAAGGTGCTGAGAGCTTCAAGGGAAAAAAGTCACCTTTTTTTTTTTTACATTAAATTAAAATAGCTTTTTATTCTCTAATCCAAATGTTTTTTAACATTTTTTATTATTATTTCCGCTCATACAAACTTAATAGGTAGACCAGTTCCCTCCCCCCTCCTCCTCCCCCCTAACCCCCTGTTCCCCCTCCCTCCATCCCCATCTCCCAGGGCCTCCCCCCCAATTCCCAGAGAGTCCTTTATTGTGTATGCCTAACTCTCCTCTTGGTCCTCCTTTCCGATGACGTAAAAGGACCCAGTGGCATTTTCCTGAACCCTTCCTCGTGTTCCCCTTAAGCATAGGAACACTACTGTGGCTGCCAATCCCTTGCCTCCAAGGATCTTGGTGCCTTTAGCCGATGTTAGACTTTGTGAGGTCAATAGTGTGACAGACATGGTGCAGGGTATGCAAAGTCCTATTATGATTGCTTCAGCCCTATCTAGTGTGGAGACTCTTCAAATCATTGCTCCCCCCATCCTTTTGCTCTTACAATCTTACCACCCCCTCTTCCGCAAATGTCCCTGAGCTTCAGGATGGGGGGAGATTAGGCTGGCTTAGTTCTATGTGGATGATATAGAGTCTCTGAAGTTCTGGATTGTGGTTTGTTGATTTTCTTTTGCAGTTTTGTTGCTCCTGCAATGCCCTTCACTCCATCCTGATGGGCACTGTATGTCACCCTGTGGTCAGAGACAAAATCTGTTAAACTGGAGTCTTGTTATAATAGCATATTCAAGGGTAGATGTAATAAAAGCAGGAAACCTCGGTGAGGGAGGGATCAGTCACCCATTTGCAAAATGATCTCTTTTCATCTGCCAGACTATATGCCCTCCCCTTCTGGTGAGATCATACCCCCTCAGTTGTACATGATCAGGAACGAACGTCTGTGAACTTAACCAGGTGTCACATTACTTACTTGCATTCCTTGGAGGTCGATTTTCTCTGCTGTAACATGTAATACGGTAATTGCAAGGATTGTGAATAGGAGGGATGGGGTTGGAGGGCCACACCAGACACAAGGAGAGAGGGGAAAACAGTCACTTTTGAAGGTAAACCTATTAAAATAACAAATGACTTCTCAATGGAAACAGTAAAAGCAAGAAGAGCTTGGAGAGATGTACTTCAAGTATTAAATGAGCAAAAGTGTCAACCCAGACAGATATACCCGGCAAAACTATCTGTCATGATCGAGAGAGAAAGAAAAGTTTTCCAGCACAAAGACAACTTGAAGGCTTACATGTCCACCAAACCAGGCCTTCAAAAAATGCTAGAAATGATGCTCAAATTGAAGAAAAAAACAAGCATATCTAGGACAACAGAAGGGAAGCATAATATCACCAAAACCTAAATGTCAAACAACACACTTACAAAAGCCACTAAACATAAAAAATGTCCAGAATTAAAAATAATTTCTCCATTAAACATTAAATATCAATGGTATTAACTCACCACCAAAAAGATACAGATTACAAACTTGGATTAAAAACCACAACCCATCATTCTGCTGCCTTCAGGAAACTCATCTCACCACAAAAGATAGGAACATCCTAAAAATAAAAGGGTGGTCCAAAATTCTGCAAACATATGGAACCATGAAACAGGCAGGGGTAGCCATTATGCTTTCTGACCAAGTGGACTTCAAACCAAAAAAAATCATGAGAGACACAGATGGATACTACATTTTAGTCACAGGTACAATTCACCAGGAAGGCTTCATAATCCTGAACATATATGCACCTAATACGGACCCCTCCACATTCATTAAGAAAACCCTATAGAGTCTAAAGCGAGAAATCAACCCCCTAATGATAATTTTTGTGTATTTCAACACTGCCCTCTCAACATGGGATAGATCAACAGGCCAAAAGCTTAACAGGGACACTTTGGAACTCAACCAAACCCTAAAGAAATGGACCTTAGAGATCTCTATATAACTTTTCATCTATGCACCAAAGAATACACATTTTTCTCAGCAGCACACTGAACTTTCTCCAAAATAGACACATATTGGGCCACAAAACAAATCTCCACATATACAGGAAAGTTGAAATTCTAGCCTGCAACTTATCAGACCACCTTGGTCTAAAGTTTGACATCCACAACACAATAAACAACAGAAAATACACTAACTTCTGGAAACTTAACACTATGATGCTGAATGAGAATTGGATTCAGGAAGAAATTAAAAAGGAAATTCAAAATTTCCTGAAAATGAACAGTAATGAAATACAAGTTACCAAAATCTCTGGGACACAATGAAAGCTGTTGTAAGAGTTTCATAGGTCTTAATGCCTATATCAAAAATGGAAACATCACAATTAAATAACTTAACAATGAAGCTTAAAGCTTTAGAGACATTAGAGGAATCTGATCCCAAAAGCAGTTGAAGAGAAGAGATTAGCAAAATAAGGGGAGAAATATCCAAAATTGTGATTAGGAAAATGATACAGAGAATCAACTAGTCAAAAAGCTGTTTTTTTGAAAAAATTAAGAAGATTGATACACCCCGAAATAAATTAACCAAAAACAAGAGAGAAAAACCCAAATTAACAACATTAGAAATGAAAATGGAGTTATCACTATGAATACCCAAGAAATTCAGAGTATTATATTGTCACATTTCAAAAACTTATACTCTGTGAAATTTGACAACACAAAAGAAATGGATGAATTTCTAGGTAAGCACAACTTACTCAAATTGCATCAGGAAGTTTTTAATTATTTAAATAGTCCTATAATATATGAAGAAATTGATGAAGTAATCTCAAATCTTCCCACCAAGAAATGTCCTGGACCAGATGGATTCAGCACAGAGTTCTACCAGACATTTAAGAAGTTAATAACATCAATACTCCTTAAACTGTTCCATTAAATAGCAAAGAAGGAACACTACCAAATACTTTCTATGAAGCTAATATCGTCTAGCCCCAAAACCTAATAAAGATACACTTAAAAAAGAAAACTATAGGCCAATATCTTTGATGAACACAGATGTAAAGATTCTCAACAAAGTCTTAGGAAATTCCATTCAAAAACATATCAAAAAGATCATCCACGGGGATCAAGTAGGCTTTAACACAGGTACATCAGGTTGGTTCAACATACACAAATCAATAAATGTAATTCACCATATAAACCAGTCCAAAATCCAAGACCACATGATACTCTCCATAGATGCAGAAAAAGATGTTGACAAGATCAAACAGCCTTTTATGATCAAAACCTTAGAGTCAGTTGGAATGGAAGGAACCTTTGTCAATATAATAAAAACTGTATACAACAAGCCAACAGCAAGAATTATACTCAATGGGGAAACATTTGAAGCATTCAATCAGGAACAAGGTTGTCCATTCTCACCACTTCTATTCAATATTGTACTTGAAGTCTTAGCTGGAACCATAAGATAAGAAAGGGAGATAAAAAGGATTCAAATTGGCAAGGAAGAAGTCAAGATACCTCTATTTGCTGATGACATGATCTTTTTTTATTTTTAATACATTTTTATTATTATTTCAGCTCATAAAAACTTAATTGGTACACCAGTTCCCTCCCTCGTCCTCCTCCCCCCGAACCCCATGCTCCCCCTCCCCTCACCCCTCTCTCCCCATCCTCCCATGCCTCCCGCCCCAATTCCCAGAGTCCTTTCTTGTGCATGCCTGACTCTCCTCTGGGCCTCCTCTCTGATGACATACAAGGACCCAGTGACATTTCCCTGAACCCTTTCCTGTGTTCCCCTTAAGCATAGGAACACTACTGTGGCTGTCAATCCCTTGCCTCCAAGGATCTTGGTGCCTTTAGCAGATGCTAGACTTTGTGAGGTCAATAGTGTGTTGGACATTGTTCAGGACATGCAAAGTCCAATTATGATTGCTTCGGCCCTAACTTGTGTGGAGTATCTTGCAAATCATTGCTCCTCCCATCCTTTTGCTCTTACACTCTTACTGCCCCCTCTTCCACAAATGTCCCTGAGCTTCAGGATGGGGAGAGATTAGTCTGGCCTAGTTCTAGGTGGTTGATATAGAGTCTCTGAAGTTCTGGATAGTGGTTCGTTGATTTTCTTTTGCAGTTTTGTTGCTGCTGCAATGCCCTTTACTCCATCGTGATGGGCACTGTATGTTACCCCCTGGCCAGAGACAGAAAGCTGTTAAACTGGAGTCTTATTATAAGAGCACATTCAAGGGTAGATGTAATACTTATACCCAAAAGTGGAATCACAGGGTCATATGGCATTTGGCAATGGGAGGGGTCAATCATCCATTTGCAAAATGGTTACTTTTTAATCTGCTGGACTATATGCCCTCCCCTTCTGGTGAGTTCATACCCCCTTAGTTGTAAATGATCAGGAGCGAATGTCTGTGAACTTAACTAGGTGGATGACATGATCTTATACCTGATTGATCTCAAAAACTCCATGAGAAAACTCCTGGAATTAATACAGAAATTCAGCAGAGTGGCAGGATACAAAATAAACATACAAAAATCAGTGGCCTTCCTCTATGCCCAGAATGAAAGAAGTGAAAAAGCCCGGAGAGAAACAATCCCATTTACTATAGCCCCTAAAAGAATGAAATACCTTGATATAAACCTTACCAAGCAAGTAAGTGACCTTTACACTGAAAACTTTAAAACCCTAAAGAGAAAATAACAGAAGACACTAGAAGGTGGAAAGACTCCCATGTTCCTGGATTGGCATCATAAATCCTACCAAAGCCAATATACAGATTCAATGCTATACCAATCAAAATCCCAAGGCAATTCTTTAAAGAGGTTGATCAAACAATCTCAAAATTCATATGGAGGCACAAAAGACACAGAATAGCAAAAACAATCTTGAGTAACAAAAACATTGCTGGAGGTATCACCATAGATTAAGGTAGCACTTTAGTCTATACTACAAATCCATAGTTATAAAAACATCTTGGTACTGGCTCCAAAATAGACACATAGATAAATGGATAAGGGTTGAAGACCCAGATATAACCCCACACAACTACAGCCCTTTGATCTTTGACAAAGGGGCCTAAAAATCCAACAGCATCTTCAACAAATGGTGCTGGCAAAACTGGCATGTCCATATTCAGAAGATTAAAACTGGACCTATACTTGTCACCATGCACAAAAATTAATTCCAAATGGATGAAGGACCTCCATATAAGGCCAGAGACTATAAAAACTCTAGGTGAAAGGGTAGGGAGTTCCCTTGAGCTTATTGCACTAGTCCAATAGTACCTAAACAGAAATCCAATAGGACAGACACTAGAATCAACACTCAACAAATGGGATCTTATGGAATTAAAGAGCTTCTGTTCAGATAAAGAGATTATCACTCCAGCACAAAGGCAAAACACAGAATGGGAGAAAATCTTCACTAACCTCATATTTGATAGAGCTCTATTATCCAGAGTACACAAAGAACTTAGAAAATTAAACACCAAGGAAACAAATGGCCCGACTAAAAAATGGGCCTGGAACTTGTAAGAAACTTTACCAGGGACGAAATTGAAATGTCTAACAAATATCTTAACAAATGCTCCACATACTTAATTATCAGGAAAATGCAAATCAAAACCTCCCTGAGATATCATCTCACCCTGGCCAGGATGGCAAAAATATACAATACAAACAACACCAAATGCTTGAGAGGATGTGGAGAGAAGTGATCAGTGTGGTGATTTTTTAAAAAGTTAAAGATTGAAATGCCATATGATCCTGCTATACCACTTCTGGGAATAATCCGCCATAAAGAAAAATTCGCCTCATTGGCACAAGCACAACCATGTTCATATCAGCTCTATTTATAATAGCAAAGCCATGAAATCAACCCAAATGCCCTACAACTGATGAGTGGATAAGGAAAATGTGCTATATTTATACAATGGAATACTGATCAGCCATAAAAAAGATGAATCAATGAAATTCGCTAAGAAATGGATGGAATTAGAAAAAATTATATTGAGCGAAGTATTGCAGACATAGAAAATTAAGTGCCATGTGTACTCCCTAATAGGTGGATAGGTACCAAACCCACTTAGTGACATATTCAAAGATGAATCTCTGTAATACCTACAGGAATTCTAGAGATTATAAACAGGAGGGAAAGGGAACGAGGCCCCCCCCCCAGAAATAAGGAGGGAGGGGATCATACTACAGTAGAGAAAATAGCTCACCATCAAGTACTGTAAGTAAGTAGTGAGACATCTGGTTAAGCTCACTCACTTTCTTTCCTGGTCACTTACTACTGAGGGGGTTCAATCTCATCAGTCATGGAGGGCACAGAGTCTGGCAGATAGATGGTAACCATTCTGCAAATGGGAGACTGACCCCCTCTCACTGCAATCTCCTACTCTATTTCATCTACCTTTGAATCTATTCTTATAGTAAGACTCCATTTTAATAGCCTTTTATCTCTGGCTAGGAGGTGACCTCCAATACCAATCAGGATGGAGCCAAGAGGGGTGCAGGAACAGCAAACCTGAAAACATTAGTCAACCATAATTCAGAACATCAGAGACCCTACATTAATCACCTTAACCAGACCAGCCAAATCTCTCTGCATCCTAAAGCTCAGCAAAATTTGTGGAAGAGGGGGAGGTAAGATCGTAAGAGCCTAAAGATGGGGAGGAGCAACAATACGCAAGATACCCGACACAAGTTAGGGCCAAAGTAACCATAATAGGACTTTGCATGACCTGTGTAATGACTGACATATCAATGACCCCCTCAAAGTCTGGCATGGATCACAGGCATAAGACCCTGAGAGGCAAGGGATTAACAGTCACAATAGTGTTCCCATACAAAAGGGGAGAACAAGAAAAGACTCTAGGCGATGCTACTGAGTCCTTACATCTGGTTAGAGTGGAGGACTCAGAGGGAAGTTTGACATTCACACTAAAGGATGCTCCAGGGATTGGGAGAAGAGGGGGCTACTGAGAGAAAGGGAGGGAGGAGGGTGAAAGGAAGGAGAGATGGGAGAAAGAAAGCAAGGGGGACTGGGAAGGAGTGGGAGTGAGAGAGGAGACCGGAGTACCTATTAAGTTTGTAAGATTGGGAAAATAAATAAATAAATAATTAGATAGATAAATAAATAAATAAATAAATAAATAAACATTAAGGCAGGGGAGATTTATCATTATTTATTATATAATTTTATACTAATAATTACTTATATATTTATATAAAATAAAATAAGAAATAAAACAAATACAATAAAAATTATAATTATTTATTATTATTATTATATTTTTATTATTAACTGTGAAGTGAGGCTGAAGCACTGTGGCAGAAGTGCATGGTGCCAGAAAGCAGAGTGAGCAGAAAGGGTTGAAGAGAAGGTGCACCTTTCGAAGTAATGCCCCTATGATCCACGTCCCTCCACAATTACTATCACCTTCCTTAGCACCAATGACTGAAACTCCATGAATGGAACACAATGTCCTCAGAGTTCAGTCAGTTTACCCAAAGATGCCAGTGACACATTTACACATGAGGATCTGGGACGGATCCATGACCTCTAAACCTTAACAGATTCATGGCAGTATTAGGCAGAAGTATTTTCACCATTTTAATTTATTTCTACTGTAAGCTCAGCATTTTGATACTTGATGCCGCTATTAAATGTCAGACATTATACTTCACAGGGACTTCCCCCATAGTGACAAGGTAGGCCTGATGATAATCTCACTTCATTTCAGGGTGACTAAGCTTGAAATGTACTTCTTCCACACCCCAGACTTGCCATTTCTCAGAGCACAGAGTTTAGAAAACTTGTTATTATAAATCTCTCTCAGTCTCCCACATAAGAATCTTCCATTGGGTCATTATCAAAGACACTAGAGACATGTTTTTGAAATGCAACCATCAAGAAAGTTAAAGCCTGCATCTCTGTTTCCTGCCAGGGCAAGATGCTTCCCTAAATGCCATTTTGCAAATGCAATTTTACTCATCTTGACCATACTTCCTGTCTTCCTGATGGGACATGAAATTTTCTGCTTGCTCACTCCTGCATTTAAAATCTCACCCATCCCTCCTTTTAGTTAGAATTTAGATTAATCTCTCTTCTTCATTGCAGTCATTTTGAATAAAGTCTTCCTGCCTGCTTAGCTGATAAAGAACAGTTTTTCTTATATTCCTTTACACTAAGGCATGCTAAGTGGCTAGTAAGCTCTTGCAGTAGCCCAATATGTAGCATTGAGTGGATTGGAGAAACATCAACAAATGATCAAAACCTCAGAGTTATGATTATCATAAGTGTTGTGCAGACAAAAAATTTCAAGAGCTTTAACAGTTCTAGGGATACTTCTTGTCAGGGGAAAGGATGACATTTGGTTCCATTTGATGTTCAACTTGGAGTAGAGTATTAATAAGATGAAAACAATGTATGTGATTTCTAGGTAAAAATAGCAAAGTGCCATTATCAAATAGCCATGACCACAAGACTATGAATTGTTTAAAAGGTAGAGATCACCTAGGGTAGGTTTGTTGATTACTTATCTCATTGGTATAACAAAATGCCTGACAAAAGCTGTTTTAAGATGGGGCTTTTCAGGTGACTGGTCGCATTGTATCTGCAGTCAGGAAGAAAATAGAGATGAATGATATTTTCAGCTCACTTTCTCCTTTTCATAAGCTCCAGGTCCCTAGTTTATGGAATCATGCCATCCAAGTTTAGGGTGGGTCTTCCCATCTCAATTAAACTAGCATTGAAATGGTCTCAGAGACATGCCAAAAGCTCTGTCTCCTAGGTGATTCTAGATTCATCAAGGTAATGAGCAATATTAACCACCACAGAGAAACACCACAGCAATCAGTAACTTTTCCAACTTCATAAGGAGAAAAGAGTCAATGGAGAGAGGAATGTGCAAGTTGAATCTCTCATCTGCCGTTAGACCGAGAAAGTCAGTAAAAAGGAAGAAACCAAGTAGTCCCCATCTTTTCCACTGTGAAAGAAAATGTATTGTTCAAAAATACAGAAAGACAAATCATGAGAAGGCTGTCTAAGAGGACTTGGTATGAGTTTAAAGTGATAAAAAAGTGAACTTTACACACACAGAAACATTTGAAAGTGTGTGGTTGGTTATCTATGTGTGTTTGACATAATGGTTTCCAAGTTTTACCTTGAATTATTGGCAGAGTCAATCTTTTGGTAATTTGTGTAAATTCCAATAAATATGTAAATAATTTTCTCAATCACTTTTACTCATTCAATGATGAAGATTTCAATGCTGTATATACACATCGGCTCCAGACACCAAATGTTGTGGGTTCCACAAGAACTGGAAAATGGCGAGTGCAGTGTAATTGAGGGACTGAGGGAAAGGTGTGGCATGAAAAGACTCTAGTGGAATCAAAGTAACCTGAGAGCAATGCTGGTTGCAGGCAGTTTAGAAGCATCAAAAATAAAAGTAGACAGTAGGCATGTAGAATTCTGCAACACAGGGAACAAATATATTGATATTTTGTGTATATTTGTGTATGTGTGTATAATATGTTATGTATATATAAAATAATAGAATTTGAAAAAAAGTAAAATGGCTCCACTCTTCTGAAGTTGAGAACTTCCATAAATTTTTTAACTGAGTTACTTAGGAAAAGTAATATTGGACCTTAGATTTTAATTTTAGGAAAATTTTCATGGTTTCTAGAAGTAAATCCCTCTTAAATAAATATGAAAATAAGATATGGTATGGCTATTTGGTATGACACTTTACATTGTGTATGTGTGTATGATATGTTATGTATATATAAAATAATAGAATTTGAAAAAAAGTAAAATGGCTCCACTCTTATGAAGTTGAGAATTTCCATAAATTTTTTAACTGAGTTACTTAGGAAAAGTAATATTGGACCTTAGATTTTAATTTTAGGAAAATTTTCATGGTTTCTAGAAGTAAATCCCTCTTAAATAAATATGAAAATAAGATATGGTATGGCTATTTGGTATGACACTTTACATTATACTGTGTTGTGCATTCCAGGATAGAAAAGTCCTTTCTTTTCTTCATTTTGCTCCCAATGAATAGCATATGTTTGTCTAGGGAAAACATTCATTGTTAAAAAACTGAATATTTCAATGATAATTGTAATTATCTACTAATCTTATTTTTCCCAAATTCACATTATAAAGGAAAAAGGAATATACATTATTTGGAAAACAAATAATTCTTCCATATGGCTACTTGTGATCTAAATCAGAAATTGTCCATAGTGGAACACATTGCTTCCTTATGTATTTAAGCTCTTTGCAAGCAATCTAGTCAGTTTTCATCAAGTGATCCAGTATACATTTTCCAAATCTAGACATAAATCCTTTACATCATTTAATAATAAATTGTCTCAGAGAGTAGTATAGTAACTAAAGTAGTAAAAAAGGTCACAAAGGTGTGCAAATATCCAAATAGGTGTAAAAGAATTTTCTATCCAGCAATGATGATTCTGTTAAAACTATGAACAATGTTAAGGACAGACCATGCATGAATAGGAAACATTGAACACTTCAAGGTCCTATTACATTACTGGAGTGTGTTTTGTGATCACTGATGTATAAGTATTGCTAATTGTTACTGCTGTTGCTTATGACTGTTCGATCTTTTAATATGTTCTCATGATACCACAACTGGTAACATTTGAAAGTGCATGTGTATAAAATAGGCAGAGAACAGGTAAAGTGATGCTTTTGTTTGAGGAATAGATGAATGGAGGTGATACATAAGCAGAAATATACTTATCAGACATGAGAAGAATAAACAAGAAAATAGAATGCACATCTGAGTCCCTCTTTCTTCCTGATGTTATATTTCACCAACTATCTTCTCTATAGAGGAGCAAGTCCAAGCCTTTGGAATTAACCAGACAAAGGAAATGAAATACATTTTCTTGGACCTCTTTTCTACTCAGAGGAAAATAGAGATAGTCAAAACCTCTGCAGAGATTGAGTTGGATTTTCCCCAGAATTACCATCAGTCACTGTGTACAACACCACACTTGATTTAAAGAGGCCTTAAATCTAAGCCTCAGTGACTTCTGATCTGACAATGAAGTAATTCTTTTAGTAGAAGCTATATACCAGGAAAGTCCATTCTTTGCTCCAGATCAAAAGATGTTTTAATAAAGCGGAGTGCATATATTCAAGTAGATTTACATAAAAGATGAAATCAAATTTCTTAGGAAGCTTGCCTTCATTATATTGAAAAATTCACATTTATGAAAAAAGAATATTTCTTGAACAAAGGAGCTCCCATCTATAAATACTTTTCATCTGAGAGTTCTTTGCCTTAGTCAAACTAATTTAAATTAACCTCTTGAACACACAAACAAAACCCCATGAAATTTAACACCTCATTGGAAAGGTGAGACAAAGTGACTTGCTGTTCTTCAATTAATGTGTCAAGCACAGTGCTAAGTATCACAGGTACAAAATACATGGGTCATTGCAACTGTCGGGTTCAACAGGAAAAGTTGTTCGTACATTATTTAACTTCAGAAATTCAACAGATTTGGCTTTGCTTTCTTTCAAACTCCCTAATAAATGGATCCTAGTTCCAAGCCCACTTAATGACATATTCAAAGGTAAATCTCAAGGCAAATATTCTTAAAATCTCCACAGATATAATAATGAAAATACCAACTGCTTTATACTGAATGATGGCCAGGTGAGAAATGTACATTGGAAATTCTTACAAAAAATTTAGAGTTGGTTCCCTTATAAACATTAGGGAAATAAGCGGGATTCTAAATAAACATACAGTTTGAGAATATTTAATTGTGCTTCAATATTCCTATCTCTAAAATACTGAGGTCACTTAAAATAAACTATCTACTTATTTATCTATCCATATAGTTTTCTGTATTAATATCAATTTTTATCATCCCTCTATCCATTTATTTTCTCTACATCTATGTGTCCAACTGTCTAGCATTTTTCTATAAAATAAAGCACATAAATATGGTTAATCACTACTGTACTACATCTTAACTTGAACTTACTCTATGTACCAGTTACATGCAGGTATTAACTTGAGAATTGAGAATTGAGCTTTTATCCAAGCTTATGAAGAATTATTTAGGTAAGGAAAACCTGTTTAAGCGTGTAGGAAATTATCTAATTGAAGTGGTAAGGTTCAGCCAGTAATGGGTGGGGCCATTCTCAATGCATATGGATAAGATGAGAGGAGAACTGGTTGATTTTGGCAGATTGGTAATTTAGGATATAACATGGTCCATATTCCTCTGTCTTTGCTGCTAACTCTCCTCTTGTGATAACCAACTATAATCAAGAAGCTTATAATACAAGAACATTGTAAGCATGAAAAATCTTGTTCTTCTAAGTATTTTGGGACATAAATTTATCTCAGAAGAGGAAAGATAAAGAGAAGATTGGTAGAGAGTAAAAAATGTTATGTTTTCATCTTAAAGATCTTTGAGGAGTGGATTATTCACCTTAACTTGAACATTGTTGATATGTCCTGCTCTGCTCTTTTCTTTTTACTATTTTGATTCAAGTCTCATATACCTGAATTCCAGGGATTTTGTAGGGGCACACATCTTCATTGATACTTGGAAAGTATCTAAACTTTTTCAGGAAAGTCACTGAACTTATTGATACAACTGCTTGAATGTTTAAATTTTGAGTACTCTCTGCAGGGTTTTAAGTTGATAGAAATAGTATAATGCAATAAAATAGGAAGTATGGATCAAAAAGAGGGAAGCCATGTCTTATCTCTTCTTGTTTTGTCCTTTACTAAATTTTGCATCTGCAATTGTTTGTGCTGGTTTTAATTTTATTTGCCATTTGCTCTTTGAATGCTGTTATACAATTGTTACACTTAATTATCAGTTCATAATTTCATTAACAAAATTAGCTTTGAGGGGTCGATTTTGATGTTCTAGCAGCATCTACCTCTGTACATATTACCAGGTACCTTAAGTGCCCTGAGACCTTGTTCCAAATTCAATGTTTCAAATATTTATTTTATAAGTATGAGATTTATTAATTAAACATTTGTAAAAATATGTGGAAACTTCTTCAGAATATTAATCTATTTAGACCAAAACTGGTTAGAGAGTTATTTTAATTTTAAATATCCATTTGTTATCATAGTACAGTAGGGACTTTGAAAAGAGATTGTACTAAAATAACAAAAGAATTACTTTTAATGAGAGTCAAAAACACCCAGACTTTGGAATGAACCGAGTGCACTTCTTTCTAAGACTGTGACCTCAGATCATATCCTGCTTATTTCTCAGCAAGATCTAGGTGCTAATACACTCCCCAGAGAGATAATGAGTACATAATAAGGGACCTGTGTGTAAGACATATAGCAATTAATATTTTTATGCTGATGCAATGATCCTATCAATCGCACAGTATGCATTTTAAAATGAAGTCTCCTAAAATAATTTAAATTATCATAGTTTTAAATGTTAATTTGCAAAATACATTTCATGAGATGAGCAGATTCATTCAGAAATGATGTTGAAAGCTATAATTCTTTCTGAAACTAAATAGATTTCCAGACATTCAAATGACATTAAAGACTGTACAAGATGTATGCCTAATATTTAAAATAATATAGATTAAAATATCTCGGTGAATTATACCCACATATGCTTTATTCTCTAGTTACATGTGTATTTATATCTATATAAAACTCATGAAGAAATTCATGTGGTATTATTTTTCAAAAATTACTATGATCTTCAAAATTGTGCATAATAGTTAATGCACTAAAACTTAAAATTTTTATACTGTCAGTTCAATTTTTTGATATGCGAGTGCTTTCCAGAAGTGAAATATAACTGGGATTGATCCATTTGTGATTCTTTATTTTTTAATATTGTTCACTAAAACAAACTTTTGAGCCAGAGGTGGTGTTATAGTCCAGCAATCTTGGCACCTTAGGTCTGGGCTCAGAAAGATGAACAGCTTAAGGTCATTCTCATCTGCAGAGTGAATTCAAGAACAGCTTGTGCCATAAAAAGACCCTGTCTCAAAATTGCTCTAGCAAGAACAATAACGGCAAAGTGAAAGCCAGCAAATGAATAGATTAGCCCTGTGCATGTAAAGGATGCATTGTAAGAAGGTGAGATGGACAGAATTTTTTTTGCTTGAATAGCAAATCATATTCACCATAAAGTAAAAATTTATGCTAATAAAATTTGTAGGTAAAATTATAGCAAATTACTGGACAGTGACATGAACATATATCCTTTAATATATGTCCTGTGAAATAATCACCATATATTAATTCCATTTTGCAGTTTTGATTTGTAAACTCCACTGAATCATGCAAAGAAAAATAGCAGGGCTAGAATTTGAATCATGTTCCTGAATCAGTGGAGGTGCTTCAGTTAACATTCACGCTGCTCAAAACGGCATTTTTGACATATTTTGGAAATAAGTTAAAATAAAATATGCCTTGCAGAAGGCCTGCAGAAGCGATGTGGCTCCAATCTTGGCTAAATTCAAGTTCAGTTATGACGAATAAATGTTATTATCTGATTTGTATTCCAAAGCCTAGCATCAAATCATAACAAAAGATAATCTGAGGAAGATTTTTAAAAATAGAATAGTGAAGAATAAGGAAAAAAGGTGTTGCTTTTCAAGTCTCAATGATCCCTTTAAATTAAGGCACAAATGCATCTGTAACACCATTTATATTACTATAAACTTTAGATCCCATTTTATTGCTTCCTTGGAAAATTATTGTGCTTAAATGTCAAAAAAGACTAGCCCTGCTAATTTACTGTCTTTTTCCAGAAAATGCCAGCCTGTGCATATGAGTTTTTGAGGAGAGCTAAGAAAGAAGTAAAATTTTCTTCCTCTCTCTATTTCTCTCTCTCTCTCTCTCTCTCTCTCTCTCTCTCTCTCTCTCTCTCTCTCTCATTTTACAGGTAAACAGACACTTGTAGAAGATATTTGGTTGATTCTCTCTTTCTCTCTTTGGAGTGTGTGTGTGTGTTTTAAAGACACTTGTAGATGACATTTTGTTGATTCTCTCTCTCTCTCTCTCTCTCTCTCTCTCTCTCTCTCTCTCTCCTCTCTCTTCTCTCTCTCTCCCTTTCTCTCCTAATGTGCTCTCAGTAGAGACCCTGAAACAAAATGAACTTTGAAATCCTTGAGCCTTCTCTGGCAGATCTAGTGTTCATTCAGGGACCTTTCATAGTCCTGCAAAGAGCTAAACCAGGCTGTTCAGGAAAATTAACTTTCACATCATCTCAGTCCTGGCCTTGGCTCTTGTAGGAGTGGTGGTGAAAAGACATGCTTCAGTGAAAACTTAAAATTAATTCATTAGATTCCACTCCAAGCCTGCAAAGTTTGAAAAGCCCAAAAGAACAGGCTCCAGGCAAGCCCCACAGCTTTTGAATAAGGAAGATCTCTGCAGGTCACAGAAGTGAGTCTTCCAGGGCAGCTCTTCATTCATGGCGCCTCCAAAAATAATTATCCTCAAGTGCTTTGTGCATGAGAGCCATAAAACTGTGCACTCTGCAGCATGCTTGCTGCTTTCTCCATTAGTTTTCTGGCATCTCAGCATTTTAATTATACAATCTTTTTTTTTTTATTTATTCAACTGTGCGTATGTGCATGTGTATGTGCATGCATGTGTGTATGTCTGTGTGTGTGTGTGTGTGTGTGTGTGTGTGTGTGTGTGTGTGTGTAGAACCACGGACGAATTCAGGAACCACCATGGACGCCTCCACCTCCTTCTGCCCCGGGATTCACAGGCTCCGCCCTACCAGGACCAGAAACGCAGGCCGCCCCCGCTTCCGCCAGGCGTCTATACGTGGGGTCTAGGATCCGAACTCAGGACCTTCCGCCTGCAAGGCAGAGGCTTAACCCCTGAGCCACCTCTCCAGCCCCTAATTATACAATCTTGATAGCAGTGATTTAAGTTGTGAAATTCATTGATAAAAAATTTCTTGAGTGGGTGAGGATGTTGGGTTAATTTAAAAATAAATTCTATTGTTTGAAAAAGTGTAGCAACAGTATTGTGATGACCTAAGTTGTGATATTATGAAGCAACTAGTTTCTGCAATTCAAATTATTTAATAAAAACATTAGGCAGTCTTTGTGATTTACAACCATGTATCCCAAATCACTCCTTATCACTTGTAGGCATCACATGATTCACAGTAATGTGAGAATGTCAAGAAGCCCCAACTTTCTTTAGGGTTGCAAAAAAGAAAAGCTTACAGTTCAGAATGTGTTTCTTTTTTGTGTAACTCTTCCTTAAGCAAACAAATAACATATATAATTTTCACAAAATTCAAAGCATCCTAAATAACATAATGGAAATAGGGGCTGAGAACATTCCTCAGTTACACCAAACACATGTAAGGATTTAGGTTTGATCATCAACCATGAAAAATGAAAATGCTTATTGCTAAACCTGACTACCTAAGTTCAAACCCCAGGACTATGCAGTAGAAGGAAAGAACCAAGTCCTGTAAGTTGTAGTGTGACCTCCACATGCATGCCATATAACACATGTGTATGCCTATTTCAATACATATGTGTACAAGATAAAACATGAGCAAATTAAAAAGTATTCTGGAATATCCATAGTCTCAGAAGAAAATATCACTGAGAATATACTTTGGTGTGTTCATTCATATACTAGTCTCCCAGATATATCAGGCTTTGTGTGTGTATGTGTGTGTGTGTGTGTGTGTGTGTGTGTGTGTGTGTAGTGTCATTGTTAAGGAATTGGACCATCTATATTTAGTCATACCTTGCTCTCTGAGGAAATTAACAAAGATCATTTTCTCCTAATATCTACAACACAGAAAATTTTCAAAACATCTTGCAAAGTTTAACAAAAATCTTAACATGACCTAAAATAATATTCTAGTGCATATTTACTAGATGTAGTTATGCAGAGTAAAGATCCAAGGAAAGGTTGCTTTTTTATATAAATCTTTATTTTTATTTATTCATTCATTCGGTGTGTGTGTGTGTGTGTGTGTGTGCGCATGTGTATGTGTATGTATATGTGTGTGTATCAGAGGGCACATGTGTCCTGTGGAGGACCAAGTTTGACTTCAGGAATCATCCTGCATTGCTTCTATCTCCTTCTTGCTTTGCTTTGAGATTTCCTAAGCTCTGCCCACCAGAACCTGAAGTGCAGGTTACCACCATTTCTGCCGGGCGTTTTAACAGGGGACCTGGGATCTGAACTCAAGACCTTCTGCTTATGAGACAGAGTCTTAACCTCTGAGCCATCTCTCCAGGCCAAGAGGTTTGTTTTTGCACTACTGAGTTTTTAATGTGAGATTAGTTGTTAACTTATACACAATGTTCTTCAGCAGACCAAACCATTATTAGAAATTACCTCAGCAGTCTCTGAAAATGTCTTTGCTATCTATAATCTTGGAATACTGCATATGTGATACCATCCTGCGATAACCTGTTCTTTCCTATGCATTTGCTTCACTATCTTTTTCTGTTGTATAAAGTGTCTTGTCACAGTGATGCCTATGTGACTGCTCATACTTGTAACTTTAGTTCTCTTCTCTAAAGCTCCTGTCAATCACCGGGATACAAGACACAGAATATGTCTGTATTAGTTTTAAGGATTGGAAATAAGTCTTTTTACTCAAAGTTCAGCTTTACTTTTTCCAAAAAATATATTCATGACACTACCAATTGAAGTCTATATCTATTATCCTATTGAGCATCTTCCCTGTATAAGTAAGTTTATAATGGATTAAAAATCTATATTTTATCATCATGGATATTATCTTTCAATTGAATTAAGTATAAGAACATACATAAATACAGAAGAACTCTGTCAAGCTAAGTGTATAGTCATGCACTCATCAATTCGTTTAGCTTTTGTTGGCTATTTCAGGTGTGAAAGTATTGCTTAATCAATTGTGCCAGACATGGTTGTTTCTGCTCTTGTCTTCATGATCCTTTATTTAAACTCACAGAGCAAACTCTGTTCTGAGAGTCATCATGAATATATTTCCTAACTTTCTTAAAGTGGAGAAGTTGTTTTTCTCAAATATACATTCTCCTAATTTATCAGAAATTTTCACTTTGTGTAGTCTATTCCTCACTTTGTTTTTCTGTTTACTTCATTTTAAATTCAGAAAGGAGACATGAAGATGGATACACAGGAGTCCAATCCTTTTGAAAACATATGGATGAGGGAACACATGCTCTTTTGCTGTCAGAGGAAATAAATCAATTACCCTAATTCACCAATGACATCTTGAAGTCACAGAACCAGTCTTAGAAGGCTTGCATCTAAGCTTCTTTGTAATGTGGTTAAAAAATAAAAATCATCTTTTTACTTGGAAATCACTTTAAGACTCAGCTATGCATACTTAGCTGGTCGTGCTGTAGAAGTGAAGCATAACATAGACAACTATCACTGAACTTTGAACGCATAGTTTGGATTGAATGGGTATTTAGTTATTGTACAGTTGTTTTGGTGAACTCTTAAACTCTCACACAGAGTTCCAGAGACATGAATATAAATTTTTAAAGAGTCTGAACATTGAATTTACTGACCAGGCATTGAGAAGATAAACACTCACAAGATAATCCTTGAATTAGTATCTTAAATCTCAGGAAATTCAATCAGAGATGGCTGAAGATGAATATTATTTTACAATCCAACCTAAAACACTGTACCATCCCAAGGAATGCTTCTTGGAGGAGACTCGCAGGTTGGGAATAAGGTGATAAGGGAACATCTTGACATTTGGGGAGGTGAAAAAACTTCAAAGGAAAGAGAGCATGGAAGAAACAGATACAGACACATATTGCAGACAGGAAGGGCGACAGGATGAAGACAGACAACACCTTATTAGAAAGGGCCTTGGGACTGAGTTTGCACTTCCAATTTTCCCTTGAATGTGACAGCTTATTTTTGCAGTACTCATAACCAGGAAGTTTTGCAATTATAGTGTTATGTGGGTTAAAGATATTGCAATTGTAGTGCTATGTGGGTTAAAGGTAGAAACATGCGGAGCTTTGGAAGGGAAGACCACAGTAAAACTTCACACAGGATGCATTGATGAGAGTGCCACCAAGATACATCAAGCAAGACAGAACCACAAAATAAAGCAGATGATGACAATAATATTGTTTCAGTTGTTTTTATCTATGAGAGATCATTGGCTAAAGGCTGGAAGGATTTCAGAAACTAAAAGGAAATCAGTCAGTGCTACATTTACAGAATACTTAAATTTGATCAGATGTAGTCACAGTAAGATGATTCCCAAGGGAAAGCACATACACAAAAATTCAAGATTATGGGATGACTTCTTGAAGTAAGGTTTTACAAGAAATCACCTCTTGCTTTGCATTTACATAGTAGTCATTTAGCAACAAGATTTCCTTTCATAGGCTCAAAGATAAACTTCAGTGCATTGACACAGTGGGATATCATGTGATAATAAAACGAAATGAACTATTGAGACACAGAATAATCACAGAGGAGACCTATAACATGGCTCAGCTTTCAAACTGAGGAGACCTGAGTTGTATTTCTACAAGTCAACATGTTAGAAGGAGAGAACTGAATTCTGAAAGCTGTCTTATGACCTCTTCCAGAGCATCATGACATGTATTCTCTCTCTGTCTCCCCTCTCTCCTTCTTTAATCTCTTTCATAAATACTTATATTTTTTAAAATAAAACAAGAATCCCTGAAGAAACAAGCGCATATTGCACAGGTATGATCTTCCAGAAAAGTAAATCTGAAGAGGCAGCATTAAGACCAGTACTTACCAGGAATTCAGGGGAAGGTGAGGATGTTCCTGGCCATGGAACTCCTCTCCATGATGTTCAGAGAAGATAGGTGGCATCCAGTGTGTTTTAAGCACCAGGAACTGTACAGCACAATGAGGGAACCATAAGAAAAATTGTGCCTTAGTAACCACGAATGATCACCAATCATGATATTCTTGCACCATGACAGTGTAAACTGTTAGCTTCAGGGGACATGAAGGAAATTTGGACTTGCCATACAATTTTTCTACAACTGAAATTGCCCTTAAAATAGCTCTAAAAAAATCTCCTCCAAATCTTAGGGACATTTTATTTCAGGCAAGAATGCTTTTGATCATTGGCTTCTTGGCATTCAAACTGTCCTCCAACCAAGGCTCTGGTATGTTACCACTTTTCCTTTTTCCTTAAAGATAAAGAGAAACTCCCCTAGGTTTCCTCATGTATTTGGTATAATAGATCTCATCAGGTCAGTGATACTTCTACAAGGCTACTGATTGATAAATTTCTGTATGACATTTGGGATTTTCCCTCTGTTGTATGAATGTGTTGGTTTTTGCCGAGTTATAATTTGAGCCTCTCCCCTAGGTACCCTGGAGTTCTATTGTGGAAATCCTCTAAGCTTTCACTACTCCTATCATACAGAGGCGCTAGATGTTACCATGGCACCAGCTGCCATTCAACTCCAAAGACTAGGGAAACTGACCCGTAGGGAAGATGACATTTCCTTTCTAAAGAGCTTTCTCTGATAAGTATCACGTGAACTATTGTCTTGATCGCCTCTGACAGTAGACCTCTGCTAGTAATTTTCAAGATTCCCAAGTGATTTCAGACATAAGTATTTGCTTCAGAGACAGTTACTAGAATTCTGATTCTGTGCCTATAGCTTGATGCCACTAATAATCATACATAAAAATTCCCTCTAAGTCATCGATTTAAATGATGGCATTGTACATCTAAATTAATGTGTCTTTCTTGACATGACTGATCAAAGTCAGATTCCTGGCAGACAAAATTTTCTTCTGCCAAATTGTTGTTGACAAATGAAGTGCTGACCAGCTAGATCAAATCATCTATCTGTTAGGCATAATTATAATTGTCTTGGTTACATGAAACATACTGAAGATGAGGAAATCATTTGTTCGACAGGAGACTTATCAGCCAGTTTTCATAGGTTCTTCATAGATCAGAATAGCTCTCAGACTATGAGCAAGAAGTTTGATTCTGTAATAAAAAGTGAATACAAAGAATCGCAAGTGTCCAGAGTACATAGACTAAGTGACTATGCAATGCTTGGTCTTACATAGGACATCTAAATCATGCCCCAATTCCAAAGCTTAGAGAACATCACAGAAGAGAGTGCCCTCAGAAATATAAGGTTCAGAGAGTTGGCAGAGGAGGTGCCAGATAGTATCTTCTGGACATGACAGGGCTGCTACACCCATTAATTCATTGCAGCTGTGTTTCTTTGTAAGACAGATCTGCACAAAATTAGACTTGTCAACAATCATGGAAGGGGAAAGATGTTAAGAGATGTCACACCTCTCTGAGTGTCTACTGAGGATTAATGCAGAATGAGAAAGGGCAGCTGCTTTCCTCAAAGGTACAGCTGCTGAAGCATCATTCATGCCAAAGCTAGTGCTCAAGCACTAGCATCCAGATGAAGCTCAGAGGGCCACGTGTGAAAAGAAAGGTAAGATAGCAGGGGACCGGCTGGGAAGAATGCTGGGATGGAGTAGAGGAGAGGGTGGGATTGGGAAATAAAGAGAGAAAAATGACATAAATTTATTGCACTCTTATATGGAACTGAAATTGAATACAATTTTAAGAAATCAAAATGATAAACAATTGCTTAGCAGAAGTAGAGTGTGCCTCACACATTGATTCTTGGTCTTCTATCTCAGCCTCCAGCATCCATGACTCCTTGAGGAGGGAAGTGAGGGCTTGTTTCTTTCCCAATGTTAGATGCTATTTCTCACCATTCCACTTAGTCATCAGTGTCTTGGCTTCTCTCTGTTGCCATCTCTCTCTATCACACTCACCTGGAAACTACTGACTGCAGTTGATTTTCTGCTCAATCTTTATTCAGCTTATTGAGGATAGACACAATACTATACTGACTGGTATGGTCATGGACAGTTGCCATTCATAAATCTGCTCTTACATTGCCTACATATCCACATTTAATATTTCTGACTATTTTATACATTTTGTTCTCTTTTTGTAGTACAGTGTCTCTCATATAAGGAACTAATTAGTAAATTTCCACAAATACTTAAGGGATTTTCCACATGGATAGAAAGATCTAATCAGTTAACAGTTGTTTCAAAACTACAACATGCTATTGACATAAACTGTATTTTTCAGGCCAATCTTTCCCTATACCGTCTTTGGAAAGGAGAATATAACTTTTCTTTATCAAAATCTGCACTTAGTCTCCATTCCAAGAGGTAGATTGGAGTTTGAGAGTGTTTGGGGAAGGTGTGAGGGGGTCTAGTTGATGCGAAAGTGGAGAAAGGAGCAACAATGGGGTTGTCCATTAGCTTCTATCTTGCTTCTCTCTATCTTTTTTTAACAAACCCTCCTTCACCTTCTCTACAAACAAGGTTCGATGAAGCAGAAGAATGAAGTAAGTGTTGCTGTGGCCTTATGTTTAATATTTTTGAGGGACATTGACTGTACTATTTTGAAATGACTGCTGCTTTTAGGCAATAGTTCTTATTTTTCTCTTTGGTTTGTATAAATGTCATATAAATTTAAGAATAAATGTAACGTGTCAAAAGAAATTTTAAACAATGATTTTGGAACAAATTTATGTATATGAAGCAATCAGCCTAAGAACTAGGACTCTGTAATATATTTGAGGCTCAATTTTATCCTTCCCTTACTATATCATTTATGTGTACACACACATACACATACTTCCACTCACACACACATAAATGCTTTGCAGGAAGTCATTGCCTTGAAATGACAAACTTTTTTTGTTTCCTTATACTATTGCTAATATTCATAGATTCTCAAAATATGAAGGATAGTCAGTATCTTAGTTGCCTATCACTGTTGCTGTGGGTAATACTTACACAGAACAATTTAGAGGAACAAAGGGGATTTTATTATTGCTTATGACTGTAGGCTACGATTCATCATCATATTGGCAAAAGAGTTCATACCATCATGAGCAGTCAAGGGGCATGGTTCTAGCTCTCCAGTCTGCCAAAAACAACTAGTTCTCTTTCTATTTTATCTGCTTATCCAGGGAATGCTCCCAGACACTGTGGGCTGGATCTTCCAATATCACTTTGATTATATTAATACTAGCCTTGCTCAGAGGTTTGGCTCGACTAAATAACTCTTCATGAAATGCACCTAAAGGCTTAATTGATAGTCACCAAGTTAATATCTAGTAACTGCCAACAGTTACTATTCTTAAAAAGCAGACAGTATTAAAATCATCATGTACTGCATATTTTGGGGTGGTTGTGTCCTGCAACCAGGGACTTTCTATTCATTTTCTGTAATCATCTTCCCTTTATGACCTCTGTTTCCCATGGTCACTGGATAGATCTCCTGATTCCTATTAAAATTCAAGATTGGAGCCACCGGAAGTCACTACATGCAGTTGTCAAAGAGTCCCTATGTATCTGCTTCTGAGGATATTTCCTAGTCATTTCCGGAGGTCAAGAATTTTCCCTATTTTCCTCCATATTAAATATTTAAGCTGTTCTTTTGGTGCAAAAATTTAGTGTTCTCCATTTGCTTGTACTCATGTATGACAGATAAAAACCACCCTGTTGCTTTCTTTAGTTGTAAGTCCACACTGACACTGAACTGTGTGAGTCTGGTCTTTATAAGTTTGCATATTATCAGAGATTAAGGTAGGGTTTTACATTACCAAGTAATGACAAGAGATTGTATGTCCATGGAGTTTAGTGAACTTGAAAGCTGGGCAAAGACAAATGAGCCCCTCTCCTATAATGCATGACAATGACTACTCACCTGAGGCTTACCATGTGTGCTTTGAAGCATAATATGAGAATTAATTTATTAAACCCTCATAGTGAACTTATATGGCACACTCAAATGTTATCACATTTTTGTTATAATGTTAATTCTTTGACAGTATCATACATGCAATACAATGAATTCAAGTCATTGTTATCCCATTTTACCTGTACCCCTCCTTGTCAACTTTTCCACCAAAATTCTTTTTGTTCCCAATCAGTTCCTCCTCCTTTCATGCATTCTTATGCTCAGGTGTGTGACTTGCTGCATTTGATAGTGCTGACATGCACTTTTAGCTCTTGAAACTGAGGCTGAGAGACTCAGAAATATTCTCGGGTGATACTGGCAAAGCTGAAGCGGATGCAATCTGAAAAGAGAAACAGATGGAGCATGACTGTTCAAAAAGGTCTCATAGGAAAGGCAAACAACTAGAAAAAAAGACTAAGACCCTGGCAATAACAGTTCTTGGAAACTCCTTGTGAGGATGAAATATGAAAGCTATTTTCCCCTAATTTAGTGCTTGTAAGTATGGAGATGCATGTGGCCATTCTCAATGTTCTCAAGTTACTTTGGTTTTACAGAATCAACCAGATTAGAAAAGTTAAGAATTCCAGAGTTCAAGGGTGGCTTGGCACCCTGGGGTATAATAAATACAAACAAATGCTGCTTAGAGGCATTGGGGGGGGGGAATGAAATAACCTGAGGCCAATACAAGTTTGTCTGTCTGGATGATAGTCGAGGCAGAGATATTTTCTAAATGGACAGATTTAACTTGTGCACTGAATGCAATCAGTGGAGACACATGAGCATATATCTAAAGAGGAAAACACATGTACACATCAAAATAGTCACCAGAAGCTGTATCAAGTATAATCACTAATGTACCAGGTACTCAGAAATGGTGCTTAGAACAGCAGGAGAAAGGAATTCAACAGAGTGGTGTCCAGACAATAAGGCAGAACGTGACAATGGAACTATCAAGAAGAGAACAAGGGTGAAAGTATATATGTGTATATGTATATACATATGTGCATACATATGTACATATACATATTCTCTCTCTGTCTCTCTCTATATGCATAGTATATATACATACATACATATATAATACATATATATGTAGCTTCTCAAATAGGATTGACAGTTCATAGAGTAACAAGTGAGTATAAAGATTGTGGTTTAGTGGTAACATCTGCTAAGCTTAAAAGTATCAAGGGGACAAGAAGTCAGGTGGATCATTAGTGAGCTTAATCTGTCATTAGATCCAGCGTTGCTCCATGGCCTCTGTCCCGAACTCATCATTAAAAGAGCCACCTTGCAGCCAGGAAAAGATAGCTTATTTTCATCCTGGTCCCACCCATTTCTTTGCTCTGTATTTGCTCACTTGTTCTTGGAAAGAAATCTAGTGATGACACCTGGAGTGGATATAATTATTTTTTTTGTCTTTGACCTAGACTTCGGCTAAAGACATTATTTAAAATGAAAATGCTGAAAAGTATAATTAAATATTTTAGCTTGCCAAATAAAATCATGATAATAAATTCAATTGCTATTGAATATGCCAAATACTTTAGAACAAACTGACTTAAATGATGTTATTTATAGCATACATTTTCTGTTATAATAAAGTATATGAAAAACAATGAAACAGGAGATTATAGAATAATATACAAAAGATTTATATAGTTAAAAAGGGGGGCAGCAAGATTATAAAAGTCGGGGCTGGAAAAGTGACTCAAGGGTTAAGCCTCTGCTTTGCAGGTGGAAGGTCCTGAGTTGGGATCCTAGACCCCACGTATAGATGCCGGGCAGAAACAGGGACGGCCTGTGTTTCAGGTCCTGGTAGGGCGGAGCCTGTGAATCCTCGGGCAGAGTAAACAGGAAGGAGGTGGAGGTGGTCCATGGTGGTTCCCGAATTTGCCTGTGGTTCTACACACACACACACACACACACACACACACACACACACACGCACACACTCACACACATGCACGTGCGTTCATGCACACACCCACCCACAATGAAAAAATAAATAAGTTTAAAAAAAAAGATTGTAAAAGTCTAAAGATGGGGAGAACCAACAATATGTAAGATACTCTATACAAGTCAGGACTACAGCAGCCAGGATACAGCTACAATGTGATTGGACCTTGCCTGACCTGCACAATGACTGACATGTCAATAACCCCACAAAGTCTAGTATGGATCACAGGGAAGAAGGCTTCAGGCTGTAGGATCCTTAGAGACAAGGAATTAAACAGTATAATAGAGTTCCCATACTAGCAGGCAGTCCAAGAGGGGGCCCCAAGCTATGCCACTGATTCATGAACCCTCACTAGTATAGACTACTCAGAGGGGAATTCAGTGCCCATATAAACAGATGCTTTGGAGGATGGGAGAAAGAAAGCATGAAACACCAAGAGTGGGAGAGAGAAAAAAAAGGGGTAGGAGTAGAGGAGGAAGGGGAGGACCGTAGAATGGGGGACAAAGGGAAGAGGGAAGAGGAAGGAGAAGGGAGGTACCTACTAAGCTTGTATAACTAGACAAAAAGTGTAATAAATATTTTTAAAAAGATTTTTGTAGTTACAGTCCCTTAAGGATGAAGAAAGGGAAAATCAAGTTAAAGTTATCAAAAGCTTAAAATAGTGTTGGATGAAGCCAATGGATGCTTAGCATGAAGTGGAAGCTCAGCATTATTATGAGTCTATACAAACCAGCCCTCACTAGTATGTCTGTACCTGTGAGTGTTTTCATGAATAATAAGTTACATACAGATAACATAGTAAAGATTTATAGTAAAATTTTAGAGCTGCAGATGTGATCTAAACTCCATGACTTTCATTTGGAGAGCGATACAACCCAGAAAGCTTAAATAATATGCCTAAAACAAGATGATTTAGAAATATAAAAATGGCAAATTGGGACAAAACAGTAGAAATTTCTAGGAAGAAATGAATAAAAACTAAAGAGCTCTATTAGTGGGTTATTGTGCTTCTTGAGGGGAAAAGATCATTGTTAAGGACTGCTTAATCTGTTTGGATTTCTGCTTCTTGTTTATTAAGGAGCCATAAGAGAGCTTTGCGACAGAAGGAGGAGGAGAGGCGACTTGGCTGATGATGTTAGGGATTATGTTGGGGTTCAGGGTGGAAGGTTTACCTGAGAATGTGAGGAACATATGTTGTCTGTGGTACTTTCTTGAACATTTAGACTTTGATCCGTAGGAACTGCTTGCAGCAAATTCATAGCATTAGTAGTTTCTTCTTTAAGTCCTCAGTATTTTTATATCCTTCTATTGTAATGCAAGTCCAGACTTCAAGGACTTCTCTTTCTCTTCCCCTTCTCTCTCTAACACATACATACATATTACTTCTGTCACTGGGTCAAATTTGCATATAGACAACAAAATATTCTATTTTGTGTAAGTAAAAGGCAGCTAGCTCTCTATTTCATCTTCTGATTAGCTATTATGGCCTAAAATTTTGAAAAATTAAAAAAATGAAAAACAGGTCAGATTTTTAATAAAATATTTTAAATATTTTGTTTAAAATGTATAAAATATTTAAAATATTCTTAACAAAGAAGCATTTTGGGGTCAGTTCTTTAGGTTTGCATAAGAATCAGTTACCAAACAGTTAATAATTAGGCAAATTTTAATGTACCAAGTAGGAAACTGTTGGAGACATTTATGGCAAGTGTCAAAGATTCTGCTAAGCTAGACATGATTTAATAGACAGTCAATAAATTCATCAGTTCTGAGGAGCACTTTTCACACAGTTCATGAACATAACTGGACACAAGAAATGTAATTTCCTGATTTAAGCAGAACTTACTGGAAGAATAATCTTTCAATAATTTATATTGTCATAGCTTGAGTATGAATTGTCCCCCAAGTTCATGTGTTTCAGCAACTGGTCTCCAACTGGTGGCAATGTTTGGGAAGGTTTTGGAAACTTAAAGAGATAGAGCCTTGATGGAGGATGTGGTATAGACCTTGAGGTTTGACAACCATGGTGCTTCTTATTTGTAATGGTTACTCTTTACTATTGCTGTGAGAGAGCACCCAAAGTCAAACAACTTGTGGGAGAAAGGAAGATCTATTCAACTTACAGTTCCAGAGGAAAAGTAGATACAGTTTTTCTTGGCGGAGATAGCATGGCTGGCTGAGGCTGGCAGGACAGGCTAAGTCACAGCAGACTTCCACATGGCTTGAGCATTCCTGGAATGTCTCTCCTCCTATATTCTGTGATCCCTTTTATGTGGTCCATTATTGGGAGGTTCTGATGCGATCTATGGAGGTTCCCATGGGATTTAGGGCGTGTATAATTCCTTCTGGTGGTCTCAGTTGATGCTTCCAGCTGTGGTCTCAGCTGATGTTAGTTAATACCAGGTGTGTCTAGTTGATACCCAGGCTTAACTATCACACTGTATGCTAATGGATATTGTAATGTGAACTAGCCTCCTGCTTCTGCTGCCTTGTCTAGGATGTGCACTTCTCAACATGACGGACTGTAAAACCAATAATAAGTTTTACCAATGTGGAAATGGAAAATAACCAAGTGTGAAAATGAAGAATTCAATAGTAAAGACGATGTAGAGACACGTAAGTAAGAAGTTCAGGAAAATATGAGAAGAAATGGTTGCCTCTAGCAGAGCATGAAAAAGGGATGAGGAAGCAGTGGCCATGTTTGGGAGACTGCCCTCTTGCCTTTTACACTCAGGACAACATAACACAGCAAAGACATATGCTGCTCACAGAAGCTGTATCTTTTTCACATGGGGTTTAGAGCACTTCATTAGAAATACTTAACTTGGTTAATTCCTTAAGGTTGTAAAATTCTGGCTGAAAAAATTGTGGAAGGTATAGTATTTGTGCTTTCAAGACGTAGGACATCTTATATTCTTCTGAAGATGATTTTGCAATAAATAAGCAACCAAGAACTGATTTATTTTGATACTCTATGCTCTAGACTGAACGATGTCCCCCTGAACAGCAGATATATCTAAATATACCTAACTCTCATTTTGACTATATTTGGAGGTAGAGTCATTGTAATTAAGGCGAGTTGAGGCCATTAAGATGAGCCTCCAGCTGTTGGAAGCAAGTAATTTCTCTTTGTTTCTCTCTGCCTTGTGAAGGCCTAGCAAGAAGGCATCTGTCTAAAAGTCAGGAAGAGTGTTAATGAGCAACTCAATTGCTGCAACTTTGATCTTGGATGTCTAGTGCCTTAAGCTGAGAGAAAATAAATACGAGGAATCTGCTCCTGGAATTTTATTACAGCATCCTGCACAGACTATGGAAGCATGCATATAGTAGAGGAGACTTTTTTTAGTTGCTCATTGTTTATTACTTTCTCTTTAAGTTTGTTTTACTTTTGGTATTTTATTATTATTATTATTTTATATTTCATATATGAAATATAAAATACTATTTATACTATTTATACTATTTTGATACCTTAATCCCCAATCCCATCTTCCCTGCTCTTCCCATTACAATACTTCTTCTCCCCTTCAATACTCCCTCCTATTTTCTAGTCTTTTTCCATGTATGGCTCACTGGGTTTCATCTGGTTTGCCTTTGATGTAATGTGCCTGAGTACTTGGCAAAGCATGAATCTTATATCAGTGGGGGTACCCTTAAGGAAAGCATCTTGCATTTTCTCCCCGTCAGCATTAACATTCATTAGTATTTCAGAGAGGTATGGAGTCTCTTGAAATCTTTCCCTCTTCATAATGAAATGCTGATGGACATTTCCAGTGCAACAAATTCACAGATATAATAGTCTGGCCATGTCCAGAAGATATTGTTTGGCCAAATTCCTGCCCCACTTATGGATCTTGCAATCTTAACTCTTTCTATATTCCTGAGCATTGGAGTAGAAGTGAAAATGAATTAGATGTCCTATTGAGGAAAAAACGATTCAAAGTCACTTATTTTCTACATTTTATCCAGTTGTGATTTTCTTTGACCTTCCATTGAAGAAGGAAGCTTCTATATTGAATACAGGGTACTCTTCCAATCTATGGATATACTCTCTGTTCAATCATTAAATATGCACATCAACTTTGCCTTCCATATCCTTGATAATGAGGTTGTAAAACGAAAGATCACTGGATTTTAGTCCTGTAAGAATGTAAATCCTGTTAGCAGAGAAGTGGCAGACAAAAATGATATTGGTGATAAATGTTTTCTATTCAGTTTCATTCATTCACTTGTTCCTCCCACCTTTATAATGTAATCTTTATATAAGAGTCAGAAAACCCTCTGCCCTCAAGAAACATGAGTGATGGGGCTGGAGAGGTGGCTCAGAGGTTAAGCCTCTGCCTTACAGGCAGAAGGTCCTGAGTTCGGATCCTAGACCCCACGTATAGATGCTGGGCAGAAACAGGAGCAGCCAGCCTTTTTGGCCCTTGTAGGGCGGAGGCTGTGAATCCCGGGACAGAGCAAACAAGGAGAAGGTGGAGGCGGTCCATGGTGGTTCCCGAATTCGTCTGTGGTTCTACACACACATACATGGCATACACACACACACACACATGCGCACACATGCATGCAAGCACGATTGAATGAATAAATAAATAAATTAATAAATAAATAAAAGAAACGAGTGATAATAAAGAAATACGGATAACAAGCAAAATTGTTTAATAATACAATAATGATTCAGAATAAAGCATTATAGTAGGGAAGGAAGTTTTTAAGTACTGTCAAGGATAGGAGTTGGTGTGTGTGAATGAGTCTGGTGATACTTCTGTTAAGAAGTTGAATATAGTCTTAAAAGAATTGAAAAAGACAGTCTTATCATTTTGGGAGTTGAAAGATTGCATATTTTGATTTATGACTGGCTATACATTTTGCCTTCCTCTATGTGAAAGTTTTAAGGATACTTTATTTCTCTTTTCTGGCTGATATTGTTACTACTTTTACTAATATAGGATGCTAGAAATGACACCCAATTATTGGAGCCCATGCCATCAGTAATTATGTATCTCTCACATAGGATGCCTCCACAAGGGAACTAGAAGATATGCAAGATATCTGACTACTCTCAGACCACATTCTAGAGAGAGTGTGTGTCTGTGTTCTGTTTAACGGCTTCACTGTTTAACAGCTTACACAGAGATGTCAGGTGTGGACTGCTTACTCAAGTCTATCTTGATTTAGAAAATTAGTAACACAGCCAAAGGTTTCATCCAAATGAGATCTGGAGCAATTCATTGCAATAGCACCTGGAACAAGTGTAGAATATGCTATACATGATAAATAGAATGCAGCATAAATAAACATAAGTGATTCATGATGACTAACCAAGATGATTCGAGGAGGAGAGGCATGTGTGTGCCCGTGTATGTGTGACCTGTGTATGTGTGTGACATGTGTATGCATGTTTTATTTGGCATATATATATATATATATATATATATATATATATATATACATACACATGTAGTTATATTGTCTAGTGCACTTTTTGTAAGGTACAAGATGCAAAAGAATGTTTTAAAATGTAACCTGATCTTCAAATACCTGTGAAAAGAAAGACTACAGGTCCTAGGATGGAACAAACTTCTTACTGTTATCTATAATCACATGATGGCAAAGACCATCACTTATCAATATGCCCTTGGATTAGAGAAGCACCCATGACTTAACAAAGAAGTATCTCCATGTAATGGAAGATGAACATTGCTGGGAACTACAACTGGCCGAAGTGAAAAGTAAAGAAAGCTCTGATCAGCTTGACCCTATACAAGACAACTAAACCACCCTGACACATTTTATGGCTCATGGAACCTTGTAGATGACAGGATGGCAAGGATGCAAGTGACTAAGGATGGAAAGAAGTACTGCCTGATGGTAGCCTCTGTCCATATCAGGGCTACCATATCTAAGAACACAATGCAGTAATGTCTACTGTCATCAGCCTATAATTATCTCACAAGATAGGGAGGATTCCAAGAGATATGGCTGTATTCTGAGAGAGTTTTGGGACTGGTGTCACATACAAGAGGAGGAGTTTCTTTACTTAACATTTGAGGCACTGGTGAGCTATTCAATGGACACTCATTAATACAGGTATCCTAGATGAGGCCTGATACATCACATATGCAAAGGAACATGGGACTAGGAAGAAGCTGGGCTGGAAAGGAAAATCTGTGGGTTGGGATGGAAGTGCGGAAGGTATGGGGTTCAGGGGATGGAAACAGCATTTGTACATGAAAGCTTCAAAGAATAAAATAGAAGAGAAAGAAATGTAAAAAAGTAACCATTTTGCAAATGGGTGATTGACCCCTCCCATTGCCAAATGCCATATGACCCTGTGATTCCACTTTTGGGTATAAGTATTACATCTACCCTTGAATGTGCTCTTATAATAAGACTCCAGTTAAACAGCTTTCTCTCTCTGGCCAGGGGGTGACATACAGTGCCCATCAGGATGGAGTGAAGGGCATTGCAGCAGCAACAAAACTGCAAATGAAAATCAACAAACCACTATCCAGAACTTCAGAGACTCTATATCAACCACCTAGAACTAGGCCAGACTAATCTCTCCCCATCCTGAAGCTCAGGGACATTTGTGGAAGAGGGGGCAGTAAGAGTGTAAGAGCAAAAGGATGGGAGGAGCAATGATATGCAAGATACTCCACACACTTAGGGCCGAAGCAATCATAATTGGACATTGCATGCCCGGCGCAATGTCCAACATACTATTGACCTCACAAAGTCTAGCATCTGCTAAAGGCACCAAGATCCTTGGAGGCAAGGGATTGACAGCCACAGTAGTGTTCCTATGCTTAAGGGGAACACAGGAAAGGGTTCAGGGAAATACCACTGGGTCCTTGTATGTCATCGGAGAGGAGGGCCCAGAGGAGAGTCAGGCATGCACAAGAAAGGACTCTGGGAATTGGGGCGGGAGGCACGGGGGAATGGGGCAGCAGGGGTGAGGGGAGGGAGAGCAGGGTGTTCGGGGGGAGGAGGAGGGAGGGAGGGAACTGGTGTACCTATTAAGTTTGTATGAGCTGAAATAATAAGAAAAATGTAATAAAAAATAAAACTACCTTTATGCATCTGAAAAAATAAATAAAAAAAAGAAATGTAACTTGATCTGATATTTTTAAAAGACAATTCTGTCTGCTGTGTGAATAGAAGAAGGTGGGCCCAGGTATGGTAGTGCTTGTATGTAATTCCAGGGCTTGGAAAGCTGAGGCAAGAGGATCATGAGTTCAGGCCAAGTGAGCTATCTCTATAGCTCCAAGTGAGCTATCTCTATTGCTCCACGCTGTGTAGGTTATGTAACAGAACCCAAAAGAATGAAAGGAGGAATGTGGGAAACTAGTGAACTCTTACAATAATATGGGGAAAGATGGTGGTGACAATGGTACAAACATTAATACACAACAAAGACAGAACAGATATGATGCAACATTGCCTAGACATAAGGGGTGAGAAAAAGAGAAGTTCAGTTTCCCTCTGGGTTTTTTTCTAAGCAAAAGAAAGAAATTTTCAGCTTTCTCAATGGGAAATATGAGCTGAGTAGCAGGTTCATAGGAGGGAAGACAAGGATAAGGTACTGTTAAACTTAAGATTCATGCTGTATATGAAGTATAGGCTTTGCTTCAAGATGTGGATACCCGGCCTGTAACTCAGTTGCACCTGACGCTGTTAGTATGCATTAGTTAAATCATGTGTATCTATTTATATTGTATTTTAAGCTAAGAGGCTGAGTTTACTAAGACTATAGGTCAAGAAACTATAGGACTATAGGAAAGAGATATGATATTTGAATCTTAAGACAATAAATACAAAGGAGTTGGAGAGACAGGAGAAACCAGCACATTTGCTTTGAAGAAAAAAGGTTTTCGTTCCAGGAGCCAAGTGAAGGTAAGCATAGGAGGTAAGCATAAGTGGGTGATTGGCTGCTCATAAAGAAATCTTAGGACTTAGAGCTGATCATTGCATATATATGATCATGGGGCTATTTATTTACTATCAAGGACTATTTTGCTGCAAGGGCCAAAACCTGATCAGAGCTTTCAGAAGGGGTTGGAGGAAGAGTTGGGAAAAGCCCAATTAACATATTGAGTGGTTTAATGATATATAGAGAACTTCAAGATTTATAAAATTCCTACAGTTCTCTTGTATTTTTGCTCAGATTTTCAAGCATATTTGAGAACCATGGATCAGTGATGGCTTGAATAAGTAATGGCAACAACTTGTCATGTGAGGAAGCTATGATATCTCTGTGCTTTATCTCTGCACCAAGAGAAAGTTGCAGGAATTAGAACATGGCTTTAACTGCAATTAAAAATGAGAAAAAAATTAAGAGAGAATTGTTAAGAGTTTTATATACCCTAAAGAGCTATATAAATGTTAGTAAAACTTTATTGACTTTAAAAAACAATTATACTTTATTGAATATCAGACAGTTTTTAATTTTCTATTTTATTCTATGTGCTATGTATCATTAGACTATGCTAAAATCATTAGACTATGAACAAGAAAGATATATGATTTGTGTAATCATTTGATCAACATAATTTCCTCTTTGCTCTGTAGCTTTAATGGGAAACTTGGCTTTTATATGCATAGTTTTATTGACTTTTTGTCCACACTTGGCAGGTAAATGGACAGTTAATTACTGGGTTTTCCAATACTGTTCCTTGAGTTCTCAGAAATTGCTTCTGCATCCTGCAAAGGCACAGGTATCAACCTATGCATATGTTCCAAAACAAAGCTGAATCAGAAAGAATTTTTCCACCATATCATTTTGCCTGAATAATTACTGACTTGCTTTATAAAACCTCTTTATCCTTTGCCTTTCTGGCACCCACCTTTCCTTTTTCTCCACTTGATCTCTAGAGTAGAACTGCAGAGAAGTAGAGGGACAATTTCAGATGTGTTCACAATTTTTCAGAATGGAAGCAAAGCCCAGAATAGTCATTAACAGAAGCACGCACACACAGATGAGGAGATATACTGTGACTTGTGCACACATACACTGATTCAAAGCCCATGAGAGGCTGAATCCCATGTCTTAACAACTTTTGTCTCTTGAATAAATACAGTCTGCCAATACTAGATAGAGTCTTGCAAAGCTTCACAAAGAGGCTTACAGAATTGTAGAATTTATCACCAATTACCTCTTCTCATTCTCTGCTCACCCATTCAGTAGCCAAAAATTTTACATCATCCAACCCGTATGCTGTTTGTTTGGCTTCCATCATGTAAAGTATTGAATTTTCCTTATTATCAAGTTTAAGCTGTCTTCTGAAAATGAACTCCAGGACATTAACTTGTATTAACATTTCTTTCATCTGTCAATTGGTGGACTCACTTCTTCTGTGTCAGAGGGGGAACGTAAGATTTTAAGAACCTATAGATGGGAAGGTCCACCGTTGGACAAGACATTCAACTCAAGGCAGGGCTACTTCATCTAGGAACTCACTGCCTTGAGACTTGTCCTTACCAGATTTGCATCATAACTGACATACCAACATGTCCTCACAGTCTATAAAGAAACTTAAGAGAGATACGAACATACAGGGGAAATCTTGGGGACTAAAGTTGGATGAATGAAGGCAAATGCTCCTATGAGTGGGTAGCTTAAAGAGAGGCAAATTTGTATGCCACAAGAGGCTTGAACACCCACAAGAGTAGACAAACCAAAGGGAACCCTGGGGTCCATAGAAGCAGACAGGAAGAAGGGTAAGAGGCAGTGGGATGATGGATGAATGGAAGGGAGGAAGATGGCTGGGAGGGGGGAGGGAAGGAAGCAGGAATGAGTACTCAGTATCTTGTAAAACTAGAAAAATAAAATAATAAAAAACAAAACAAAGCCAAAAACCTTCTAAAAAAGGTGGTCCACATGGACACATCAAACCATCCATTAAGTATCCAGTGTACCTCATATAATAAGTATGAAACACTTACTTGATAATAACTAGGCAACATAATCAGGAAAGGTCATTTTATTTGCTATAGCATAGATTTTAAATGTTCAGTGACTAAATAGCTTTCCTTTACTAGAAATTAATACAAGCAGCAAGACTTGGAAGAACATAACTAATATCAAAAATCGAAGAAGGTATTTGGGAAAGTCTGGGGATGCATAGTATCTGTGATTGCATCAAATTTAGGGAGAATGGTAGGTCTCCTGGTCAGTGGGTGAGTATCATAACCAAAATCCTGGGGAAAAAAACAGGAGAGAGTCCACATGGAAAGTTAAGGGTCTGGGAGAAATCTGGCAAATAATAAGAGATAGACTTGATGAAATCACCTTCTTCCACATTTAATAGGACTGAAGACCAGATAGGAACTCACTGATATTTTCCCAATCCTTTACTTTTATACAATATTGCACATTGTTTCATGTGAAAATGACAGTTGAGATGTAGTCATTACTGATTAACAGAGTAGCAACAGTCACATGAGCAGAAATATATTGAAATCACACATAGTTTCTCAAATCTTGACTGACTTCTGACTTGAAAAATCAGAAAAAGTAGAAAGAGAAACTCAGCTTTGACATTCACACAAGGTTAAAGCAATGTAGTAGACGAAATTAAGGCATAAAATAGTTTAGAAATGAAAGCCTGCATTGTTTCTCAGTGTAGCAAATCATAAGTCAACCTTTTCTTTAATAGAAAATTTTTGTTTGGTTCACAAGTTCACTGTGCAGCATGTATCATATTGTAAATGTCCCATCATTTTAAAATGTATTCTTAGTAATGCATGAGAATGAATTAAATATGAAAGCCAAATGCTGTCATGAGGATATATAAATGCTCTACCGTGTTTCTCTCTCCTATGACAAGCACCTCTTGTGTAAGCTTCAAGGACCAATCCTTTACTTTTTAAATGGATCACAAACTAAAAGCAGAGAAGCTACTTCTTAAAATCCTGTCACCTGTAATTTTTTCCTGTTCTTTATAATGGAAATTATATGTGTATATGTAGATGTGTGTATATATATATATATATGTATATATATATATATATATAATATTCAAGCATTTACTATAGAGGGTTTACAGTCCTATGAACAAAATAAATAGGAGGCATATGATATCTATTTAACATGTGTCAGTTTTATTGTTTGTGTTGGTCATAAGAAATCATTCTTGTGTGCCATCTGCTATTTATTTCCCTGTCAGATTGTGGAAAAGCCAAGTCATTCAGAGAGGTGACCCATTACATCACACGCAGAATAACAAAGATTGCCTAACTTCACATATATCCATGAATAGTTACCATGGCTAAAATTGTAACCAGATCCTAGTGATTTTCCTAATTGGAACAAAATGTAAATAGACAAGTCTAGTGCTTGTTTCTATAGATAATATAATGTTTTTTTTTTTTTTAGAAGCTACCATGGAAGGCCATGAATTTATCCAGAATTTCAGAACCAATCAGTACATGAGATGGCTGAAAACTAGGTATTGGGTAAGGTTCCTGTACAGCCCAGGGATGCATTAGTGAACTGACAGGGAGAAACCCAATAAGAGGGTGAATGTGAAGATCTGTCATCTAAATGCTATTTTAGCAGCGGTGACTTCTTGAGCACAAGTCTTCACATGGAATAATTAGGCAGATTCATGAAGTCTGTAGCTATTGCTGAAAGGAATGTTTACTTTAGATGCTTTTCATTGATAAGTGTTATCAAGCCACATGCCTATAGCACTTAAGACAACACAACGGCAGGCTTGCAGTACTGCCCAAGCGTGCCTCTGAAAATAAAACAGCACAGTAAGACAAACTATAATCACTGAAGTACAGGATGCTACATGGTGTTTAAATTCTGAGGTGGTGGTTATTAGAAATTGATCCTGCCATTTACTATGTGATACAGTTCAAGCAGAAGGTCATAGAGAATTCGAAAATACATCAAGTTAAGTACTAGGAGATGATACAAAGGGAAAGGATGTCTTAAGTTTCTAACTCATTCCAAGATTAAGACATTAAAATAAATTTGCTTATGTCAAATTGGGTGTTAATCATATTATTTCTAATACTTATGAAAAACATGTTGTCTTCTCACCAGGGACAGTGTTATTGACTTATTAAGACAGAACAACATAACAGCAAAGGTATTTTTAAGGGTAGACAATTATTCCTCAGCAATTAGTGAGAAGTGTGCTGACATTGCTAACTCAACGAAGGCAAAAATGTCTTTAGTCAGCATTTCAGGAAGGGGACAAGCTTTGTTTCCATGTCCTACTTCTGTGGTATAAAACATTTATATTATTTGGGCTTTTAGTTCTGAACAGCTCTGTTGCTGTCAATTGTCCCTGGTTGACAATCCAGTATCATAGCAATTCTTTTTCATATGATGTGATGAGACATGATATGATGTGACATGGCATGATGTGATGTGATGTGATGTATGTGAATATGTGTGTGCATAGGAGAGAGAGAGAGAGAGAGAGAGAGAGAGAGAGAGAGAGAGAGAAATACACACAGAAAACTTATTTATTTGGTGTTAAATCATTAAATCTTCAGGTCACATATTAACACATTTTTTCCCTCATATAAAGCCTTTGTTTTTAACTTAGAATATGGAATAAGTATGCTAGCTATACTTGCTCGCAGTTTGCTGCCTAGATATCAGCATCATTGCTTTGCAGTTTGAGATGATAAGTGGCCACTTTACCTTTTTCAATCCAGGGTGTGGGAGAGTGGGAAGGAGGAGAGACCGAAAGAGAGGAGACAAAGAACGAATGAGTGAATAAATGAGTGAGTGAGCGAATATGAATATTTTTACTATAAAAGGCCTCTAGTAGTAAGGTTTCATTTTCCTAAGGGTTTCTGGACACTAGATTCCGGACTGAATTCCAATATTTATCTGCACTGTATCTCTACCCTCTAATGCAACATGATTTGTGAAGACTTTTCTTGGCTACATGTTTGCATCATAAAATTAGGCAGAAGCCAATATCATAACAAAATAGCATCCCAGGAATTTATGAACTGCATGATCTTAGCTAAGTCATTTCTTAACTTTCAGTTCCATCTGCTTTATGTTAAAATGGGCCTCAAAATATTGCACAGGCTTATTTTTAAGACAAAGCTAGTTATATTCTTAAAATTTTGGAATTCTTGTCATGTAGGAAGCACTCAGTGAGCAAGTTTGATTTTTATTAATATGTGAGTTGTGATAGGTAGTCCATAAGGTAGCATTCTCTTTGTAACCCATCCAAAGGTACATATGAGTGGCAAATGTTTCATTCATCTGACCTTTCCTGCTTTGGCTGTTTTTGTTGTAGTTTTCCAAATGTGCTGGCAGGTCGAAGGCTTTGCTTTCTTTAGTGCACACATGCCCTGCAAACACAAAGAATTTGCTGCTGAACATCCAAGAAAACTTAGGGAAGTTTGTAAATTCATTGGGAACAGCTCAAAGGAAGAGTCTCCGTGGCAGGGTGCTCTTCAGAGATATTACAGTCTCTTCTTAGAAAATCTCTGGCAATTGCCCAATGCTACATGCTATGTTTCATAAACTTTTCTCTGGAAATGGAAAATTAAATTTTCTGTTATTCTACTGAAGAATTTGCAGATTCCTTCATACAGTTATTCATAACTTCATTGAAATCTCTCATAGATTATAAAGAAAAGCAAACAGGGTACCCTACTTCTGGCAACAGTGAAATTGGAACTTGTAGAGCAAATCTGAGAACTAAGAAATTCAGCCTTAACATAAACAAATTGCCTAAAGGAATCACATTCTCACCAAGGACCTGTAAATGTGTTTGGATAATGTCTACAAAGGAGAAGTGCTGAGAAAGGTAAATGAATATTCTGAAGCACTCTTTCTCTGATCTGACTAGTAACTGTCAACAGCCTGGGTAGATAAAGAGAAACTTCTACTGATTTGCAGGAATAGAAGCGTGAAAAATGAAGGTTAGAACACACTTACTCAGAAGATTGCTGTTAAGGTTAATGCAGAAGCAGAACATTCCTTTCAAGAAACCAGAACCAAAGTCTGAATTTCTCAGTCTCCTGATTGAGAGGTCTTCTTTTAGCCTTAGTGTTCACTTGAGATAAAGCTAAATTTTTATGATTATTTCAACATAGATCTACAGATTTTTGTTTACATTTTCTATCATTCAGCCAAAAAATAAGCAGACACACAAAAACGATGCTAGATCTAAAATGGAAATCTTAATAAAATGGAAACTGTCCTGTAGGAAAGGCCTAAGTTGAGGTGAAGCATAAGCAACAGAAATTTATTTCTCATAGTTCTGGAGACTGGTTGCTCAAGAATAAAATCCAAGAGATTCGTCTCATGGGGGCTTATTTCTGTCACAAGGTGTCCATCTTCAGCACATTTTTTGTGCAGAAGGAACATGGAAGCCTTGTGGAGGACCCCCTGTGATGTATGACTATTAGGAGGGTCTCACATTCCTGATCATAGAACCTTCCAAAAGCCCCACATTCAAATAGCATCACACTGAGAATACATTGCTATCATACAGGTTTTTAAGCTGACAAAAAAAATAAAAAAAACCCTTGTTCTACAAGAAACTAAAACTATAAATTACTGAAAGGATTAATAATCACAGCTAAATCATATGACAAATTGCTGGATTAGTGACACAAAAGACATGTCAGGAACATATTTAATATGAGTTCAAATTAATAAAATGATGTTTGGATATGATAAAATAATACATAGTCAATTAAGGGAGTAGACTTAAACCAATGTTTGAAAAGATGGTTATTAATAAACTCCAAAGCAACAAGATTATAATGTATTTATACCCTTAAATACTTTTAAAGAAAAATTTCTGAAATAAAATTAACAAACTTGGCCACACCCCAGGTCCCAGGTGAACTGTGTGACAACTAGAAGCTCTGCATTTTCTGCCCAGAATGCTCGCAGTCCAGGGAAGACACACTGCTCCTCAGGTAAACACCCCTAGGCACACCACCAGACCGCAGGTCACCCACTCATCCAAGCTCCTCTCCACCAGCCACCCAGATCAGCACCCAGTGTGCTCTGGGCCAGGGAAGGAGCCTAGACCACACCCCAGATCCCATGTGAACTGATGGACAACTAAAAGCTCTGTTTTTTCCGCCTGGGATGCTCACAGTCCAGGGAGAACACACTGCTCCTCAGAATTCAACAGAGTCCAAAGGAAAGCCAAGCAAAGCTCCTAGATGACAAATGCCATACATCTAAAGTCTTCTAAAATCATCCTATCACATGGCAGAGATTCTTCACATCCAGCCCAAAGATAAGCAACCTCCCTTTTACCATCCTGTTCCTTTCAATTTTAGGCACTGTAGTTTAAATTTTCCATATAGCCACCCCCAAAACATATACAACTTCAGAGATTATAGGACTCACCCTCACATATCACCAAGGCACTACCATACTAATCTTCACTCCCTGTCCACTAAACCTGACTTAATTGATGTAGTAAAAGTCTAATAGCCTCATCTAGGAAATAACAATAACAACAGAGAAGCATACCCAACTCCAAGGTAAAGACTAGTAATAACTGCTTGAGGGTAGTAATACCAACTAATTCAGTTCAGTCAATAACATGCAGAAACTGAAAGAGGTCTTAAGAGATAATACAACAATGCCCAAGTCAAAGTGCAGATCCATGAGAAACAAAACCCAAGCAAACACATCTCCTACCGAAAGAATTAACCCCATAATGATAGATTCCAACCAGAACAAATTAACAGAAAATAACCAAGAAAGCCAAACTCAGGATAGTAACTTTCACAGCATGATCCTTACCATGATCAATACTATGAAAGAGGAAATCCAGGAGGAGTCAAATAACTGCATCAACCACTTTGAAGAGGAACACAACAGACACCTGGAGGAGATGAGAAAAACAGTTGAAGAAACAAAAGTAGGCATAGGGCACTTAAAACAGTCTCAAGCAGAGTTTAAAATTGAAATAAAAGACAAGTTATCTTCAACCCAGAACTCAACAGAGAGTCTGAATACCAAACTAATGAAGCAGAAAATAGAATTTCAGATATTGAAGAAAAAGTGGAAGAACTAACCAGCTGAATAGAAGAGGTTGTTAAAACCAAAAAGATACTTGAGAGAAATATTCGAGAGTTATGGGACACATTGAAGAAGCCTAACATGCACAGTCATGGAATACCAAAAGAAGAATCCTAAAATACCACACATCAGTAAAATTTTCAATTATCGTAAAGGGAAACTTTCTTCATCTAAAGAAAGAGAGGCATTCTGCATATCAAAAAGATATGACCAAAATAGAAATTCGCCATGGCAAATAATAGTCAAAACACTCCACATTCAAGACAAAGAAAATGTTCTGAGAGTTTCAAGGGGGAAAAAAAAAAACAAGTCGCTTTTAAAGGTAAACCTATTAAAATAACCAATGACTTCTCAATGGAAACAGTAAAAGCAAGAAGAGCTTGGAAAAACGTACTTCAAATATTGAATGAGCAAAAATGTCAACCCAGGCTGATATACCCAGCAAAACTATCTGTCGCAATTGAGGGGGAAAGAAAAGTTTTCCAGCCCAAAGACACCTTGAAGCCTTACATGTCTACCAAACCAGGCTGTCAAAAAATATTAGAAAAGATACTCAAGCTTGAAGAAAAAACAAGCATATCCAGGAGGATAAGGATAATACTACCAAAACCTAAAAGCCAAATAACACACTTACAAAAGCCACTAAACATAAAAAGTATATGGAATTAAAAGTTATTTCTCCATTATAACATTAAATGTCAATGGAATTAACTTACCAATCAAGAGACACAGATTACAAACCTGGATTAAAAATCAGAACCCATCAATCTGCTGGCTTCAGGAAACTCATCTCACCACAAAAGATAGGCACATCCTAAAAATAAAAGGCTGGTCCAAAATTCTTCAGGCTACTGGAACCAGGAAACAGGCATGGGTAGCTATTATGCTATTGGACAAAGTGGACTTCAAACCAAAAAAATTCATAACAGACATGGATGGATACTACATTTTAGCCACAGGTACAATACACCAGGAAGACTACACAATCGTGAACATATATGCACCTCATATGGTCTCCTCCAACTTCATTAAGCAAATGCTATTGTGTCTAAAGCAGGAAGTCAACCCCCAAATGATAATTCTTAGGGATTTCAATACTGCGCTCAAAACATGGGATAGATCAACAGGTCAAAAAATTAACAGAGACACATTGGAACTTAATAAAACTCTTACTGAAATAGAACTTACATATCTCTATCAAACTTTTCATCCATGCACCAAAGAATACACATTTTTTTTCAGCAGCACACAGAACTTTCTTCAAAATAGACCACATATTGGGCCACAAAATGAATCTCCACATATATAGGAAAGTTGAAATTCTAGCCTGTACCTTATCATACCACCATGGTCTAAAGCTTGACATCCACAACACAACAAACAACAGAAAACACACTAACTCCTGGAATCTAAACACTATGATGCTGAATGAGAATTGGATTCAGGAAGAAATCATAAAAGAAATTCAAGATTTCCTGGAAGTGAACAATAATGAAAACACAACTTATCAAAATCTCTGGGACACAATGAAAGCTATTCTAAGAGGTAAGTTCATAGGTTTTAATGCCTACATAAAAAATAGAAATATCACAAATAAATAACTTAACAATACAGCTTACAGCTTTAGAGACACAAGAGCAATCCAATCCCAAATCAGTAGAAGAGAGGAGATGAGCAAAATCAGGGGAGAAATATCAGAAATTGAGATAAGGAAAACAATACAGAGAATCAACCAATGGAATAGCTATTTCTTTCAAAAATTAATAAGATTAGTACACCCCTAGCTAAACTAACCAAAAGCAAGAGAGAGAAAGCCCAAATTAACAAAATTAGAAATAAAAATGAAGTTATCACTACTGATACCCAAGAAATCCAGAGAATTATAATGTTATATTTCAAAAACTTATACTCTGTGAAATTTGACAACACCAAAGAGATGGATGAATTCCTAAATAAACACAACTTACCTAAATTGAATCAGGAAGTTTTGAATTATTTAAATAGTCCTATAATATACAAGGAAATTGAGGAAGTAATCTAGAATCTTCCCATCAAAAAATGCCCTGGAATAGTTGAATTCAGCACAGAGTTCTACCCAACATTTAAGGAAAAAATAACACTGATATTACTTAAACTGTTCCATCAAATTGCGAAGGAAGAAACATTACCAAATTCTTTCTATGAAGCTAATATCATATATATCCCAAAACCCAATAAAGATACAATTAAAAAAGAAAACTACAGGTCAGTTTCTTTGATGAACACAGATGCAAAGATTCTCAACAAAGTCTTAGCAAATCCAGTTCAAAAACATATCAAAAAGGTCATCCATGGGGATCAAGTAGGCTTTATCCAAGGCACACAAGGTTGGTTCAACATATGCAAATGAATAAATGTGATTCACCATATAAACCAGTCCAAAGTTCAAGACCACATGATACTTTTGATAAATCCAGAAAAAGCTTTCGACAAGATCTAACAGCCCTTTATGATCAAAACTCTAGAGAAGGTTGGAGTGGAAGGAATCTTTATCAACATCATAAAAGCTGTAAAAGCAATATACTCACTGGGGAAAAACTAGAAGCATTCGATCAGGAACTAGACAAGTCTGTCCACTCTCACCACTTCTATTTAATATTGTACTTGAAGTCTTAACTGGAGCCATAAGACAAGAAAGGGAGACAAAAGGGATTCAAATAGGCAAGGAAGTAGTCAAGTTTTCTCTGTTTACAGATGACATGATTGTATACCTGAGTGATTCCAAAAACTACTCCAGGAAACTCCTGGAATTAATACAGAAGTTCAGCAGGGTGGCATGATACAAAATAAATATACAAAAATCAGTGGCTTTCTTCTATGCCCAGAATGAAAAAAGTGAAAAAGCTCTAAGAGAAACAATCCATTTATTATAGCCTTTAAAAAATGAAACACCTTGGTATACACCTAACAAAGGAAGTAAGAGAACTTTACAATGAAAACTTTAAAACCCTAAAGAAGGAAATTGCAGAAGACACCAGAAGGTGGAAAGACCTCCCATGTTCCTGGATTGGCAGAATCAACATCATAAAAATGATCATCCTACCAAAGGCAATACACAGATTCAATGCTATACCAAGTAAAATCCCAAAGCAATTCTTTAAATTAATTGACCAAACAATCTCAAAATTCATAAGAAAGCACAAAAGACTCAGGATTGCAAAAACAATCCTGAGTAACAAAAACACTGTTGGAGGTATCACCATACCAAACCTTAATCTATGCTACCAATCCATAGTAATAAAAACAGCCTGGTACTGGCTCCAAAATAAACACACAGATCAATGGATAAGGGTTGAAGACCCAGATATAAGCCCACAAAATTACAGACATTTGATCCTTGACAAAAGGGCCCAAAAATACAATGGGCAAAGAACAGCATCTTCAACAAATGGTGCTGGCAAAAGTGGATCTCCATATGCAGAAGATTAAAACTGGACCCGTACTTGACACCATGTACAAGACTTACTTCCAAATGGATCAAGGACCTCAATATAAGGCCAGAGACCATAAAAACCTTAATTAAAAGGGTTGGGAACTCCCTTGAGCTGATTGGGCTAGGCCAACAGTTCCTAAACAGAAATCCAATAGCATAGTAACTACAACTAACACTCAACAGATGGGATCTTGTCAGATTAAAGAGCTTCTGTTCAGATAAAGAGATTGTAAACTGAGGAAAAGGCAACCCACAGAACGGGAGAAAATCTTCTAACCACATATCTGATAGAGCTCTATCCGAAGTACACAAAGAACTTAGAAAACTAAACACCAAACAAATGTCCCAATTCAAAAATGGGCATGGAAACTTGTAAGAAACTTTACCAGGGATGAAAGTGAAATGTCTAACAAATATCTCAAAAAATGCTCCGCGGGCTGGAGAGGTGGCTCAGGGGTTAAGCCTCCGCCTTGCAGGCGGAAGGTCCCGAGTTCGGATCCCAGATCCCACGTATAGACGCCAGACGGAAGCGGGGGCGGCCTGCGCTTCTGGTCCTGGTAGGGCGGAGCCTGTGAATCCCGGGGCAGAAGGAGGTGGAGGCGTCCATGGTGGTTCGCGAATTCGTCCGTGGTTCTACACACACATACACACACACACAGACACGCGCGCGCACATACACACAGTTGAATAAATAATAATAAAAAAAAAATTTAAAAAATGCTCCGCATCCTTAGTCATCAGTGAAATGCAAATCAAAACTCCCCTGGGATATCATCTCATCATGGTCAGGATGGCAAAAATCCACAATATAATCAACACCAAATGCTGGAGAGAATGTGGCATTCCTCCATTTCTGGTGGGAATGCAGGCTTATACAACCACTCTGGCGATCAGTCTGGCAATTTTTAAAAAGTTGAAGATTGAAATGCCATATGACCCTGCTTTTGGTAATAATCTCCCATAAAGCAAAAATTCACCTCAATGGCACAAGCACGACCATGTTCATAGCAGCACTGTTTACAAAAGCAAAGTCATGGAATCAACCGAAATGTCCAACAGTTGATGAGTGGATAAGGAAAATGTGGTACATTTATACAATGGAATACTACTCAGCCATCAAAAATGATCAGTTAATGAAATTTTCTGGGAAATGGATGGAATTATAAACAATTATATTGAGTGAAGTATGCCAGACACAGAAAATTAATTGTTGAATATACTCCCAAATAGGTAGATCCTATTACCAAACCCACCTAGTGACCTATTCAAAGATAAATCTCTGTAATACCTAAGTAATTGAAAAGATTATAAACAGGAGGGAAAGGGAAGGAAGGCCCCACCAGAAACAAGGAGAGAGGGGATCATGCAACAGCAAAGAAAAATAGGTCACTATCAAGTACTGCAAGGAATAGTGAGACATCTGGTTAAGCTTGCAGACTTTCCTTCCTGGTCACTTGCACCTGAGGGGGTTTGATCTCACCAGTCAGGGGGGGCATAGAGTTTGGCCAGATAGATGGTAACCATCCTGCAAATGAGAGATTGACCCCTCTCACCGCAATCTCTTACTCTTATTCCATCTACCTTTGAATCTATTCTTACAGTAAGACTATATTTTAACAGCCTTTTATCTCTGGCTAGGAGGTGATATCCAATACCCATTAGGATGGAGCCAAAGGCAGTGCAGTAACAGCAAAACTGGAAGGAAACAAAAAACCAACGAAACATAATTCAGAACATCAGAGACCTTACATTAATCACCTGGAACCAGGCCAGCCTAATCTCTCCCCATCCTAAAGCTCAGGGAAATTTGCGGAATAGGGGGAGTTAAGATTGTAAGAGCCTAAAGATGGGGAGAAGCAACTATATGCAAGATACTCCACACAAGTTAGGGCAAAAGTAAGAATAATAGGACTTTCCATGACCTGTGCAATGACTGACATATTAATGACCCCAAAAGTCTAGCATGGATCACAGGCTTTGGGATCCTGAGAGGCAAGAGATTATCAGTCATGATAGTGTTCCCATATTAAAAGGGGAGTACAAAAAAGGCCTCTAGGCTATGCTACTGAGTCCTTATACCTCATTGGAGTGGAGGATGCAGAGGGAAGTTTGACATTCACACTAAAGGATGCTCCAGTGATTGGGGGGAGGAAGGGGGGTACTGGAAGAAAGAGAGTGAGGGGGTGAAAGGAAAGGGAAAAGGGTGGAGGGAGCAAGGGGTTCCAGGGAGGGGGTGGAGGGAGGGAGGGGACCGGGTACCTATTAAGTTTGTATGAGTTGAAATAAAAAATAATAATAATTTTAAAAAGTTAACCTCGAAGTGCTCAGAAATAAAAGCAAGAAGCAGTCATAAGGCTGACAATTGACTTCTCAAAAGAAGTGATAAAAGACAAGAAAAAGCAAAAGTGTTTATAAAAAAGGGAAAGATCATAACTGCAGCAGAGAAATCATCTTTTGAAATTATAGCTTATAATGAAAATATTTTCAAACAATCACAAAATGTTTTGTAAGTAGCTGATGTCATCACAGAAGATAAGAGAAGACAGGCAGAAGGAAGGCAGTCTTCGATGGAGTTTGAGTCTAGTAAAAACTGAATAGTATTCAGTAAGCAAATCTCAGAGAATACTGATTGAATGCAATAACAATAAATTTCTTGTGGCCAAAAAATGCAATGAGACACAAATTAACTTGGCTGCAAGCACTCTGGCATAGAAGGATAGCTTATAAAATCTTTGAGTACTTTGCAGCACATATTATAGTGATCCTTCTCATTAATGATCAATAAATTAAATAGTTGGATATTTGAAGAAGAAATTAGCTCAGAAAAGTTAACAAACAAACAAAGATATTTAAAGACATTAAACTCAGTATCCAGAGGTAAAAAAGGGAACAGGTAAATAAATACAGATCTATATTTACAGTAGTAATTTAGTTTACTCATAAAAGTTATTCCAGCTAAATGATAACAACTTTTAGATTTGTTGAGAATATGTATGCAATCATAATTTATTTTAATTATGCAAATTCTAAGAAGATAAAAAAGCTATATATGTCTTAACAGAAAACAATGGTAGATTGAACTATGTTAGCAGAAATAACTTTAGTTGATCAAATAAACATTACTAGGAGACTACAAATGTAAGTTAGAAAAAGGAGAAATATATATATGTATATATATATATGTATATATGTATGCTTGAATTAGATAGGCTTGGCAGCGTTCTATACTAGTAGAAGCCTGAGGAAGTAGTTACTCAAGAAATTTTAAAATTATCAAAGAAAGGAACACAAAAAGGTAGTTGAGACAATTTTTAAAATGCATTGCTAAATTAATGCCAGCATACTAGTTAAAGTACAACCTAACAGATTAGTGAAATACAGGCACAGGATGGTGTGAACAGCCAGGAAAGCAATAACGCTGGAAAACCTTTGAGAGATTCGTTGTCATCCAATTAATTAGTTGCAGCATATGCTTGTACGATCTCACACAACAGGAAGCACAGGCAGGTGGATGTTTCTGCAATACTTCTCTAGAAAGACTGCCATCTCTGCACACTGAAGGATGATCATTTTGATCATGGCCACTTGTTAAGAGGTTCCCCAAACAGGTGTGCAATGAGAGAATTAAGTAGCAACTGAATATGAGTATCTCTCTAGGGAAATTGTATAAACCTACACTAGTGATTATAACATGACTACTATGGCCAGAAAATTCCTAACCCAATATTCTTTAGATTCCAGTGAACCCAGGATTGACTGTAAAGATGATGGGAGAACATTGGTAACCTTATAGTGGAATTGGCCCTGTCCTGTCTGTCCAGAATCTCCTTGGTCCTTGACATAAACTCTGAGCTTAAATTTCTACATATGGATCCTGTTGACTCTATCCTTCCTTGCTGAACCAAGCTACTTTATTTCAAATCATTTGTCTCAGATTTTCAAACTTTAACTCATCACATTGCTGATCATTGAGTGATGTCTTGGATTTCCTGTTTCTTTGCATTGGTTCATACTGTTTCCACAGTTTAAAATGGTTTCTTGGGTTGGCAGATAGCCCAATAGGTAAGGAATCTGCTATTTAAACCCACCAACTCAAGGTGAACCCCTGGGAACCCACATGGTGGAAGGAAAAACTGATTTCCTAAGAGTGTCCTCTGATTTCCACATCTTCCTATACATTAGACATACATATGTACCTTTCTCTTTATGTCTCTTTTGCTTACTCACTCTTGCTCTCTCTCTCTCTCTCTCTCTCTCTCTCTCCTCTCTGTCTCTTTCTCATTCTCAAATAAGTATATAAAAATAAAATATTTTCTTTCAGTTTCCTTCTAGTGCTTGTCTTTCTCTGTTTTCACTTTTTGACCTGCTTCATGTTGCTCAGTAATTTGGAGGCTATCATAGTTAGATACAGTTAGATCCACTTGATGGTTGAAGGTTCAAATTCTGGCACATTTGTAGAGAATTAGTCCCTGAGTTAAGCCCAGAGCAAACCTGCAGAAGATTATCTAGCTGATGTGGAAGGCCTAGCCAAGATGAACAAGGAACTGTAACCAGATATCATGAGAGAGAATAAAGCCCCTTGTTCCTTTGAGCTGTTTGATGGTGATTTTATCAATAACTATGGAGGCAAACTGGCTCAGAATTGGTATTAGAGAAGTAGGATGTTACTGTTGAATCCGGTTATGTTGTTTTTATGGATTTTGAATGGTTTTGTTGGAGAAACTTTGAAATGTTTGAAGATTTTGGCATAATGGATCACAAATAACATTTTATAGTATTTAATGGTCCATTCAGAAAATAGAGGTTGTTGAAAGAGTTGTGGATTGCACAGGCCTAGTTTGTGATGAATGGAACAAGGGCTTTGGTAAAGTTGAATTTAAAGATTGTGGACTGTTTTACTTGCTAGAGGGGAGCTGTTTTGACAGCTTTGAAATTTTGAATGAGGAAAGGGCAGAGAGCATTGGCATTGTGACCTGTAGGAGCAATGAACATCATCGAAGGAAAACTTAGGGTTTTACGCTGTCATGGTAGATCAAATGAATACCGTCATATGTATAACATGTGTTTTCAAAATCCAGACTCCCTACAAGGGACACAAGCCTAAGCTGACGCATGTCTTGCCCTGCAAAGCTTCTGGTTGTCTAGGAAGGTTATTTTTCCTGAGTCAGCACCCAAATGTTAGTAAAGCTGTGGTTTGAATGGGTCAAGTTACCTACCAACCTTGCTGCATTATTTGTCAGCATTACCCAGGTGCTACTGGTTTTGGTGCAAGATTGAGGGGTTCATAGACAGCAGCTGAAGCTTGTCACCAAGTGTCAGGTTTGGAGTTTCTGCAAAGGAAGGTGAAGCTTATAGAATTTCAGAGGCAAACCCAGAGTGGTGGTGTAGATGTCTGAACCATGGATATATGCCAAGGAAGCATGCAAGTGGAGATTCAACTTGGTTCGAAGAAACACTGCTTGTGCAACTTTGAGCTGTGAAAAGTGATTGGGATTGTCCAGAATCTTTGAGCTACTATGACTATGTGATGAGCAGCACAAGATAAATATTGAACTACATGATGTATTGCATGACTTGTTGGACTTTGATGTCTTCTTGCTCTAATCTAATGCTTCCATTTTAATGTTTATTCTGGGTGTAAACATTTAGCTTGATATGATTTGACAGGAATTTAAAGTTAAGAGATTTTGGATTTTTTTTAAAAGGGACTTTTAGTTCCAACATCTCAATGATCGAATTTTCAGTGATTAATATTTTAAAATTGGGTTATGAAAACTTTTAATTTCAGACTTTTTAGATTAACAAAATTAAATGTTTTTATGTTGCAAGATAAAGAAGAAGGATTAAAGGTTACTGGTTAAAAGTGCTATGTTTCTGTGTCAATTTCACAAGGAGTGAAGTTTAATAGTTAGATACCACTGGTATTAATTTGACAGTTGAAGGTTTGAGCTCTAGGCACATTGTAGACCATTAGTAGTTGAGTGAAGCCTAGAGCAAATCTGCAAGCGATTGTGTAGTTTATGGGGAAGGTCCAATCTATGGTAGGTGAGACTAGTCCCTGGACAGGTGAAAAATATGGAAGGAACTGTTTGAGAAAGTTGACATTCTCACATATATTTGGTCAGACACACTGGTCTGGCAAGTAAAGTATGCCTCTTTCTCAGTCATTATGTGGACATGGCACAGCTGGTTCCCTCAGTCTTGGTGTTGATGCGCACATCCTCCTGACAAGCTAGACAAGGAAATGTAACTGGACTATCATAAGACAAGATTAAAACATTCATTCCCTTAAGGTATTTTGTCGTGACTTTATCAATAACAGTGCAGAGCAGCTGCAACAGGGGACTAACCACTTTAGAAAGCATTTCTAGGGGCTGGAGAGGTGGCTCAGGGGTTAAGCCTCTGCCTTGCAGGCGGAAGATCCTGGGTTCGGATCCTAGACCCCACGTATAGACGCCAGGCGGAAGTGGGAGTGGCCTGCATTTCTGGTCCTGGTAGGGCGGAGCTTGTGAATCCCAGGGCAGAGTAAACAAGGAGGAGGTGGAGGCGTCCATGGTGGTTCCAGAATTCGTCCGTGGTTCTACACACACACACACACACATACACACATGTGTACACACATACATGGACAATTGAATAAATAAATAATAAAAAAATTAAAAAAAGAAAGCATTTCTAATCTTGTCTTTTGGCTTAGGTTGCATAACCAATGTGACCATTGGGAGGTACAGATACAAGATCTGATGATGCACAGAAGATATAAAGTTTTTCTCTCTCTGTCTCTCCCTTTCTGTCTCTGTCTTTCTTTCTGTGTCTTTCTGTCTCTCTATCTCTGTGTCTCTGTCTCTGTCTCTGTCTCTATCTCTCTCTCTCTCTCTCTCTCTCTCTCTCTCTGCAAAACAAACACTTCTAATTCCTTTAGAGCTATTGTTATAGCTCTTATCATGACCTTTCTGGCCTAAGGAAATCTCCTCTAAAATAATTCATAGATCATAAATTTTGCTTCCCTGTATTTTCCCTGTGCTAGAATGGCTCTTTTGTCTCTTTAACTGTTCCTGTTCATTTTTAGTAGTCTCTGCAACATCTTTTCCTGAGAGTGGTAACAGCTCCCCATATGTGAAATGCTTTCTGTTTCTCCCATTTAGAATTGCAACTGCTATCTTTTGTGCTCCAGACATAATTATAACAGTCACTGCAGCAGATATAATACCGTAGATAGCAGGCTTTGGTATGCAAAAGATAGGATTAGTTTTCTTTGCTGCAAGTTCAGTTTTAGTTGGAAGCTTACCATTGTAAGTTGCTGACAGAAAGTTAATAATCAATTTGAAATCTTCCCACTCTGTGATCAGGGTCACTCAGAAGAAGGCAAATTGGAGCCCAAGTACAGAAGTAGAGTTCATTAATGCTGGGACATGAGATCACCTATGTGTATGTCTATAATGGAACTGGTGGTAGCATGTCCAACAGACTTCCTTTAAAAAAGAGCATATTTCTTCAGTTTGCAGAACTTGGTCAGGAGACAGCCTTGGTACCATTGCTCAAGGTCATGACTTCTGATTTCAACATGATCTGTGATAATTCACTGTAGCAGTATTGAGGCTCAGAGACTTAGGTGATACTTCAAAAGTTTTAGCATGGTACTAGTCAAGACCTTGGATTACCCTCCATCAAAACAGTATATTATCTAGATTCCAGACCTATTCCTCAACCTTCTTCTGTAGGAGGATAGTCCCAAGGGTCTTTTCGAATAAAATCCTACAAATTGAACTCCATGTCACAACCTTCTTGCCAGAGATCACAACCAACATAGATATATTTGGCCTACTTGATACTGAGTCACCAGCCACAGGGAACTGCCCCTTCTCCCTCTCCCCTGACTCTCTCTGACTTGCTCTTTTCTTATTGGGCTCTCTCTAATGAGTATATGTTGCTGCGTAACAATGTCTGGACAAGCTTAGCAGCTGAAAACAACTGATACTGATTATGTACTACAAAGGAGGAATTCCTTTGTTGCTTAGTTAGTACTTAGAGTTCCCCAAGGTTACAAGCTAGTTATCAGAAACACAGGGGCTTTATCTCTGGCTTCGTCGGAGAAGAAACTACTTCCAAACACAGGTTTGTAATCAATGTTTTGTCCTTTGTTACATATTCTGGGTGACTGACGTCTAGAGGATACCCTCAGGATCTCAACATGTGACATCTCCAATACAACCTGTTGCTTCCTTCAGAAGCAGATGCAACAAGGAGATGCCATCTTTCTGGACGATTCTCCTCTCTGGGAATGTCCCTGCGGAACAAGCATCAAGCCATTTTTCTCTCAGACTAAGAAAATGTTCATAAACATTGATGATGCCTCCAAGTCAGAGAAAAAAAGGAGCAAAGAAGAATGGAGAGAACTTGGACTAGCTGATTCTGTACTGTTGCAGGGTGAGTGTGAGCTATCACAGTCTGGTCAATGATGGTTTTCTTTATATTTTCAGGAAAAGAGAAGAAAGGTGAACACACAAAGAAGATGGATAGAGAAAGGCTTTGTGATGTTGGAATGTGAAGCACCTACCTTAGAGACATCAACAATTCTACATAGTAATAGCTGACTCTTAAGTACATTTGAAAGGAACCCTCAGTACACTGCCAGCCCAATCACCTAACCTAGCCCAAGGACTGCAGTACTGAACAAATGCTATGCTATCCTTTAGTTGTACCATAGTGAAGCATTAAGCAGTAAGCATCTTTTCAAAAATAGGTGGACAGGAACTAACACTATTATAAGCACATCTTATAGGACCCAGAATTAGGTATGCATTGCTCACTGTCATGTCATCATCTTTTTGTAGTTATATTGAAGATGTGCATTAAAACTCCTATTTTAGAGATAAGAAATCAGGTGTTTATAGAGATTCACAGAACTGGTTTTGATTGAGTTAAGAATTAGGTCTATGTCTATTTTCTATATAGTATATTGTGTCTTGGAATTAGCAGAACATTTGCTTAGATCTCAACTTCAATTTTAGGCAGTTGTTGGGAGCATGAAATTTTTGGAAGCCAGAGAGACATGTGCTTGTTTCTAGACACCATCTCCTCCATGGGAGCACATGTAGAGGAATTTGTCTCCTTATATTTTCTGTTATTTGAGGCCCAATGTCCCCTCCAAACAGACTTATCAGGGAAATGCAAGTCAAAACTTTTCTGAGATATCATCTCACCATGGTCGGGATGGCAAAAATCCACGATACAAACAACACAAAATGCTGGAGAAAATGTGGAGAGAAGGGAACTTTCATATATTGCTGGTGGGAATGCAGGCTGATACAACCACTCTGGTGATCAGTATGGCAATTTCTAAAAAGTTGATCGATATGCCATATGACCCTGCTATATCACTTCTGCGAATAATCCCCCCTAATGCAGAAATTCACTACAGTGACATGAGGACCACCATGCTCATTACAGCACTATTTACAATAGCAAAGTATTGGAATGAACCCAATATTTGACTAATGGATAATGAAAATGTTGAGCATTTATACAGTGGAATACTACTCAGCCATCAAAACAGATGAATTAATAAAATCTGCTGGGAAATGGATGGAATTAGAAAAAGTTATATTGAGTGAAGTATCCCAGACACAGAAAGTTAGACACCATATGTACCCCTAATAGGTGGATTCTAGTTCCAAATCTGCTTTAATGACATATTCAAAGGTAAATCCCTGTAATACTTACTGCAATCATGAATGATTATAAACAAGAGGGAAGTGAAAGGAGCCCTCCCCCAAAAAAAGGAGATAGAGGATCATGTTTCAGTAGAGAAAAAGGTCACCATCAAGTATTGCATGCAAGTAGCAAGACATCTGGTGAAGCTCACTCTCACTTCCCTTTCTGGTCACCTGCAACTGAACAGGTTTGATCTCATCAGTCAAGGAAGGGCATATGAACTGGCAGATAGATGGTAACCATCCTGCAAATAGGACACTGACCCTCCTCACTGCTGTGTCCTACTCCTATTCTTCCATATACGTCTGAATCTCCTCTTACATTAAAATCTTTAAACAGTCTTTTATATTTGGTTAGGAGGTGACCTTCAATATCTGGGCAAACTCGCTGCTCTTCAGGAGGTGACCTTCGATACCAATAGGGATGCAGCCAAGGGTGGTGCAAGAAAAGCAACTGAAAACAATAACAAACCATAATACAGAATACCAAAGACCCTACATTAATCACCTGGAACCTAGACCAGCTAAATCTCTCCCCATCCTTAAGGTCAGGGAAACTTGTAAGAGCCTAAAGATGTGAAGGACAAATGATATGCAAGATACTCCACAGAAGTTAGGGTTGCAGCAGCCACAATTGGACTTTGCCTGACTTGCACAATGGCCGACACATCAATGCCCCCCCCCCATTATCTAGCATGGATCACAGGGGAGAAAACTTCTGGCAGTAGGATCCTTAGAGATAAGATATTAACAGTCATAATAGAGTTCCCATACTAATGGGGAGCCGAAGAGAGTTCCTTGCTATGCCACAGAGTCCTTACCCCTCACTAAAGTGGAGGACTCAGAGGGAAATTTGACATTCACAGAAAAGGGTGCTCCAGGGTATGGGAGGGAGGAAGAGGAGACATTGGGAGAGGGGAGGGAGAGAGGGGAGTGAAAGGAAGGGGAAAAGAGGGAGAGTGCAAGGGGGGATAACTGGGGAGGGTTGGAGGGAGGGAGAGTACAGGGGTACGTATTGAGCTTGAATGATTAGGAAAAAAATGGCAGAAAAAATTTAAAACCATTAAAAAAAATGAAAAGAAAACATGTTCCAGGGCCCACTTGCAGAGAATTGAATGCTGTAAAGAAGAAAAACAAACTACGGCATTGTGAATAAAGAGGCAAATTAATTTCTGGTTTTTCAAATGGAATGTAGATCAGCTACTGTGTAAATGGTTACATCAGTGGATATAAAAGGCAAAGGAGTTTGCTTGTTTGTTTTATTCAGAATGTATCCACATCTTTTTTTCCCATAGAATGTGCTTTTTTTTAACTACATTCTATTCCCATCTCCCTCACCCTAACAGTCTGTGCTTTTTTTTTTTTTTTTTGATTTGCTTTCTTAGTGTGGTTGCTAATCCATCTTTCCATAGTTTATCTGCAAGTTTGCACTGCTTTGAATTGCCCTTCATAGTGCAGCAAGATACATGAAAAAACATTTCATAGTATTTGAGATACATACTTGTCTTCACTAGTGAAACATAACTTTTGATGCTGATTATCACTGCCACCAAAGTTTCATGTGCATTATTTATTCCATCATAAGCATGTATGTGCTACATTCTTTATATCCACTTTGGCTTTGCCTTTGGGAAGCCAAACTCGTGAGTCTGATAAGTGACTGACTGACTTGCTTTTAGTCTTTTATGTGCCTCTGCTATCCTAACATTAACATTAATAAAGGGCTTTTTGGTGACTCTAAGTACATTGCTCTAGTGAGATATATCACGGTGAGTCTGCACATCCGTGCAGGAGCAGGGCATACTTCATCAGCAGTAGCAGCTGAAGTGTCCTTAGTGGTGCCTGTGACAACATAAGACATGGCTTAGTGGAAATTGGCAAGTACAATGACCATGTGCTGGATTGGCAAAAATCGACAGGAAGAAGTGAGGTCCAATCTTTTTCTGATAGGAATGTTATAATAAGCTTTCTAATTATATATTCAATTCTTCAGGTTAGAGATAGTTACAAAAGAGTTTTGGAAGTCAAATTACCTACAAATGTTTTCAAAAACTTGACATAAGGACCTCAATTCATGTTAAATAAAATCATTACTTTTCTTGGACTCCATGTTTTTCATAAGATATATTTGCATGAGCTGTGAATTTCCTCAACACAATTATTACATAACATCCTATGCTGTGAAGTAATTACTTCCCACTAAAGCAATACTTTTGCAGAATTCTGAGGGATTGGAAAAGAATACATCTACTTTTCATGTGTGGTCAGAATTGAATTAAAAATTTACCAACCCTTTTATGGGTACTAATTATATCTCTCTTGAAATTTTGGTGCAGGAGTTTATATGGAGAAAAATGAAAGAACACGTGGTGAGAACAGAGGAGATGAAGTAAAGGGCTAGCAGCACAAATCCCTCATTTCACTAGAAAAGCCACAAGTGGAGTGAGAGATGACCCACTGGTTAAAGTGCTTGTTGTGGAGCAAAAGGACAACAGTTTAGATCCTCAGATCTCTCATAAAAAGGGAAGGGAAGAGTTCATGATATCTAGCCCCTCCTTTAAGAAATATTACTGATTAATGCTGGTAGAGAGAAGGAGTGACATATTCACTGGCATAATCATTGATATATTAGCTAGCATACAGCAAGTACCTAGGAACAGAGTAATGAAGTCAACCCTTACTGAACAGACACATACCACACACACACACATACATACACACATACACACACATACACACACATACATGCACACACACACTACACATACACATGTGCACACACATATAGAGGCATGGAGTAAGAAAGAAACTTTGCAAAGAAGAAGGAAGAGGGATGCTAAAGGATGTGAAAACAGCTGAAAATTCCATGTATACATGTTTGGAACTATTAAATAATGCAAAAAATTTAAAAATATATATAATGTGAATTACATTTATATATGATATAGAATTTTATAATTATTACAAATAAATATATAATGCATCATACATCTATAGACAGATAAATAGAGAGATGGAAAATCCCAGGCAGGTGCGGTGACCCACCTGTAATTGCCATTTCAGGAAGGCAGAGCCTTAGTATCTACAGCACAAACTGGCAAGCCTGACTAACCCACTACTAGATATCCAGCCTCAAAAGAAAGTGAAAGAATCAATGAGGATGATTCTTGGTATCATCCTTCTGCCACCACACCCACATGTGTGTTTGTATACCAGTACAACTCCCTCCCCCCCACACACAGTCAGACAAGCATATGTACTTGCATACATTGGCCTCCATGCACAGAAACATGGAGAAAGATAAAGAAAGAAAGAAAGAAAGAAAGAAAGAAAGAAAGAAAGAAAGAAAGAAAGAGGAAGACAAAAAAAGGAAGGAAGGAAGGAAGGAAGGAGGAAGGAAGGAAGGAAGGAAGGAAGGAAGAAGAAAGAAAGAAAGAAAGAAGAAGAAAGAAAGAAAGAAAGAGAAAGAAGAAGAAGAAAGAAGAAAGAAGAAAGAAAGAAAGAAAGAAAGAAAGAAAGAAAGAAAGAAAGAAAGAAAGGCCCTTTCCCCACCGGCCCCAGGACGCATGCAGTCCAGCCGGGACTCACAGCGACCAGAACAAGAATCTGAAAATACCACGCCTGAGGAAATTTTTCAAACTATCATCAAGGAAAACTTACCTCATCTAAAAAAAGAGAGGCTCATCCATATACAAGAGGCATTCCTGCACCCCAAACAGGCTTGCCATGGCAAATAATAGTTAAAACACTCCACATTCAAGATAAAGAAATGGTGCTGAGAGCCTCAAGGGGAAAAAAAAAAAAAAAAAAAACAAGTCACTTTTAAAGGTAAACTTATTAAAATAACAAATGACTTCTTAATGGAAACAGTAAAAGCAAGAAGAGCTTGGAGAGACGGACTTTGAGTAATTGAATGAACAAAAATGTCAACCCAGGCTGATATACCCCACAAAACTATCCATCATGATTGAGGAAGAAAGAAAAGTTTTCCAGCACAAAGACAACTTGAAGGGATACGTGGCCACCAAACCAGGCCTTCAAAAATTGCTAGAAATGATACTCGAGCTTGAAGAAAATAACAGGCATATCTAGGAGAACAGAAGGGAAGTATAATACTACCAACATCATCACCAGATTTTTCCGTAATGGCCTCTCCAACAAATTAACTTAAAGTGTTCTTTTTTCCGTTTTGTCGTGTTCACACACCCTTGAGAGAGTGTGCTTGAAAGCAAATGGTAGGGATCTCAATAAAGACGCAATCTCACAGTGGCATGCATCTGGAGCTCTGTCCTCTGGTGTTGTGCTTTTCCCGGCACATATGGAATTTCTCCCTGGTATCAAAACAGCACGAGTGGAATTATTGGTCTACGTTTGTCTGATCTAGCGCGAAGGAGAGTCCAGGGCCACCCACTCCAGACCATTGATACAAAGTGCTTTTCACCCATGTCTGCCTCTGTGATTCCAAAGCACCCGCCATATTAGCGGTTAGTGTCTACCCACTCCATATGCTTTTACTCTTCCAACCTCGTCGAAGCCGTGGTTGTGTAATGTTAGAGTGTCGTCTTCCCCCGCCAGCATCTCTTATCTTTAGTCATCCTTGTCCTGTATGCTGCATCGGCTATAACGTTGTGTGTCAACCGTTGATCCCAAAGCCACTTTCCAGATTCCACACCATAACCTCCGAACAATCCAGACCACCTTCCACCGTCCCAGATGCGCCCTCTAGTTCGTTTTCAATCGTTTGCTGTAGTGCCCGACCCTATCTCCCCACTATCTCACCTTTCCCCCCCCCTTTCCCTCTGTCGGTAGTGTGCCATGGTGCATCTTGTCTCTAATCCCCATCCCTACGGAAAGTGTTTGAACCTCGTGCCATACCGAAGTGAATAGCAGGTGTCAAGATAAGTTGTTCTACCGCGCCCGGCTGATAAGAATTTTCCATACTTAAAGGGCGAACTCGCTTCCAACTCTTATTCGGCCGGCCTGGTGGCGGATTACGCAGGACCCGTACCATACATCAACAGAACACCTCCTTCATCACCAGTAGAACCGCATGTGCTACTGTGACCGTCTGTACACCCAACTGGTCCCCCCCCCGCCCCGGCATCTGCTGGCACGTATTCACAAGCTGCCCTATAGCAGCTTCCCCGTTTCCCACCCATCCGTTCTTTGCTGTTCTACTTCCCTTCCCATGCCCTTTCCCCCTACTCCCCCCTGGCATCCCCACGTCTCTCTCTCTCCTTTGTCTTCACACCTTCTAGCTAGCGAGACAGCTCTCAGCACCCCAATTTTGCGCTGGTCGGTACAAAACACACTCTTCGGTGTCTGCTCGCCATCCCAGCACGTGTTTTTCCACCCGGGATATTCAGGCTGCTAGCCTTGTTTGGGCCTGCCTCCAGACCGTCACCTCTCTTAATATCCCAGGGTTACTACGTGGAACCTCTGTCCATTGATTCCTTCCCCGTCGCTTGAACATTCTTTCACCAACCCGTTCTAGTCGCTACCTTTTGTGTTAGCGAGTCAAACAATGCTTCTGGGCCACTTGTTACCAACCCTCTCTATTCCCACCGCAGATCACGGCGACCCCGCCGGCCAGGACAACGTGACAACCTTTTGCGAAACAAACAATAAAGCCATGGCTCCAAAACAATGACATATGAATGGATATACCAAAAGAGGAAGTATGTCTCACCGACACTATCATATCATCGTTGTAGGAGTTCTCTCACGATAGTAGACCTTACAATAAGTGAAGTGTTGTTCTAGAGAAATATGTTTATAAGTACAGAACAGCAATAATGATTGAAGGTTAAAGATAAGGAAAGACTTGATTCTAAATGAGCAAAAACAAGAGCAGCGTGTTTTAAAAAAAATTGTTTAGACACTTAGTGTGGTAACCTCAAAAGAAACCTGGGGATTTGTGGAGGATTTTTCTTCTGCTGTTTGGTCGTGGTTGAGAGGTTCTGTCTAGGTGGACGATTGGTTTCAGGCATCCTGCTCCGTGGTAGAGGCTTGAACTCAGGAGTCTTTGACGTTTCATTAGGATGGGGAGTACCAGAAAGCAATACATAATATCGAAGTCGTAGTTGGCTTGTGCTCTTAAGCTTCCGTGTTGAAGGGTGTTTTGACGACTTAGTGAGTTCGTGTGAAGGTTCTTCCTACCCACACGTGTGTAAAACGTGGAGTTCCGATGCCAAGTGTTTTTACAATGTAGGTGACTTGGGAACAGTGGTCGTGTTTTGTAAAATGTAGGTAATTAAGGTGAGCTATACCACGGATAAGGCTCATGTGAGAACGGGGAAGGCGCAAAAGAACACAGGAAAAAAGAAAGGCAAATGTGGGTCTGATGATCCCCCCCAGTTTGCATACGCACAGCCTCCCCCCTTATCCCCGTCACGCAACTCCCATTTCTACTCTTCCTCTTACGAGATTCGTACGTGTCACGACTTTACGCACAAAGATGGTTCTGCTGTCATTCCCGTCTCCCATACCCGTCGATATTTGTTTTCAGTGTTCTCCCCTTGCCTTGTCGATCTATGCTCAGCCTATGTCGCTATTGCCCTCCCTGTTGCCCTCTTACACGACCTACCTAACCAATCGCACCATAACTACAATGTATAGAGGGTACTATAATCGAAACCCAATGTTTTCTCTGAAACACCTTACCGCGCTTTTCTAACCATCGACGAAGCTTGCACAGAATTTGAAGGTTTGCTGTATCACCCGCATAAATACAACTATTATTTTACTTCTCATCAAATTTACTCCGTTACATGCCCCCTTATATTCGTTTAGTCCCATTAACTAATGGCCTCTAAGTGCGGAACCAGACCACGTCAGTGGCCCAATTACCGTAATCTGCGATCTACCATTTTCTTCGATTAGTTATTTACATGTCCCCTTAATGGTTGAACATCCGTTTTCCACGGTACTACTCATAGTTACGTCGACTGGGTCTAAATCTTGCGTCAGGGTTCAGAGTGAAGTTCAACAGTCTGTTATGGGGATCTGCCTGCCAAGATCGCAAGGCCGTTGAATTCTCCTGTAGGATGTCTCATTGCCGAAACCTGTCATCTTTCTCCTTTCTCCCCTTTCCACTCAACTCCCTCGTAGCACTATCCGTCGTCCACTCAAGCCGGGAGAATGGCAGTGCGTCGTACGCCCTATGGGGTCCCATTCCACGCGTAACACACCTCACACAACGAATGTGCCATGCTCCCATTTTGTACGACAACCTATCACATTTCTCTTCACAGTGTTGTCCTGCAAATGTGTGAGTTGTTTGGATTGACACAGCATAACTACCCTACCGCTTCACTACCTTATACAACTACCAAAGACAATATCATATCCAAGTCCCAAGCCGGCGTCCTCGTGTGGTGAGCGGGATCAACGGGTTGGGACTCAGTCACATAGCGCCTTCACACTCCGACACATTCGGTTGACATGGGAAGGTATACAGATGAGCGTTTTGTTAAAAAAACTAACCATGCGGTCGCTGTTAGTTGCGCAACTGATGAATTCAATTGACGGGCAGTATTTTGTGGGCTTTACACAGAGCCACAATTATCAGACTCCGGTCTGGCGTTAAGGGTGTCGAAAAAACGTCCCACTGCTGTATCTTTTTTGTTTTTTGTGCATGACATGACTGAACCATTTGTCTAGACCCAGTATCCTCTAGAAAGTTTCCTTGGTTTCACATTGTTGTGCTGTCGAGATTATTACTCGTAGCATTCTCTAGGGCATTTATTAGTGGTAGACGTTGTTTCACCAAGACGATCGCATCGAAGGTTCTGTGTCCTTTCATCTATAGGACCGGACTACTGTTATACACACCACCCATCGTAACCTGGCCCGTTTTCTGACCAACCTCCTCCAGTTCATCCTTGTCTTATTTGGAAGTCCAGCCATTACCATCTTAAACAACATGGTTGCTCAAATTGAGATTGTGTTCTATGTACGTAGCCAACCAAGAACTGAAAGTCATCAAAAGTGTACCACTAGCCCTTGTGTCGCCGCAAGATCAAACAACCTTGTACCACAAGATGCCTTCGCAACACAGCTTCTACCCGTGGGCTTTTTGTTTAAGCTAACTATTGCTGAAGGTGTATCTGATGAACTCCTTGGAAAGTATCTCCTCGGAGCCCTTAGCTATCTCAATTCTCCCCATCATCACATGCCCGCTTCGAGGCATGTGCACTGTGTATACGCTTACCACAAATGTCACTTACCCCCTGCTACCCATACCTCAAGCCCAACGTGAAGACCATAGTTGAACACAACAAACGAGTTTCAGCTAGTGGATGCAGTCCATCCCACAAGCACAATATTCCTACTTAATCTTATTTGTTATAATTTTATCATTTTCACCCTTCGATGGTCAACTATAGGCAATACTTTATTATTTCTTAGCGGTCAAGCACATCGAGATTACTCGCATTTGTGTCCTGCTGCCGGTCACAAGAAGAAACAGGAACCCCGACAGGTTAGCGTGTCTCAACAACCCATGTTAATCCGACGTTTTAGTCGTGCCACACTCATCAAAATCTTGAGCAGATTTTAGACTTGTCACCCCTTCCCAACTTACTCTGGTTCACTGGACCCCGAACTTTACACCAAGACGCCTATGGACATTTTGGTACTCATCACAACACCATCTTGTTTAAAGAACATTCATCTTCAACACGTTTAGCATGATTATCTAACATATTAAGCGTGTAAACAGATATCGCTCTTGTCCATATCGATCTATCCTCTTGAGATGTTTCATAATCAAGAGTTTATTTCCCAAGCTATCCCCACGCAAGTCTATAACTAGACAATGACCAATGTCTCACGTGTTAGCCATCCCTCCCTGTTGCTCACTGGTTATCCATATTTAACTCTACCTTATTATCAGGAGGCCTGCCTATGTCACCGTGGAATCAATTGACGGTGTTTTATACCAAGCCACCGTATACCAAGCAGCACGTAACCACACAATATATCCACACTGCTGCGAGCAAAACTAGCCCAACAAATATTGCATTCAAATTCTAAAACGAGCGTTGTAAAGAAGCCACATGGGACTAGTAAAAAAAAAACCTAAGGTGCCCAAGTGTACTTTTCTAGTGACACCGATTGTGTGTTGCGAGGATGGGTTGTCGTGTCAAACGCTTGCGATCTTGTGCAACCACTTATGTGCCACCTTACACACTGTACTACAAAATCCCTTAATGTGTAAATTTTTTCTTTACACATGCCCATTCGTACAGCTTTCTATACATCTTTTCAACAAATTATTATATATTTTTGTGTTTTTTTTGCTTCTAATAATATTGTGTTTGTTTTTTGTTTTTTTCCCTTTACTGTACCCTTCCTCTAGGAATGGCTTTTTGCTTCCTCTCTTATTATTTTTACCAGTAAGTTTATCACACTCTTAATATAACATGCACTCAAAACTTTCAGGGTTTTTTGTTCCCCGCATCAACCTATTTTCACACGCTAGACCTTTTATTAATTCCAATTTCTTTCTTTTTCATATTCCCTTTTTGCCTTTTCTTTTCAATGTCTGCTATCCTTTTGTTTCTGTGGAGTGTGTGATGAGGGGTTCAAGCCCTTGTGATAACCCGTCTCCAGACTATGCCCTACCCGTTCGGGGTGAAACTCCAATTTAGTGAATTTCCAGCTCACTTGGTACCAAAACTGAGCGCTAACTCGTCTAGTTTTTTGGTTTCCATGTCCAGTTTTGAAATGGCACCACTGAACACATGTTGCCCTTATACTCTTTATGGGGACTACTTACTACTTAAAGATGAAAAGTCCTAGCACGTGATACCATTCTGGCCCAAACTGTAAGACAGGTTTATGCGGAATATGGCTAGATGTAGGTGTCTCCGCAGGGCAATATTGGAGGAAATATTCTATACGTGTGCCACTTGTTCAAGTCTTAATACGTATATGAGCAAAATAAAATATTAGTTCGCGTCCTGATCTTGTAGAAAAGAAGTAGTGGTGTATCACTGCTTTTCTAGTCAGAGTAGTGGAGAAAATATATAAACATATTTTACTAATAGTTTAGTGTGGTAATAGGTCGTACGTATTAATTCCTAATTGGGGCATTGGAAATGAGCGGAAGTGCAGCCTTGGTTAGATCACCTTAGTGAAAATACTTAGCTACAGTAGGAGAGGTAACTTACATGGGTAACCTTTCTGGAATGCAAATTCATTGAATGGGGTCAAACTATTTTAGCCTCATAAATTACTTTGTCATACAGCTAACACACGTTAGTCCAACTAGAAAATTGCACCTATATACAAAATACTTTGCATTTCATTTGACCATTTCATTACGAGGTTGATGACCTAGTCAATTGTTAAAAGTTCCTTATACATTTAGTTAATGTGTCTGGTTAGAGGGCTCATTTTATATCCCTCTTACTTGGATTGTTGAAGGCTCATGATGGACTGTATTACTGTGAGTCATGCCTCATTTTTCAGCGTAAGTTTCTGGCATTGCTATCGCGTACGGGATGTGTGAATCACGGGTGCATCGTAAACCACGTTGGTGCGGTATGTGTTGTCATCCAAAAGGCGTGGCAACACCCCAAACACGAACCTGTGCCACACCCCAGATACAAAACCACACCCCTTAACCTGTAAATAAAAAAATTGCGAAAAGAACTCTGGTTCACGTTTCATTTCATTCTTTTTGCTGTGTACCTTGGGACACAGAGCTGTAAGTTTAACAACCCAGATGCTCACGTTGCAAGCAGAGGCTCAATGTCACCTGTATTATCCCAACTCACGATTGCGCTACTCTTTAATCTGTCACTGCAATGACGTGTATAAGTGGATTCGGATAAATTTCGAGGAGGAGGTATTTTTGACCATGGGTTGTGTTCAAACAACTTCTTTTGTTCGGTGCTGCTTTAAATATCGTTTCGATTGGGTTCCACCAGTTCCATTCATAGCACCCAAGATTCGCCTATCGAGCACATATGCCGCCTCTCTCTCTCCCCCTCCACCCTTCACTCCAGTTCTCTCCTTTTTCCCCCCCCCAAGCCCTGCCCTCATTCCTCCCCGGTGTTCTCCCCGATGGCCCCTATTCTCCACTTCCCCGCTGTTGATTTGTCATCTTTTTGTTGGAATCGGCCCCCCACCACTCCCTCTTCGAGTCTCCCGCGCCTTTTTATTCTATATCTAGTTTGTATCCCTGTTGACGCCTGCGCCTCTCTTTTTTATCTCCCATTTTCTGGGTATGGCAATCTTATATTTAGCTCTTGCGTTAACCTCTGCATTTGCTTTACTTTATCCTTCGTGCTTGGATGCTCGCTTTGTCGAGGTGGTGGTTTTCCTACGTTTTATCAAAACATAAAGTTTTTCTCGGCTGCCCTATCCCCCTTAGGCCATGCAGGACTAATAAGGGGTCACACAATGGGCAGTACAATTAATCTTGAAGACATCCCTAACCTGTCTTTTCATAACTTTTACCATGGTTTTTTGGTGCACACCCTTTCCAATCGCAGGGAATATGGTTAATCGCTTTTATTGGACCCCTATTTCTTGGCGCTATTATCAGTCTATCTGCAGTGTCTTCCGGCCTGCCCCTTCTTTGTCTTGATTTCACCTAAACGTTTTCGCAAAAGGCCGAGAATTGAAAAATGTTCAGGGCACGTGGTACTGGGTCGTCGCTCACCAAACTGCCCAGGACGAGCTCTTTGAAAGATCCTTGCTAAACGGAATAAAGACAAATCAGCGGTTTGGGTGAAACTTTGCTTATGCATAGTCCAAGGTTGTCGACTATTGTTAACCGCAACAACGGACCAAAAGATCGAAAGCAGGAGAAGGCGGGGACTTGTACAGAGAGGGCTTTCACACAACGGAAGATAGACACGTTCCCTGAAAGTGAAGACAGGAGATTCTTCATTGGGCTAGCAACCAGTGAAATTTGTGTACGCAGAGTTTCGTTCGTTCTAGCAGTATTGAAAAAGCAAAAACAATAATAACAACACCTACGTTCTGATGTGTTTATAAAGTAACATAACGGATAACTAACAGGTTATACTACTAGATGAGCATGGTGTTCTTTGATGTATGAACCTGTCAGGGGGATGTGTCCCAACACCAGAATGGGCAGATGCGGGGGCTCTCCTCGCGGCGGCAGGACTGTGTTTCTCAGCAAACTGGTAGAATCGTCTTCAGGGGGGTGAATGGGACACTGCGTGGGGACTACCGTGTATCCTACACCCTCCAACGACTCTCTAGGGCTTTAGTAACGATATGTGCGATATGGTGAATTATGGAACTCGAAAAAACCGGTAACGTTTTGGGCATCTGCATTTTGCCCGTCATAGGTGTAGGAGACGGTGTGTGGGTGACATAATGAAGGCAACTAGGGTGAATAAGGGGATGAGTGTGTTGATAGTGTGTGCGGGGGGTGCCTAAACTCCCTAGTCCCCAAGTGGCACCATATAGGGGGATCGGTGCGGAGGGGGGTGGTCTTTGGCCGACGGTACGTTTTCGATACCTTGGGGTGCTACAGTCCAGATTGTGGCTGGTTCTTGTGAAGAAAAGCCCATCCCACGAGAAAATGCCCAGTTAGCTGTTGCTTATTTTTAAAACAACATTTTTCCGTTTCTTCTGCGACACCCTTACGAGTCTTTGCGATGCAAATGTTGTGTACCCTCACCTGGTTTGCAAACAATTGGCGCGCCAGCTCATCCAGACAGAGGGAGCTGTGCCCCGTTGTTAATAACATGACAACAATGCGATACTTCATGCTCATCTTCCCCAATTGGTGGCGTCGTTCCTGGTATTTACCTAGTGTTTGCCCTTCTACTCATTTCGCCACCCCACCTCGGAGGATGCTGTCTGAGTAAGATTATGCCCGCGTCCATTTGTCTCGTCGGCAATAGTACGGTAGAACAGTTTTGAATAGGAGACAGTCCTCCCACGCGTTCATGTGCCCTGTTATGGTAATCGGCGGGGGATTTACGTTCAGCGTCCTCGCTCTGTTTATGTGTAAAGTCAAATTGATCTGCTGCGTGGATCTGTCAGAAAGTTCCATAATAGATGCGAGGAAGCCAATGTCTACCTTACATAGAATATATAATACAATTTCCGTAAAAGTGCCGTGTCTATACTATATACAAAGTTTCCAATTCTAACCATTCGGGTAACCCAACACACTGTAAAATTCATAATGAATTTTCTCTTCCTAATCACCTAAATCACTCAGATACTTTAGATTCAAGTTTTTTTCTTGAAAAACCTTTGTAACAAGTACATCGCTCCGCATAGTGCCGGTTCTAAAAAGTACTCCCTACATTCTCACCTAATATTAAGTCTTCCCTCCCTTCAAAATTTTGAACGAGAAACAAGCAGCACCAAGCTGTATAAAAAGTATCCTATATCAGTATGATAATTGCACACGTAAAACACCCTCTGTGACCTCTAGGTCATAAACTATTGGCTGCCATCGTCTCTTCTTTTCAATCATACTCCCACCCTTCACTCCCTTTGTCATCGTCAATAAAGGGGGATCTGTCATTGGTTGGCTAGACCCTCTGTTCTCCCTTGTCATTTTTTATTGGGCAACACATGTACTGATTCGCCATTATCACACATACCAGAACTGACCTCTTTCTGTCAGGGCGAGATTCTGTTTGTCACTTTTTTTTACAACGGAATCAAGGCGAAAAATCAAACTCTGTGCTAAATATCGTGCAACATAATTCAATAGTAATTCACAAATGATGAAAAAAGAAGTTCTGGGTTAGACGTATATGCAGTGCACCATTTATGTAAACAGGGGTGCCAGGGTGCAGGTTTATGGATTGATTAGTTTATCTAACATAATATACAGCTTTCCTGTGTTGTAGTAGCGATTCAGTGCTACCTGTCTTCACTTAGTAGCTGTGTAGTCCTAGTCTGTAATCCCCATCGTTTCGCCAGCTGTGTGAGATACAGGTCCCCCTGGTTAACCTTTTTGGGTGTGTCTTCGGGTTGCAATTCATCCACACCATAAAATCACTTAGAGTTTAGGTACGCTCTTTTCGCTGTTCCTCAACACCACCCTCTCCCGCTTACTGTTCCAATTCCCCCCACATTTTGACCTGTTCGGGTTTCCCATAAGAACGCGAACACATGGCCCATTTCGTCATGCTGGGTTCTGCCATTTGCATACCTTTATTCTCAATTGTTATGATAAAATTCAGGCCTCTTACATTCTTTCCACTCGCCAAAATACTATGTGTCCCGTCCGTTTTTTTCTAGACGTTACACATTTGTGTTGTACGTTTATCACACAGGTATGGCTCAGGTCACACCTTTAGGTACCCCCAACCCTCAATTATCTTCTGCCATATCTGACTATCTATGCCGTAAGTCAACAAATCCCTACGGTTAGCGGATAAAACGACATTATTTTCCACCTTCATTGCATGTTCTTTTGTCTTCTCGCTTAACGTTTATGGCACAACGACATAATGTGTACCGGCACACTATTTGTCCCTTTTTAAATGTAACCTTTGTACCTTTTGTGAAAGCTAAAACATTTCCCTTTCTCTATTTCCTTAAGTCTTTCGTGCAGTATGTGCCTTCAAATCCATCCCAGATCCTCGTTATAACTCCCGCCTCTTTTTTCATTCATTGCATGTCCCTGTGCTACCACGCAAAAAGTGTAACAATGAAACAAAACCAAAAATCCACGAATATCAGACATTACTTTATCTTCATAACCATACACTAGAATAGGCTCAGACTCAATCTCTCCAACTCTGTGACGACAGGGGAACCATTTACGTGTACGTTGGTGGGTACTTTTAACACTTACTAAGCTACCCTTTTCTTTGGGAGTCATGACTTTTTTGTCAAAAGCACTCCACACGATCTTAGGGTCCGAAGCACATCAATTGGATCGTGCATGCTCCCTGCTCGGCAAGACAACAACACTCATTGAAAGGTCACACAGTTTTAAAACGCTACAAGGCACCAATATTGCGTAGGCAAGATGTACAGCCACAGCATAGTGTTCAAGTATGATTCGGGGAAAAACAGGGAAGAGAGGGTTTCAGCGAACCTGCCACTTTCGTTCCTTAATCATCTGGATCGGAGGTCCCCAGATGAGAGGAAGTGGTGGCACGCAGGTTATAAATGTTTGGGCTGGGACATGATGGACGAGTATGGCATGGTTGCCGCGGGTGGAGTTCTTTGTTGTATATGGTGCGATTCGCGTGCGCACCCTTTTTCTTTCCTTGTGGGGAGGAGGACGGGAGGGATGTGACCCCGTTGTCCTCTTACCGTTTCGTATGAGTTAAAATAAAAAAAACACCTCAAAACTGTATTAAAATAAAAAAAAATCCTACCCCATTAATTGAGGAGGAGTTATAATTTTTAAGTAACAATAGAGTACTGCGGACAACGTAAGCCTCGACCATGAACCTTGGCACCCCATTCTGATCAAACCTTTTCAAAAACAACCTTTTTTTGTAATCATCTGCTTTCATGAGCTCATCTTGGTCCCTCATGAAGAGTAAAAAAAAAAATGCGGGAGATTTAGTTCATCGGACCATGAATAGAGCAATAAGGAAAAATACCTTAAACTTGTTATTGAAGAAAGAATATTAAAAGAAAAAAGCAAAATCTATTTTTTATAACAACTTTTTGCAAAAACCAAGGGGGAATTTGGAAAGGAAAGGAAACAGTTTACTACTTTTTTGTTATTAACCACAAAAAAAAAACCCAACCACCCCTTCCCTTTTCATCCCGTTCTTTCTTCACTAATCTTGAACGCCTCCGTGACTTGTCCTTTTTCTGGCTCAGGTTTCTGGGATATCCTTTTTCTTCGCCCCCCCCCCCGCCCTTTGAACAAACCACACCCGCCCCGCCCCTACTTTGTAACATCTCCCTAAATGCAGAAAAAAGTGAAAAAAAATTAGGACTCTTGTTGACGTTTTACTGTTGGGATGCCTTACTCAGATAACGTATCACGTGTTTTTAAAACCCCACTTTGTTTCTCAAAGTGAATACAAAGAGGAAAAGTGTTCTTTTTTGGCCAAGTAGGGCATTCAAAAGAAAAATTGAAAAATTCCTAGAAGGGACCAAAAAATACTTCCTGTGTTCAAAGGTTGCATCCTCTGTCATTTCTGTTACTTTTACTTTTCAGAGGACAGTAGTGTTTCAGGGCACAGAGCGAGTGAGACTAGTCAGGGTCAGAGGAGCCTAGGGGGGGATACAGGGCGGGGGGCCCCCCATACTAACTCATAAAAACCTTTGCGCATATATCCTTTCTTTGTGGCGGGGTCGGACGGGCAGGTCATGTGCTTTTGCTGTGGAAGTGACGTTCGAACTGAAGTGATAGTCCGGCAGGACTTAAGGGGAAGCATGAAGGTAAGGTGCATGAAACAGGATGATGAGGGTAGGGAGAGAATCTCCCTCAATCCACCTACCCTGTGTCTTATCTGGATCTGTTGTGTTAATTGTCTATTCTTCATTCTGTGTTGTCTGTCTTGCTTTCTTTGTTCGGTTGAGGTATTTAGGCTGGAGTGGTTTGTTGGATGTAGGTGGAGTGATTGATTTACGGTCGGTCTTTTCTTTCCTTCTCAGTTTCTGACGTGGCTGGCTTCCTTTCTTTCTTTGTCTTCTTTTGTTCTTTTCTTTTGTTTTATTTTTCTTTTCTTTTCTTTATTCATTCTTTTTTTTATTTCACTTTATTACCAAAATTAACTAGGTGAATACCAGTTCCCCTACACTACCTTACAAATCTCGTCTAACGCTGGCCCCTCCCTTCCCCCTCCCCTCTCCCACTCCCACCCAGTGCGTACCACACATCTCCCGGGAAGTGTATCCTGTAAATGGCTGCCAGCTTTCCTTCCTTGTGGTTCCTCAACCTTTCTACTCTGTTCCATGTTGGTCCTCATTGCCATCCCTCCCCCTTTCCGTTTCCCCCCCCTACTCAGGAGATAAACCCATACTTGCGTTTCCTCCTGCCTCCAGCGATCCTTGGTTGCTTTCTCATCGCCGCTTTGGGTCGGCATTTCTGTGTTGGGAAGGCGCCCGGGTATTTGGCCACAGTTCCACTTATTAACGCTTCGCCCTTAATTTTGTGTGGTGATTATCTTGTTCTCAAATTTCCTTTGTCTCCTCCTCGCATGTCCTTGTTGGCTCTTACAATTTACCTCCCCCTCTTTCCAACAAATTTCTTTAGCTCCGGATGTTTGTGATAGATTCCTTTTTCCACTCTGTTCCTTTATTTTCTGACTTCTTTTTTTTTTTTCTTTTTCCCCTTTTTTTCTCCTTCCCACCTTTTCCTTTTCTTTACCATTCCTGTTGGGTTATTGGAATTTCCACCCCTTTCAGAGATACCAAAACTGTTTTACCATAGTGAGGCCTGTTATAAGAGTTATATTCATACAGGTAGGATGGATATAAAAGTAGGAGACCATGGTGGAGGAGAGGGTTCTAACATTTTGGCATAAATTGTTACTTTTCTATCTCAGCGTAACATATTAGCCCCACCCTACCCTTTCTGGTTGAAGTCATACCCCATAAGTGTGTAAAATGAGCCGAACAAGGAAGTTCTGTGAACTTAAAACAGATTTTCATTACTTTATTGCAGTCTTTCTGGTGGTCCTCATATTTGCTCTGCCATATAACATCAGTCCTCCTATCCCTCTTGTTTGTCTGGTGGGGGCCTTGCTTTCCCCCAGCCCTGATGTTATAATCTTTTGCAAAATTACTTGTAATTGTATTAGCAGGAGATTACTTTTTGGAGCTGGTCTCTTACAGGGGTTTGCTATTAGTGATGTTACCATTAGGGTAGTATCATTGATGGCACTTATGTTCGTTTTAGTCTGGGATTTTAATTCTCATCATATTAACTTCATCCATGGTGCCAACCCCAAATATTGGCATCAATTTCAATCTCATCTTCTCGATGGCCGCACGTAGCCTGGTTCCATTGTATAAATGTCCCACCATTTTTCCCTTACCACTTCGTCACAACGTTGGGAATTGGGTGATTCATGATTTGGTATTGTATAACATTTGCTGGCTGCTTGTGTGGACAAACATGGGTCCATGCTTTAGCTATCGCGGTCAACTTTTTGCTCTATTGTGGGGGGGTTTTAACTCAAAAGTGGTGGAATAGGCATTTTCACTAACTTGGCATTAAGAATTGGCCCTAGAAGCGCATAACATCCAGCGTTTTGGTTTTGACATATGAGCCTGGGCATTTCACACAGCACCTGAGGGAGGATTTCCTCGGCTCTTCTTTCCACATCCTCCCAGACCAATTAACTTTGTTTGTTGTTGTTTTGTTCTTTGGCATTTTTTTCTCTCCTTCCCCTTTTTGATGCTTTTATCCCTTCTTCAGGTCCGTTTTTTTTTTCTTTTGCCTTTCCCTGATTGCTCCTTCTTTTTTTCTCCTTTTTTTCCTTTTCTCTTTTTTCTCCCATTTTCCCTTTTTTCCTTTCCCCTTTTTCCCTTTTCCTTAAGTTCCCAGGGCCCATTTTTTAATTGGGCCATTTTTTCCTTTGGTGTTTAAGATTCTAAGCTTGTGCCAACTCTGGATTAATAGAGCTCTATCAGATATTGTGGTTAGTGGAAGATTTTCAACCCATTCTGTTGGGTCTCGCCTTTATTCTCATGTTACAATCTCTTTATCTTGAACAGAAGCTCTTTAATTTCAACCAGACTCCCATTGTGCGTGTTGATTGTAGTGATGTGCTATGGGATGTTCCGTTAGAAACTGTGGCCTTAGCCCAATCAGGCTCAAGGGAGTTCCCTACCCTTTCCAAATTATGTTTTCCTAGTCTCTGGGCCTTATATTAGAGGTTCCTTCATTCCATTTTTTAGAATTAATTCTTGTACATGGTTGTCAAGTACGGGTCCAGTTTAATCTTCTTGCCAGTGAAATCCACGGTTTTGCCCAGCCACCCATATGTGGAAAGATGCTTTGTTTTCTTTTTCCATTGTATTTTTTGGGGCCCCTTTGTCAAAGATCAAGTGGCTGTAGTTGTGCGGACTTAATCTGGGTCTTCAAACCCTTAATCCATTTGATCTGTGTGTCTATATTGGCAGCCAATACCAGGCTCTTTTTACAAACTATGGATTCTGTACTATAAAACTATAGGGTTTGATATGGTGATACCTACAGCGTTGTTTTTTTACTCAGGGATTGTTTTCTTTGTCCTTGGTTTTTTTTTTTGTGCCTCCATAGAATTTGAAGGCTTATTTGGTCAACTACCATTAAAGAATTGGCTTTGGGCTTTTAATTGGGGTACAAGCATTGACTCTGTATATTGCCTTTGGTAGGATGGTCATTTATGATGTTGATTCTTCCAATCAGTAACCCATGGGGAGGTCTTTCCACTTTTCTGGTCTGTCTTCTGCAATTTCTTTTCTTTATGGGGTTTTAAAGTTTTTCATTTAATCGGTCTCTTGGCTTCCTTGATTAGGTTTATACCAAGGGTATTTTCATTTTTGGGGGGGACACCATAGTTACATGGATTGTTTCTTCTCAGGCTTTTTCATTCTTTCATTATGGGGCACCTCTAGGAGCCACTGATTTTGCCACATTTATTTTTGTCTCCTGCCCTCTGATTGAACTTCTGTATTAGTTCCAGGAGCTCTGGTGGGAGTTTTTGGGATTTGCTCAGGTATAAGATATGTCATCTGCAAAAAAGAGAACGGGCTTGGATTTCTTCCTTGCTATTGAGCCCTTTTTATGTTCCCTTTTGTATTATTGGCTTTCAGCTAAGACTTCAAGTTACATTAATTGAATAGAAAGTGGTTCGAGAGTTGGCAGCCTGTCTAGTTCCTGACTAGACAGTGGGTATGTTTTCAAAGGTCTTTTCCCCATTGCGTATATCCTTGCTGTTGGCTTGTTCATCTCCAGTTTTTATTATATTGATAAAAGGTTCCTTCCATTCCAACCTTCTCTAGGTTTTTGGCATAAAGGGCTGTTGGATCTGGTCGAGGAGCCTTTTTTCTGCATCTATCAGCGTATCATTGGTTGGTTCTTGACACTTTGGGAAACTGGTTTATATGGTGAATTACATTTATTGAATTTGCGTATGTTGAAAAACACACCTTGTGTGCCGGGGTGAAAACGCCTACTGATCCCCATAGATGAATCTTTTTGGATTGTGTTTGAAAACCCATTTGCTAAGACTTTGTTGAGAAATCTTTGTTGCATCTGTGTTCAATCAGGGAGACTGGGCCTATTATTTTTTCTTTTTTAAAGTTGTATCTTTATTATGTTTGGGGATTAAGGGACACTATTCGCTTCATCTAGGACATTTGGTACTGTTCCTTCCTTTGCTATTGATGGAAGAGTTTAATGAAGTATTTGTTGTTTTTAGCTCCTAAATTTATTGGTTTAGAACTCTGTATGAATCATCTGGTCCAGGGGACATAACATTTGGTGGGAAGATTTCGAGATTACTATCCTCGATTTCCTCATATGTTATAGCGGAAACATTTAACAAATTCACAACTTTCTGATCCATTAGGTAGTTTGTTTACTAAGAATTCATCCATCTCTTTTGTGTTGTTCAAATTTTCACCAGCATATAAGTTTTGAACATATTGGACATTTTTACTTCTCTGATTTCTTGGGTATTCAGTAGTGGATAACTTCCATTTTCATTTTTAATTTTTTTATTTGGGCTTTCTCTCTCTTGCTTTTGGTTAATTTAAGCTAGGGGGTGATCAAACCAGCTTTTGACTGATTGATTTTCTCTATCGTTTTCCTAATTCTCGCTTTTGGATATTTCTCCTCTTACTTTGCTATCTCCTCCCTTCTCCTCTTTTGGGATCCAGAGTTGCTTCTTTAGTGCTCTCTCTAAAACTTTTTAAGCTGCCCATTTTTTACGTCATTTATTTCTGATGTTTCCCATTTTTTGATGTTGCATCCAAGAAGCTATGAACTTACTGCAGGGGACCAAGGCTTTCATTGTGTCCAGAGATTGGTAAGTTGTATTTTCATCATTGTTCCACTTTCAGGACAATCTTGAATTTTCCTTTTGTTTAAATTTCTTCCTGAATCCCAATTTCTCATTCAGGGCATCCTTTAGTGTTAAGGTTTCAGGATTTAGTTGTACTTTTCGTTGCTTGTTTGTGGCGGTGGGATGTCAAAGCTTTAGGGCCATGTGTGGTCTTATAAGGTACAGACTAGATTTTTCAACTTTCCGTTTAATGTGGATGATTTCGTTTTTGTTGGGCCCAATATATGATCTATTTTGGAGGGGAAAGTTCTGTGTGGCTGCTGCTGAGCAATAAAGTTTGATCTTTGGTGCGTGGTGAAAAAGTTCGATTAGGAGATCGTAAGGGTCCATTTCCAGTTAAGGGGTTTGATTAAGCTCAAACAGTTGTCTCTGTTTAAGTTTTGTGCCTGTTGATACTCATCCCCCATGTTGAGAGGGCATTGTTGGAAAATCCCCAAGAATTCATCGTTTGGGGAATTGATTTTCTTGTTTAGGCTGCTGTAGGGTTTGCTTAACTGAATGTGCGGTGGGGGGCATATGGGTGCATATATGTTCTGTATTGTGAAGTTCTTCCTGTGATGGTTCTAATTGTACTATTTGACTAAAATGTAGTTTATCCATCTGTGTTTCTTATGATTTTTTTGGTTTTAAAGTCCACTTTGTCCGGATAGCATAATGGTTACTTGCCTGTTTTTTTGGTTCCATTAGCTTGAAAAAGAATTTTTGCCAGCCTTTTATTTTAGGATGTGCCTATTTTCTGTATTGTTGAGATTGGATTCTGCAGGCAGGCAAGATTGATGAAATTGTGATTTTTAATCCAGTTGTAACTGTTGTCTCTTAATCAGTAAGTAAATTTCCATTTGACATTCAATTTAATGCTATAATGGAGAAAACTATTTTTTAAATTCAGAAATAGACAATTTATTTAGGTTAGTGGCTTGTAATGTGTATTTTAATTGTTCACTTTTAGATTTTGGT